>CM077577.1:34247656-35447656 GCA_039657325.1 Stephania cephalantha | reverse complement strand
TGTTTATATGTGGTGTTTAAAATTATTATTATTATATTGCACTACATGTGTGTACGCTATTATCGGGCGAGTTGGTGTGACGAGTGTTTGCCTCGAAAGGCGTGTCAAAGCGGGTGTTGGGTAGGCGAACTACGGGTAAACTAAGAAACTCAACTAATTCACGTTAAGATGACTAGTTAATCAATTAAAATGGGTAATGTGACCATAGGCTAAGTAAATTCAAATTAAAACAATAGGCTATGGCGTGCCTCGAAATGTGTGTCAAGACGTGGGGCACTGGGTACCGAGTAGTCGAATGTTAGTGAGACCATAATTTGGTTAATTTTGATAAATAAAACACTAACCATATGTATTAAAATGGGCCTAATTAAGTGTAATTAAAATAAAACAAATCAAGGCCTATAGTTTAGTTAAATTAATTGGGAACTATAGGATTTTTCTAGAGATGTGCATGGACACATCTAAGAAACTAGATGAGTATAAATTGGTGATAATATTTATCGATTTTCCAATCAAAACAGGGAAATTAGTCTTAGAAATTATTTTATCCTTCTCAAGGATTGATCGTCGTTACTTTGTATTAATGTTACTATGAGTTTAATATCTACACCTAGAAGATTATGTAGAATAATTTATTAGTGAGTAATTAAACTCTCACTAAATTAATAACCCTCGTAAATATTAATTTAGTGATATAAGATCTATATTTCACTCAATTTTGAGACAGCTAAGGCATGAAACTCAAAATCAAGTTATTTAGTAGATAACCTTTACCAACTGCATCACATGCAACTCTTAGATTCTTTATGAAACCTAGACATCATATGTCACAACATGTTATGTCTCATCCACGCTTAAAGCCCAAAACTGTTTTGATAGCTTTATTAAGTCAAACCAATTTAAAACATCAAGGTAACCGTTACCTGACTTGCCACACCAATATAGCACAATACATCATGCGGAGGCAGACCCATATTGACGTGATGGAGGCCTTGACAAGTGTTTTAAAATTGGATGACATTGATTTAAAATCTTAATAAAGGGATTTAACATTATGTTTTATGATCTTTTGTATTTTATGACCTTAATTCTAGCATCTAGTCGTGAAATACCCGCTATCTCAAATTATGCACAGAATAAAGATTAATAAATCAGGAAATAATTTCACACACACAAGCAACTTAAAATAAATTTGGATCAAGAAATTAAAGTTTTTGTTCACAAATAGAGAAAAGTTTCTTGCACTTCGATTCGTTAGACGACAGTCCCATTATTCGATCAATGACCGATGAGTCAAGGGGCCGTTTTATTTTAAGGTGATAGTTTTACTTTCAAAAATAAAATTCAACTAAAATGACATTTTTCTGTCAATCCTATTAACCAAATTTAACACCATAATATTAATTGGTATCAAGTAATTAAAACATTTGAATTTAAGCACCCCAATTAATATTAGATTTTGCAAACCACCATTCCATATCTAATAAGAGCTACATCTCTATGTACCCTTAAAATATTAGTTTGACTTGTCTCATTAAAATTTTTTTAATTAAAGTATCCTGACTAATATTAATTAGATTAGACATTTTAAATAGGTAGTCTCATTAGAGCCTAGACCACCAAAATATGATCGATCAAATTGAAGTTTTTATCATAATGTAATCTCTAGAAAAGTTAGATTGCGTCTATATCCAATATAGATTTTTTTTTTACAAAAGGGAGGGTTATTTCGCCCCTGCCCTCAAAAAATGACCAATGTGTTCGCTACATTTAAGCATACTCCAAGTGCGTGCGAAGATCCACAAGTTTAAGATTTCAGCAGAGCTTCATCCAACTCCTCCAATTTGGGCGACTAGCAAGGACTTTTTGCTTGATTAGCATATATGGCCAAAATTTTGATCAACCCAACACACCCACAAATTTTTTTTACCAAACTAACACATTTGTTGCCACGTCTGTGCCACGTCACCGCCACATCATCACACCTGGTTTTGGTCAATGTGGATCCTATGGAAAACGTGACCCGAGGCCACGATTTCCATTGAAATCGTGACCCGAGGTCACATTTTCCTGCTACAAAACCCCAACTCCAAACCCACCCCAGTCCATCTCTCTAAACCCACCCCAGTCCATCTCCCTCAATTCCCCTGTCGTCTTCTTCTCTCCGGCGACCGCCTCCGCATCCATCTCCCGTCCGGCGCAAGTAAGATCGGTCGTCCGCCCTCCGTGGTCCGTATCCCACCGGTCGTTGGAACGTTGAGGCGACTCCTTGCGGTTGAGTGCACTGTCGCCGCCGCCGCCCTTGCCGCCGCCGCCATTGCCCACCTCCTGCCGGCGCTGCTGGTAGCCTTCCCGCCGGTCACTCCTCGCCTCCCGCCGGCGCTGCTCGCCTCCCGCTGGTCGGTCATTGCCTCCCGCTGTCACTACTCGCCTTCACAACCTGTCTCGATTGTATTGGTAAAAATCGTCTTTCAATTGTGTTCATTGATGAATTAGTTCTAAAAATGCATTTTCCTTGGGGTCTCATAAATTAATATAGTGAATTAAAATCCAATGATAATAAGCAATTTTATAGCTTCGTATGATATATATATCATGACTTATATACATCATTGACGTTTTTTATTTAGATTAGCGACTAAACTAAGTTAATTTATAACAGAGAAATTTGCATAAGATCTTCATGACTCTTACGAATGCCAAACGTTGCAATCCAATAACACCGAAAATCTAACCGAAAATATCAACGAAAAATCAGTTCTTCTTGTTGCTTTATTGAAATCTATTGCATTGAGAACAATATTGTATCTCATATGTCAGTATAATAATTAATGCATAATAGTGTTATAGGCCAATTTAATTCAATGCCAACATTACCAGTAGTTGCATGCCATAATGATAATATATTGTTTCAGTAATGGCTAATGTAAGGTCCTTTGATGCAAATTAACTTGTGTCTATATATGCTAATTAACTTGTGTTTCTGTACGTTGAAACTGAAGTCACTGAATGCGAGTCACATATTTTCCTTGTATTTGATCACTTTCTTATGACTTTGTGGTACATGAACTTAGTTTCAATTAAAACATGTTTTCATATTATTCGCACACTTTTGTTTGAACTTTATTGTTTCTTGAATGGAATGTATCGCTACTTGTATTGTTTCTTCATTGGTTTATGGAATTAATGACAACATTGTTAATGATTTGGGGTTCAAGCGCGATATGGATCCTGGCCCTATAGATGATTCGGTGTTGACTATGCAAGCTCTACATAGATCTACTCGTGTTTGGAATGGACCGGTAGTACTTCTTTTCTCATGTTTGCATAATTTTATAGCTTCGTAGCTACATTTTTACTAATGTAACTTAAATATCGTTTTCCATAGGAGCCTGACTATCTGGCGTAATTCAGCTGCTTTACATCGATTGGTCCCACTGGATCAACGGATAGTTGGGCATATTCAGGAATCTGGGTTTTATGGACGGCGCAAATAGGTTTCATATCAATTGATTGGCATCTCATTACTGCCCTTGTAGAGAGGTAGAGGCCAGAAACTCACACGTTTCATTTTCCAGTTGGCGAGATGACTATTACCCTATAAGATGTACAAATCATCTTAGGGTTACCTGTCGATGGATTACCAATCACTGGTCGTGTAGAGCAAGATTACGATGCCTTATGTATGACACAACTAGGCTTCCCATTCCCTTAAAACAACAGGACCGGAGGTCGGATCCAAATTCTCCAACTATCAAGATGGTTTCCAAACCTTCCAAATAATGCTGATGATGTGGAAGTGCAACGCTATGCAAGAGCGTACATCTTACAACTTCTTGGAGGAACTTTATTTGCAGACAAGTCTAACAATCTTGTTCACATCACGTATTTGCAATTTTTGGAGGATTTTGAGGCGGCAGGACAATACAGTTGGGGTAGTGCAACTCTGGCTCACCTATATAGACAATTGTGTCTTGCAGCCGATGTTGATGGAGCAGAGATTGCGGGTCCGATCATATTATTGCAATTATGGGCATGGGATAGGTTGCCTTTTCTTGCACCAATAATGAGAGGGCATATTCGAGACGACATCATACCAAACGAAGAATTATTTCCACCTCCTCCATTTGGTCATAGGTAATTAGTATTTTTTAACATAATAATTTCAATTTGAGTATATTTATCTACATGTACATTCATGCATGCTTTGTGTTGTTTTGTACATTTCTATAGGTGGAGACATGCCTTGGAGACCACAGGAACATCAATGCACGTGCTGACAAAATACAGAGAAATGATTGACATGCAAGCACCCGATGAAGTAAGAAATATACTTAATCATTTTTTCCAAATACCCTATTCTACAATAGTGAAATGCGAATTTTATTCATTTCAAGTTGTTTTTTATAACTTCAGGTAATTTGGGAACCGTATCCTGAGACAGTTAAAAGGGACCTGACTGCGTATTGTAGCAGTGGTCGTGCTATTTGGCGAACGAGGGCACCTTTGCTTTTCTTCTATGTTGTGGAAATGTATAATCCTGATAGAGTCATGCGACAATTCGGTTTGAAACAAATGATACCACCTTTACATAGCACAAGCATGGAGCTACAAAAGATTGACTTGAGAGGGAAAACGGATAAGGATTGGAGTGCAGAACATTGTGCTCTGCATGTGGAACGAACGTGCTTCCAATATTGCAACTGATGAAATATTGGAGGAGCCATTGAAATTTTACGACCCGTATATGCTATGGTATCGTCGCATTACACGACGATTCATGTCTCGTCATGGAGCTATTGCTGAGGCATTGGTAAGTACAATTTCATTTTTTTCAGTCATGAAGTCTTTCAAATAGTTGTTTTGATTTTACTTTCGCATACAACTTCATAAATTTTTTATATGTAGGCACATGGAATGACATCAATTCATCAGTTGACATTGGGTGATGATGTGTCTATTGCACGTATTAGAGATGTAGCTGCATCGACTTTAACTGCAGTACATGCAGATTATCGCATGCATAATATGCCCACTTCATTTGAAGCTTCTCATCAATCTTCTCATGATGATACACGTTCGAGGCATGACACTCCAGTGTATATTCCATCGGTACCTCTCAACCAGTTCGAGACTCTATATACTCCATCAGTACCTCTCAATGAGTTTGAGAATCCACATACTCCATCAGCTCCTCCCAACATGGCATTCGAGGCTACGAAAGCCTTTCCATTTGACAGGGCACCTACATCTTCGCGCCATTTTAATGCAACTCCAATAATGATGAATTTATCTGGGAGTACAAGTACTCATGATGGTGAAATGCGTGATATCGATGATATTCAAAGAGAAGATGCTCAAAATCCTGCTGATGTGGGCCATTCGAATGTGCCATTAGCTTTAAATCGTAATGTCCGAGTCGTAAAGAGAACACGTTGTGGGACTGGAAGTCATTATTTGGGGTCAGACTAGGACTTTTTTTACTTTCACATGACATGTTTTTTGGTTTATATAATGCTTTGTAGTTCTTCCACTTCAATTTCCAAGTTCTTCATTTATATCAAATGAAATTTCTGGCATCACTTACATTACTTTTATGAATTTTGTAAATTACTTGTAACTTCATATTTTATACTAGTTTGTATTAACAAAATAATCAAAACAACGACACACGACTTGCATCAAAAGAAAACATCGGGACTTCAAAAGCACAAGGAAAAAAAAAGAACTTCAAAGAAACGAGTCGTGACTTGCTGTTTTGAGTCATGACTTGCTGTTTTAATGCAAGTCGTGACTTGCAGTCACGTTTTCCGCACCACAAAAAAAAAATTTGACTTGGCAGTGAGGTGGCATTGACATGGCAGGAAATGTGTTAGATTTGTAATTATTTCTTTGGGTGTGTTAATGGGATATATATTTCCATCAAATGTGTCAATCAAGCAAAAACTCCCGACTAGCAATGCATCCAAGAAACCCCTGAGTGGAGCACAATCCACAACAAACCCAAGCACCAATAATATCACTTTCTCTGAATCTGATATGAACTTTTCAATAATGATGCACATGTATTTTACCTTACTAAATTTAAGATAACCATTATCATATATTCTGCTAATCATGATATGGATAAATATATGACAGGCATATTATCTATAAAAACAAAAATTAGCACATGTAATCATCGTGAGGTCTCACACCCCACCATACTATTAATTTCAATATATATATAAATTATACTCTGATCAATAACATGATTCGACTAATATTGCATATATGTCAAGAAAATATGTACTACACTTTAATGGAGTGGAACCTTGCTCTGATACCACTGTAGGGTTTCTGGGATCAAGCGCAGCGAATGTTTTCGAAATCTTTTTGAATATCCCCGATCCAAGATCCAATCAATTCTATTAAACTGATGTACTAATATAGAGAAACCATACCTAAACAAGAACAACTCCATATATGTCTTGTTTAGTGTTGATCAATTCCTTCAAGACGCTGCTAGAGACGAACATCCTCTATCAGAAATCCACACATGAACGAACGATCACGATCCGGAGTGCTAGCCCCAAAATTCTAGGGCCCAAATTCTCACAAAAATTCTCTAGAAAAATCTCTACCACAACTGTGACCTTAATGTGTTATTTATAGTACAATAGGTTGAGTTGTAAAAGAACTCTATCTCCTAGTCACACTCCAAATAGAGTCTTAGATAAATTCCAACTCTAAAAAGGATAGAGTCATAGATAATCTACAATTATTAATCCAACAAGAGTTGTAATTTATCTAAAACTCAAATAAGAATTAAATTCATACTATAATTCCAATTAGAGTCCTATTCAAAATAGGATTTACTACGAGATAAAATCTTTAGTCATAGTAGAAATGTAGGAGAATCTTGAATCCTAGTCAAACTAGGAAAATTAATAAGAATCCTCAAAATAAATTTTATCAAATAAAATTCATCAACCCAGACAATATTAAATCGTGCAAATCCATTTTTGTGTGCGACCTAAAAAGTTCATATGACATTGGCATGAACGAAAATCCTTTTTGACATACAAATCATAAGCGGCCTCTAGTAAGACATTATGACTACCCAAGTTGTACGAAGATCAATAAATTGATACAACCTAATAGACATTGTATATCATATCCTTTTGTCACACGATATCTTTTGATTGAGCATAAGACAAAGAATGTCACCCTTATAGTTTAATCTACTAGTCTCGATCTCCAAGTATACTGAAATTGTCAAGTGTCATTGACCCAATCAATTCACTAGACATAGCCATTTATCGGTCTAACATTACGAGGGACTAATAGACATCTCTATCTAAAAGAGAAGGACAAATCCAATCTTGATCACATAACTTTCACACATTAGTCGAACAATGACCAATCACAATCCTTATAATCATTCGGTTAAAAACGACGTTTGATTGTGTCAAATTATTGTGCTCCTAATGTTGGAGTCCTTGGTGATCTCAAGTCAAATGACTAAATGATATAACTCTCATGAGAATCACTTATGACATTGACCATGTAATGTTCTCATAGCAATTCGGTCCAGTATCTGTTCCCAACAGTTAGTCATTATCTTGATTTGTATCCGTATACACATAATTATCAAATGAATATTAATCAAGACTCATACTAGTCTTAATTTATTATTATTCCCGTAATAATAACTGACTAGGGACGTTTAGAATAATAAAATAATAATCCATGGATACTATTATAAAAGAAACATGCATATAGTTATAATAGTTAAACAACGTTTAGAGAATTGACCTATGGCACATACCCCAACATATATATAGACTTGTATTCTTTGAATGTTGGCTTTGAAGTATATTGCCTTGTCTTGGAATCCCTAACGCGAGTCTTCCTTGAAATTACAAAGTAGTAGCATAATATATGGTCCAGAGCACGATTATGAGATGCGCGACACACGTGGTCACTAGACTACTGGGGATGTCAGCACTCAGCACAACACTTGTGCGTCACATGGGGTATGGGACCAAAGGTAGGTAATAAGTACATATATATGATTTATTTATGCGCAGAGCTCAGCTCCGCCTTTGAGGATTGAGATATAGATGATTATGGAGTCGTAGAGCTCAGCTCCGAGCTTCGATAGAGGTGTAGAGCATGGCTGCACCTTCAGTGCGGCGGCCCCAAATCCCAAGGCAATCTGGGCCTGCCATGCTACCAGACACGTCACCAGGTTATGCCGCGTCATCTACCTGCCTGTCCATGACGACCGCGACAAGCGCTCAACCTTTTCATTTAGCCCAACTATTTCAATTATCATGCATTTTAGGAAAACATGTCCTTAATTTAATTTAGTTAGTCTATCCATTTATCTCACTTAACTTATATGGTAAGTTATTTAGTTGTTCCTTGGTCTTTTCAACTAAACGTGTGAGTTATCAATAATAGCGAAAGTCTTTCATTTTAAATAAAGCAAATGATAATTATCATAAAATCTACTTCATTAACAAACCCTAAGCAGTGGAAAACCCATCAAAATGATACTATGTATATATAAGGCGACAAAATGTACAATAAAATCAATATACATGTATCGATGTATCAAGTCTCTCAAAAAATACCCAAAAGCATTAACATAATATATACAAACACCTACGAGATGGGCTAGTGGAGGCTCTCGATGATCAGATGAAGTTGCCAAGTATGGCCTTCCCCCGGCTCGTCGTAGGATCTGCACTCATCATCCATGAAAAAAATTGATGACGAGTCCAGTGAGTGAATCCCTAGAAGAAAAGCAAGTTGCATTTAATAAGAATGTAACAAAATGGCTACAAATCATGCTAGTAAATAAAAAATACACTGAAAAGGGATAATAACATGAAAATAAGTCGCTCAGAAAGCAATAAATGTCGGATGCGAGTGTGGTATATGACTGCTGAACTCTGGGACTGATAATACTTGACAAAGGAGACTCTGGTGACGAAGTGACTGTGTGCCACCGCCAAGGTTAATGAGGAACTCAGTTGGTCGAGAGTTTACAACCCCTGGCCAATCGCCTCAAAGGAGAGGAATATGTGTCGGAGTTAACTCCTCACGACACCATCTCTCGAGTCATCGACTCGTGGAGTAAATCTCACGCGTAGCCTAGGGCATGACCAGAACCGTAGCAACAATCGGATCGCTAATCACGAGGGAGCCGATGAGGGGTCATACCATCTCGTCAACCATATACAAACACACGCGGGAGTGGAGTGGTCAAACAAATCCAAACGGGTATAATTCAGTGGTAGACAAATAAAGCAGTAAATAAATGATACATGTTTTTCTTGTGGGTTTACTTACCAAAATGTAATAAAAACTCGGTCCTAACCGCTCACTCGTCTCCAAAATACCCTTCCGTCGGTCCCCTAAGCTTCCCTAGGCCTCGAGTGTCCTACATACCAATTTTAATAATATATGGTCACATTAATTGATTTTATATTGTGGGAACAAAAATTAGAATTTTTATTCTAATTTCTCTTTTAGTTGTGACACATTTTTCGGGTTACATAGGTTGCCAAATGCCCAAGAATTTCTCAAAATGCAATTTTATATATTCTTCCCAATTCCTCATATTTTCTATGATTTTTCTGAATTTTTTTGAGTTTTTTATTTATTTTTACATATTTTTCTATAATTTATTGTATTTATTTTGTATTTTATTTTAATTTAATTAAGTTTTAAATTCTTTTTATGGAGTTGGGCCCACCGGAACCGGGCCCGGTCAGGCTGGGCCCTGTTCAGCCCAACTGGGCCAGGCTTGGGCTGGCCTGGCCCAAGCTCGTACGCACGCACGAAGTGTGCGTATGAGCTCTCCCCCCCACAGCAGTTCGTCTCTGCCTCCCAAAATTGTTTTTTTTTGTTTCTTATTTTTCTCTTCTTTCTCTCTTCTTTTTCTCCAATAACAACCCAACAACAACATCTAAATTGCACGAATTTATCCACACATTGTAAAAACACCATCATCTTCAACATGCATGCATTCCATCATCCCACATTTAACTAAAACCCAATCAAAACCAATTTACTTAGAAATCAGAGTGGTAGTTCATTATTTTGAGTTTTAAAATACTAGAGAACCTCAATAAAAGCAAAAACTTCTTATACTAACACTAAAGCCCTAAATCCTACTTGCATTTCAAGACCTAAACTTGAGCAAAAATGGAAAAGATGACTAGGGTAGGATCTTACCTAGCTTAGTAACTCAAATCATTGGCTTTTAAGTGTCACAAATCTCCTCTGAATCCATATAATTTAGCACTCCAGCCCTTTCTTCTATATATGCTATGAATCTCTCTTTTTCTTTTGTTTGTTTATTTGGTTTGCATGCTGGAATGAACAAATGAGGCTAAGTCATCTTTTTATACTAACTCACATAATCAAATCCCAACACACGTATCTCAAGGTTCATCAAAAGGACCTTTATTAAATCCAACCAAACCTATGTGTCGACTAGGTGTCACTTTAAGTTACATTATCTTAGACTTAACTTTCGTAATGACTTAACCAATACTTCCCACCATAGGCACATTAATCAAAATAGCTAGCTTAGTCTTATGGTTAATTAATAATTTACACACCAAAATTAGACTAAGTCTTGTTTACTCAAGTACCCGGCGCTATTGCGCAACGCGAGGCGCACCGGGTCCATTCTTGACCTATTATGATTTATTTATCCTAGTTCAAGTCAATTAATACTTAGCTTAAGATTTTATTGGATAATGATAAACTTATTCATCTAAGCTAATATTTCACTGTCCTAAGCTAATTAAATTCTCATACCCGCATCACACTTATCTCGAGAAGCTATCCACTGCACTTGTAACTCACGTAAAACGTGATAACCAATGGTACACATGTCGTAATTCTATAATTCATAAAAATACAACCATAATAAACAAACATCACGCAAATATAACATTATCAATTGTATCTCAGTAGGCGTGCCCTAGACGAATCCGTGACGTCCACGTGGGTCTAAGCTGGGTGCTAGTCTAAAATTAGATAATTAAATAATCTTTAAATTAGACGGGTCGTCACATTGAGATAGTGGAATAAAAGCTTATGCGATAAAACTCACAACCGACCAGACCTATATCATTACTACTTAGCCCGAGTCAGTCTCATTTTGTTTAACTGTGGTATTTTCTAGCATATTTCCATTTCAACACTTCTTCGCTACTTTTATGCTTTTAAATACTTGTCGATTATGTTTGGAAATGTACATAAAAATCTCCAGGAATTACTTTACTACATATGGTACCTACAATCTTTTTTATGATGGTGGGTGCAGATTCGTTGAGTAGCAGGCAGGACAAGGAGAAGCTCGGCGACTATCTCTGAACATTTTACGATTTTCTACTTCCTATCTTGTAGGTCTCGATTTTTTATGTATTATTTACTTTATATCTCTTTTATACATTTTGGGTTGTATATTAGGTTGAGCGTTTAGTTCCCCAACTTGACACTTAACTAGCTCACTGTGTTATCATCTTTATGATATTTATATGCATGAGATGTTGTTTTCTGGTTTCCACACTTAGGATTTTTAAATAATTGCTTCCGCATGACTGTTAATACTTTCGCTAGAACTTTTTAACTGAAAAATTCTTAATTAACTTTGAAATTCAATAATAATGCGACATGTGTATTACTTATCCTGATCATGTTTAATAAGAAGAATAGGACTAAAAGGCTGACTAATATATAGTTAAGTCCTACATGGCCGAGATTAAGGCTTAATTACATGATTAGGTCGGGCGACGCCTGTTTTAAAGAAGGGGCCGTCACATGAGGCTACCCTAAAGTATTATCGGATTTATTTTACTTTAATTTAACGAATCTAATTAAAACGGGAACTAAAAACTATCAATCTAAAAATAAAAAATAATTAATTAATTAAACTAATTAAACTATAAATGACTTAAATTCAATAAACTAATATAATGCAATTTAAACAAATAATCAAATAAATCAATGAATCAATGTAAATTAAATATCTAAACAAACATCTAAATAAACCCCCACTAAACAATGTAATATACTTGGATTGCACTCAAACACTAGGACATAACATTACTGTTATAATTATACCACATGGAATTTTGGAATTTTGGAATCATAAAATCATAATTCATAATAGATTGATAGCCTTTAGCAAGCCATTGATTTTCTTATATTCAATGGAAAAGTCATACTCTTATCATTGTAAATCTACTTATTGGATAAAATGCAATAACATAAAAAGACGATAGCATTAGCACTCAATGAAAATCATGCCTAATCTAAATCAAATATAAATCATAATATGCTACGTAATAAGTAATTTAGAACACAATCACCTAGAACATCCACTCGGAAAAATAGCCCTATAGATTAATCCTAGTTATTACTTCTATAATTATTGTCAATAATCATAGGCATAAATTTATATATTATATACTAAGAAACATATTGGCCACTATGCACTCAATACAAATAATCATTAGGTGTAATACATAAAAACAACTTATTATGTCGGTGATTGACGTGTAAGAATATATTTAAAACATTAGATACATGATACCTTAATCATAACTATATAGCAATTAAAATATATACATATCTAGGGTTTGTTTAGATTACCAAACTACTCATTCATGCTGGAAATAAATAATGCAATAATATGATTAAAAGAAATAATTAAATAAATAAATACCTCTTAAATAAATCAATGCTCTAATGCAGCTTCACACATAAACTTAATAAAACTAAACTTATGAGGGTAGAAAGCTAAAAGAAGAGAGTAATTTCGAAGCCCTAAGGTCCTATTTATAGTTTTTCTAAGTGTAAAAATAATAGATAAATACAAATTCCTTGTTCTTATCTAAAAAACTCGTCATTGACCTCAGCGATTTTTTAGCGATTCAACTTTGTACATAAATCGCTGAGTTAATCACTGGATTTGGCTTTCTGTGCTCCACTGATTCAGCTGGCGATTTCTAGTATATTTTCCAATTCGGTGATGATTCACTGGCTAATCTCTACTGCCGATTTAGGTGGCGATTTTCAGTGTAAATTCAAATTGCTGCCTAATCTCTGAACTTCTTCTACAGTTAACCGTTTTGCTATTCTTCCTCTTTTCCTTCCATTTCTTCATTTGCCTAATTAAATCCTAAAATCATAAAAAACAAGAGAATACCTAGTGTAATATCATCATTTATATCTAAAATCAACCTAAATTACACTATAAAATATGTCTAATTATTGACTTATCAAATACCCCAAACTCAGCACTTTGCGGTCCCGAGCAAAAGAATGATCTCATTCATTCTTTATAAATTAATTTAAATCTAATTCATCTTAAATTTAAATAATAAAAATTTTAAAATAGAAGTGATTTTCAAATGAAAACATATTACCCACAAGTAAATGAAAGTTATGATAGAATAGAATGATTAAGACAAAACGAAACATACCTTAATGATAACTCAACCTCCCAATACAACACCCTCTAGAACTTAAAGTTCAATACCAAAGCCAGTACACAATGTTGGTTTTCTCAATCTCTACGGACATGCATCAAGCTTACGATGATTAGTATATAACCATACAACACAAAAACCACCAGATTAATCTTAATTTTAGAAAATACTTTATAATAGCACCACGATCAAAATCAATATGAATTTTGCAAAGATACTAATGAATATATCGTTTAAAACGTGTTAGACAAATAAAAACTTCTTTTAACCCTAGCTTCAAGTACTCGAGTTAAATCTTTTCTTTAAATTGTTTAAGAGCATCCATCTTTTTCATCTCTCATTTTTTCTACTCCATTCTTATTATTTCTTCTTTATTATATTTCTCTTGCTTTTGCTTTTGAGTCCCTGCTCCATTTCCTATGAACGTTCTCACTTTTTTTCCACTATAGATTCCTTGCTCCATGTCCTATGGAATGTAAGGTCTATATATATTTGTAAACTCTTATTAACACTTCTTACTATCCACTAAAGTTGAAGAAAGAATTCTTTCTAACTTATAGATTTTCTTCGGTTTCTAACCTATTTCTTCTTGTAGTTGTGGCATAATAGCTTTCTATATAAATATTTAATCAATAGCCTTTGTCTCACAAGATTCTTAGAAATCTGTTTTGTTCATCTTCCACTAGTGTTTCAATCTTCTACCTATTATATGGTAGCCTCGCGCCCCGAGGCCGCCGAAAAAGTCTGTTGCGTGGGTCCCGTAGCCAACTGACGTCAGTTGCCACGTCAACGCTCCCTGGTATGTGTGCTAGTTGTCATATTCTCTATATTATTATTTGCCAATTATACGAGATATACATTAAGTTACAAGTATGGCTTGTGTTTTATAGAGTTGAAAGTAGGTAACCAGTAAATTTACAACGGAAGCCTTAAAATACATAAACATGAATTTTTATTAACTTTTAACTTTTATAGAGCATCAGTCCAGCTTTGGAAAACCCGAAATAGAGTATACTGTATATAAGGCAATAAAAGTAAATATATTCATGTACAAGTGTCTCATAAGTCTCCCATAAACCTGGAATGTATAACAAAATATGTAAATGAACACCTATGAGTAGTGTGTCGAACATTGAGTAAGCTCATAGATAGTCACCAAGAATCTCCTTACCCTTACTGTAGAAAGATCTATACTCACCCATCAAAACAAAAAAGGTGAAAAATCTAGTGAATAAAATCCCAAGGAAGTTCACTGAGCATTCATATGATAAAGTAAAGGAAATCTAATAAATACTGTTACACAAACATGTAGATAGTAAACAGACAACTGTAAATGGATCATCGCATGCGTAAATAACAATAAAGCACAAACGTGTGTGCATGTCCCAGTCAGACTATATCATACTTCAATTACCCTCTCCAGGATCCCACCAGTGGGCACACCCAATTGGCTCATGCCATGGTCATCTCGGTGGCCCACGTAGACCCATTACGCACCGACACATGTACCAAAAAAGTAGCTCGGGTCATTATTCACTGAGGACTCTCGATAGACATGCTATGGTCTAGCGTGCCATAAACACACAACGGAATACCCGGCGGGAGTAAACTCAACCAACCGTTCAAACAGTGACACCAACATAGATAACCGAAGTAAATAAGGAATAACACATGAATACATTAAATAGGATAGAGTAAAACAATAATGAAAGCAAGCAAATACTCAAGTGACATTCCATTGGGTTTTACAAACCTCAAACATGCGCTCCGACTTCCCCAGACTCTAGAATCCGACCCTGCCTAGCTCTCGGTACGCGAGCTACGGTCCCCTTAGTACCCTAAAGTCCAAATGCATCATTTTAATTGATTTATAGCCACATTAAGTTAAATTATTAATATAACACTAAAATCATAATTTTATTTCAAATTTTTTGTTGTGGCACATTTTTCGAATTACACCGGTTGCCAAACGCCTGAACAATTCTCGAAATCCAATGTTATACCTTTTTTCAAATTCTTATATTTTCTCTGATTTTTTTAGATTTTTTTTTCTGTAATTTTTTGTGATTTTTATCTATATTTTTATTTAATTTATTATGTATTTAATTTATTTTTAATTGTTTAATGGGAGCTTGGGCCCACCTGAACTGGGCCTGGTTCAGCTGGGCCCGATTCGACCCAATTGGACTGGGCCTGACCACACATGCGAGTCCCCCTGTATGCATAGACGAGTTGCAACCATATTGCAATTCGTCTCTGCACAAGCACATGCATTTTTTTCTCTAATCATTCACAACAACTTCCACAATAACAAACAATAACAATAACAATAATAAGAACCCCAAATCACCATTAAAACCATAACTCTTCTAGCCCACTTCCATGGACACACATACATAAATTGAAGAAGATGAAATTGATGGAGGGGGAGTGCATTACCTTGATTTTACATCCTTGATATGATCTCCCACACCAATTTTAGTGGAAATTCGGCCCTCTAAATCCTTGGTTTATGCTCTCAAGTTTAAGAGGTAGAAAATGATGGTGCATGTTGATTTTTTCCACTAACTCAAGCTATTTATATATTGTGTTTAGACCGATTGTGTACATGTATCTTGAGGACGATCTGGTGGTCCTTGTTAAGGTTGTCACACACAAATTAATGACTTCATTGAGACAATAAACAACCTAGTATATACATTCTAGGATCATTCTAATGCCCATCAATGACTTTTATTTAATTTGATCAAACTATAGGAAAATCAACTTAATTCTTTTTAAATAGCCAACTTAGGTACAACAATAATATAGTTAATATATTTGATGCATATATAACCCAATTGTGGTCTCACTCACTCTCAACTACCCAACACCCAATGCCTCGCATCTCGGCATGCATCTCGGGGTGTGCAAATCCTTGATGTACCCAATTATTTTGACTTAGCCTAAAGTTTGATTCTTCATTTTATATCATGTTCACCTTAATTCTTAGTCATTTTACTCAAGTTAGAGTTATAAAACTTAGTGTACCCGTACAATGCCTATCTAATACTTGCGTCGACATGCTTTTCGAGGCGAATACCCTGTCTCACGTCATCACACGATATGTCAATATAAACTCACGCTTGCAATGCAATAATGAATAAAATAATAATTAACATCGCAAATAAACACCCAACATACATAAATAATTATTCAAGCCCAGTCGGGCGTGTCTTAGCCTATTCAGGGTGTCCACGTGGGCCTGACCTGGCGTTCGAGTCTGAAAATAATCTAAATAACGACATCAATAAATATTGGGCAGTTATAATTCTTCCCAACTAGGGAGAATTTTATCATGAAATTAAGGTAGACTACCATCCTAAACAGTGGAATCATCCATGGTATTAGCGGCCCAATAACCTCGGTCTTCTATTCTTCTCTTCATGGAAATGTAACTGTGACGGGAACAATCGACGTCGCCAACTTACTCTCGAACTCCACTAGACCATACTCTTGTACGTCGGGATCCCTCCGGTGGGCTTCTCCAACCCCCTCCACTGGTCCATCACCTAATAACCCTCGCGGTGGTCAACATAGACCCACGACCCACCGATACGTGCATCGAAGACAAGTCACTCAAGTTGCAATTCATTGAGGGCACCCGTGACATGTGCTATGGCCCAGTGATTCGCATAACCATTGAGTCTTCATATGTATAGCTAGGAATCAAAATAAGTATATGCATAATTTAAAGAGATAAGCGACAAAATGTGTCAGATGACTTACCCTCGACATCATGTCTGGTCACCTCCCGGTCTGGTTGACCAATTGCGTAAGGTCACTCTCGGGTCTGATTTGGCTCTGGCGGTGGTGGTGATGCGTTCCAACAATCAACTCTAAGATGTCCAGTCTGACTACATTGAAAACATCGGCGCATCTTCGACCTCCCTAAATGTATGTCCCCGGATCTCTGATCCTGACCTCGGTCTCTCTGACCCCTACCACGGCCTCCCTGATCTCGGTCTTGTCGGTACTGCAAAGTTCAATGGCTAGCTGCTCTACAAGTGTGGGTGCAATAGCGAGGACTGCCTGTCTCTCATCATATTTGTATTGCTTTGACTTATAGTCCTCCATGTGGTCGCAGGTTATCTCTAGGCTCCCTATCAGACTAATCTCTCAGCCTCTTCTGCCTTTGGTTTGACCTCGAACTATGTGCTGATTGTCCCTCAAAATCAATAGTCGTGAGTCTCGCTACCCCTCTATAGGAGAAAGGTCTCGTGTGTGAGTGTTCGATCATACATCTCCTGCACCGTGCGAGCCCTAGTTAACACAATGGCACTTGCAATGACCTCATGTAAACCTCAAACAAAATTGTAGATTTGTAGTCTCTCTGTCCCTGCAACGTCCATGGCGAACTGTAAGAAATAACGATATCTCTCCATACACAATAATACCAACCGGTTGCCCTGTCTCAGGGCAAAAAAAATCCTCTTTTAGGCATAGCTAGACCTTTATAGGGATATACTCATCATAGAACATATGTCTGAATTATGCCCATATCGTTGGCTCTGAGTGGATATCGTAGTAAGTAGTCCACAATATATGTGCGGCTCGTCGAAAGCATGATCTAGAAATTCATGCCTGTATACTTTCCTCGACCCTTAGTAGCTCATGGAGCTGTTGGTGTGAAAGTAACCATTTCTTGGCCGCCTCTGGGTCACCACCTCCGTAGAAATACCCAGGCTGAAAGTGAATAAACTCCTTAATCAGCTTCGCCTCGAGCATCAATGTAAACTTGGAGTTAGTAGTTGTAATAGTTGTCTCTGTGATCGTCAGTGTAGGAGTAGGAGTTGGTGTCTCGACTAGTGCAACCTCCGGTACAATCATTGGAGTAACCCTTTCAACATGTGTCTCATGAGCTAAGAGTAGTAACCAGAATTAGCGTCTGCTGGACAGCCGGGGCGACGAGTGTCAGAGTAGTAGTAGTCGGTACCTCAAGTACTATGGGAGCTACTACTGCTATGACGGCTACTGCAGCTTTAAATTCTCGACCAACTGTGCATCGTGTACTGCGAATAGGTCATCTACACTCTATGTAGTAGCAATGGTCATTGCCCTAGCCGGATCGCTAGTCTGACCAATCTCTAGTGGAGTAGTATGTTGTTCGTTCATCATGATTTGCACCGAGAAACGTGCGACGGATCAGCCTCGGTATTTATACTCATATTATATATAATATATAGTAAAAACTTAACACATATATAAACCCTAACTCTACCCGCTTCATAATCACTTCCCAACTACAAATCTAAGGTAAGTACATTAGGTTTCCACATCTAAAGTTTTATTCATTAAATTTTATGCTCTTTCATTAATTACCAATGTTCCTCGAACCATTTTCTCTGATACCAATGTGGTGGCCCCGCGCCCCAAGGCCACCGAACAAGCTACTGCGCGGGTCTCACAGCCCTGCTGACATCCGTTACCACGTCAACGCTCATTGGTAAGCGTGCTAGTCATCGTATTATCTATATTATTATTTGCTGATTTTTTGAAATATACATTAAGTTACAATTATGGCGTGTATTACAGAGTTGCAAGTAGGTAACAAATAAATTTACAGCGGAAGTCTTAAAGTACACAAACATGGATTTTCATTAACTTTTAAGTTTTATCGAGCATCAGTCATACTGTGAAAAACCTGGAATAGAGTACATTGTATATAAGGCGACAAAAGTAAATATATACAAGTACAAGTGTCTCATAAGTCTCCCATAAACCCAAAATGTATAATAAAATATGTAACACCTACGAGTAGTGTGCCGAACAGTGAGCGAGCTTAGAGATAGTCGCCAAGAATTCCCTTACCTTTACTCATAGAAGGATCGCACTCAGCCATCACAACAAAATAGATGACGAGCCTAGTGAGTAAAATCCCAAGGAAATTAACTGAGCATTCATATGATAGAGTAAACCAAATGAATACTGTTAAATAAACATGCGGAATGTAAACAGGCAACTGTAAATAGATCATCGCATACATAAATAACAATAAAGCGCAAACATCGTGCCTGCCTCGGTCATAGTAGACCATACTTCGGATACCCTCCCCAGGATCCCCAAGTGGGCATACCTAACTGGTCCATCACCTGGTCCTCTTGGTGGTCGATATAGACCCGTGACGCACCAACACATATACCGAAAAAGTAGCTCGGGTCGTTATTCACCGAGGACTCTTGATACATATGCTATGGTCTATCGTGCCATAGATACATAACGGAATACCCGACGGGATTAAACTCAACCAACCATTCAAACAGTAACACCGATATAGATAATTAAAGTAAATAAGGAATAACACATCAATTCATTGAACTGGATATAGTAAAACAATAATGAAAGAAAGTAAATACTTAAGTGATGTTCCATTGGGTCTTACAAACCTCAAACACGCGCTTCGACTTTTTCGGACTCTCGAATCCGATCTCGCCTAATCCAAATGCATCATTTTCATTGATTTATAGCCACATTAAGTTAAATTATTAATATTATACTAAAAATTAGAATTTTATTTCAAAATTTTTAGTTTTTGCACATTTTTCGAGTTACATCGGGGTGCCAAATGCCCTAAAAATTCTAGAAATCCAATGTTATACTTTTTTTCCCAATTTATTATATTTTCTTTGATTTTTTAGTAATTTTATGTAATTTTTACCTATTATTCTTTTTTTTTCAAATTACTTTATTTATTATCCACTTATTTTAATTTTTAATTATTTTTAATAGTTTAATGATGGGTTGGTCCCACCTGAACCGTGCCTGGTTCGGCTGGGCGTGGTTCGGCCCAACTGGGATGGGTCTGGCCGTGCGTGCGTGCAACCATATTGCAATTCATCTCTGCACATCAGAACATACATTTTTTTGCTGTAATCATTCACAACAACTTCCACAATAACAACCAATAACAATAATAACCACAAATCACCGTTAAAACCCCAACTCTTCGAGCTCAATTCCATGGACACACATACACAAATTAAAGAAGATGAAATTGATGGAGAGGAAGTGCATAACCTTGATTTTTTGACCTTGATTATGATCTCCTACACCATTTCTAGTGGAGATTCAGCCCTCTAAATCCCTAGTTTTTGCTCTCAAGTTCAGTAGGTAGAAGATGATGGTGCATGTTGATTTTTTCCACTAACTCATGTTATTTATATGTTGTGTTTAGATTAATTGTGTACACATATCCCGAGGAAGATCTTGTGGTCCTTGTTAAGACTGTCACAAAAAATAATGACTTCATCGAGACACTAAACAACCTAGTATTACACATTCTAGGATCATCCTAACGCCCAATCAATGGGTTTTATTTAATTTGATCAAACTATATGAAAATCAATTTAATTCTTTTTAAATATCCAACTTATGTACAACAATAATATAGTTAATGTATTTGATGCACAATTATCCCAATTATGGTCACACTCACTCCAGATTACCCGACGCCCAGTGCCTCGCGTCTCTGCGTGCAACACGAGCCGCTCCAATCCTTGATGTACCTAATTATTTTGACTTAGCCTAAAGTTTGATTCTCCATTTTATGTCATATTCACCTTGATTCTTATTCATTTTATTCAAGTTAGTATTATAAAACTACCCGTACTACGCCTATCTGATACTTGTGTCAGCACGCTTTTCGAGGCGAATACCCGTCTCACATCCTTACATGATATGTCAATATAAAATCAAGCATGCGACGCAATAATGAAAAAATAATAATTAACATCGCAAATAAGCACTCAATAGACAAAAACAATTATTCAAGCTCAGTCGGGCATGTCCTAGCCTATTCGAGGCGTCCACGTGGGCCTAAGCTGGAGTCAGAGTCCGAAAATAACTTAAATAATGGCATCAATAAATATTAGGTCATTGCATATTTTCATGACTAACACAAGACATTCAATTTAGTGTATACATCAATTAGTAAAGTTAATAAAAAAGTGTATAAAATTTGATTCTTTCTATCTTAAAATTCATTTGGGTAAAAATATCACTTCCATTCAAAAATCTAATATATATATATATATATATTTATTTTCATTATTTTTCGAACTAGAAATAAAGAAAAATGAAATTCATACTTTCTCAACTCACTTGAATATCAGATCAAAATTTTGAACTTATCTTCTACCTTTGTTTTTTTCCTTGTTTTTGCTATTGCCATCCTATATTTCACCTAAAATACCCTCAAACTCATTCCAAACCTTTTTTTCAAGGTTTTAAAATTAAGTTAGGTTTCAACAAAATAAATATACCTCGTGAATTATAAATGAATTGATATGAGTAATAATAAAAATGTAAGTAAATAGGCAAATATTAATTCAACAAATTTCAAATGAATGGAATGCAAAGCAAAAATATTTCATTCATTGGCAAAAAGTAAAGCAAGAGTAATATATTTAATCATTCATTCATTCATTCATTGCATACAAAAGAAAACAAACTACACATGGTGGTGTTTGGAAGTAAATTCATAGTTATCTTCATCCATTCCTGCAGAAACCTAGGAAACATAACTATCAGCTGGGTTGTAGGTCCCAGTTGAACATTGCAACTACAAAGACAGAATGTCGATGCTTTTTCTCGAGTCTTACAAATGACTATCATGCCTTCTCACAGACATATAATGATAACATTGTAAAGTGTTCTCATTTAATGCGAATATCTCTTCATTCCAGTGAATTTTTGTTTGGCTACACTAAGTGAAGAAAATATGGTCCGAAAAAAGCCTCCCGTCCTAGACTGTGATGAAGATGGTGCCGAACTTGTATCAACACTTGGTACGTTCATTTTAGCCATTTAATCTTGCCGCTTTTTATATGTCTTCTCTTATATTTCTTCTATTTTCAGTTGTGCCCCGCCTTCTTGCTTTTCTCGCATTTATCACATTTAATGATTCTCGTTCATCCTCTACATTGTATCTTACCACCTTCTTCATTCTTTGTACTCTGATACGAGTCGCAAGTGTACAACAACGTGGAAGTAATAGTGGCACTAACTAGTGTTGGTATTGGGTATATCAAATCCATAAGGATGGTTTAGTGCTAATTTGTAATCTAATTAAGAAATAGAGTTAGACAACTTTGATTTTGATTTTGTAAAAGAAATTGACAACTAATTTTCTTTAACTAATTGCAAATAATTTAAATTGAGTTTTAATAATGAAAAAATAATCCAAGGGAGTTGATTTTACCTAGGTTGCATTCTTTCTATCCAATTCTCATAGTGCAATCCCCAATTCAAGTGCGATAGGCGAATTTTCATCACTCCACCTCAAGGTCTCGGCGATGGAAATTCTAGCCTTGCACTCGGACTCCACCGACCGGCTTGAGTAGCGTAAGTGAAACGTCGCATGTTCAAGTGTTATGTTCCCTATTTTCGAGTTGAAAACCTCAAGGTCATGGTTGAGCTCAATCCCTAAGTTTTATACCTACTTAATCAAGGCAAGCATAGCATTAAGTTCAAGAAAACACAAATCCCCAACGCAAATTGAAGGCAACATCATGAATCACATTGAAATTAGAAGGAATAGCAACCCGAGATCCATCGATCCACGGGACAAGAGTATTACTCCAATAGAGGGAAAGAAACAACACTAAACATGGTGAAAACTAAAGAAAACATCAAATCAATACCTTGAAATCCAAGATGAATCATCAAGTTTGATACAATACCCTACCTTCCCTGTAACGACCCAAAATTTCTAACTGTGTTTACATCTTGAAACAGGCTTAACGACCAGTACTGTGGGACCCACACCGTGATATGTCCGTTTACCAACGCAAGGGATGAGGTATAGTTTATTTTTGTTGTGATGTATGCCTAGTGTATTGTATTTGTGTAGACTATTAAGTTAATTTTATACGGGTATGTAGGTATCGAGAGGAGCGGGGATGTACCTCGAGTTACATGTCAACGTGGGATTGAGGTAGCGGCATATTGGGGTAAGGTTACTTTATTTACATTAAATGTGAATTTATTGGGTAATGAGTGGTTGCAATGTGGCCACATGGAAACTAAATGAGTAAATGGCCTACAGTTAGGAAAATAAATCATGAGGCATAGGATATGCATCGAGACACGCGTTAACCCATCATGAGGTAAGGTGTCACATTGTTGAGTCAATCACAAGTAACTTGGGGAACAAGTGGGACAATGTGCTCCATGTGATGAGCCTCGAGATACGTGTGCTCACCAAGATCTAAGACTAAAGTTTAAATTCACATTATATAAATACTTAAGTCAAGATGATTATCTTCTTATCCTCACCACCTCACCAAAACAACAAACTGAAAAATCGGGAGAGAAGAGAGGAAGAAGAAGAATCGCTGAAGGAGGAGAAGGAGAAGGAGAGAACCCGAGACGAATCAAGGTGAGTTTGTTGTTCCATTGATGGGGTGGAGTAATGTCGGTGGGGTGTTTGGAGGGAGCTCGGGAGCTTTGGAGCTCCCGTGCTCCCGAGGAAAGAGACGACTCAGGAGAGTCGTCTCCCCTCCTTACACGAGCTGGGGTGGATTGCCAACCCTAGCTCGTGACCAAAAAAAAAAAAAAAAAACAAAAAAAAAAAAAGAATTGAAGAGAAAAAAAGAAGAAAATGGAGAAAAATTGGAAAAAAATTCCAGAAAATAGGAAAAAATTTCAAAAAATTATATTTCGATAAAATAAATAGAAAATAATGAATTTCGATGAAAAATAAAATATTTGGAATTTCGGACGAGCATTTACGGGGGTTTTACCTCAGAAAGCGCGAAATGGGCCGATTGGCCGAAAATAAATAAAAAATGTTAGAAATTTGTCTCGACTTCGATTTGGCCTAAATTGAGACATTATTGAATGTTAGGGCACTAAGGGGAGAACTCAGGCGTTTGGGCACACATTTCGAGTTGTCGAGAGATCAGATAAACTAGGACACACGTGCGAAGTGTAAGTACAACCGTGAGAATTTTATATTTCATTTCATTCTCTTGTTGATTTATTGGTCTTTTGGTAGACATTACTACTTGATCTCACACGTCATGTTGTTCTTGTATCTATTTATGAGTGAATATTGTGACATGATGCCTTGTGAATTGTTTCATTAACTCTGATTCCTACACTTAATGTCATTCTTGAAAACATTGATGAAAAGCATGCTAATAGAATATTTTGGACTTAATTGGAATTGTATTCGATTTCCTTTGGGATTTGTAGCCTAACTTGTTTTGGAATCCTAGAATTTTGGAATTATTTGTCTTTGGAAGTAAAGTAGGGATTATCTAGTGTCCATTGCACGAGAGATGCGCGGTTCACAGGGACATGGGTCTACCGGGGTTCTGGCACTCACCACTACATTTGCACGGCACACGAGTTATGGGATTCGGGGTGATCGGCAAGCATGAGATTGATGTTGTAAAGCGTAGAGCGCAGCTCCGCTATTTGTGTGAGATATGTTGAGCGGAGCTCCATATAGTAGTGGGAAAGGTTAGGTGATAGTTCTCATCACCGACCGGACGTAGATAATCTCGACCTAGCCTGTATTTGTCTCTACATCTTTAACTATGGTATTTAATTGCATTTCTTGTTTCAGAAATTTATTTCGCTACTTAATGCTTTTAAATACCATTCGTTTATTTTGGAAATGTGGCATATAATTATACAGTTAGTACTTAAATATCACTATACTCACCGTCTAGTTTGTGATGGTGGGTGTAGGTCTGTCGAGCAGCAATAAACCAGGGAAGGAGAAGATTGGCGACTTCCTCTGAATACTTCGGCGACTCTCCTCACTCATTTTGTATGTCTCGACTTTTGTTGTATTGTTATTGTTATGTCATTTTGGGTTGTACATTTGGTTGAGTGAATAGTGTCATATATATACGTGCTTGTGATGCTGTCGTTTCTTGGTTTTCCACACTTAGGAATTTTTGGAGAATGAATGCTTTCGCTTAATGATAATGGAATTGGAATTAGCTTTAAATTGGATAATATATCATTACATGGATTTGGAGGAATATAGGGACGAAAGGTTGACTAATACGTAATTAAGTCTTAGGTGATTTGGATTAAGGCTTGATTACGGGATTAGGCCGGGCGGTGCCCTATTTAGTAGTTGGGGCAGTCACATTCCCAGAGTGTTTTCTCCAAAGAAAAAAGGTATCCCCAAAACTTAATTTTAAGTCGTATTTACACCCTAAGTCAATTTGGTCCAAAAATTATACAAAAACCCCATAAAACAACTTTTTACGCACTTTATCGCAGTGGGCGCTGAGGTGCTTGTTTTATAGCGCTAAGGTTAGCCTGGGGCACTTGGCATCAGATCCAAATCATGCACATATAATCCACTTTGCAACACGATTTTAGACTACTTAGAGGCTGAATTTGACAAAGCTCATAACACATAAAACGTTCAACTCTGAGTCTACTTTCCAATATGAGAAACAACAAGTCATTTGGACTTGAAATGAGGGAGTTATGGCTAAAACACTGAAGGTTGATCAAAATAGGCTTTGTTGAAAGTTAGCCACTTTGATGTCGTTCTTTGCTCGAACCTTGTATTCTCATTCTAAAGCTTCCAAACATCTTCAAATCACATAAAACCACATGAATTATCATCATTTCATTAATCGCATCCGGTCTCATTTTCCTCCACCTCGTGATCTGCACAAGCGTGCTTTTAGAAGGAAATCTTCTCAGATCTTCAACATAACCTGTGAATGCTCTAATTTTGCTTTCCTCACCTAAAAACCAACAAAATATATCGGATTAGTATGAATTCACTTATTATTGGACTAAATTATCACAAAATACTACTTATAAAGGTACTAAAATATGTTACGCATCAAATACCCCTAAACTTGAGACTTTGCTAGTCCCGAGCAAAGATGCATGAACAAAATTGATACAATTTATTTAAATCAACTACACTAAGCTACTTAACTTATTTACCAACTCCGATCCAAAGTTCAAACATACTTGGTACATACAATCAAAACGCATTCCAATATGCGTGTATCTTTATTTCTCTACTTTTATGGCGTCTTCCTGTCTCAAATTCAAATCAAATATTGACTCAACCTAAGGTCTTTCAATTGCCCAAATATCTTTCCTTTCAACCCAACTTTCTCAAGAACCCACTTTCGACCACCCAAATGCAAATCCGAGAGTTTAGCCTCAACTACTAGAGAGAGTCCACAAAAAGATTTGAAACCTCAATGATTTTTTATTTAAAGCATCAACTTCCAAGAGATTTCATATGCTCATTTTTTATCCACTCTCCACTATCATCAAACTTAAAAGACCAAGGGTTCTTAAGTCTTTAATAGGTTATAGTGAGGCTATAGCTTTGGTTATCAAAAAATGGATATTTAAGCTCAAACGTAGTTAGATAGATTTCACAGCCCTTTTGCTTATAAACATAGAGCACTTAAAATATAAAACTCACAAAAATACGAAAAAAAATCTCATTTTGGAGTTTCACTCATTACTTCTTTTTTTCTCATAACACCAGTCCATATTTTTCTTTTTCTTTGGACTTTATTTGGTGGATTCATTCATTTTCTTTTGACGTTACCTTTTTTGAGTTGATTTCATTTTTCACTTCAACTTTACAAGCTCTTTTCAACATAGATAAGGGTTGCTTATCACTCTAACTTTAGGTGGTCTAAGGCTTTTTGGCTCGGGAGAATGTTCAGTGCAAAGGATACATGATAGACAAGGCTCAACGGGATGACTAGCGATCTCATGTGTGGGAAGGATATATACGATATTGAGGTATAATAATCGAACAAGGCTTAACTCCTATCCTCAATCTTTAAGTTCAGAATTTATCACCTCGAGTGGATCTAGAACAAGTTCTAGAATCTCTGAATCCTCATTAAAGCCCACCTACTTTTAGTTTATCTCCTTTTGTATTGACATAGGTCCTTCCTCACACCGGGCTCATACGAAGAATCCTCAATCTAGCTAAGTTAAACACCCAAGCACATGGTCCCTCTACTCATCTCCAAGTATCTTGCCTCATTGGTTTTGGAAAATCTTATCCCAGACTATCAGCCACATCGAAAGAAAATAAAGAGAATAACACTCATTAATATGCCCGTGCTTACAAAATATCTGACGCTTCCACCACCCAACCTCCCAAAAATAAAAATAGGAATTATGCATCACCAAACTGAAGATGTTTATTGTCCTCAATGAACCAAATTATGAGCAAAAAGGAGGGCAAGAACATGCATCAAAATATAATCATTCACAACAATAACAACATTGGAAAAGCAAAATGAAATAAAAAGTTTTGAAAACAAATACTCCCCTGACTGGTATTGATGCCTTTTAAGTTTCTCTCCATCATGCCATCCTTCCCTTGGTACTCCCCTAAATTTGAATCTCATCCACATTTCTTGGGTCTTTGTTTTCTTGGGTCTTTGTGGTCTACTATAGTCTACCAATTCGATGAAAAATTTCCCGACAATTGATATTAGACTTGAAATAGCATTAAAAAAAGTATAACCACATGATCAAACCAATTCATTTTCTTTTTTTATTCAAGCAAATGCGAAAAATAAGAATTAAAATGCATACAAAAGAACCCTGTATTGCCTCCCAATAGCGCTAAGTTTTTCATCCTCAACCTAACGCATGCACCACGACTCTCAAATGAACACCGTCGTGCACTATGGTTACTTCAACGTAGTATCCTCACGGAGTTCCTCAAATCCTATAATCATTTTCTTGCATGCCACTTTATCCTTCATAAACCTTACATCATTTGACATTCTGTCCCATGTATCGAAAAAATGGATCTTCATTGTAATCATTTCAAGTATCTCCACAAAGATCTCAACTTCATCACCATTCCATTGCTCTTGCAAGTCTTGCAGACATGACAATGATGGTAAAAAAAATGATCAAAAAGATTTATCATCCCTTGTACAAACTCTAAACTTTGTAATCCCAAGTTTTCATTACATTTATCACTTTTTATTGCTTCAAACCTTTTCAGATCAACACCAGTATCATGCGACTCAATGTCCTCGGTATGAGTCATATCTCTAGCATGCTCCAGTGAGTTTTCTTGCTCAAGTGAAGCACAAACAATATTGCAATCATCTATATTAGACTTCTCTACCTCTTCTAATGCTTCATGACATGCTTCTTCGCTCGGCAACAACTCCTCAACATTTTTCTCCTTAGACTCAACTACAACTTCTTGTCTTGAATTTATTGATGTTGCAATTTTCTCAATTTTCTTTCCGAATTCAAGATAACTTGATCATTTTCCTGTCTCTTCATTTGTAATGATTGTGCAAACATGTCAGATTTTTCTTCATACTTCTTAAGATCAACCTTGTTCTGCTCGGTCATTTTTCTTATAATTTACTATAGGGACTTAAAAGATGGTTGTTAATCCTTCTCTCGATCTTGTTGTTATTGTCAGCTGTCCTAAGAGCTCCATTGTGATTGAAAGACATGTTCAATGTGAGGATTGTGAAAACCTTGATGATTATGCCATGACTCATCTCCTTGCATGTAGTTGCAATACCATTGGCTTCCAAAAAACTCCTTGAAATGCATACGGGTCATAATGTGGTTGATGATATTCCATCCATGCCACATTATTTGTAATTGGTTGAGCTTGGTATGTTGTATCATTTCAAGCCAATCCTTTTTGATAAGCCAATCTAGAAAGTCTAGCAAGGATCTCACTAGTTGCTTTCTCCACATGATAGCTATGCATTAATTTTTTATTTTTTTATTTATTTTCTTCTTCTTTTTCATCCTTAAAACACCAAACACAAAAAGCAGAATAAGTGCAACAAAGTTATTCAAATTAAATAAAATTAAACTAAAATTATTGAAAATATAATCCTAAACAAAATATCCTAATCAAACTAAAATTAGCTATCGTCCTCGGCAACGGCGCACAAAACTTGACACGAGCCGCCAGTGTACGACAACAGGGAAGTAATAGTGGCACCAACTAGTGTTGGTACAGGGTATATCGAATCCACAAGTACGGTTTAGTGCTAATTTGTAATCTAATTAAGAAATAGAGTTACGCAACTTTGATTTTAATATTGTAAAAGAAATTGAAAACTAATTTACTTTAACCAATTGCAATGAATTTAAATTGATTATTAACAATGAAGAAATAACCCAAGGGAGTTGATTTCAACTAGGTTGCATTCTATCTATCCAATACTCAAGGTGCAATCCCCAATTGAAGTGCGATAGGCGGATTTCCATAAATTTTCACTCCACCCCGAAGTCTCAGCGATGGACATACTAGCGTTACACTCGGACTCCACCGTTCGGCGTGAGTAGTGTAAGTGCAATGCCACATCGGACTCCAAATTCTAAGGCCTTCCTCGTTAATGGCCTTCAATCAACGTATCGTATGTTCAAAGATTGTGTTCCCTATTTCCGGATTGAAAACCCCAAGGTCATTGGTGAGTTCAATCCCTAAGTTCTATACCTACTTGATCAAGGTCAACATAGCATTAAGTTCAAGCAAACACAAATCCACACCACAAATTAAAGACAACATCATGAATCACATTGGAATTAGAAAGAATAGCAACCCGAGATCCATCGATCCCCGGGACAAGAGTATTACCCTATTAGAAGGCAAGAAACAACACCAAACATGGTGAAAACTAAACAATACATCAAATCAATACCTTGAAATCCAAGATGAATCACCAAGTTTGATCCAATACCTTAGCTTCCTAAAGTGTTTTCTCCAAAGCAAAAGTTGTCCCTAAACCTAATTTTAAGTCCTATTTATACCCCTATGTCAATTTGGTCCAAAAATTACACAAAAATCCCATAAAAACCACTTTTACTTACTTTCAAGCTGTGAGCGCTGAGGTTTCTCCACTATTTTATGACGTTGGCTTAAGGGACTGGGTGAGGTGCTAGGGCGTCAGGATTCAAATCATGCATATATCCTCCACTTTGCTACGTGATTTTAGACTTTTTAGATGCCGAGTTTGAAAAGCTCGTAAGATATAAAAATGTTCAATTCTGAGTCTACTTTCCAATGGAAGAAACTGCAAGTCATTTGGACATGAAATGAGGTAGTTATGGCTAAAAAACTGAAGCTTGATAAAAAAAGACTTTGTTGAAACTTGGCCACTTTGATGTTGTTCTTTGCCCGAACCTTGTATTCTCATCTCGAAACTTCCAAACATATTTAAAACATATAAAACCATGTAAAATATCATCATTTCATCACTCGCCTCTCGTCTTGTTTTCCCGCCTTCGTGATCTGCACAAGTGCGCTTTTTGAGGGAAATCTTCTTGGATCTTCAACATAACCTCTAAATGTTCCCATTTTGCTTTCCTCACCTAAAAGCCAACAAAATATATCAGATTAGCAGGAAATTACTTATTAATGGCCTAAATTATCAACGAAATGCTTCTTATAAAGGTACAAAACTATGTTACGCATCATACTCCCACATCATTTATTGTCTTCTTGGGCAATACATCGAACTCAGTATCGAAACCCACCCCGGCTTGCCTATACAGTTGAGTGATCAAAATTGGGAGCGGTAGTCCTATTCTTATTGGTCTGCATTATAAACTTTATGGAATCGTGTATAATATTCTCAACTTCGATGTAACTTTTCTTCATAACTATATGGTTAAGTAGACCAGCTCTAGGGTTCTTCACTTCAAAGTGTTGCTTTGTTGGGTAAAACATGCATTTATAATATAAGTCCAACTCTTTGTGATTTTGTTAAATGGTGGTTTCAATAAATCTTGGGTGTTCATCACTATAAAGAGCAAATCCCCTCCCCGGAGGTACCTCTAATGCGTCTTGGATTATCTCAAAAGGATAGGATTCTTTATCCACATAAATGACATTCGGGTAAGCCTCCTCCGTCCTCTGTCTGTTTTATGGTAGACCGAAAAATCTATTCAACCTCATTGGTGAAATATCGATTTTCCTCCATTTTACTACTACTTTATCCCATTCCTTACTAACATGGCCATTCGCATAAAATTGTCGTACAATTTCTGATCATCCTCTTTATCCTCTACCTAAATAGTGTCTTAGAAAACTCTCCAATCCTCTATCTCTGATGATGCTCACAATCTTATCCTCAAACTTGCTCACATTTTGAATATTGAACTCTCTCTCAGGAATTATGACCCTTTTTTTATCACTATAGTATCTCATTTGAGCTGTAGGTTGCACAAAGAAAGAAAGGTTAGAAGGGACTAAATGACTAGGGTCTGGATTATCAAAATGTTCTTCCTTATCAGATGACAGTGGAGATTATTCTCTAAGTTATGCCCTCCCAGGTCTAGGTTCTCTAATATTAACCTAGGTAAGTACAATTATCATTAGGTGGCCTGTATACTTATGCTTTGGTTTTGGTTGCATTACCCCCTTCATTTTGTTTTGCTTACTACTCCTACCTCTTCCTCTACCTCCTCCTGCCATAGAATAACTCAACTATCATGAAATAGGTAAATTGAAATCCTGTAGTTGAATATTTCAAACTATCAAGGTAAGGAAAACAAGTTTGTGAAAAGGTTTTAGTATATAGTCTCGAAAGAGTTGAAAATAGTACGTTTAAAATAATTTTCTCGACATATTCCTATTATGTATATATTGGAAAAATTCATAGAAACCCCCAAACTCATTTGAAAACTCATATTTAAAGTGAAAATTTGTATCTAAACCCATTTTCAAAAATAATTTTGCAATAAAAATTCAAAAACCACATTCATTAAAAATATCATCAAAACTGTTTTTGTTCAAAACATCGAAATCAAAAGGATGCTAGAGTATCTATTTATTACCTTCTTAAGAGTGAATCTCTCAAGTAATATGTTCTAGTAGCTCTTTGGGCTCCCTCTCCAAGCTTTGATTCAAAAAACACCAACATAAACCCTAACTTAGTTGTATGAACTTGAATTCGAGATAATTGCGATTGGTCCAAACCTTCGACCAGCAACTTCTTGCAACCTGTCCAGAATGCCCATACATACCAAGACCTTGCTCACACAATGAATAAAGGCCGAGTGGAAGGGGCAGTCAACTGGTTGCTTCTTACCCACGCCCCCTAAAACTAGATACGAGATACTTGATCTAGATTTTCTAAATAAGGTGGGATACACTTAAATAAACTATGATTTGAAGGGTTGAATCTCGATAAAAATCGATTAATAAATCGAATGGGTGCAAGGGTTTTAGATGTGCAAGGGTTTATTCTTTAATCAGGATCACTAACCTGTTTAAGTAAATTCGCTAACAATTTGTCACGACCCAAAATTTCTAATCACGGTTTAATCCTTATTCAGGATCACCGACCTATAACGTGAGACCCCACTTCAAGATACGCATACTAAATGAGGCACGTGGCTTAGGTATATTTTATATTTGTATGATTTTGTAGCATCCCATATCCTGATTAGGGCGATACTCGACCTGAAATCATAGCTAAGTCTCGGTAACCCAGCTAGACTTAACTAGAGCCAACAGTCTCTCCGTCTATACCTAATAACATCCACATGTATATCGATATCGAATAAACAATATAAAATATACACAACAAAAAATTAAAACTTTTTCGCTAATTAAACAATATACATAAATATTGAGTTTATCAAAACCAAAAACCTCATTTATAAACTCTCAACCTTGTTTATATACAACAAAATAACTTATAAATATACATGAAGGCTCATTACATCAAGATAAGATAAAAAAATTCCTAAATCTTCTCATTTCCCTTCGTTGAAGTGTTAGGTCGTGAACTTGAAATATTAGATTTGGGTGAACGCTCCAACTTGCTCTAGTTAGTAAAGATTCACAAAGGCATCAACATTCCATATAATAATTAAGAACATTATAGAATAACAATATGTACCAATGTTAACTAACAGGACTATGGAAAGCATATAATTCAATAAATAACGGATGCAAGTCAAACTGTCAATGACTATTACACTGTCATTCCCATTTTATTTATAAAACTAGGGTCGATTACCTACTGACACCATTAATGCGATTGCTAGACCAACACATTAGCCGATATGATGTCAAGTTAATCATTTATGTCCAGTGGTTCTATCCGAAACACTCTAGTGAGTATGTAATCCACGCCACCTATCAAACTGAGTAAAAAGTTACATATAGGCCGGGAAGGTAATCTATCTCTTATATAATCTGGTCTCAATTCCAGGAGCTTACTCTCATGAATCACATTAAACACCATTTTTCATTTATTAAAACCATCACATAGTGTACATAGTCCCCCCAATCAGTCCATAAACCACATGAACTACATATACTAAGATAGTCAAGCAACATTAATACATAAGGGAATCCATACTTACCTCGATTTAGGTTTCCATTAAAAAATTCCCTAACTTTCTAGTTCACTCACACTTTCCCGGTGATCCAACACCTATCACAAGCCATTTGTGATCAATATAGGTATAATACCCTATGTTTAGAACCCCTAATTGAGTCCCTAAGACCTCACGAAATTCTCACTAAAACTCAGCATAATTGCTAATTTTTGGGGTGGGGGCGCCTCCTCACTTAGTGGAGTGCGCTCCAACAGCTGAGTTCATCTCAACAGATGAAGGGAGTGCACTCATCCGCTAGATTGAGTGCGCTCCACGCCCTATACTGTCTCGACAGGATATAGGGCAACAACCACTGTTCCATCCACAAATCCACACAACAATAATAAACACTCTAAAAATTCTTCACGGAGGACCTCTAGTGATGTAACAAACCATATCCAGTAATCAAACACCACAATTCATAGAGAAATCATCATCTACTATCAAAATAAACTTCAAAAATATCAAAACTAAACTTACTACATTGATGATCTCTGGATTTCTAGTTGTTTAAGCTCTTCAATTCACTTTGAAACAGCTCCCTGATTGATTCCTAAAGATCATAATATCAAACCCTCGCTCTCTCTCTCTCACTTCCTCTATCAATCGATCGAATTATGAGGATAAACATGAAGATTTTGGTTTAAATATATGGATTCCCCTCAGGATACGCATCGCGCTATCTCGAGGCTGATCGAATGATTGATGTGCTAATATGACACCCTTAAAGTGACACACATGTTGACACCATCAACACATACGCTTATCTCGAGGCGATTCGACGATCCATATAATTCAAACCAAACTTATAGTTTTTAATATATATATTTATATATCATATATATACTTTGTGTATTCTCTCGCCGATAAATTCACCGGTCATGCCTATGAATATTCTAAGATATGCATCTTCATTTCACGGCCCCCTCATCGCATTTGGTGTACCGGCTATTTATTGTTTATTTTCGTATTTTTCGATTATAGGCTTGTATAAAAAAAAACTATACTAAAACCTATAAAATTCACAAACATATCAAGCAAATACAAACCATTATACAAACCTACGCACATGTTAATCGAGGTACGCCGAACTTAACAACGAGCTTAACTCGGTTTAATTAGGATTTGGATTAACACTAATCACCAGCTTAAGGTAACATGTCATTATGGTATCCCCAATTTAAAGCAATTTCGTCCTCAAAATTAAAGAAAATGAAAAATTACATGTAGTTTTAAAAAGAAATGGAAACTGCTCCTTCATATAGGACTCCCGCTCCCAGGTTAGTTCATTATCACCGTAAAACTGTCATTTCACTTTAACCAAAGGAATATCTTTGGTTATTAGCCTCTAAATCTTATGATCAAGTATCTAAATTTACTGCTCATTGTAAGATAAGTCTTCCCGAAGATTAAATTCATTCCAATCAATCATTGTAGTGAACTGAGTCTCCGTCTTGCGAAGCATAGACACGTGGAATACATTATGAACTCCGACTAGCTGAGGAGGTGAGTCTAACCTGTAAGTAACATGATCAATCATTTCCTGTACTCGGAACGGTCCAATATACCTTGGAGCTAGCTTACCTCGCAATCCAAACCTATGCAATCCTTTCATAGGTGGAACTTTCAATAGGACAAGATCATCTTTTAAAAACTCCAAAAAACTATGATGTTTATTGGGGTATCTCTTCTATCTTAGTCGTGCTGTAGTCAAACGCTGGCGAATTTACTAAATTTTCTCTATGTAGTCCTGAATCAACTCCTGCCCCAACAAAACTGTATATTTATCCTCTACCCAACATGCAGGTGAATGATAAGGTCGACCATACAGAGCTTCAAAAGGAGCCATTCCAATACTAGCATGATAACTATTATTATAAGAGAACTCACACAGAGGAATGCATTTCTCCTAGTTAACACCAAACTCCAAGACACAACCTCAAAGCATATCCTCTAGCACCAATATCACCTGCTTAGTATGTCTGTCAGTTAGTGGATGGTATGTCATACTGAGGTTAAGAATAGTTCCGAGCTGTCTTTGCAATTTACCCCATAGTCTAGACATGAATCTCGAGTCTCTATCCAAAATAATCGACACTGGAACCTCTTGAAATCTCAACACCTCACGTACGTATACCTCACATAATTGTTCAAAAGTATCTCACATGGAAACTGGCAAGAAATGCGCAGAATTCGTCAACCAATTAACTACAACCCATACCGCATCATGTTTACGCTGACTAAGAGGTAGACCAAAAATAAAATCCATCAATATATGTTCCCATTTCCATTCAGGAATAGGTAGTGAATGCAATAACCCTCCATGTTTCTTATGCTCAACCTTAACTTGCTGACATATCGCACATCTCTTTACGAACTCAGCAAAATCAGTCTTCATCTTACGCCACCAATTTATACATCTCATATCGCGATACATCTTAGTGTTACGGATGAATAGAGTAAAGAGATCTATAAGATTCCCAGAGCAACTCCTACCTCAACTGATCCTGAGCTAGAATCCACAATCTATCCCTGAATAGTAACGCACCATCATCATAAACTAACCAATCAGGATGATTTACACTAGATGTTAACCTTTGACGCGCTATATACTCTTGATTAGCTTTCTGACAATCAATTACCAGCTGAATCATCTCTATTTTAGCCCGAATCTGAGCACAGAACAACAGATTAGTAGCTCTAGAATTAGCTCTCTCATTTGATGATGTGCTATCTGGACTCTACGAATCATCATCACTAAAGCTTCCTCAAGAAGTCTAAACTGAGAAGCTCTTGCTATAGTTATATTCTTTCTACCTATTTTTCTCCTTCATAAAACATCAGCAACCACATTTTCCTTGTTTGGATGGTACTCTAGAGTGAAATCATAATCCTTGAGGAACTCAAGCCATTTACTCTACCTCATATTGAATTCATTTTGAGAAAATAAGTATTTTCGACTCTTATGATCTGAAAAATACAGTAAATCTCTCACCATACAAGTAGTGTCTCCAAATCTTCAAGGTAAAAACAACTGCAGCTAGCTCAAGATCATGAATTGGATAATTTATTTCATAAACCTTGAGTTGTCTTAAAGCATAAGCTTCAAGCCTGCCTTCCTGCATTAGAACACAACCCAAACTTGAATGAGAAGCATTTGTATAAATCACTAGCTCTTTTCCCAAATTAGTTAATGTAAGAACTAGGCGTCGTAGTCAAACTATCTTTCAAATCTTTGAAGGCAATCTTGTAGTCATTAGACCAAATAAAGTCAATGTCTTTCTATGTTAGCTGAGTTATTGGTAGAGCAATATGATAGAAGCCCTCAACAAATCGTCTGTAATATCCCGCTAACCCTAGAAAACTCCAAACCTCTGACACTATGATAGGAGTAGGCCAATCTTTGATTGTCTTAACCTTCTCTGGATCAACATATATACCCCTAGCATTAACCATATGTCAAAGAGATTTGACCTCTAAAAACTAGAATTCGTACTTACTAAACTTGGCATACAACCAATTATCCTTCAGAGTCTGCAATGTAACTCTGAAGTGGTGCGAATGTTCTTCTTGTGTCTTCGAATATATCAAAATATCATTGATAAACATGATGATAAACTAGTTAAGCTAGGGTTTGAACACCCTATACATTAAATCCATGAACATAGTAAGAGCATTAGTGAGCCCAAATAGCATCTTAGTGAACTCGAAGTGCCCATAACAAGTACTGAAATTTGTCTTCGAGATAATCTTATCCATGATCCTCAATTGATGATAACTAAACCTTAAACCAATCTTCGAGAAATATTTAGCACTGTTCATCTGATCAAACAAATCATCGATCCTGGACAATGGGTATTTGTTCCTAATAGTCACCCTATTAAGCTGTCTATAATAAATGCACATATGTAGGTTTCTATCATTTTTCTTCATAAAAAGAACCAGTGCTCCCCATGGTGAGATACTAGGATGGATAAACCCATTCTGTAACAACTCCTCAAGCTGAGTCTACAACTCACGTAATTCTTTCTGTGCCATATTGTACGAAGGAATAGATATAGGTTTGGTACTAGGAATAAGAAAAATGATGAAGTCAATGACATGTGGTAGTGGAAGTCTAGACAAGTTAGATGGAAAAACTTTTGAAAATTCATAAACTATGGGTATTTCGCTTATTTTTAGTTCCTGGCCAAGTTTTCCAAATGTGACAACTCCCACCATAATTTCTAAATCTCGAGAAGTAGCTTCCCTTCCATGAGTTGCAACTATTGAAGGGTTATAGCCTTTATAGACTATAATCTCAGAAAGGTAGGGATTTGAAAGATTACCCTATTATGGAATAGTCAATACTGGCATGGTATGCCGATAACCAGTCCATCCATAGTAGTACATCATATTCCAGGAACTCCATTACCTTAAGATCAATAGGAGTTCATTTTCCCAATTTTGATTACACATCTCTCACAGATCAGGTTAGGATAAAACTTCTCACTCACTGCTGTGCTTAAAATCAATAATGTACTGGCTTTAACAGGTCTCAATTTAAACTCATCAACCATTACACCGGCAATAAAGGAAACTGTAGAACCAGCATCAATCAAAACATCCATATCTCGACTACAAATGTTTAATATATCTTGTATAAGCCTCCTATTAGCCTTTGGATCAGCCTTAGCCACTATATGAGTCTGCCCTTATGCTAGCGATGTTGTATGCATATCGATGTGGCCAGTGGCATAGAACACTCTTTTTGAATATACCCACTCTATCCACACTGATAGCATATCGTGGAAGTCCTCTAAGAAAAACTATTGGCCTAACGAACTTGCCCAGATCCACTCAATTTTTGTGATGACTGAGCTTTACTCTTACCGTTACCTCTAGACTGAGGTGGTGGCAAAGGTGATTTGGCTATTGAAGCCTGAGAAACTGGTGGAACCGGTGCACTAATAAATGTCGTCCTCGCAGACCCTGACTATGTAGCTAATTCAGTTACACCCATCTTCTTTTTATTTGGCCTAAAAGAATCAAATTCTCGAATTCTCCGACTCCCGAGGAACTGTGGTACTAGTAGTGGAATAAGTACTATTATGGAAGGTATGGCTAAAATGGTTGTTTCCACCTCCATCGTACTCTCAAATATAAAAGCATAGCTAGTGCGAGGATGAGAGGAAGCCAAAACTCGAATCTCATAATTTAACCCACTAAGAAAAAAATCTATTTTGTTCTCTTCAAACTCCACCATCTCAGGAGTGAATTCACTCAACTCAGTAAACCTCCGCTCATATTCTCATACAGACATGGCTCCCTGTTTCAGCTGAATAAACTCAGTCTTCTTCCTGTTCCATGTTGATTTCGTGAAATACTGCTTGTAAAACACGATCCTAAGCTGTGGCCAGGTGATGACAATCTTCCCCCTCTCTCTAAGGAATTCCACCACTTTTGTGCAGAATCAATCAACAAAAGTCTTACTAGCTTAACCTTAAATTGATCCTCGACATCCACAACAACAAATCGTTGCTCCATCTCCGGTACCCAAGTCTCAGCTACCCCTTCCTCCATTGTGTCATTGAATCTCATAATGTCATATTTCATAAATTCCTTATTAGTTCTGAGAAATGCAACTTTCTAAGAATCCACTAGTACAACGACAGCTGTCTTAGGTACCTAAATATGTGCTAATACTGATTGAGTTGGAGCTACCATTGTCTCAGCTCCTCCCACAGCTATGCTAACCTCGAGACGGGTTGTAGATTGTGCCTCGGGTTGCTATATTGGTGGTCCCATTCGAGCCATCAACATAGCCATAAGTTTCATCTGAAACTCCATAAGTTCTCTCATTTGCTGCTATATTCTAGGTTTCCATTGATCCTCGACTTCCCTGTTACCATGAGGTCCGGGCCTTTGCAAACCCTCTCCTCAATCCACAATTAGACTCTGAAGTCAAAGGAGAGATAAGATCATTAAGGTAATATTCAAAGAATATAAGGAAATCATATATATATACAGTAAATAATAATAAGTGCAGCAAATAACGTATAATAATGTTTTAATTTTCATTTTTCCCCCAAAACATGATGAAGATTGTTTATCATACCCTAAGCTTATTCATAACTCGAGACGACAATCAAAGTCGATAAACTTAGGTTCCGATATAAGAGAATATGCTATCACTCACTTGGAAAGCAATTAGAAAGTGAAATCGAGATCAGAGCCTTTCTATGATACCAAACTGTATCATAGTTACCACTTAATTCAAAAGTGATTAACCTTAGACTCTGATACCAAGCCGTATCATCCCCTATCCCGATTAGGGCAATACTTGGCCTAAAACCCTACTTAAGCCCCGATAACCCAACCAAACTTAACCAGACACAACAGCCTCTCCGTCTATACCGGATAAACTCAACTTGTATATCGATATCGAATAAACAATACAAAATATATGCAGCAAAAAATTAAAACTTTTTGATAATTAAATGATACACATAGATACTGAGTTTATCAAAACCCAAAACCTCATTTATAAACCTCCCAACCCTATTTATATACAAATGATAACTCAAACAGTGTATAAATATACATAAAGGATCATTATATCAAGAAAAGATAATAAACCTCCTAAATCTTCTCCTTCCTTTCGCTGAAGCACTAGGTTGTGAACTTGAAATATTAGATTTAAGGTGAGCACTCCAACTTGCTCAGTAAGTAAAGATTCACAAAGCCATCAACATTCCATATAATAATCAAGACCATTATGCAATAGCAATATGCACCAATGTTAACTAACATGACTATAAAAAGCATATAATTCAATAAATAGCATATTCAAGTCAAACTGTCAAATGACTATTACACTGTGATTCCCATTTTATTTATAAAACTATGGTCAATTATCCACCGACACCATTAATGCGATTACAAGACTAACACATTGGCCGATGTACTGTGTAGTCAATCCATTAATGTCCAATGGTTCTATCGAAACCCTCTAGTGAGTATGTAATTCACGCAACCTATCAAATTGAGTGGAAGTTACATATAGGCTTGAAAGGTAACCCATCTCATATATAACCTGGATTCGGTTCCACAGACTTACTCTAGAGAATCACATTAAACATCGTTTTCCCATTTATTAAAACCATCATAGTGTACATAGTCCCCCAATCAGTCCATAAACTACATGAACTATATATACTAAGATAGCCAGGCAACATTGATAAATAAGCGAATCCATACTTACCTCGGTTTAGGTTTCTATTAAAAAATTCCCTAACTCTCCGGTTCACTCACGTTTTCCGATGATTCAACACCTATCAAAAACCATTTATGATCAATATAGGTCTAATACCTTATCTTTAGAACCCCTAATCCAGTCCCTAAGACCCAGGAAATTCTAACTAAAACTCAGCATAATTGATGTTTTTTGGGGTGGGAGCGCGCTCCCTCACTTGGTGGAGTGCACACCATCGGCTGAGTTCATCTCAACTGATGAAGGGAGTGCGCTCCTCTTGCTATGTAGCGCGCGCTCTACCCTATACTGTCTCGACAGTACACATGTCAGCAACCACTATTCCATCCAAAAATCCACACGACAACAATAAACACTCCCAAAATTCTTCACGGAGGACCTCTAGTGAGGTAACAAACCATTTCCAGTAATTAAACACCATAATTCACAGAGAAACCATCGTCCCCTATCAAATTAAACTTACCACAAGGATGATCTCTGAGTTTTTAGTTGTTTAAGCTCATCAATTCACTTTGAAACAGCTCCCTGATTGATTCCTAAATATCATAACATCAAACACTTTACTGCTCTCTCTTTCTCTCTCACTTCCTCTCTCAATTGATCTAATTATGAGGATAAACATGAAAGTTTTAGTTTAAATATATAGATTTCTTCGAGAAACGCATCGCACTATCTCGAGGCTAATCGAATGATTGATGTGCTAACATGACACCCTTAAAGCAACACACATACTGGCACCATCAACATTTACACTCATATCAAGGTAATCCGATGATCCATATAATTCAAACCAAACTTATAGTTTTTAATATTATATATTTAAATATCAAATATAGATAAATATATATATATATATATATATTCTTTTTGTATTTTCTCGCCATAAAAATCTCTGGTCATGCCTATTAGTATTTTTTGGTGTGCACATTCATTTCATAACCCCCTCGTCGCACTTGGTGTACCGGCTATTTATTATTTATTTACATATTTTTCGATTATAGGCTTCTATATAAATTCTCTTTTATAATACAACCTATAAAATTCACAAACATTTCAAAAAGATACAAACCATCATACAAACCCACACACATGTTAATCGAAGTACGCTGGACTTAACCATGAGCCTAACTCAAGCTAATTAGAATTTGGATTAACCCTAATCACATGCTTAAGGTAACAGGTCGTTACAAATATTTTTCCTAGTATATTGTATATGTGTAAAGTTATTAAGTCACTTATACTTGTTGCATAAATGCATCGAGATAAGAGCGGGGACATGCCTCGAGATGTGTGCAGTCGTGGGACCGGGTAGAGAGTATTATGGTAATCCAACATTAAGTTAATGTGACTTAAATAGTAAATTTGATGTGGCTATAGTTGATTTATAATAAATGTAGCATAAGTTAGTAAAATAAAACAATACCAATTTGATCTTTCTCGAGATATATAGCAAGGGTGAGTTAGTGAATTTGAAATAAAGGTGAACCATTAGATCAGCCTCGAGATAGGTGTACACATTAAGATCAAGGGCTATAATTGACCTTACCTACATATATAAGTGCTTGTAATGGCCATGCAAATCTTCTAGATCCTTTAAGAGAGAAACTTTGAGATTTTAGTTGCTAGAATTCTCTAAAGACTTGTGGGAAAAGGATCAAATTCATCATCAAATTGAATAAATCAAGCTAGGAATCAAGCAACAACTTAGGTAATGAAGTTCATTACCTCTCCATGCCTTAATTTTATGAGAATAGGGTCTTGAACTAGGAAGTTGTAATCAAAATGAATTTGAAAACTTTTTTCACTAATTTTATGAGTTAAATGAGACATCAAGTGAGTCTTTGAACCTTGATTTTTGAAATTAATGGTTGTTGGTAAAATTAGATATATTAGTTCAATTCTGGTTTTTGTGTAATTTCATAGGCTAAATAATATCATTTTTGAAATTGGTTTACATATTTAAATTCCTCATTTCGAGCTGATAATTTAGCTATTAAGATGTTCCTAATTTGGATTTAAAACAAAAAAGTTGTGAATTTTTGAAGTTTTATGTTTTCTTCACTAAATTTTCTCAAATACATGTTTAACTTGATGAAATCTACATATGGGATCAAAGAGCTTTTGTTTGATTTTATTGTTGGAGTCCTTTTAAGGTTTATTTTGATCAAATTAGGGCCATCTTTGAGTCCCCAAGCTTGCATTTCAAATTAGAGGTTTTTGACGAAAATTTGGGTTTGAATCTCGTATTAGTTTTTCACTATTTTTAGAAGGTAACCATTATATTCTTTGAAAATGGTTTACATATTCGGATTCCTTGCAAAAAACCATTAAATTTTCTATAAAGAAGTTTGAAATTCGCATTTGAATCGACAAAGTTTTGATTGATCAAAGATTTTATGTTATTTGTGTCAATGAATCTGGTTTTTCTTAAATTCCAATATGAAAGAGTTTTTATTCTTCAAATCCGATTTTGTTTTTGAAATCCTTGTGAGATTTCGCTTGGCTAAGTATATTGGATTTCGAAATATGATCTTAATTTGAAGTTATGTCGATTTGAAGTTATGTCAATCAAAACTTAAACCACTTAATTTAGTCTAAAACCCTATTTAATGGCCTAAACCAAATTTAAAACATATTGAATGATATCAAGAGTCTACAAGAGACTCGGGAGTCTGAGTGCGAGTTTCGAGATGTCAGGAGGCCAGTTTAGCTAGAAGACTATTGCGTGAAGTGTAAGTAATCTTGTCGAGGTTCTTATTTACATTTCATTCCAATTATTCGTGGTCTTACAGTCTCATTGACTATGAAATACCTTGTATTCTAGTATCATGAATTTGTTTCATATTCTACTCATTACATGGGTGTTTTGTTTGGGGAATGTGTCCTAGGTCAATTTAGTAACATTGTTTATCTTATAATTTTAGTTAATAAAATAGATGGTTTCATTTGCAAATTTATTATAAGTGATTGCATATTTACCTTATAGTAAGATCCATGGGCATTTGTTGAAATATCATATATGTCCCTAGTCGGTCATTATACTGGGAACTATAATGAATTAAGACTAGTGTGAATCTTGATTGATGGTCATGGATGATCATGCATATAGGGATGCGAATTGATATCATGAGTACTTGACAGGGAACAAGGTACTGGATTGACCGCTATGAGAACACCACATGTATCAAGTCATAGGTTTTACTCATGATAAGTATATCATTTAGTCATTCGATTTGAGATTACCATAGACTTCAATATTATGAGCATGGTAATTCGACACAATCAAACATTGTTTAACCAAATGATTATAAAGATTGTGATTGGATACCATGTAAATAATATGTGAATGTGTATAATCAAGATAGAATCTGTCACTCTCATATAGAGAGAGATATCAGTGGATCCCTCAAAATGATAGACTGATAATGGCCAAGTCCATGTGAATTTATATGATCAATGTAACTTGGGATGTTTTCAATTTACCTAAAGATCGAGACTAGTACGATTGAACATTAAGGGTGACTTTCCATGCCTTATGTTTAATCAAAGAATATCGCATGATAAAAGGATGTGATATATGTTATTCATTGTGTTGTACCGATTTTGATATTCATGCTACTTGGGTTGTCATAATGCCTTGCTAGAGACCGCTTATGACTTGTGTACCAAAATGGTTTTGGTTCATTGCCAATGTCGCATGAACCTATTGGGTCACACACAAAGAATGGCTTTGCGCAATTTCAATTAATCTAGAGTAATGAATTTTATATGATAAGATTCATGACCTAAAAACCCTTACAATTTGTTATATGATAACTTATTAATAGGGGCATATGTGTAGTTTGCTTAAACTACCTAAATACAATAATTGTATACGAATAGGATTTTTAAGTGATGACTTATCTACATATATAAATAAAAGTTGAAACCCTAAAACAAAATATGATTTTCATTTTTGCAAATTTTTGAGTTATCTAGATTTTGGGAGTGAAAGAAAAACGTTTTCTATCTTTCTTGAAGCTAGCACTCCAAATTATGGTCACCGTTCGTGTGTGGATTTTTGATAGAGGACGCGCACTTGAACGTCTTGGAAAACGATCAATCAGAGAAGGAACTCACAAATTAAGGTATGGTTTACTTTTATAGATTGAGTTTAATGGAACTTATTTTCAATCACGTTGGAGTTTTTCAAAAATCATTTTGAGTTTTCAGCTGCATATGAACCCGAAAACACAACAATTTTATTATGATATCATTTTCTTTTGGAATCATTGACTCTGTTATGATATCATTTGCTTTCTTACAGTTTGGATGAAAGGGTGATCGAGAATAACATGCTATTAGGATTAGAAAAATGAAACTGGTGTATGTATGGACTTGTATTTTATGATATGTTGGCTTTAAAGTATATTTCCTTGTCTTGAAATTCTTAATGTGAGTTTTTCTTGATATTCATAAAGTAGTGATAGAATCTAGGATCCATTGCATGATATGGGATGTGCGGCACACGGGGTCACTAGACTAACGAGGTTGTGGCACTTACTACTACACTTGCGCATCACACGGGTCAACGGAACTCGGGGTAGTCGGTTAGAATATATAAATGAGTGATTATGGAGTCGTAGAGCTCAGCTCCGAGCCTCCAACCTCGATAGAGGTGTAGAGCACAGCTCCACCCTAAAATAGTGGAAAAAAGGTCTACGTGAAAAGACTCACGACCGACCGGACCTAGATCATTACTACTTAGCCCGTGTCAGTCTCATTTTGTTTAATCGTTGTATTTTCTAGCATATTTCCATTTAGCACTTCTTCGCTAATTTTATACTTTTAAATACCAGTCGATTATGTTTGGAAATGTACATAAGAATTCCCAGGAATTACTTTATTACATATTGTACTCACCGTCATTTTTCATGACAGTGGGTGCAAATCCTTCAAGCAGTAGGCTGGGCAAAGAGAAAATCGACGACTATCTCTAAGCATTCGGTGATTTTCTACTTATCTTGTAAGTCTCGACTTTTGATGTATTATTAACTTTATGTCTTTTCTATACATTTTGGATTGTATATTGGGTTGAGCGGTTAGTTCGCCAACTTTACACTTAACTAGCTCACTGCGTTATCATCCTTATGATATTTATATGCATGTGATGTTGTTTCCTGGTTTCCACACTTAGGATTTTTCATAATTGCTTCTGCATAACTGTTAAAGATTTCTGCTAGGTATTTTTAACTGTAAAAAGTTCTTAATTTACACTAATGTTTGATAATAATGTGACACGTGTAATATTTATCATGAACGCATTTAACGAGGAGAATAGTACAAAATGTCTAACTAATATGTAGTTAAGTATTGTGTTGTTGATATTAGGGCTTAATTACAGGATTAGGCTGGGTGGCTCCCTATTCTATAGAAAGGTCGTCACATAAATCGCCAATGAAATCGCTGAAAATTGGTCTCGGTGGTCAGAGACTAGCTCAGCGATTTCTAGTATAAAACGCGATTTCTAGTATAAAACAAGAACCGCTAACAAATCACTAAGTCATTTTTCACTTAAAATTTGGCAAACTGCTACCGATTTACTCAGTGATTCCCTATGTTATCTAGTATCGCTGGGAAATCATTGACCTATTCCTATTTTTTTCTAATATATCAAATATTTTATTGATTTTTCACACATATCATTCATATTTAAGGTAGAATTGATTAGTACTTAACAAGAAATATTATGAAATGAAATTTTGATTTGTAATTATGAAATATTATACTACTAAATAACAACTTTATTGCTTAAAATAATTAAAGACAAATATAGTTCAACTGAAAAACAACTCGATCATCCCCCCTCAATTGGAAACATCCCAAAAGAAAGTTAAAAGGAGAGAGAAAATAAATAATCTAACTATCCTAAATATATTAATATGGAAAGACATTATCTAGATCAACCCCCCTTATATGAAATTATTCTAGAATTATATTCCTAAATATCTTCGTTATAAGAGTCAAAAGTTGAGAGAATATAAAAACAACTAACTAATCATATTACTAAAATTAAAAGTAACGATAGAGTATGGGTTGCCTCCCATAAAGCCCGTTTGTTTATAGTCATTGGCTCGACTTGATAGATGAGATCACTCGTCCTTCAGCTTGAGCGATTCAAACTAACCATCAACCGATTTTTCATCATTCTTGACATCTTCAGCTTATTTATCATTATAAGCATATGCGTAACGTCCATTGCTTTGTCCACTAAACTCGTGGTAGTTGTCCTCTTTAGGGTAATCATCATGACATGAGTTCTCACCTTTATAGCCATCGCCATAATTATCGTCATTGACATAATCGCCCATCTCATAACCATCCTATTGACACATATAATCATTCCCCATCCTAAGCCTAATTATAAATCTACATCGAGAACAGCTCCAGCCTTCTTGAGAAAGGTTCATTCCATTAATATCACGTCGTCCTTTTTAATCTATGGTACTACCAAGTAGTTTTTGAGGTATTTGAACTGTCCTACTTGCACTAGCACATTCATCGACATTTTTAGTGGAAAGATCTTATCACTATTTGATTTATTGACAACAATAAATGGTATAAAATCAATCCTTAATTTGGCCTTTCTACACCATTATTCAGGTAAGATATTCATATCAGCCCTTATGTCAAGTAAAACACTAAGAAAACTGACGTCATTGATCATTACGTAGAGGAAGAGTTTCCCTTAATCATCATTGTAAATTTCAATCAGATGTCTTAAATCTTGAAGCTTTAGTTGTTCATCAGTAAATTCTTCTTCTGCCAGTTACTTCCTCCCTTGCTTTGTTGCACTTTAGGTTGTAGCTCTTCAGGTTGCTATTTTTTATTCTTTTTTTTATTGCGCAACTTTTTATACATCTAGAGTGTAATGGTTTCATTCTTAACAATTTCACTCACGTTGATGTAAACATTGAAGTTCTTTTCATTACTTTGCAAACTTTGTTTCTCGGTCTTGAGATTGATGATCTCCATATCCTGTTCGACAAAATTTTCATAATAAGATTTTAACCTATGACTATTTACTTTAAGTATTTTTCATGTTTCTAAGCTTTCTATTTGTACTGCGCCATGAGGTAATAAACTCACAACCATAAAAGAACCTATCCATTTTGAACAGAGTTTTCTAGGAAATAATATAAGTCTTGAACAAAAAAGTAGAACTTTATCTCTTATTTGGAAATTTTTAGGAACTAATTTCTTATCATGAAATGCTTTGGTTTTATCCTTATAAATTCATGCATTTTCATAAGCGTCATTCCTAATTTCTTCTAATTCTTGAATACTCAACTTACTTTGGTTTCTTACTTCTTTATAATTCATGTTATATGCTTTTATTGCCCAATAGGCTTTATGTTCTAACTATACTGATAAATGACACGTTTTTTCAAATACTAACCTATAAGGTGTCAAACCTATGAGTGTCTTAAATGTTGTTCTATATGCCCATAACACGTCTTCTAATCTAAGACTCCAATCCTTACATGTTGGACTAACTTTTTTTCTTCAGTATTGACTTAATTTCTCTATGTGAAGTTTTCGCTTGTCCACTAGTTTGTAGGTGATATGCAGGAGATGTCCTATGTGTGACCTTGTACTTAGAAAGTAGATTAGCAACTAATCGATTACAAAAATGTGAATCTCTATCACTAATAAGTACTTTAGGTGCTCCAAAAACTGTAAAAAAACTTATCTAATGAAATTAACCACTATTTTTGAATCATTAGTTTTAGTAGCTTTTGTTTCTACCTACTTAGACACATAATCTACAGCAAGTAAAATATTAACATAACCATTCGATGATGGAAAAAGGTCCCATGAAATCTATACCCCATACATCAAACACTTCATAAAAAAGAATAGGAAGTAAAGGCAATTGATTTCTACGTTCTAAGCTTATGGTTCGTTGGCAATTTGGACAAGATATTGTATAAAGCAAACATTCATGAAATAGAGTGGGCCAAAAGAATTCAGAATCTAAAATTTTACAAGTAGTTCTTTGTGGACCAAAATGTCCTCCACAGGCATAAGTATGGCAATGGGATATAATTGATTGTACTTCTGAATGTGGTATGCATCTCCTAATTATTTGGTCGGTACAAAGTTTCTATAAATAAGGATCATCCTATAAATAATGTTTAGAATCCTTTTTAATTTTATTCTTTTGAGCGCTCATAAAATAAGGTAATAACTAATTGGTGGTAAGATAATTAACTATATTAGCATATCATGAGCCATTAGTCTTTATACTATACAAATATTCATCCGAAAATTCATCCCTTAATAGTATAGGTGGTTCTCCATTTTCTAACTGACAAGTCAATAATTAGACATATTTTATAGTGTAATTTAGGTTGATTTTATATATAAATAATGATATTACACTATGTATTCTCTTATTTTTAGCCAGCAATTAGCAAACTGGAAGAAAAAAGGAAGAATAGCAAAATAATCAACTAGAGAAGTAGTCCAGCGATTTGTATTTACACTAGAAATCGACAGTAGAAAAATGCCAGCAAATCCACAACGAATTGGAGAATGCATTGAAAATCGCCAACTAAATCAGTGGAGCACAGAGAGATAAACTTAGTGATTTACTTAGATTTGTATTCAACTTAGGAATCACTGACAAATCGCTGAGGTCGATTACGTGTTTTTTTAGATTAATATGAAGAATTTGAGTTATACGTAGGGGGACTATAAAAAAGACTAGAGAGCTTCGAAATGACTTTCTTTTTTCTCTATTGCTTTTTCTTAAACCTATTCTACATATTTTAGTTCATGTTTGAAGCTACATTGGAGCTTTAATCCATTTTAAGGTATTTATTTATTCATTCATTATGTCTTTTAATTATATATTTGCATTGTTTATTTCCAGCATGAGTGAGTAGTCTATCAATCTAAACAAACCTTAAAAATGTATATACTTTGGATTGCTGATAGTTATAATTAAGGAATCATGAACTTAATGTTTTAAATCTATTCATACGCGTCAATCATAAATTTAATAAGTTATTTTTGCGTATTACAACTAAAGAAGATTAATATTGCATACATAGTTGCAAATGTATTATACAATATTTTGATTAAGATTTTATGTCTATAGTTACTAACAACAATTATAGAAATGGTAACTAGGATTAGTCTATAGGGCTTTTCCCGAGTGGATGTTCTAGGTGATTGTGTTGTAAGTTGTTTATTATGCGGCTTCGATTAATATTGGCTTAGATTAGGCATGATTTTATCCAATGGATAGACTTACAATGATAAGAATGTGTATTTTCTATTGAATTTAGGAAAATTGGTGGCTGGCTAAAGGCTATCAACCTATTATGAAATATGATTTAATGATTTCAAGATTCCATGTGTTACAATTATAACTATAGTATGAGGTGATGTTATGTTCTAGTGTTTGAAAGCAATCTAAGTATATTACATTGTTTAGTGGGGTTTGTTTAAGATATTCATAATTATATTAAATTTGAGTATTGTTTATTTTAGTTTGCATTGAATTGTTTGAATTAAGTTAGTTAATTTGGTTAATTAAGTTAGAAGTTATAGGTTTTAGTTATTTAATATTCTAATTCAGGTTTAATTATATTAACTAAATTAATAAAAACAAGAAAAAAAATACTTTCCTTTGAGATTTGAAAAATCCCTATGGAGACGATATCCTATTTACCACTACTACAAAATAATAGCAAAATACGAGAAATTATTGTGCACGCTCAACACGTGTCACTAACCTACTTAAATGATTTGCTACTAGATTTTTGGCTCCTTTCTTATCTTTTATAGTATGGTCGAATTCCTATAAAAGTAGTATCCATCTTATTAGTCTTGGTTTAGTATCTTGTTTTGTCATTAAGTATCACAATGCTGCATGATTTGAATAAACTATTACTTTTGTTCCTAATAAATACAGTCTAAATTTTTCTAAGGCAAACACTACCGCTAAAAGTTTCTTTTCAGTAGTGGAATAGCTTTTTTTGGTTGGATCAAGTGTCATAGAAGCATAATATATAAAGTGAGAATCTTTTCCTACTTTTTGACCTAAAACACAGGTGTTGTTGTTAAAGAATCCTTTAATTTATTAAATGTTATCTTGCAATCATTGTAAATTTAAGAGGAACGTCTTTTTGTAAAAGTTTGCATAAAGGTTGTGTTATTTTAGAAAAATCTTGCACAAATTTTCTATAAAATCCTGCATGGCCAAGAAATGAATGTATTTCTCTCACCGTACTGCGGTAAAGTTATGTTTTGAGTGCTTGAATTTTTCCTAGAGCTACATCTATTCCTTTATATGACACTATATGTCATAATATAAGTCCTTGATCTACCACGAAATGACATTTTTCATAATTTAATACTAAATTCTTTTCTATTCATCTCTTAAGCACTTTAGTTAAATTAACTAAACATTTATCGAAAGAATTACCATAAACTGTGAAATCATCCATGAAAACTTCAATAAAATTTTCTACATAATCAGATAAAATACTAACCAAACACCTTTGAAAAGTTGCAGGTGCATTGCATAAACTAAAAGGCATAGGTCTGTAAGCAAATGTACCAAAAGGACAAGTAAAAATTATTTTTTCCTAATCTTCTGGTGCTTCAAGTATTTGATGATATCCTAAATAGCCATCTAGATAGCAGTAATGGGTTTTTCCAATTAGTCTTTCTAACATCTGATCTATAAACCGGAGTAGATAATGCTCTTTCCTAGTTGAGTCACTCAATTTCCCATAATCTATACATACCCTCCAACCGTTTTGGATTCTAGTTGCTACAAACTCTCTATACTCATTTTTTATTACTGTAACTCCTTTCTTTTTAGGGATTACTTGGACTGGGCTTACCCAATTGCTATCAGCTATTGGGAATATCATTTATGCGTCTAATAATTTTAATATTTCAACTTTTACTATGTCCATCATAGGTGATTTAATCTATGTTGAGCTTGTCTAGAAGCTTTTGTGTCAGTATCTAGGTTTATCATATGCATACACCTAGCTCAACTTATTCTTTTAATATCAGCTATGATACATCCTATTGCTCCTTTTAATTCTTTTAGTACATTTATTAATCTATTTTCTTCTAAACTTGTCAGTTTATTAGATATTATTCTTGGTAATTTATCATAGTCCCCTAGATAAACATATTTCAAATGATCTGGTAAATTTTTCAGATCTAATTCTGGGCTTTAACTATAGAAGGTAAAAAGTTTTGAATGAGATTTAGATACTTATTATTTCTTTTGTTTCCTCATATCTATCATCGTCTTATTCTCAATCTTCTATTACCAGTTCAAATTTATCTATTTCATCTTTTCTAAAAGATTTGTCTATTATTGCATCTATCATATTTATTGTGCATATGGAGGAGACATCAATTGGGTATTTCATTGCGTCATATATATTAAAATTCACTATATCGTCATCTACATCCATTTTTAATGTTCCATTTGAAACATTAATCTTTACTTTTGCTGTTTTCAAAAATATTTTTCCTAAGATTAGAGAAGTTCTATTAGAGAAATTATCTTTTTCATATCTAAAACATAAAAATCTGCAGGAAAGACTAAATCATTAATCCTGACCAATTCTAGTAACCCTACCGGTTTAACAGTGGATCTCTCTGCTAATTTTACCAATATACCAGTTTCTTTTAAATGTAAATCCGTTATTTGTAAATAAATAGGTTAAGTCATAACATTTATGGAGGCTCCTAGGTCACACAATGCCTTAGAAATTCCTATATTTTCAATCATACATGGAACGAAAAATATTTTAGGATCATAATATTTATGAGGTAATTTCTTTTGAATTAGTGTTGATACGTGTTCCTTAGACTCACATTTTCATTAGCCTTAATCTTATTAGTGCATAAATCTTTTATAAATTTTTTATGCTTAGATGCATTTTGAATGACTTTAAACAGAGGTATATTAACTACTAATTTTTTTAATGTATCAGATATTTGTTTTTCTTCCTGCAATTTCTTTGCATTTTTATTATCTTCCAAATAATGAGGGAATTGTGGTTTTATATTAATTTGTCTGTCTTTATTAGGTTCATCACCCTTTTTGTTGGGAATCCTATTACTTGTAACTTCTATTTCTTTTCTAGAAACTAATTGATCTGGCATTTTAGGTTCTTCCATCTGCTTACCACTTCTTAATGTTATGGCTGGTGCTTTTTGTATAAAGTAGGATAAGGTAGAGACGATAATTTTCCTTGATTTACGAACTCACTCATTTGTGTTGCCATCTAACTCAATTGATTTTCAACTCGGTCATATCATTTTGACATGTTTGAATTATTTGATCTTTTTCTCTTTCTGAATTATTCGATATTTTATATCTTTGATAACCCTGATTGTTAACACGATTACCTACATTTGGCTGTGAGTAATTTGTATAACTATTAAAGTTATAAGTGAGATCAACAAACTCATCATATTGGTTCATTATATCATTAGCTTCTTCTATTTTATTTTGTTGTCTCAAAGGACATTCATCATTAGAATGACTTAATCCATTACAGTAAACACAAGGTTTTATTTTGCTTGATCTTTCCTTTATTATTAATTCAACCATGGCTTTTTGCTCATCTATCTTATCATGTGGTGTCTTATATGTTCTTTGATTCATTTCACTTAGATTTTCTTTGATTAATTCACTCTTCTCACCATATTTCTTAGATTGTTTAGCTATTTTACTTATAGCTTCTCTTGCTAAAGTTGGTGTTTTATCGAGCAAAGAACCTCCACATACTGTGTCTAGAAATCTTCGTTCTAAGTGATATAATATTTCATAAAAATATTGCATTAAATTTTTCTCTGTAAATCCATGTATTAGACATAATGTAATCAATCTTTGATACCTATCCCTAAATTCATCAAAAGTTTCTCCAATCTCCATCGTAGCATTACTAATTTTTCGTCTATATAAACTAATTTGTTTTGTTGGGACATATTGATCAAGAAAGACTCGTAGCATCTCTGACCAATTGGTTATCGAATTTTGAGGGAGGTAAAATAATCAATCTAAATCTTGGCCTTTTAATATAGAAGGAAAAAATTTTAATTTAACATAATCAATTTTTATATCCTTAGGTTTTAACGTGCCTACTTTATGTGTAAACTCCCTAATAAACTCTTGAGCATCTTCATTATCTTCACCATAGAAATATGGTAAAGAATTTATGAGTCCAAACTTCAATTCGAATTACGAAAATTTTGTTGTAAAAGTTATACACATAGGTTCATAAGTCATGACATTCCTATCAGATTGCTTAAAAGTTAATTCTTCCTCATCTTCAGCCATATTATATGACATTCAACAAGAAGGTCTTCAAGAGATTATTTCAAAAATCCCCGGCAACAGCGCCAAAAATTAAAACGTGTCGAGCGTATAATTTCTCATATTTTTTTATTATTTGTAGTAGTGGTAAATGGGATATCGTCTCCACAGGTATTTTGTAAATCTCTTTAGAATTAAGGCAACTCTAAAATATTATCGGGTTTATTTTACTTTACTTTAACTAATCTAATTAAAAGAGGAATTAAACACTACCAATCTGAAAATAAAACAATCAATTAATTAAACTAATTAAACTATAAGCAACTTAAATTCAATAAACTAATCTAATGCAATTTAAACAAATAATCAAATAAATTAGTGAATCAATATAAATTAAATATCTAAACAAACCCCCCACTAAATAATTTAATATACTTAGATTGCATTCAAACACTAAAACATAACATTACTTCATAACATAATTATAATTATACCACATGGAATCTTGGAATCGTTAAGTCTTAATTCATAATAGGTTGATAGCCTTTAGCAAGCCATCAATTTTCTTATATTCAATGGAAAAGTCATATTCTTATCATTTTAAATCTACATATTGGATAAAATGCAATAATATAGAAATACGATAGCATTAACACTCATTGAAAACATACCTAATCTAAATCAAATATAAATCATAATATGTTAATTAATAAATAACTTAGAACACGGTCACCTAGAACATCTACTCGGGAAAATAACTATATAGATTAATCCTAGTTACTATTTCTATAATTGTTGCCAAAAATCATAGACATAGATTTAGATACTCTATACTAAGAAACATATTGGCAACTATGCACTCAATACAAAGAATTAATAGTTGTAATAATCAAAAACACCTTATTAAGTATGTGATTGATGAGTATGAATAGATTTAAAGCATTAAGTACATAATTCCTTAATCATAACTATATAGCAAGCAAATATATATATATGTCTAGGGTTTGTTTAGATTACCAAACTACTCATTCATGCTAAAAATAAATAATGCAATAATATAATTAAAAGACATATTTAAATAAATAAATACCTCTTAAATAAATCAAAGCTTCAATGTAGCTTCACACATAAACTCAATAAAACTAAACTTATGAGGGTAGAAGGCTAAAAGAATAGAGTAATTTCGAAGCCCTAAGGTCCTATTTATTGTTTCTCTAAGTGTACAAGTCATAGATAAATACAAATTCCTTATTCTTATCTAAAAAACTCATCACTAACCTCAGCAATTTGTCAGTGATTCCACTTTGTACACAAATCGTTGAGTTAATCACTGGATTTAGCTCTCTATGCCCAACAATTCAGCAGGCAATTTCTAGTATATTTTCCAATTCTCCGAAGATTCGCTGGGTAATCTCTGTTGCCGATTTAGGTGGAAATTTCCAGTGTAAATTCAAATTGTTGGCTAATCGGTGAACTTCTTCTATAGTTGGTTGTTTTGCTCTTCTCCTTTTTTCCTTATATCTCTTCATTTTCCTAATTAAATCCTAAAATCACAAAAATAAGAAAATACCTAGTGTAATATCATCATTTATATCTTAAATCAACATAAATTACACTATAAAACATGTCTAATTATTCATTTGTCAGTTGCAGATTCAAACCCATCAAACACTAGCAATTATGTCCGTCAACAGCTACACCCAATCTACTCCTAGCGCAAACCAATCTCAAACAAAATCTAATAGAGGTTTCAACCACTTTTCCTCGCATAATGGACAAAGGAACACCACTTAAGGAAGCTTCCAAGGCAGAGGAGGTGTTCGTAATGGTGGTCGGTCGTTCAACAACAATCGTCCCATTTGTCAAATTTGTGGAAAATTGGTCACATAGCTGCAATTTGTTTTCACATAGGTGATAATGCATACATGGGGTTCGTGTTTTCTTCGTTGCAATAACAACGAAATCACGACAATTCCTTTGCCTTTGTCGTTGCTCCTTCTTCTACATCTGATTCAGACTGGTTCTTCTATAATGGTGTTGTTCACCACAACACCTCAAACTCATCTCACTTAAGCATACACTCGGAGTACTTAGGTAACCAACGAATCATGGTTGATAATAGATCACAACTTCCAATTATTCATATTGCTCTACCAATTTAGTTCCAAATCTTGTGATGCCTAATACTCTTTCTCCTTCTTCCATCAAGAAAAACTTGATCTCTGGGTCTCAACTCACTACTGACAATTTTGTTTTCCTTGAATTTCATGTTGATGAATGCTTCATCAAGGATGCTCACACACTCAAGGTTCTACATCAGGGTGATCCTTAAGGATGGACTGTACTAGTTCTCTCCATCATTATCTATCTTATCTCCTCGTTTGTTTGCTTTAGCACTTACTGCCCGTTCTTTTTCTTCAAGTTTTGAGTTATGGCACTCTTGATTGGGCCATCCCTCTGAGTCAGTTGTTCATAATGTTCTTAGAGTTTGTAAAACACAATGTCCAACACATACTCTTCGAGTTTGCAGTGCTTATTAATATGGCAAATCACATGCCTCACCATTTCAATTAAATGAAAATCGTGTCCATGACATTCTTGATCATGTTCATACCGGTCTATGGGGTCTTACCCATTGCCTTCCTCACAAGGCTATCGATATTAAATTCATTTTCTTGGCAACCATAGTCGGTTCACTTAGGTGTATCCTCTCAAAAACAAGTTCGAGGCACTGTCCACATTCGTTCAATTTCAAATAATGGAGGAAAAATTGTTTTCTCGCCTAATTAAAACTCTTAGATCAGATTGGGGGCGAGTATTGACCCTTCAGGAGTTACTTTTCGTACTCATTGCATTACTTTCGAGCATCCCAGCCCTCACATCCACCCACAAATGGCCATGCTGAGTGCAAACACCACCATATCACTGAAACCTCGCTCACCCTCTTGGCTCATGCAAAGATGCCTGTGACATCTGAGAATTTTGTAAACTAGATTAGAAAGTTAATTAAGTATTTTTATATTTAATTTTTGATTTAAGTATCCGAAGTAGGACCCATGTATTATGGACCAGAGATCATAAGTTTAAATATTATTTTTGTGTGTTCCTTGCCTAATGGATATAATATACATTATTTTGTCGCGAAGTTGGGGTGCGCTAAAGTGTGTCCTCAATTTGTCATAATCGGGGTTGCAAGTGCATGTTTGAAGGGCACGAGTGAAAATAAATTATTAGTAGCTCTAAAACTAATAAATCAAGTGTTAATCTCAACGTGAAGATTTTGCCTCGGTTTACGTGCAAGTTGGGATCGGTGGCAGTGTAAAATGAGAATGAAGTTGGTGCAAGAACTTGCCACAAATCTCGTATCAGTTGGCGGTGGTCGAGGTTGAGATTGAGTCTAAATCGGTGCAAGTTTGTTTTAGTATGGCAAGAGAATTGGTCCACAAAGATTCAGTATGTCGTAGAAAAAGTTAAAAAATTTTGGGTTTTAGCGTGACTAAAACTAGTGTTACAGATATTTTATGAAGATGGATTATTTTGTCAAGAGTTTGGTTCAATTTGGTGAAAAATCATATCGAAAACGAGCGCCAGAAGCCAAAACACGTCAAAATAGAGATTTCAGGAATTACTAAATAAAAAAAATTAAGCTGCTGACAAGCAGGTGAGGGTTTAGTATATATTGAAAAAAAAAACCTAAAAATAAAAAAATCAAACATTTCAACAGAACATTTTGATTTCGCTAATTTCTAAACTCTCTCACTCGGGTTTTCACTCCGCGAGCTCTCAACGTCCGATTTTTGCCTGATTTCTTTTAGCAAAACTGTAGATCATCGCGAGACGATCAGTTCGAGCTAAGTTTTCGTAGTGGAAACGAGGTATTCGTCCTGCAATTTTGCAAGTTGTCAATTCAACTTATTTTCCTCAATTCAATTTGAATTCTCGTGATTTTTCAATTTCTCATGAGGGTTTTGATAGAAATTGGTAGGGATAGTTGTGAATTGATGTATTGAGTTGATATGCACCGACTTGGAATAAATCCCACCGATATGGATTAGGGTTTTGATGAATTGAACTAATGTAATTCAGTTGATAACTATTTTGGAGATGTTTTTATTAGTTGATATTGATTTACATTGGGTTTTTGGATGAATTGATTATAGGTTTTGATCCAATTTAACTCCATAAGTTGTGGGAATATTTTGATGTTGGAATCGAGTGGTTTTGTGGTGTTTTTTGTCAAGTTTTGAATATTTAATTACGAAAATATTTATTTGGTGAAGTTTTCAGTTCAAAATAAAATAAAGTTTGCCTAGTTGATACGCTATATTGGAAAATTCATAACTTCTTCGTCGGTGATCCGATTTTTGTGTTCTTAGAGTCTATGGAAAGTATGACATGAGTACTACAAGTTCTTTTTAGGTCATCATGAAAAATATTGAGGTTTTTAAAGTTAAAAAGTTACATCAAGTTAGTTAGTTGAAATAGTTATATAAATTAATATTTTTGGACTATTCTCAAGCATACTTTAGCTGCAGTTTTTATTGGGTTTAGAGATTTGGATTCACTTGAAACTTAAACCATAATATAACTGGGTATGTAGGGAAGCTATTAGATCCATTTTCAAGGTGATCCGCTGCTCCGGGAACACCAAAAAATAAGCTCAAAATTGGTTTATTGTAAGTAAACCCTACAATGATCTCTACTATTTATGGAATTTATCTTTGTACTTGTAATTGTATCATAGTCTACATTGCATTTATCATTCTTGGTCATGCATATAAAGAGTGAATGAAGGGGATAAGCTTGTTTCAGAGTCTAGTTTGCTTGAAACTTGGTTTCAATCTTGCCTCTATGCCATCTAGTGAGACTAGCGGAGTCTAATGCTAATAAGTTATCTATGCATTTCATGATCTCTTAATACTGTCTTTGTACTCTTTTTGGAAGTCGACGTCTGATTATAGTTAGGAGGCATCGACAGAATGGATTGCATGTCATGGTGATGGATATATTTTATTGATTATTTAGAAATGCAATTACATGTCACCATGTATCAGACTAACAATTGCTGGAGTACAGATCAATGTGGGAATTTACTTACCATACATCTTCAAGTTATTTTTAATGGTGTCAGATTCTTTATGATGACAAAGAAAGAGTGGACAAGACTTGAAGATTGTGGTGATTTTTTTCATAAATTAATGTAAATTCTTGTTTTAAATTCTTTATATTTATTGCTTTGGGATTCTTGGGGTGAGTATAGGACGTAAAGTTTTGTTGAATGGTTAAAAGAGTCTCCTAAGTCAGTTTAAAAAAAATCGAGAGGTTTACATTTCAATTTTGGTCTACTATGGGATTATAAAGCTATAATTAAGCTTGCAGAGACTCTAAGCTAGTTTAAAAGTTCGATTTTGATATATATTATGAACTACGAGGAGTTGTGAGTCCTTTTAGGCCTCTCCCCAATTATATTGTTTATTAGGTGAATTTTCCAACATACCACTTTTAGGGGAGGTGCTGCCGAAATTTTTGTGAAATACGGACATGATTTCTGAATTTGCTCCAATTGAACAAATCATGAATTAAGTTTCATTAAGGATAAAAATTCAGTTTTGGAGCTTGTAAAATATTGAAATAATTATTATTTTGAGGTCAAAGTTGAAAGAACGAATTAGGCTAACTAGATTATCAAGGATTAAGGTAATATAGGTCGATTAGTTGTCTTAATGATGAAGGGGCTGACAAACTTGGTATCAGAGCCTAGGTTTTGCTCAATTGAGAATAAACTTTGGTTGAGAACTAAAGGGTGATTGAGCGCGATTAGTTTGGAAGTAATTGTAAGCTGGGGTATTTGAATGATTATGTTATATTTGTGTTGTATATTTGTATTATCGCTAGATATGCGATAGGAGAGTTATTCTCCTTGTCCGTTCGATATTTAACTCATAATATACGACGAATGAGATTAGAAACGAATAATTAAAAGAGATTATAGACTTATGAAACAAAAACTGAGCGTAATGAACGTAAAATAGACACATGAAGTCTAAATTCACAAAAATGTTTTGCATAGCTCAATATAAATATATCTAATGAAAGTGTTCGTTATGAAACCAATCAGAAATTGGTTAAAAGGGAAGTCCAAATGATTAAGGTAAGTAAGTACTGAACATGAATTTCTTGGAAATCGAAAGTATCGAACTATTACAATTATGAAACACTTAGGAAAAGGTTGAAATAGTTTTGACAAGGAAATGGAGGCATATGATTTTGAAAGTAGAAATTGATTAAACAAAATAAACTTGACTAAAAATTCATAATGGGATTGTGATAGAACTAGTCAAGTTGTCTAAGTCGGTTTCTACGAAAATAAAATACTTTGAAGCAAAGTAATGTCTCCTTTTCAAAATGAAATAAAAAGCAAAATTCGAATATAACCATAGTTTAAAACAATCAAACGACTTCTATATAGAAGTAATTAGAATTTTGATTGTTTTATCACTCAAGTTACTTATTCATAAGTGATGTTAAGAATAGTAGTTCTATGAGACGAATAAAGAATTGATAAAGCAATTGGAAATACATGATTTAGAAGTAATCTTTGCTAACACCAAATTAGGTGTTGTCATGATGCAAAGATCAACGAAAACTTCTAACTTAAAATGAAGATTGTAGTGATAAGATCAACGTGTTAGAAGTTAATTTATTAGGGAAGTTGTCTAATAATAACATGAATTAGTTATTAAACATCAACACAAGTGATCGTGTTTTGATATTCAAAGTACTCAATAATCACTTCTAACGACATTAAGTTATGACGCCTATCGCTACAACTTAAAATATAACTAATGAAGAGATAGATGTACTCGTTGAGAATCAGTTAATGATTTGTATAGGACGTCAGTATAAGTTCCTATATTACGAGAATTTCCATTTATAGGACTTAAAGGATTAAAATAGCATTCTTTAAGAATTTGATTAGTCATTAAATTAATCAGAGTTTGAAAATTCAGATTCTTATATCTCTTCGGTTAAACAACAATGGACAAGTGAATTCATCAAAAAGTGAATTAATGATCAGAAGGTATTTAGTTATCTTACATAGTCTCTTGAAAAGTATCGAATTTCTTTTTGAGAAAAAGAAAAGTCGAGAAATATGAGACTAATGGAAATAAATTAAGGCAATAACAAACAATAGGATTGTTTGAGTCATGAATTTCTCTGTTTCAAATAAAGGTTAGCTAAGGAAGACTTCAATTGATTGAATGATCATAAGGAGTCACATATTCTTTAGCTATATTTTCGAAAAACAAAGAGATATAAATTGCTTTTCTAAGTCAAGATTAAGGAGTTGTAAGTGGCATGGTTGTTGAGCGAAAGTCGTGGTTTGTTTATAAAGGGAACAAGATTGAGATGAATGTGAGAATAGCTAAGATTGACAAAAACTGAATGAAATAGACTTTGTGTAAAATAAAATAAGACGTTAAGATGACTTATGAGTGATGGAAGTGACACGAACGGACTCCTTTAGTCAAGGCCAGACACCGAAGTAGTTGTGCATGACCAAAAGTCTAAGTAACTTCGTTCATAATCATGATTCATTCATAGCGTAGAAGACTAGTGTAATGCATTCACTTGTCTTTGAATAATCGAATGAATTAATGATAGTTGGAATAAAAGAGTCTATGAAGTTTCGTTAGAGTCAATTGGAAACTTAAGTATAAGTAAACAAATGGTCAATACATTCTCATATTATTATGAAAAGGGGAATTTCAGGTCAATGAGTCGTGAGCAAATTAGAATGTCAAACTATAAGTTTGATGAAACTTAATATATCTTCACAAGGTTCTTACAAGGAGTCAAACTCCAAATGTTGAAAGTTTTGAACCAAAATAATATACAAATTGTATTAGCAAATACATAGTATATTAATTCAATTGTAGTGCTACACCACGTGATCAGTCAGTGGTGAAGTTTTAAATTAAAGCACTAGTTATTGTAAATAGGAGTTTATGTAAGATACCTGAATGACGGTGTGAAGATACAAATGAAATGAAAATAGATGTGTGACTTACAGCTCAAGTAGTCAATATTATTCCTAGTGGTTTATAAAATATTAAATAGATGACAGTATATCTAACTTGATATGTTGAAAGAATTGAGTATTCTTCCATTGTATTGAGTAGAGGCAAAAAGAAATATCATATTTATAACTAATATGCGATACAAGTTAAAAGTTATACTATGAGAGTATAATCATTGAATATGTTGATTTCTCTATTTAAAAACATGTATCTACTTAAATTAAGGATAATTGTCTCTATTCAGGTAATGAAAGAAGTTTGGTGAATATAAATAATTGAGATTGATGATTAAGTTAAAGGAATGAGGTTCTTAGTGAACTCATGGATAGAAAATGATTTGATGAAGTTAGCAAAATCGTTAATTTTTTAACTAGTCAAATAGAAAATTAAATGAATTGTCTGACGAGTTGGAATTAGTAATTGATTTCTAGTCCACAATATAAATAATATTGTGAGTAGAAATTTGGATAATGAGTGAGAGTTGCACGATGTGTCCGTTTACATTTACTAATCAGATTGTAAATTGAGATCTCTTGTTATGGGATGACAGATGTAATTAAAGATCTATACTCATGGGATGACTTCTGTAATTCTAGGTTTCTGTTGAGAAACGTTGCAAATATGATGGATTAGATAGACATGCAATTTTACTTTGTATCTAATGGCGTGCTCAAGTATTATTTGCATAACTTATATTTAGACTGGTGATAGTCTAAGAATTGGTTGATCGACAATTCTAATAAGGATGATTAGTGACGAGAAAAAAAAATTAGTATGTGTATACTAGAGTTTGGTGGATAGGGAAAGAATTATCAACGATTTGTGGAATTGTTATTAGTTATGAATGAGGAATGTCATATGAGGAGCAAGATAGGCTAGATCTTGCTAAGTATTGATTCTTGAATATGATTCAAGGTATGAGATTAGAAGTAAAGCAAGGTTTATTGGATATTCCACAAAGCTGATTGTTAACTCGTCAGAAGTTCACAAATTGCCGGGATTGGCAAAGTAATAGAGGAAACGTTTCATTAAACCTAGGAATTAGAAATGAAAAGTTGAAATGGTAATGATCTCTACCATTGAGTTGTTAAATACAACGAAAGTGTATGGGTCCACTTAACTGTTTCACCTTAGAAATAGTTTTAGAGGTTTGGATTGAAAGAGTTGTATATGAAAAATCATTTTCTCATATCTATTTTGGTTCAATAACCTATAAGTTTAGATTTCGAGGACAAAATTTTTAATTTGTTGGAAAGATTGTGACATCCGAGAATTTCATAAACTTGATTAGGATGCCAATTAAGTATTTTCAGATTTAATTTGCGATTTAAGTATCCGAGTTAGGACCCATGTATTACGGACTGGAGATTATAAGTTTAAATATTATTTTTGTGTGTTGCATGCCTAGTGGATGTAATATACGTTATTTTGTTACGAAGTTGGGGTGTATTGAGGTGTATTCTCAATTTTTCATAATAGGGTTCAAGTGCGTGTCTGAAGGGCACGAGTGAAAATAAATTATTAGTAGCTCGAAAACCAATGAATCAAGTGTTAATCCCCACGTGAAGCTTTTGCCTCAGTTTACATACAAGTTGGGATTGGTGGTAGAGTAAAATGAGAATAAATTTGGTGCAAGAACTTGCCTCAAGTTCGGTATCAGTTGGCGGTGGTCGAGGTTAAGATTGAGTCTAAATTGGTGCAAGTTTAGTTTAGTATGGTAAGAGAATTAGTCCATAATGGTTCAATATGTTGCGGAAAAATTTATGATTTTTAAGGTTTTGGCGTGACCAAAACTAGTGTCATGGACATTTTATGAAGATGGACTATTTTGTCTAGAGTTTGGTTCAATTTGGTAAAAAATCGGATAAAAAATGAGCGTCGGAAGCCAAAACACGTCAAAATAAAGATTTCGAGAATTAATAAATAAAAAAATTAAACTGCTACAACCAGCTGAAGGTGTAATATATATATAGAAAAAAACCCAAAAACCAAAATAAAAAATCAAACGTTTCTACAAAACGTTTTGATTTCATTGATTTCTAAACCCTCTCACTTTGGTTTCACTCCGCGAGCTCCCAAAGTTCGATTTTCGCCCAGTTTCTTTCTGCAAAACCGTAGAGCATCGCGAGACGATCAGTTCGAACTAAGTTTTTGCGGTAGAAACGAGGTATTCGGCTCGCAATTTGGTAAATTGTCAATTCATGGCATTTTCCTCAATTCAATTTGAATTCTCGCAATTTTTCAATTTCTCTTAAAGGGTTTTGATAGAAATTGGTAGGGATAGTTGTGAATTGATGTATTAAGTTGATGTGCACCAATTTGGAATAAATTCCACCGACGAGGGTTAGTATTTTAATGAATTGAACTAATGTAATTCAATTGATAACAATTTCGGAGATGTTTTAATTAGTTGATATTGATTTACATTAGGTTTTTGGATGAATTGATTATTGATTTTAATCCAATTTCACTCCACGGGCTGTGCAAATATTTTGATGTTGGAATCGAGTGGTTTCATTGTGTTTGTTGTCGAGTTTTGAAGATTTAACTACGAAAATATTGATTTGAAGAAGTTTTTCAGTTCAAAATAAAATAAAGTTTGCCTAGTTGACAAGTCATATTGAAAAATTCATAACTTCTTCGTCGGTGATCCAATTTGAGTGTTCTTAGAGTCTATGGAAAGTATGACATGAGTACTACAAGTTCCTTTTAGGTCATCATGACAAATATTGAGGTTATCAAAGTTAAAAAGTTACCCAAGTTGGCTAGTTGAAACGGTTATATAAATTAATATTTTTGGAAACAATTCGCAAGCATACTTTGGCCGCAGTTTTCATCGGGTTTAGTAATTTGGTTTCACTTGAAGCTTGACCCATAATATAATTGGGTATGCATGAAAACTATTGGATCCATTTCAAGGTGATCCGATGCTCCGGGAACCTCAAAAAATAAGCTTAAAATTGGTTGATAGTAAGTAAATCCTACTATGATCTCTACTATTTCTGGAAATTATATTTGTATATGTAATTGTATCATAGTCAACATTTCGTTTTAACATTCTTGGTCATGCATATATAGAGTGAGTGAGGGGTATAATCTTGTTTTGGAGTCTTGTTTGCTTGAAACTTGGTTTCAATCCTGCCTTTATGCCGTCTGAGTCTAACGCCGACAATTTATCTCTGCATTTCATGATCTCTTAATACTATCTTTGTACTCTATTTGGAAGTCGACGTCTGATTATAGTTAGGAGACAGCGACAGAGTAGATCGTATTTCATGTTGACGCATATAGTTTATTGATTATTTGGAATTGAAATTACATGTCACCATGTATCAGACTAACAATTGCAAGAGTACATATTAATGTAGGAATTTACTTACGTGACATCTTCGAGTTGTTTTTTATGATGTCAAATTTTGTATAATGACAAGGAAAGAGTGGACAAGACTCAAAGATTGTGGTGATTGTTTTCACAAATTAAATTAAATTCTTTTGTAAAATTGTTCGTATTTATTGTCTTGGAATTCTTAGGGCGAGTGTAGGATGTAAAGTTTTGTTGAATAGCTATAAGATTCTCCTAAGTTAGTTTAAGAAAAATTGAGAGGTTTACATTTCAATTATGGTCTACTATGGGATTATAAAGTTGTAATTAAGCTTGCGAAGACTCTAAGTTATTTTAAAAGTTTGATTTTGATATATATTATGAATCCGGGGAGTTGTGACTCCTTCTAGGTCTCTTCGCAATTCTGATGTCTATTAGGTGATTTTTTTAGCACGCCACTTTTAGGGGAGGTGTTGCTGAACTTTTTGCGAAATACGAATATGATTTCTGAATTTGCTCCAATTGAACAAATCATGAATTGAGTTTTATTAAGGAAAAAAGTTTTAGTTTTGGAGCATGTAAAGGATTGAAATAATTATTATTTTGAGGTCAAAGTTGAAAGAACGAATTTGAGTGACTAGATTATCAGGGGAGTAAGGTAATCTAGGTCGATCGGTCGTCTTAATAACGAGGGGGCTAAAAATGCCTACTTCCTTTTGGTAGGATGCCACTATCATAGCGGTATTCCTTATCAACCCCCCCAACACAAGTGCTAGAGGGTCTCAGTCCCTATCAGCCGTTACTTGGGTATGCCCCGAATTACTCACTACTTCATGTCCATGGATGTGTGTGTTACCCTTATCTTCGCCCCTATAACTTTATCAAATATTAGTTTTGTTCCATGAGTGCTTATTTCTTGGCTACAGTTCCTCTTACAAAGGCTACATTTGCCTCAACCCTTCCAACAGATTCTACATTAGTCGCCATGTGATTTCTATGAGATTTATTTTCCCTACCCATCCATGTTCACCACTTCTCCCTCAACTATCTCTGTCGCGATACCTCATACTACATTTTCCCTCCCCATCTTTTCTCCTACTTTATCTCCACCTTCCCCAGCCTTATCTAATATTGTTCTACCTGATCCACCTATCCCACATAATATGCCAGAGCATGTTGCCCAAGCACCCGTACCGGTCCCTACTGCACCAATAAATAGTCACCCTATGGTCATGCGTGCTAAAGATGGTATCTATAAACGCAGATTTTGTTGGCCACTAATACTCTCCCTGTATATGATACATGCACTTATGTCACTCCTAAATCAGTTTAAGAAGCTCTTCAATATGTTGTGTGGTGTAATGCTATGCAAGCTGAACTTGATGCCCTCGCTAAGAACTGCACGTGGTCTCTTGTGGCTCCATCCCCGGACCAAGAACTTATCGACACAAAGTGGGTTTATAGAATAAATATAATTCCGATGGATCTATCCATAAGTATAAAGCTTGCTTGGTTGCTTAAGGCTTTAAACAAAAATTTAGGGTTACTTTTCATGAGACCAATAGCGTTGTCATCTAGCCCTCTACGATGCGGGTTATTCTCTCTATTGTCACTTCTTACAATTAGCCAGTGTGACAACTTAACATCAACAATGCCTTCCTCCACGGGTTTATGTCTGAACGAGTCTTTATATCTCAACCTCCTCCAAGCTTTGTTTCCTCTACACATCCATCCTATGTAGGCCGCCTTCACAAATCCCTTTATGGCCTATGCGAAGCTCCTCGGGCATGGTTCTTCTACATATTCTCATTATTGTGGATTCAAGTTCCCAAATTACTTGGTTAATCAATTATCTGAGCAATCAATTTGCGTTAAAGGATCTTGGTGAACTTCACTATTTCTTGGGCATTGAGATACGTTATAACTCATCAGGTTTCTATCTCCCCAACAACACTACATTCAGTCTCTTATCATTCGTGTCGGGATTTCCTCACTCAAGGAAGTTGCTACTCCCTGCTCCTCCTCTAAGCGCACCAATGACTCTTCCAGACCTCTATTCCCATATGTTACACTTTATAGAAGCATTATTGGTGGTCCTCAATATCTTACACACACACAGCCGGACTTTGCCTTTGCTATAAATCGCCTCAGTCAATTTCAACAGGCACCCCGTACTATTCATTGGCAAGCTCTTAAGTGTGTTCTTCGCTGCCTTCTCTGGTACTTCTGATTTGGGACTTCACATCAAGCCAAGTACTCAACTTGGCTTGGTCAATTTTTTCAATACCGACTGGGCCTCCTCTTCCAAAGACTGCAAGTCCATTAGTGGCTATCGTGTGTTATTAGGCTCATCTCCCGTCTCGTAGATGTCCAAGAAGTAGATTGTGGTGGCGCGCTCTGGCACCGAATCCCAGGACCGAGCTCTTGCTAAGGCCATAATAGAGTTAAGGTGGCTTGAATCCCTCTTTCATGAAATTCCATTTATCCCTATCACTCGTCCTATTTTGTGGTGTGACAATCAGAGCCTCAATGCTTTATCTATTAAACATGTCTTCCATGCTCTCACCAAACACATTAAGATTGACATTCACTTTGTCCGCGATTGAGTTCTTCAGCACAAATTAGAAGTTCTTTATGTTCCCTCAGATGATCAACTAGCCGATGGCCTCACCAAAGCTCTATCTATTTCCAAACATCAACTTATGCATATCAAACTCGGCGTTATTTCACCACCACCAAGTTTGAAGGGGAATGTTAGGCATACACACTAAAACACACTAGATCATGGTGTCATAACATAATTGACACTTTACTAGGCAATAGAGAATTGTTAACAAATTGTGTTGATGTATACATATTGTTACACGTGTAAAGATAATCAATGGTTGTAACCATCCATACACTCAATAAATACAAAAGTGACCTGCTCATTCTCTGCGTGAGCAAAGCCATGATTTCCTCACTCTGTCTGTCATTTTTAGTGAACAATTAAGGTAACCTCCAATAATTGAGGATGAATGACAGAATTCATTTCTTGGCTATCATTTTTCCTTTTTTAAAGATAAATGGCAAAACCCATTTCCAGGATATCATTTATATTTCTCAATCTTGGTCCGCCTTATCGGCCCCTTCCAAAGATTTTCATAATAAAAAAAAATCAAATCACAGTACGTTGCCTCATTCCCAGTCCATAATACTATATGAACTAAATATACTAATTACGAAGCATAATTGGTAAGAATATGAATCCCACTTACCTCGATCAAATTTCCTTAAGTTTCGTTCCAGTTTCCTAGCTCTCAGGGTATGTAAACATCTTCCTGTGTTAGAGAACCTAACACAAACCATTTGACATCAATATATGTCCAATACTCAATGTTTAGGATCCTTAAATCAGTCAATAAACCTTAACAAATTCCCATTAAAATTTAGCATTATTGATGTTTTCTAGGGGAGCACGTTCAACCTTTCGAGTTCATCAATCTTCAAGAAAAAAGTGCGCTTCCTTATAACAAGAAGCGTGCTTCACCACGAGCGATTGCAAAGGGCAGTAGCCCCTGTTTGATCAACAAATCATTATAAAACCTCCTAAAAAATCGAGGAGGGCCTCAAATAAGGTATTACACCATTTACAACCATCAGCCAACAACAATTTACAAGAATTCAGTAGGAATTAATCAATCTTCATAATCATCCATTCATGAATTTAAAAATCAAAAGAGATGAACTCACCAACTCAATCACCTAGTCCATTGTTGAACTCTTTAATCTAGTTAGAATGGTCTTCTTCACTCCATTTGAATCCTTAATTTCCATAAAATCAAACCCTATAACTCTCACTCTTTCACTTTCTTGTTTGATCGATGAAATTGTGAGATAAGTATAAAGTGTTTTGATTTTGATATTTTGATTTTTCTCAAGAAATGCATCGCGGGATCTTAAGCCTAATCTGATGGAGATTGTCTTAAAGTGACATCATTCCTAAAGTGACACTGATCTTGACACATCTCATACTTGTAAGCATCCCGAGGTCCATCCATAGTCCAAATTAATTATATCAGACTATATATATTTGTATGTATATATATAAATCAATTATATATAAATATATATACCTATATTTTAACGCATATAAATTCATCGGGTGCGAACGAGTACACTCGAGCGTGCACATTCATTCCAGGATCCCCACGTCACACTAGGTGTACCAAAACTTTATTAATTATTTATTTATTTTTCAATTATAGGCTTATATTAATTTACATTAGTAGCCTATAGTGTATTTAATTCATTATCAAACCATCCAAACATAATATAATCATGCCAACACACCCACACACTAATCGAGGTATGCTAAGTTTAACCCCAAGCTTAACTTGGTTAATTAGGATTTGGGTTAGTTCTAGTCACCTACTTAAGGTAACAGGTTATTACACCCGGCTTGACCGAATCTCCAACATACCACTTTCATGTACTTTTTGGAACCCTTCCCAATAGCTAACAAACCCAAGCTTTCAAATGAACCGTTGCCTTCACTATTCATAAACTTCACATCATATATTAACACAATAGTAAACTCTACTAAACTAATGGTTTCCTTCTGGTATATCAGTGTTGGTTTCATGTTCTTGAAGGAAGGCAAAAGTGGCTAGATGAGCTTGAGCGTCTGATCCTCATCTTCGATGTGCTCTCCAATTCCTCAAGTTCAGAGACAATCTCATTCAAAGCACTCAGGTGATCAATAATACTTGTACCTTCATTCATCTTCATGTGATGGTACATCTCCTTTAGGTAGAATTGATTTGACATGCTTTTTGTTATATACACACTCTCCAAATTTTCCCAAAAACCTTTCCTCGAAGATTTACTCCTCATGTTTGAAAGAACATTCTTTACCAAATTGAGTCTTATGACGCTTGTCGCCCTCAAATCTAACTCTTCCCAATCCTCATCACTTTCCTTCCCACCCTTCAATGCTTGACATAGCCCAGATTGAATCAACAAATCTTTGACTTGAATTTTCCACAAGCCGAAATCTATCTTCTAGTCGAACTTCTCCACATCGAACTTCATCGCACTTGTATACTTCACATCTCTGAAAAGTCCACCATAATGGTGTAAATGCCTAAAATCTAGTTCTTGGTTCTTATACTAATTTGTTGTGATGAATCACCGCATAAGTCCCAAGATCACAGTCACATAAATATACCCAAAGATAAAAACAAATCATAGAGAAAATAAGAACACATGTGTTTACGTAGAAAACCCAAAATTAGAGAAAAAATCACGAGGCAAGAAATAAGGCAATCAACTATCGATAGTCTAGTACACAAAGAAAAAACCACATCTATCTATACCCTAGGTAAAAACCCCAAGAAGATTCAATCTCACAATGTTGCGTACCCGCTCGCAGGTCCGTACACTACAACACAAACTCCTCTCTTAACAAGCACCACAACATTATGTGTTACATACCCGTTGACAAAGCCCGCATGGTCAACACCCTATGTTTAGCCGCACATACCCACCTATATTTATATATATACATAATATATGTACATGTAATTCAACACTAACATTAACTCATAATTGGACACCAACATTAATATGTTGCATGCAACAATTTGTATTATACAAACGCCAATTACTAACTAATATCATGTGTCGCCACTGTCTATGCATGAATTCATGTAGGACACTAATTTGAGTCCAACTCAAATTACAAGTTTGAGCCACTTGACTCAATAATTTGGTCGGATAAACAATGCATGTTTGGAAATGCGCGGTTAGTGTTAAAGTTTAACGGCCCATTTTATTAACGTTGTTATTTATATCATAATTGCAGACATGGACGCCAGCTCAGATCCACGTAGACGCCGTGGGTAGGCTAGGATACACGTCGACCTAGGTATACTAGTTAAATTGTGTGTTGGATGGCTTATTTGCGATGCGATTTATTAAATTATTTGTTAAATACATCGCATGTGTGTATGTTGAATAACGAGAGCATGCGAGATTATGTGACGGGTGGCTACCTCGAAGTGCGTGTCAACTCGGGTATCGAGAGGCTTAGTATGGGTACACTAGAGAAACTTGATAAATTCACGCAAAATGATTATGGAATCAAATTGAAATGGGTAACGTAACCATAGGCTAGCCAAAATTTAAATTTGAACAATAGGCTATGGTGTGCCTCGAAATACGTGTCGAGACGCGGGGCACCGGGTACGAGTAGCCAAAGGTTAATGTGACCATGTGTTCATTAAATTTGATAAATAAAACACTAACCAGATGGTTGGATTATGCTAAGGATAATGTGGAATTAATTGAATAAATGAAGCCTATAGTTTGGCATGAAATAAAAGTGACCTTGAGATGGACATCTAGATCATCATGGTGGTTAGTATTAGGAGGTGAGTGGGCTATTGGAGTCATCAGGAGGTGTAAGAAAACATGCTTGTGAACCACAAGATAAGCCTCGGGATACGTACGCACAATTGATTCCAACAAATATATAAATAGAGGGTGAGTGGAGTGTTGATCAAAACACTCACACAATTCATGCAAAATGAGAAATCCAATGTAGAGAAAAAGAACTTTGAGTTGGAGATTCATCACTTAGAGGTCAAATCTGTAGAACAAACCAAGGTAATCATATTCCTCATCTTCTCCATTTTCCAATAAACCAATTTTTGACATGTTTAGTGAATTTCAAGAATTTATGATTAGATCTCTGGATTTTGGGTGTAAATTGATGAATTATATGTTGTTAGACCATATCTATAGAGAATTGTTCATTGGTTTGACTAGATTTGATGGTTTTGATGAAATTGGAAAATATGGTGTATGCATGAATTTGGAGAAAATTGGGTTAATTGAATGATCCGGAGTTTTCTAATTGATATATTGAAGTTATTTTGATGAGGAGAGTGTGTAAAACCAGATATAGTAGCTAATTGAGAGGGCTAAGACATAATTGAGAATTGAGAATTTTGTCCCAGAAGGTAATTAGCGCACTAATTGTAACGATCAGCGCGCTAATTGTCCTGGGTGTGCAATTGTTCTGCGAAACGAAGAACAGTAGCGCGCTAGTTAAATTCCCTAGCTTGCTAGGTACACCCCCTTAGCACGTTAACTCAATCTAGTGCGCTAGGTAGACCATATTAGTGCACTAATGACAGATGAATATGGATTATAAAGGGTTGTTTTGGGGATTTTAAGTTAATACATATCTAAAACTTTGTAAACAACCTAAACTTGTAAAAATGGACTTCAGGGATATAGTGGACTGAGGCTCGATGTCGAGGAGCTTGTCAGGTTGGGTACAGGAGTCTGGGGAGGTCGGAGAGCGCTATGAGGTTTGTAAAACCCAACTGAAAGACTCTAAGTATTAATTATGATTTACATTTCATTTCTATCATTCATCGTTATTCATTATTCTATTTGGTTACTTGGGCATGGGTTGAGGTTACTCCCATGGATTTCTTGGTTGTGTGTTCATGATGCACTGGACTGTAGCACGTGTGACCCGGCCCTCAGTGAATGGCGACCTGAGCTTGCCCTTGGTGCACGTATTGGTGACTCGGCAGCGCCACGAGGGACCAAGTGTCGGGCCAGTTTGACGCGACCATTGGTGGTAACTTGGTGACCCGAAGTACATTCTAGTCCATCTGGGGCGAGTACACACATTTGTTAGCTTGTCTGTTGTATATTCATACGATTAGCCATTTACAGTTGTCTATTTTATATTCCACATATTTACTTCACAACATTCCTTGCATTTCATTTACTTTATTATATGAATGCTCAGATGAGTTCTTTGGGATTTTACTTACTGTACTCGTCATCTGTCTTTTTATGATGATTGAGTGCAGATCCTAGTACCAGTAGGGGCAAAGGGATCCTAGGCGACTACATCTGATTGCCCGCTGTCGAGGACCTACTTGAACGTGTTTATTTTTGATATTTTGTATATTTTGGGTATTGAGAGACTTGAGATGACACCGTACATGTATATATACCTTGTTTGGGGTATTGTCGCTTATATACAGAGTACTTTCCAGGGTTTTCCACAGTAGGATTTGCCTTTGAACAATGTTTATCATGTTAAATTACTTTGTTTAAATGGTATTAATTAAGACTTCCACTAAATATGTAAATTTGTAAGATACAACCTACTAGTAAGGTTAGGATCTCAATAAATTGCCAACTAAGTAACAGATTGAAATAGTTAGATTCCTATGGAGACTGGATAAAGAATATAAGGATAATTTACTAATTTATCAGATAATACACATGTGGACATGATTTACGAGACATGAAGACGACGGGCAAGTGTCGGACACGTGTAGTTAGGCCAGCTGGCAAGGAGTACACGGAGACCCGTCACCCCAAGGCGGTAGGGCCGCCACAGTCGATATCAACGCAAGGTTTTCTAGGAACTTGAATATTGTAGGAACTTGAAAATTTAAAATGAAAGAGCATAAGACTTAATAAATAAACATTAGTAGTGGAAACCCGATGTTATGCCTTAGAACTTTAGTTGGGAAGTGATGTGAGGAGGTTAAAGTTAGAGTTATATACATGTTATATTTTCATTATATATATATGATATACGTATATACACCGAGGCTGATCCGGAGAACGCTTCTCGATGCAAATCATGGACGGACAGTCGACGACGCCTCAGGAGACCGGTCAGCCTAATGATACAGTTAGAGATTCCCCAGTTGCCCCTAGTATGGAGGATCGACTCTCGGCTCAGGAGACTCAGATGGCTGAGGTGTTACGGTTGCTACGGGATCAGGCCGCTGCATTAACAACACTGGCTACAGCAGTTGCTACACTAAGAGAGCTAGTAGCAGTTACAGTACCTACAGGGACAGTTGTTGCCACAGTTGTTCCCAAAACACCAGTTGAGAAAGTAGTAGAGGGTACACACAGAGAGAGAGCCAAAACCGATGTTGTTCCCTTGGAGACGCCGACTCCTACGCCTCCACCTACGACTACAGGTCAGACGACTACTCCCACTACTACTGCTACTACATCGAGATTCGTCTTAGTTCCAGAGGCGAAGATGTTGAGGGGAATTTTGAAGTTTCAGCCAGGCTTCTTTTACAGAGGTGGTAACCCCAAGGCTGTGGGGAAGTGGATTGTATCTCATCAGCTGTTCCATAAGCTGATGAAGAATGAGGAGAGTGTCCAGACACGATTGTCGGGAGCATGCCTAAGAGGCCATGCAGTGGTATGGTGGACCACATATCAGGATACGCATCCAGAGCCGAAGACATGGGCTGAGTTTAGAGAGTTATTTTATGATTAATACATACCTATGGAGGTTAGATTGAGACTGAGGGAGGAGTTCTTGACCCCGAGACAGGGTAACTGGACTTGATGCTTTACATGGAGAGATTTCGGTACCTACTTCAGTTCTCGATGGTTGTCGTCGGGACAGAGCATCTGCAGATCTTATATTTAACTAGAGGAGTTTATAACAGGATTGCTTCAGCAGTGGTGTCCTCTGGGGCACCCACTTTGTAGGATATTTTTGACATAGCATTGGCACATGATACATATTTGATGCAGAGATATGGCAGGCGTGTGACTGGTACAGAGGTACAGATAGGGAAAAGTTCTCAATCAGACAAGAGGCCGAAGAGATAGAGGGATCGTCGGGATAGAGGCCGGATGGATGATAAATGGGACAGGGGCCGCGTGGATGATCATCAGGGCAGTCAGTTCCAGTATGAGGAGAGACAACAAGTTCAGGCCCGACATTAGCACCGGTGGATCAGCATAGGTCACGGCGCAAATATACCATCAGGATTGGGATCACGGGGACATGACATGGGTCATAGAGACCGGGGTCACGGTCCGAGATCTGGAGACGGACAAACGGGTAGGCAGGACGGCCGCAGATGTCAAAGGTGTGGTCAAAGGGGACATTTGAGAGCAGACTGCAGGATACCACCGTCACTACATCGAGAGCCAGAGTAGGCCACAAAGAGAGCTCAAACAATAGCATAGCCAGATTGTTGAGCGACCAGACACTCATCGAGGGTACGTTGCATATTTTTGGTCGACCTATGCATGATATGTTTGATTATGGTAGTACTTTATCGTTTATTGTTGGACGTGTTATTAGAGTGTTAGGGTTAGATACATAGACACTAGACACACACATTTTCATTAGTACGCCCGCTGGGGATAAGATATACCATAACCAGATATGTAGAGATGTAAGGATATAGGTTGAAGGACATCAGTTACCAGTCGATCTTTGAGTATTAGAGTACCTAGAGTTTGACGCGCTTATCGGGATAGATAGGCTGTCACCCTATCATGCACGGATAGATTGTTATGGTAAGAGGATAGATTTTCGTATTCTTGGGATACCAGAGTTTGCACTAGTTGGATCTGCGACTGAGTTACCTATCACTAGAGGCCGACTAGCTACAACGCAGAAGATGGAGGCATTTGCGACGATAGATGAGTCAGAGGTTAAGACGGAGGTCAGGATTGAGGATGTACCAGTGGTTAGAGATTTTGTTGATGTATTTTCAAATGACCTATCGGGATTGCCATCGCCACGAATTGTTGCGTTTATCATTGAATTGATACCAGGGACGCAGCTGATCGTCAGTAGACCGTATAGGATGTCACCATCGAAGCAGGAGGATGTTAGACGACAGTTAGATGAATTGCTAGAGAAGGGTTTTATTCACCCAAGTATATCACATTGGAGAGCTCCAGTATTGTTTGTGAAGAAGAATGATGGTTCGATGAGGATGTGCATAGACTATAAGAAGTTGAATTAGGTGAAAGTGAGGAACCGTTACCCACTTCCTAGGATAGATGATCTATTCGGTCAGTTGGCGGGTGCCGATTCTTCTGGAATATTGACCATCGCTCAGGTTATCAGAAGTTGAGGATTCGAGAAGTGGATATCCAGAAGGTTGCTTTCAGCACGAGATACGGGTTATTTGAGTTCACAATCATGTCGTTTGGGGTAACTAACGCCCTAGCGATTTTCATGGATTTTATGCAAAGGATCTTGAGACCATATCTAGACAGATTCGCCATAGTGTTCATCGACGACATCTTGATCTACAGAAGGACTCGTGAGGACCGCAAAGGACATCTCATGCAATTTTGACGACACTAAAAGAGCACTAATTGTGCGCCAAGTTCAGTAAGTGTGACTTCTGTTTGAGTGCGATGAGATTTTTAGGACATGTCATTAGTGACCAGGGTATCTCCGTGAACTCAAAGAAGATTCGAGCTATCATTGACTGGAGAACGCCTGAGTCTGTTTCCGATATAAAGAGTTTTCTCGGACTCGCAGGATATTACCAGCGATATGTGTAGGATTTTTCTTCGAATGCATCGTCGATGACAAGAATGACCAAGAAAGATGTTAGGTTTGATTGGTCATAGGAGTGTGAGCAGGCATTTTGTGCTGAAGAGGAGGTTGACTTCCGCACCAATATTGACACTGCTGGAGTCGGGCAAGACTTTGACAGTTTATACAGATGTGTCGGGCATTAGTCTTGGATGCGTGTTGATGCAGGATGGCAGACCAGTTGCCTATCTCTCCAGACAGTTGAGACCCCATTAGGGGAATTATCTAGTGCACGACCTGGAGCTTGCAGCAGTCGTCTTTGCACTGAAAGCTTGCAGGCATTATCTCTACGGAGAGAAGTTCATCTTGTATACAGATAACCAGAGTTTACGTTACATCTTCACTCAGAGGGATCTTAATATGCGCCAGAAGAGATGGCTTGAGCTACTGAAGGACTACGACTTCGCTATTGAGTATCACCATGGAAAAGCAAACATCGTAGCGAATGCATTGAGTAGGAACGGGGTTGACGGTCAGACTGTTCTGCAACCTATGACACACGAGCATAGTCTGTTACAAGCGGCATCAGTTATGTGCATGACAGAGGTATCCACTACGGCTGAGCAGCACATTTGTGGTCAGATTAGAATGTCGACCGTATCGATTAGAGGGTTGCCGAGTGTTAGAGGATTGATGGGCTTTACGAGCGGTTCAATGGCCTGGCTTGGGATCCGGATGCACTAATTGGGCAGAGACCACGGATCGATGTTTGAGACACCGAGGGAGATTGTGGGTACCTACGGATCAGGGGATACGGGATGAGATTCTGGAGGATGCACACCGGTCTAGCTACACAGTTCATCATGGTCGAACCAAGATGTATCATGATTATAGACGAATATTTAGGTGGCTAGGGATGAAAGCTGATGTAGGCGTGTAGTCAGGAGTTGTTACATTTTCCAGCAGGTGAAGGTCAAGCACAGGAAACCCGGTGGATTGTTACAGCCATTACCCATTCCACAGTGGAAATGGGAGCACATCACCATGGATTTCGTTAGTGGACTACTGTAGACATCGAGGCATCACGATGCAGTTTGGGTGGTGATTGATAGACTAACGAAATCGGCTCATTTCATTTCGATTTTTATAAGATACACGTTTCCCCAGCTGAGCATATTGTTTGAGCGAGAGATTATTAGATTGCATGGGGTGTCGATTTCCATTGTATCGGATAGAGATACAAGTTTGACATTTTGCAGTTTAGCACTAGGTTGCAGTTTAGTACGACTTATCATCCTCAGATCGACGGACAGTCAGAGCGACTGATACAGATCTTGGAGGATATGCTCAGAGCTTCTATATTTCAGTTTAAGGGTTCGTGGGAGGATTATATGCCTTTGTGTGAGTTTGCATATAATAATGGTTATCAGGCGAGCATTGGCTTGCCACAATTTAGGAACTGTATGGGAGGCCTTGTAGATCACCTGCGTGTTGGGCAAAGCTGAAAGATAAAGTGACAGTTGGGCCTGAGATAGTTGTTGATCACATAGAGAAGATTAAACAGATTTGACAAAGGTTACGAGACACACAGGATAGACAGAAGAAATATGCGGATCGGTATCACGAGGGACTAAGCTATAAGGAGGGTGACATGGTATATTTGAAGGGTTCCCCTTGGAAGGGTTAGCAGAGGTTTGGTATTAAGGAGAAATTGGCACCGGGATTCAATGGGCCATACTGGATTGCGCAGCGAGTGGCCAGTGTTACGAATCGATTAGAGTTACCTGCTGAGTTAGATGGGGTTCGTCCAACATTTCACATTTCATTATTGAGACTAGCTAGGTTAGGGCCGAGACCGACTATTGAGTTGGGGCAGATTGAGGTTCAGCCTGACGTGACTTACGAGGAGAGGCCGATAGAGATCGTTGACCGTAAAGTTTAGTTTCTCAATAATAGGGAGCTCTCTAAGGTTTTGGTTCGTTGGCAGCTTCATAGGACCGAGGGACTCACTTGGGAACTCGAGTCGATGATGAGATAGCGATACCCTCAGCTATTTCCTGGTATGATGTTTAAGTTATAATTAAATTTTGGGACGAACTTTTATTTAGTTGGGAAGAACTGTAACTGCCCATTTTATTAACGTCGTTATTTATATCGTAATTGCAGACAAAGACGCCAGCTCAGATCCAAGTGGACACCGCAGGTAGGCTAAGACACACGTCGACCTAAGTATAGTAGTTAAATTGTGTGTTGGATGGCTTCTTTGCGATGCAATTTCTTAAATTATTTGTTAAATACATCGCAAGTGTGTATGTTGAATAATGAGAGCGTGCGAGGTTGTGTGATGGGTAGCTGCCTTGAAGTGCGTGTCAACGCGAATATCGAGAGGCTTAGTACGGTACACTAGAGAAACTCGATAAATTCATGAAAAATGATTATGGAATCAAATTGAGATGGGTAATGTAACCATAGGCTAGCCAAAATTAAAATTCGAACAATAGGCTATGGCGTGCCTCGAAATACGTGTCGAGACGTGATGCATCGAGTATGGGTAGCTGAACGTTAGTGTGACCATGAGTTGTTTAAATTTGATAAATAAAACACTACCCATATGGTTGGATTAGGCTAAGGATAATGTGGAATTAATTGAATAAATGAAGCCTATAGTTTGGCATGAAATAAAAGTGACCTTAAGATGGACATCTAGATCATCATGGTGGTCAGTACTAGGAGGTGAGTGGGCTATTGGAGTCATCAGGATGTGTAGGATAGCATGCTTGTGAACCAAAAGATAAGCCTCGGGATATGTATGCACAATTGATTCCAACAAACATATAAATAGAGGGTGAGTAGAGTGTTGATCAAAACACTCACACAATTCATGCAAACTAAGAAATCTAGTGCAGAGAAAGAGAATTTGGAGCTGGAGATTCATCACTTAGTGGTCAAATCTATAGAATAAACCAAGGTAATCATCTTCCTCATCTTCTCCACTTTCCAATAAACCAGTTTTTGACATGTTTAATGAATTTTGAGAATTGATGATTAGATCTCTGGATTTTTGATGTAAATTGATGAATTATATGTTGTTAGACCATATCTATAGAGAATTGTTCATTGGTTTGACTAGATTTGATGGTTTTGATGAAATTGAAAAATGTGGTCTATGCATGAATTTGGAGAAAATTGGGTTAATTAAATGATTTGGAGTGTTCTAATTGATGTATTAAAGTTATTTTGATGAGGAGAGGTGTAAAACCAGTTAGAGTAGCTAATTGAGAGGGCTAAGACAGAATTCTCAAATTGAGAATTCTGTTCCAAGTGGCAATCGTCCTGGGTGTGCAACTATTTTTCGAAACAGAGAACAGTAGCGTGCTAGTTAAATTCCCTAATGCGCTAGGTACACCCCTTAGCGCGCTAACTTAATCTAGCGCGTTAGGTAGACCATATTAGCGCGCTAATGACATATGAATATGGATTATAAAGGGCTGCTTTGGGGGTTTTCAGTTAATACATATCTAAAACTTTGTAAAGAACCTAAACTAGTAAAAATGGACTTCGGGGATTTAGTGGAGTGAGGCTCAGTGTCGAGGAGCTTGTCAGGTTGGGTATAAGAGTCCGAGGAGGTCGGAGAGTAGTGTGAGGTTTGTAAATCCAAACTGAAATACTGTAAGTATTTATTATGCTTTACATTTCATTTCTATCATTCATTGTTATTCATTATTCTATTTTGTTACTTGGGCGTGGGTTGAGGTTACTCCCCCGAAATTTCTGGTTGTGTGTTCATGATGCACTGGACTATAGCACGTGTGAGCCGGCACTCAGTAAATGGCGACCTGAGCTTGCCCTTGGTGCATGTGTTGGTGACACAGCGGATTTGGCCAGCGCCGCGAATGACCAAGTGTCGGACCAGTTGGACGAGACCATTAGTGGGAACTTGGTGACCCGAAGTACATTCTAGTCCATCTAGAGCGAGCACACACATTTGTTAGCTTGTCTGTTGTCTATTCATGCAATGAGCCATTATAGTTATATGTTTTATATTCCACATGTTTACTTGACAACATTCCTTGCATTTACTTTACTTTATTATATGAATGCTCTGAGGAGTTCCTTGGAATTTTACTTACTGTACTCGTCGTCTGTCTTTTTATGATGATTGAGTGCAGATCCTAGAACCAGTAGGGGCAAGGGGATCCTAGGCGACTACATCTGATTGTCCGCTGTCGAGGACCTACTTGTACTTGTTTATTTTTGATATTTTGCATATTTTGGGTATTGGGAGACTTGAGATGACATCGTACATGTATATATACCTTGTTTAGGGTACTATCGCTTATATACAAGTGTACTTTCCAAGGTTTTCGACAGTAGGATTTGCCTTTGAACAATGTTTATCATGCTAAATTACCTTGTTTAAATGGTATTAATTAAGACTTCCGGTTGAATATGGTAATTTGTAAGATACAACCCACTAGTATGGGAAGGATCTCAATAAACTGCCAACTAATAACAGTTAAAACAGTTAGATACCCACAGAGAATGGATAAAGAATATAAGGATAATTTACTAATTTATCGGATAATACATATGTGGACACGATTTATGAGATATGAAGAGGACGGGCAGGTGTCGGACACGTGTAGTTGGGCCAGCTAGCAAGGAGTACACAAAGACACGTCACCCCGGGGCAGCAGGGCCGCCACATAAAGTTTCTATAATATTCTTCATGTGGGCTTGGGAATCCTTCTAGACTAAAATTTTTCCCTACTCACTAACCTCTGATTATGAGACTTCCTAGATCATAGAAAAAATGAGAAAGTATAGTCGAGTCTTTGACAAAAGAAAGATATAGTTCGGTAAAAATTTGAGTGAATAACTAATGCATCGTGGTATGATTGAAGGCTTTAAGAGTTGTACTGTGTAAGGAGTGCACTATTATGAATCAAATTGGTTTTAACTGTGTGCTCAAATAAGCTAAAAAGTAATCTTAAAGCCTCAAACAACTTGACAGATGAGATGACAATATGGTATGGTCTATTTTGATTTTGCAATTTTTTACTTTCCTTGTGTATATAATTTTTAGAATATTTTTAATTCAAAAAGCTACATAAGAGAATTATACAAATTAATTAGTTTATTATTTTAATATATATATCAATTTTTGACTACTAGTATGTCATGCAAGATCTATCTGTTTCACCCGAAAGGACATTAATAAAGGTAAGGGTAATATAATAATATTACCTTAAAATTAAATAACTCATTAATTCTTATACTTTTACTTTAAACGACTTACAATTGTGACCTAAAGGAGTACATCTCATTTCAAACCAAAACATACATTTTCAAACTTAATTAATTAAGAATTTTAGATGGCATATGTATATGAGACTTTGCAGTGATTTTCCCTCCACTGTTTATTGTAAGCCCTAACATCACACTTCTCTACGGATGCATCCTTTTTAAAGACTATGTATGGATTATGTTTCATTGGGTTGGTACTTGTCACTAGGTTTTATTTCTTAGGTAGTTGTTTTCTTCTAATGTGGAAGGTTTAGATTGCCTTGCCTCGGTGAAAGTTTTGCGTTTATTTCCATTCTCCAAACTTTTATTTTTAGTTATGGCTGGAGTAACGTAGTTGTCTGCTATCGTATTTTAGACGTTTGTCAAGAGAACAATCAATAATGGTCAAACTGTTCCATGGTTATAGTCTCACTTCTCAAAAGTCAATTTTATGACAGTTGGATGTTCATTTAAACAATTAAAATTAGTGAATCAATTTGCCAAAGTGTGATTGATTCTATATCTCGTCCTATTTCGTTGAATGTATTAAGAGTCATTGATGATTAATGAAATTTCTAGTTCTTCGAAAAAGCCCCTAACATCAAAGAGAATTGCACCTCGAGATGCAAATAAATTGGATGTACCTCGAAACATATATACACCTTTCTTTTTGTACAAGGCACTTGTGCTTTAGTGTCCATGTTGATATAGTCAGACAAAAGTAAAAAATTGTTTCTGCGGCCCCAATTTCACATGCACCTAATTATCACTGTTGATTCTCGTAATAATGTGAACGTGCACAAAAATTTATGTGCATCGAAAGGACTCCTAATGAGTGCTTGTGAAAATATAATGTGAAATTGGAGTTAAATTATCAAGTCTCCTAAAAAAAGGGTGGAGCCATGATAGTGGCATCGTTGATTTTGGACCTTGGGATACATGCATGTCATAGATTTATGTGCACATATATGTGTAACACAAATCTCGATGCATTTCAACATATTTGTTACAAAATGTTGTTAGCAAATTACGAATCCTAATTTTCAAGTTTTTGTAACAAAATTCAACTCTGCAACTATGGCAATTAGAGACACTATTGTTGCAGAAGGACGCATACTTGCCCTTCAGTGAGGCCTTAAGCTACATAAGTCAAACTGAGCTAGAACCTCCATGGCCTAAGAAAAAAGAGTCCAATGAAGAAACTGAGCACCATATTGTTCTATTTTGTATAAGAGGACCGGAGAATATTATGGGTGATAAGCGCATATAATGCGATCATGGTCGGGCTTTTTGTTGGATTTTGGGGTTCATACGCAGCGAAAAATTCAAAATAATTTTTAAAAAACCCTAACAAGATCGAAAATAAGTTCCATTAAACTAGATCTACAAAAGTAAGTCATACCTTAATTCGTAATTTCCTTCTTTGATTGTTCTATTTCCAAGACGTTCTAGTGTGCGTCTTCTATCAGAAATCCACACACGAATGGTGACAACAATTTGGAGTGCTAGCCCCTAGAGAGATTGAAAATATTTTTTCTTTCTCTCCCAAAATCCAAAGAACTCGAAAATAGCAAAAACGAAAATCTTATTTTGTTTTAGGGTTTCAACCTCTATTTATATGTATAGATAAGCCCTCACATAAAGTCTTATTCGTACAGTTTAAGCAAATTACACATATGCCCATATTAATAAGTTATCATATAACAAATCGTAAGGGTTTTTTATGTCATGAGTTTTATCATATAAAAGTCATTACTCTGGACCAATTGAAATTGCGCAAATCCATTCTTTGTGTGCGAAGCAATAGATTCATGTGATGTTAGCATTGAACCAAAGCCATTTTGGTACACAAGTCATAAGCAGTCTCTAACAAGACATTATGACTACCTAAGTAACATGAATATCATAATTGATACAACCTAATGAATAACATATATCATATCCTTTTGTCGTGCGATATCCTTTGATTAAACATAAGGCATGGAAAGTCACCCTTAATGTTCAATCGTACTAGTCTCGATCTTTAGGTAAACTGAAAGCATCTAAGTGACATTAATCATATCAATTCACATGGACTTAGCCATTATCAGTCTATCATATCGAGGGATCCATTGATATCTCTCTTTATACACGAGTGAAAAATTATATCTTAATTACACATCTTCACATATTATTCACATGGTAACCAATCATAATCTTTATAATCATTGGGTTAAAGATAATGTTTGATTGTGTCAAATTACCATGCTCCTAATATTGAAGTCTATGGTAATCTTACGTTGAAGGACTAAATGATATACTTACCATAAGCAATATTTATGACTTAATCTATGTGGTGTTCTCATAACGGGTCAATCCAGTACCTTGTTTCCTAACAATTACTCATGATCTCTATTCGTATCCATATACGCATGATCATCATATAACCATCAATCAAGATTCAAACTAGTCTTAATTCATTATAGTTCCCAGTATAATGATCGACTATGGACATTTAGGATATTTCAACAAATACCAATGGATCTTATTATAAGGTAAAAATGTATTCACTTATAATAAAACAGCAAACGAAGACCTTTATTTTATTAACTAGAATTATAAGATAAACAATGTTCAAAGATTGACTTATGGCACATGCCCCAACATCTCTCACTTGCACTAGGGCCAATCATTCATGTATCAATACCTAATGACCTAACATGACCATCATATTTTGCTTATGGAAGAGCCTTCGTCAAAGGATCTACAACATTGTCTTCTGTAAGAACTTTGCAAATCTTTATGTCTCCCCTCTCAATGCTTTTTTTAATGAGATGAAAATGTCTTAGTATGTTTGGATCGGTGGTGTAATCTTGTTTCCTTAGCCTGTGCTCAAACGGGGTTAGCTATACTCATAACCACTTCAAGTTCAGAGATAAGCTTTTTTTATCCAAACTACATTTTTATATGGATCAAATACTGCAATATACTCAGCTTCTATTGTAGAATCTGCCACAGTTTCTTACTTCGAGCTTTTTCAGCTCATTGCGCCTCCATTCAAACTAAACACATATCCAGATTGCGATCTGAAGTCATATATCAGTTTGAAAATTTGTATATGTGTAACCATTTACAAAAAGCTCATCTTTCAAACTTCAGTAGACTAGGAACACTTCTTTAGTCTTTCTCAAGTACTTAAGAATGTTCTTTACTGCTATTTAGTGACTCTCACCGGGTGCATAACATGGCATACATGATAGATCTAATAGCTGATGTATATGGAATCGAATTTATGCGTTCTCGCTCATCATTAATCTTCTAACATTGATTTGTTGAGACTTATACAATGAAACATTGGCAACGTCTCTCTTTTACACTATTGCATACTGAACTTATTCAGTACCTTGTCTATATAAGCACTCTGACTTAGACCGATCAGCCTTTTAGATCTATCCCTATAGATCTTAATCCCAATGATGTAGGCTGCATCTCTTAAGTCATTCATTGAGAAACACTTCCCTAACCAAGACTTGACACTCTACAAGGTCGGGATGTTATTTCCAATGAGTAATATATCATCAACATACAGTACCAAAAAAAAACAACCACGCTCCCACTGACCTTCTTGTATACACAAGGCTCATCTTCGTTTTTAATGAAACCAAATTCCTTAATTGCTTCATCAAAATGAAAATTCCAACTCGAGAAGCTTGCTTTAATCCATAAATAGATATTTGAAGCTTGCACAACTTCCTAAAATTCTCAGGATGAACAACCCTTCAGGTTGTATCATATACACGTCCTTAAATAAATTTTCATTTAGAAAAGTTATTTCGACATAATTTGTCATATCTCATAGTCATAATATGCGGCTATGAAAATTAAGATTCTAATGAGTTTAAGCATGGTTACAGGAGAAAAAGTCTCATCATAATCAACAACTTGAGTCTTTCTGAAACCTTCTGCTACTAGATGTACTTTATAAGTATGCACATTTCCGTCTATGTCAGTTTTTTCATTAAAACTCATTTACATCAAATGGTCTCACCACCTTCAGGTAAATCAATCAGGTTTCATACTTGGTTATCATACATGTATCGCATCTCAGAATTCATGGCACTAAGCCATTTATCTACTTCAGAGCTAGACACGGCCTCTGATAAGTAGTAGGCTAATTTTAACCCATAAGCAATACATCACTACTATCAGTAATAAGAAATCTAAATCTCTCAAGCTAATGTCTTACCCTATCAGACCTACACAGGCGTTGTGATACATGTGGAGGTTCAACTAGTTCAAGACTTTGTTGATCTCACACTAGCAGTTGAGTGTTTATTTTTAGTTCTTGAACTTCTTCAAGACTTACTTTATTGATATTGTTGTCTTTCGAAATAAACTCTTTTTCCATGAAGACACCATTTCAAGCAATAAACACTTTGTTCTCAGTATGATTATAAAAGTAGTATCATCTAGTTTCTTTAAGATAACCAACAAATATACACTTGGTAGATTTGACTAATAATTTTTCTAAGATTCATCATTGTACGAAAACCTCATGCCCCAAATCTTAAGGAAAAACAAGCTTGTTCTTTCCCAAACCATATCTCATATGGTGTTTTATCAGCCACTTTAGAAGGAATACGATTCAGTGTAAACATCAGTTTCTAAAGCATAACCCAAAAAAAAAAAAAACAGGAAGACCTACATAACTCATCATAGATCGAACCATATCCAATAAAGTACGATTTTTTCTCTTAGAAACACCATTACATTATGAAGTTGCTGGAGGTATTAACTGTGAGACAATCCCACAGTTTCTAAAATAATCATCAAACTCTTGGCTCATATATTCACTACCTAGATCTGATTGAAGTATTTTAATAGTTTTACCAAGTTGATTTTGCACTTCATTCTGAAATGTTCGAAACATCTCAAAAGATTCACCTTTATGTTTCATGAGATACACGTAACTATATCTGCTGAAATTATCAGTAAAAGTAATGAAGTACTGATAACCACCTCTAGTCATTGTGTTTATAAGATGACACACATCGTATGTATTAGACCCAACAAATCACTTGCTTTTTCACTGTGTCAGATAAAGGGACTTTGTCATCTTACCTATTAAATAAGATACACATGTTTCATATGATTCAAAATCAAATGTATCTAAAAGTCCATCTTTATAGAGTTTAGAAATGCGTTTCTCATTTATATAGCCAAGATGACAATGTCAAATGTAGGTTTAATTATAATCATTTGACTTGAATCTCTTTGTATTTGCATTAAGAATAGGAGTATTTGTGGACTTTTTCATGTTTAGAATATAAAGACTATCACATATATCAGCATTCACATAGAAAACATTTTTAGGAGAAATGGAGCATTTATTATTCGCAATAATGAAATTAAACCATTCAAATCCAAACATGAAATTGAAATGATGTTTTTGCTCAAGGTAGGGACATAATAACAATTATTTAAAACTAAAACAAGTCCACTAGGTAAAATTAACTCATAGCATCCTATAGCCAACGCAGCAACCTTTGCTCCATTTCCAACTCGTAGGATGAATTCTCCTTTCTTTAGCTTTCTACTTTTGGTGAGACCCTACACATTAAAACAAATGTAAGATCCACATCCGGTATCTAATACCATGAATCACTAGTAAACAAGTTAACTTCGATAATGTAAATACTTAAAGCAGTAGTCATACTACTCTTCTTTTTCTTTAAATCTTCAAGATAAAGCTTGCAATTTTTGAACTAATACCCAAGTGCAAGGCAGAATCGACAATTTCCTTCTTTTTCCTTTTCCTTCTAGGACTATAAAGTAAAAGCAGCCTTAAGCTTGACTTGTTCCACATGCTTTGTGATTGTGGCGGTCCCAAACTCCGAGCTCGCAGTGGGACCCACCACGTCTCATCACACGTCAACAAGCCTTGCCACGTATTGGACCTGCTTATCTACGACGCCACGTGACCTAATTGATTGCTTACGCATTTTACATTAAACTCTAACTTATATAATCAATCTTCATATAATTATTAGCGATTTAACTTAGCTGGTTAATCAGTTTATCAAGTATTAATACAATTTTACAGCGGAAGTCTTTAAGTGAATAAATTATACAATATTTAACAATCCTAAGTAGTGAAAAACCCGACAAAAAGATACCATGTATATATCAAAGGCGAAATAAGTACATCAAAAGATCCATATGTATGTATTCAATGTTCTACAGTCCCCAAAATCCAATGAAAAGTAAATACATGCATACTATAATCAAACATGAGCTGGTATCACTATCTCAAAAGTAGTTGCCCAATACCTCCTTGCCCTTGCCTTTGCTTATTGAAGGATCAGCACTCAGTCACCCAAATACGGTGAAAATTCCAGTGAGTAAAATCTCAAAAGAAGTCCACACAATATTCATGAAATAAAATTGGTAAACTATGAGACATGTGAATATAACATCTGACAGCAGTAAGTCATATTCCCATAAATGTAAGTGGCATACAACAAGAAAAAATAGCAGCGAATAAATGTAACAAAACATACCAATAAAGCGGCACGAAAATAAAGCAACAATGAATAAATAAACAAGCAAATAATCCAAGAAAACCCTGACATAGATCAGCCGGAAATTGATAAAACATGACAGGAACCACGTATATACTCGCAGGCTTACAATGACTAAATCCCAACTAAGTTTAATGGATGAACATCTCCAGATGCTATTTCAAGTCAAGGGAACATCTTACATCTCTCCTGATGGTCGTAGATACACTCTACTGCCGTTAACACGAGCGCTTAAAACAAGCAAACAAGTGCAAGTGATTTAGCCACAACCAATATATACGCAAACGAATTAGAGTGAAAGCCTATGCATGCCCACCAGCAGTCACACATGTAATCCGATATTGATAAAGCAAAATCATAAATTTTGTGAGGCATTCTAATGGGTTTACGAACCTCAAATACTTTGAATCCTCGCCCGCGAAACCCTAAACCGACCCCAAAAGTGTACTTGATACACGACTAAAATTCTCTGGGTACCTAGAATCAAATTAATCCAAATAAATTGGGTTTAGGTCAGGTCAAATGGGTTTAGAAACTTTAACCCAAAACAACCCTTTAAGATTAAACAACATTCAAATTTTAGTCTTGTATTGCAGAGTAATTTTAGGCATGAAATTGTCCAAATCTAAAAATATTCCCCTAATACAAAGTTTTTGGTCTCTATCTTAGCTTTTCAAAAAGGTTTGGTTTGTGTATTTCTAATTTAAAACGAGAGAGATATCGCAATTCTACCAAAAAAGGCTCAAATTAAAACCTAATCGACTAGCATATTTAGAAAATTTATTTCTCCCAATCTATAGTTTCAAAAATTGTAAATTTCGGTCACAAGGTAGCGAACCTATCCAATAACAACATACTAAAATATCAGCTCATTTAAATAAGTAATTAGGGAGTTATGCCTTTTAAAAATTTACTTTCAGAAATTTCGTAATGCATTCAATCATCTATTTGTAGTGCACTTTGGACATGCAAAATTCGAATTACAAAATTTTCAGTAGGACAAAGTTATTCCCCTTTGAGTTAGCTTTCAATTGCCACTAAATTTGGTCTATTTCAATTTAAAATGAGTAAGTTATGACCAAATTGCATAGGCTGGTGCATGATACAACATGCTGAATTTCAATTTTGGTCTTACAACTTCAAAAATTCATATCTTTTTTATTTCAAAACAAAATTGAGAACTTCATAACAGCTGGATTATTAGCTTGAAATGAGGAATCCAAATATACAAACCAATTTCAAACACTCAAACATCTACCCTCTACAAATGACCAAAATCCAAAAATCAATTTCAAACTTGAAATAGAAATATGTGTACATAGGGTTTATGACACTTTGATTTGAGCTACAACTCTCCGTGATCTCCCTGAATTTTTCAGCCAAGACCCTCCTCAATTCCTTTGATTTTTCATCTCAAATGGATGTTGAGTTCCTCCACTAAGTATAGGCCTTGTATACTTCTATTAGTAAGTGGATTAATTAGCCAAATCTTTGATATACTATTAGTTAATTACTAGGACATGTGTCCTCCCTCAATGCCACTTGTCCCTAAATGAAACCACTTGTCCCACATGAAGCCACTTTTTTCACATGAAAGCCACTCATCTTGCCTTGTTATATGTATTCTAGGATCATCACTAGGATGATCAAGGGTTCAATTAATTCTTATCCAACTATAGGACTTTATTTTATCTTAAATCAAATTAATTCACCTAGGCACATAATAACATATGGTTAGTGTGTTTAGTCATATATTTAACATATTTGGAGTCACACTAACCCCCGATTACTTGCCATCCTGTGCCCCGCACCCTGACATGCATATCGAGGTTCGTCATATTTTACTTTATTGAATGAACTAACTTAGGCTATAGTTTTAATTCAACACCATATCCTACAATTTAGATTATTCTAACATCCCCGAGTAACTCCTAACTGATACTCGCGTCGACGCATTTCCCAATGAACCTACCCACCATATCAATTCTCTCAATAGCAATGTACACACATGCGATGCAATACATTAATATAATGATTTTAAACTCTGCGTTATAAGCAATCATCATTCATAAATAACATATACCCTCAATTATCATGTCCGAGTCAACAAAATTGTCTATGTAACGCTCGAATTACGGCCGTTAGTCCCCGAGATTAACTTTAATCCTAGTTCAATTAATTTAGGTTGTTACAGTGATAGTCACAATAGCTTTGGCAACTTTAGCCTTGCATTTGCCCTTTTTCTTCAAAGCTTTTCCTTTCTGAACCATCAACACATTAGCAATGGGTTTCTTTACATTCTGTTCAAGAGCTTTAAGCATTAAATGCAACTCTGAGATAGAATTCTTCATGTTATTCATGTTATAGTTCATCACAAATTGTGAATAACTATTTGGCAATGAAATCAGGATCAAATCCATAGCCAACTCTTAGTTTATGGGAAATTCAAGTATGTCAAGATGGTCAATATAGCCTCTTTGTTTTCAAAACATGAAGACTAATTGACACACCCTATGCCATTTTGCAAGAATGAAGGTTCTTGACTGTCTCGAGCCTTTCTTACCTATCCTGCTGTTGGAACATTTTCTTCAGCATCGTAGCCATATCATAAGCTTCCATGTGTTCCATGTCCTTCTGAAGTTCAGGAACAGTGGGTGCCAATATAATGCATGCAACATCATTTGAGTCATTGACATGCTTAGTATGTGCATCCTTCACGGCTATTAAAGCATTGGCTGGTGGTTCCTCAAGAATATAATCATCCAGGACATACAACTTGCATTCATGCTTAAGAACAATTCTCAAGTTTCTGAACCAGTCAAGAAAGTTTGTCCTAGACAACTTATCCTACTCAGGGATGGATCGTAGTGACAAGGGATTAGTGTGATTTGAAAATGCCATAGATCTACAACAAAGATTATGTAAAAAGTTCATTTTAAAGATTACGCAAAAAGTTCATTTTAGTATAGAGGAATAGACTCCCACTAAATTAATAACCCTCCTAAAACCACTATGTTAATTTAAGAGACTAAAATCCATGTTTCACATAATTCCAAGACAGCTAAGACGTGACACTTTGAATTATGTTATTTAGGTAGGTACCTTTTACCAATTACATCATATGTAACTTTTAGTTGTTTTTTATGAGATTATGACACTTTATGTCTTAGCATGTTTTATCTCATCTTATGCCTAAAGCCCAAAACCGTTTTGATAGCTTTATCAAGTCTAACCATTTCAAAAAATTGAGTAATCATTACTCAACTTGCCTCACTAAGATAGCACAATACACTCTACGGAGGCACACCCATATTGATGTGAGCGAAGCCTTAACAAGTGTTTGATAATAGATGGCACTTGACTTAAAACTTGGAATAGAGATTTTTATTTGTTTTAGTGATCATAATTTAAACAAGGTAAATATCATATATTACAATGCATGTACAATCACTAACAAGTTAGGAAATTTTACTACTATTGACTATCATACGAATTTCCTTGAGCTACGAAAAGTTAGCGGTGGTCCTGCTGGCTGGTCAGTAGGCGGTCAGTGGACGGGGGTACAGGGGTAGCACCCCTTTTTTTAGACAACGAATTCAAGTTCTGAAAATTGAGAATCACCTAAAATCTTTCATTATTTTAGTCAATTCAATTGACCAAAACTCCCCCTATTTTAATTTTGAAAAATATTAATTAAACATTTTTAATTAACTCGACCTACCTCTAAATTAATATTTTATCCTAATCCAATTAGAATTTAAGATACTTTGAATCCTTAGCTATTACGCATTTGTCATATATCTCACCTATCTTATAGGATTTGTAATTCTTTACTGATTAGAAGTTTATCTCCTAAATAATAGGAATATACTAACAAATAGCCATAATGAGATATATGATCAAAACCAATTTTGATTCTGATTCATACAAAACATGCAATTGAATCAAAAAACAAAATATTAATCATCCATTCAACACAAGAATCATATTAAATTAATCATATTAACCTAATCATGATTTCTATCATAGAGACATATATAATTATTGAACAAAAACGAAATATTTATTCCACAATAAAATCACATTAACCTAAACATGACTTCTACCATGTGAACATACAAAATTCGTTTCGTTCAATATTAAAATATATGTTAATCGAGATATTCTAAACATGAATTCATCATTGAATCAAATCATGTGTATGTATCAAATACAAGAATTAATAACTTGCTTTAAAACCAATTCTTCATAACAACTATCACATAATGTATATCATATATACATTAATCAAGATCATGTTTTTTTACACATATATCATATATACATCAGAGAAAACATACAAACATTTAATATAACCGAGTCTAAGGCTCTTATACCCATTGTTGGGTTTTGGGGTTCATAAGCAGCGAAAAATTCAAAACAATTTTTAAAAAACCCCAACAGGACCGAAATAAGTTTCATTAAACTAGATCTACAAAAGTAAATAATACCTTAATCCGTGATTTCCTTCTCTGATAGTTCGATTTTCAAGATGTTCAAGTGCGCGTCCTCTATCTAAAATCTACACGAACGGTGACTAGGATTTGGAGTGTTAGCCCTTAAAGAGATCGAAAACGTTTTTTCTTTCTCTCCCAAAATCGAGAGAACTCAAAAATAGCATAAATGAAAATCTTATTTCGTTTTAGGGTTTCAACCTCTATTTATATGTATAGATAAGCCTTCACTTAAAATCTTATTCATAATAAACTATTGTATTTAGGCAGTTTAAGCAAATTATACATACGCCTCTACTGATAAGCTATCATATAACAAATCGTAATGGCTTTTATGTCATGAGTTTTATCATATAAATTTATTACTATAGACTAATTGAAATTATGCAAAGCTATTCTTTGTGTGCAACCCAATAGGTTCATGCGACGTTGGCATTGAATCAAAACCATTTTGGTACATAAGTCATAAACGGTCTATACAACCTAATGAATAACATATATCATATCCTTTTTTCGTATGATATCATTTGATTAAACATAAGGCGTGAAAAGTCACCCTTAATGTTTAATCATACTAGTCTTGATCTTTAGGTAAACTGAAAACATCCAAGTGACATTGATCATATCAATTCACATGGACTTAGCCATTATCAGTCTATCATATCGAGGGATCCATTGATATCTCTCTATACGAGAGTGACAAATTCTATCTTGATTACACGCCTTCACATATTATTCACATGGTAACCAATCACAATCTTTATAATCGTCCGATTAAAGACAATGTTTGATTGTGTCAAATTACCATACTCCTAATATTGAAGTTTATGGTAATCTCAGTTCGAATGACTAAATGATATACCTATCATGAGTAACACCTATGACTTAATCCATGTAGTGTTCTCATAGCGGGTTTATCCAGTACCTTGTTCTCTAACAAGTACTCATGATCTTAATTTGTATCCTTATACGCATGATCATCACATGACCATCAATCAAGATTCACACTAGTCTTAATTCATTATAGTTCTCGGTATAATGATTGACTAGCAAATACTCATGGATCTTATTATAAGGTAAACATGCAATCGCTTATAATAAAATAACAAATGAAAACCTCTATTTTATAAACTATAATTATAAGATAAACAATGTTCGTAGATTGACCTAGGGCAAATGCCCCAAAATTTTTCTTATGGAAATTCTATCAGTATAGGCGACTATACACTTTCGTGTCATGGGCTACTGTTTGATCACGACCAAGGGTGTTGTTGAGATGTTTAAGCTCAATATAGCTCTTGTACTTCTCCATGTTTGTAGGAACATCATCACTTGTCTTAGGTCTACTTCATTTGCACACTTTGTGCCATTCGATGACATTATCAATTTTCATAAGGTATGCGCACTAGCCCTTCAAGTTTAACATTAGTATATAGTACTAGAGTTCACATTATTGATTATGTTTGATGATTTAGGAGAAAATTTTAAAATACTGACTCTTTTGTGTAAGAACAATGACCTACTACCATTAAGAAGTCCTTGAATATGTTATCAAGTTTGTAGAGTTTGGAATTTCTTGAATAATAATGGGTTGATACATTTTTATGGATTTAGTTTAAATTTAGGCCACAAAACAAATCCCGGGAGGGTTTGTTTTTCAATTTTCACAAGTGTTAGAAAATTTTTGCGAAGATGTTTGGCATATTTTGTTTGGTAGTTTAATGGAGTAAAAGTTAAGTGAAGATTGCAATTTTTTTCTTTTTCATGGTAACTTCTATATATAATGTTCATTAGGTATTTCATTTCCATTAGATTAATGGCGGGAGTGAATGGATTCAATCAATTCATTTTGTTGGTTAATGTCAATAGTTTAGTGCATTAATTGAATTACATTTTCCTCCTTCTATAATTTGTTCCAAGATTTCATGAATGATTGATGTTGATATACACTCTTATTTAGAAAGGAAAAAAAATCTAACCCTCTCTAGTTTACTCTTTAAGTTTGCATATGGTGGCGCTAATAAGTAAATACTAGTTCGACTTTTTATTAATTTGACATGATTTTTCTTTTTCAATTTCAGACAGTTGCAGCAGCGATTGTCATCAGTATTTGACTCCACGTGGTAAATCACCTTGCTTGTGATTTTCCACACTTGATCCATTGCTTAGAGGAATAGTATGGTCATCTTATGAAGTACTTTGAGAAAATTAAACCTACATATGCATAATTAATTCATGGTCCAGAAGGAGTGATTGGAATCCTTATGGTTATTTTAATGTTCATTGCTTTCACACTCGCAACTAGGAGGTTCAGACGCAGTCTCATTAAGCTTCCTAAGCCACTTGATAAGCTCACTAATGCCTTCTGATACTTTCACCATTTATTAGTGGTTGTGTACATTTAACTTGTCATCCACGACGCTTTCCTCTACCTTGTTCACGAATGGTACAAGAAAACAATCAGTTCAACTATACTTTGCCATCAAATAATTGAATAGAGAATACATAGTCCTTGAGCTCATATGTTGTTCAAATTATTGTTGTTGCAGACATCGATGTATCCAGCTATCCATGTCGATATCTACGCATTTGAGCAGATTGTAAGATTTTTTAGGTTTGGTTTTTACATTGTTTATCTTCTAAAGGTAAAAATAGACACCAAATTGTTTGACTCAAGTTTAAATATAGGAATGATATTTTTGTTTAATCACTTAGTCAACCAACATAGAAACTCTTCCTTTAAGATGTGATTTTACTAATCTACGACTCTTATACATATTACAGGTTGTGATTTACCCGAGTAATGTTTTTGCACTACAAATGTCAAAGCCTCTAAATTTTCGGTATAAAAGCGGGTAGTATATGTTCGTCCAATGTCCTGTTGTTTTGCCATTAGAATGGTAAGCCTCTTTCTCTATTTTAAAGACTTCAACTTTGATATAGTACTAAAGTGGGGGTGAAAATGGACATTATAATTTTACAATTAGTTTTCCTTCAAATGGCCAACTTAATCACATGTAGTGGTTTAGATACTATAGGCATCTGTTTTCAATAACTTTAGCTCTTAGGCGATCACTACGTACCTAAGCATCCATATTTGGCAATAAGGTGGCTGGACACACGAGCTCAAAAAGAGTATTTGCAGAGACCTGCGAGCCTCCTCTTACTGGAAAAAGTTGACTTCGAGTCGATGAGACAAGCAAAAAGACGTTTATATCAATCTACACATTCTTCGACTCATTGTCATTTATATCAGCTTTAGAAATTCGGTAACTAGATCACCTTTTTTAAAATTCAGTTTACCAAAGCTCTCAATTGATGGCCCTTATGGCGCACCATCACAAGAGTACATAAACTACGATATCCTTTTACTTGTCAGGTTCGGAATTGGAGCAACACCTTTCATCAGTATCTTGAAAGATTTGCACAATAATTTGATCAAAATGGAAGAGCAAGTAGTAAGTATATTCAAGGGTCAAGCCAAGATTTAAGCTCCCACCAATGGCAGCCTAAGTATTACTTTAACGGAAAAAAAAATGATCTTTTACAACATTTAATAATGTTGCTATATAATACGTTGTTAAAATTTATCAAATTTAAAATTAACAAATAAATAAATATTTTTATGACAAAAAATAATAATTAATGATTGATTCAATATTATAAAGGAAAAACTTCATTAAATTTATAAATCACTACACTTTAATTTTTTAATTATAGATAATTTTGTTGCATATTGATTACGTATTAAATAAGTTTTAACAACGAAGAGTATAAGAATATTTTTAGATGTTATAAAAATATTTAAGAAGCATATTATACATATATTTGTATACTAGTCCCCGGTAGGAAAAAAATCACTTTACATTTTCCATTCCATTATTGTTTAGGTACATAATTTCCCATCAATCATATAAAAGAAGTAAAGGTTAATTAAAGCACTTTAATACAATTACATTGGCTTATGTTACAATAGTTTTCTATTGCGGCACACCAGTGTTAGCTAAAGAATTGAGCAAACTCTGCAATGACTACAACAAAAAAGGCGATACCAACTTCGAGTTTCACAAAGAACATATTTCTAGAGAGTTCCTTGATTAGTATTTTTGGCTAATGATCAGTTTCGGGACCAAGGTTTAGGGAAGCAATTAGAAGTTCTAGTAAAGCTTGCCTAGGAAACAAATGGACACAAAAAAAACAAATTCGCCATTTTTAAATAAATAGGATTTACACCAAGAGGTTTAGGATCTATAGGTATAACACATATACTTGTATATACATATATAGTCAAATGCAAAGAGAGGAATACTTCAACAGTCCAAATATTATTTTGTAGGAAAGAAATTGTGTTATAAAAGCTGATTATTACATATGCTGAGGAAGAATATGTATTTACTTCATCAAAAGCTCTTAGATATGTAACTCCTTTTTACCTTCGGAATATATTTACATTGATACATAACCATATTGATACATAACTATACTGACGGTACTGCTCATAACAACCGTTCCAAGGGAAAGGTGACGTACATAATAGAGCAGGAGTCAAACTTGCAACCGTCACATGACTAGGTAATTGATTCTCTCAATCGGAACTACCAGTGTAAATTTCTAGCTAGCGGGAGTTTTCTAGGTTCAAATTGCGCGCTTTCATGTTAATGTACCTGTCATGGGAATGAAAAAAAATAGAAGCTATGAAGAATGTGAGTTTGGCTGATGCCTTGGCCAGTGTTAGGTGATAACTGATAAGGAAGTGATGGTTAAGGAGAGAATCTAATGAGTGCTTCACAGCTGCAGTGGAGTACTAATTGACCTAATGAAAAATTGACATTCATCTTGTTTTATTTTGTTTGTTTGTTCGGAGAAAGAATGCATCTTTGGAAATGTGTGGTTGGTGTTGAAATTTCTGACAAATTCTTCATGTGAGTTTGGGAATCCTTCTAGACTACACTTTTTTTCCCTACTCACCAACCCCCGATTATGAGACTTCCTAGAGCTTGGAAAAAATTGAGAAAGTACAGTTGAGTCTGACAAATGAATGTACAGTTCGATAAAAAATGTGAGTGAAAAATTAATACATATATAGCGGTATGATTGGAGGCTTTAAGAGTTGTACTAACTGTATAGGGGAGTGCACAGTTATGAATCAAATTGGTTTTAACTATGTGGTCTGGTCTATTTTGATTTTGCAATTTTTTACTTCCCTTCCGTATACTAATTTTTAAAATATTTTGAAGTCAAAAAGTTACATAAAAGAATTTATACAAATTAATCAATGTATTATTTTTTTTAAGAAAATCAGTGTATTATTTTTATATCTTGATCATATTTCATAGTTATTGCCACCTCTTTCAAGTCTTAGGTAACAAACTTCTATTTGGTATTAAACCAAACAAAGTGAATCTTAGAATTGTATATTTTAACTTTTTTGTGTGTTTATTGGCCTGGACAAAATCTTGAGGATGCATGGGAGAGACAAGTAGTTGTGCGTAGGCTTAAGTTGAGAGTATTTGAGTTCTCGAAAATGCTAAAGCAAGTTAGAGTTATCACGTCAAATTTATATAGGTTATATCTTTCTTTTCAACTAGTTAATATAAGACTATTCTTATATCTCCATTAAATTAATAATTATTATGAATAATATCCCCGAAAGTTCTCAGCCCACATATAATTGATCGATGACATCACAAGAGTTTTCATCAATATTAGCACTCCTAATAAGATTTCATTTTCATACTTGTCAAGCAAACGTATCAATATTATTGACAATATAGACAACGGACGAACTCGCTCAAATCATTTTCTGGTAGAAACTCTGGCAATTGTGCTGACGTGATTATAATTTTTTTTTTTTATATATTTGTGAGTATCTAGGCGATTCTAACCTAGTTATGATGACAAGCAGGCTATCTCAGTTTTGTGTTTTTTTTTTCTTTTAATTCAAAGATTATCTCTTTAGAATTGTCATTTCTATCAATTTGGGCATCCTGAGGATCACGAAAAAAAAGGTTAGAAAGTTGCAAGGGGTAACCATTTCAAACACAACTTTGGAGCCAACTCATTTGGATAGTCTGGATGACCTAAAAATAAAAGATCTAAGAAGATCCCCATAAATTCCTGGATCAGGAATCATAGCTGGCCTAGGAAGATTCGATGGTCTTCAACTAAATAACAAAGTCACTAACATTCCGAACTGAGCGTATTGGCATTGATGGGGTGTCAATTTTTTGGGTCCAGACGGATCCGAGTCCAAGCCGCCCTTGATATAAACGAGCGTTTGCATTGTCCAGACCCGACCCGATTGTAAATTCGGACAAGTAAGCCTTGCCCAAACTCGATATACTTTTAATCTGAGTTGTCTAGATGTCCGCATTTTGTCTAAGTTTCTTAAAAAATATTTTATATTTAAAAGCTTATTAATTATTAAAATCATTATAAATTTCTCGTAATATGATCTTCTCTAATATAATTTTAAAAAGTAATGTTCAACTTGCATTTAATATTTTAAATTACAAAACATAATAATGTTTTTTTGTTAAAAGACAAAATGCATAATGTTGTCTCAAGCAATTTAGCTAAGTCTCAAAACTAAAATAATACATTTCTATACAAACTATATATGTAGTTTCTTTTATTTCTATTGTTGTTTTTGTGAATTATGCAATTTACGTAAGTATATTTTCAAAATATAATAAGCATTTTTTTGGAATCCGGGCCGAGTTCGGGCTTAGAGGGTCTTGTCCAGACCCGTCCCGAATTTTAATTTGTACATCAAACCTTGTCCACACTCGGCCCATATTTAAAAAAATACTCACTCATATAAGTCGTTTTAGCAAAAACTTCTGGTTCAAAATCATAAGTTGTTTTTGGAATCCAAGAGTATATTTATTCCATTTTTACATATTTTACCTTTATATAATTTAAACATTTATTATTCTTCAATTCTTTGATTAATTGAATGTCAAATGACATATATTTAAATTATACTCGTAATTAATGTTTCATTAATTCTTGTGTTCATATCTTAAATAATTTATATAAATGATCGGATCGAGAATTGTCTAAACCTTTTTTTTTCGTGCTGAACAAAATCGATCCACCTTGCCGAGCTCCTCCTCTGTTTCGAAAATCCACATTTCTACCTGAAATGAGCGTCCGAGAACTCAAATCTCTCTAATTTCGCCTCAAAACTCCTCCTCGAGATGCTCCTCGAGATGAGGAACCAGAAGATCTGGTGGAGCTTGCTAGCCTAGCTAGGCAGGTCATGGAGTTCACCGAGGCCTACAAGCTGACCGGCCCCTGCTGCTTCTCCCCCAATGCACGCTACCTCGCCGTCGCCGCCGACTATCGCTTAGTTATCCGCGACGTTCTAACCCTCAAGGTACTCATCGCCATCTCATTCTGAATCTTAATTTGAGTTTTCTATGAATGTGATGAACCCTTAATTGATCAAATTTTCATAAACAAACAAAAAAAATTGATGCCCTAAACTTACCTACACTTGCTCCATGATGCCTTCCGAGTTCGATTTTTCAATCGTTGAGGGAAAGAATCTAACAAAAAAATGGATGACCTAACCATTAAAAAAAAAAAAAATCAATTTTTGATCATATGCTTTCCTTGATGACAGCTGCTAGAGCAACCCACTTTGGGCACCGACCCAGTTGGATGCCGTGCAATACACGCCGAGATATGCGCGTGCACATCTCGAGGCGAACTGCACTACATCCAACTGGGTCGGTGCCCAAAGCAGTTACTTTTGCATTTTCCTTGATGAATAGGTCTTGTAAATAGTACTTTTGAATGAGAAGCTACCAAGCGTTGCGGGAAGTTAGCGGAATGTGAATGTGGCTGGTGGTGAGTTGTGGAGTGTGGGAGATGGGGGTATTTTAATCCAAAAATACATTTAAATGAGATGGGGAGCTGAGATAAGGTAGAGGGGGGCAAATACTTGCTCCCTTATAGTATTGTAATAACAATGTGTGTTCTTTGAAAAACATATATAGTTGTTTTCTCTCTAAGGAAGATGTTGCGACATTAAAGCGAACTCGTGATACATAGTGGTTCTTCAAGGGTGAGAAACAAGTTTTTTTATAGATCTAAATTGGAGCCTTTTTTTTGTCTTACTAACTTGTTATGTATACAAAAAAGGGCTTCGGCAATGTCGTATTCAAATCCCCATTTGAAAATTTTCAAATGCTGGATCGTACAATTTGAAAGATTTTGTTCAATGTGTCTTCAATTAATTGAGGCCAATGCTTGAATTATTTAATCACAAGCATATTTATTCTTACTCGAAACATGTCAATCCTTTTGAAAAATGTAAGCAAGAAGCTATACTTTCTAGCTTCTTAGTTCTTGCTATTCATTGAAACAAAAGTTTCATAGAGCTTTTATTGAGCTAATTAGTTAAAGGTCGAATAGAATACGTATATCCACCTTAGTATTTTTTCTCAAGGTTGTACTGGGGCATTGCATCGCAGAGATGATTCCTTATATTTCCTTAATGCTTTTATAGTAGCAAACAAGTTCTTACATGGCACTAGCATTGATACAACCGCATTATCATTTGCACAACACCTCATGAGGAATGAAAACCCAATATTATCAACCGCATTTCTGCGCGAACTTTTGTATATTTTATTTGTTGATTGAATTACAAATTACATGAAAATAAAAAAAAAAAAAAAAAAAAAAAGATCTTGACAAGTTTATGTACTTCTCATAATAACAGTGCATTTTTGTTAAACAAAAAACCCAAAAAAAAAAAAGTCATATTTATTAGAACATGCAAGACCTTTTTAAAAGTTTTAGAGAAGTTAATTTGTAAAATGCACAGAGTATTTGCTAATATCTTCCATTTTATGGATATTTGTAACGTTAGCATCAGACTTGATATTCTCGCATTAAAAGAACTGCCACGCATTATACGCTTTATTTGAATGTTAAAAAACATGTTTATAGATTGTGGCAGTACTATATCAGTTAAAAGTGTTTACTTATGTTTTCTTAATAAACTTAGACTTCTTGTGAATAATGTTATCATTGAAGTAAAAAAATTTCTAAACTTCTTGAAGTGAGTTTTTACTGAAGGTCTCCTTTTTCTGAATTGCACTTCTCTGTATCAACTAAAAGTTCTCAATGGATTAAAAATTAGGCAATATTGAGTTTTTAATCGTTTCTATCATGAGATTAGAAACCAATTTCAGTAAGGTGTTGCATTGTCCCTAAACCAAGCCATTGCTAGGTTATTATTTCAAGAAACCATCTGGCTTTTCTATTATTTATTCATTTTCTTGTCTTTCGTACTTTCAACTAATATATGAAAGAAGTATGTACCCAAAAAAAGTAAAAAAAGGTTTTTGGACTCCTCTTTATTACTTATTTATTCTTCTCCTCTTTTTGGGGGTTAGATTTTTTTTTTTTCTTTTCCTCTTGTTATCTTCACTCACTCAAGAGCACTATCACATTTCATTTGAGACATTAGATGTAAAGAACCTTATATAATTTGCAACTTCATTATTGACTACCTGTTACCCCAACCCATACCACAGTCAACAAATAAAATATGGGCACCTTTTTTGTGCCCACAGTTTTTTCAAAGCCATACATCAACATCTCTCACCTTATGATAGTGAATAGCCTCGATATTGCCTCAATGCCTTATAGCATTGCCAAAAAAAAAATCTTAACATCACAGTTATTAACATGTTGGCGGGGCTTTTGACTGGCCTCATCATTATTTTTCCTCTCACTCACTAGAAATGAAAACTTTTCCACATTACAACCATTTGCACATTTCTTGCCCTGACTACCCCACAGAACATCCATTTTTCTTTCACCTGCATCTTCCATACCTCTATCATTACCACCACTCTTTTCTCATCACCTCCTAATTTCCATGTCCACCTAGTATTGTCACTTGTGCCTTCCTTTGTTTTGACAAAGCTCCCCAACCAAATTGTTGCTGCCATCCCACTGCCTAACCATTACAATTATTGTCCCTGTTCAAAAACTACATAACCTTTGTAACAGCTCATTCATAATTCAGTGTTTATCAAACTGTTGTTGGACAATTTTATTTTTACGTGAACTTTACATTTCTAAGTTTAATAAGGAAATTTGTGGTTCAATTCCATTAATTTACTTAGTTGAATTATAGATTCCTTAGTGGATAAAGATACTACATGTTTGGTTTAGATTAGTTGTTTCCAATGGGAAAAATTCCATTCTACTAATCCAAACACCGCCTTGGATTTTTATTGCTGATGAAAACACATGCCGCCATCACAACATGGAACTTGAGCTACATTTTTAACTACTTATAATGTGTTGAGCTAGCATCTCATTGAATAGGTACACTCGTTGTTGCAAATGATTTTTGAGAATACTGTAATCCAAAACAGGAATCAGATCCACCTTTTCAACTTTCATGGTTGCAGTGTTATTATTGCTTGGCAAAATCTCCACTTAACATCTCATTATCTTTTTCTTGCCACTGCAGGTTGTTCAACTTTTTTCTTGCTTGGATAAAATAAGCTATATTGAATGGGCACTTGATTCTGAGTACATACTTTGTGGCGTTTATAAGAAACCACTAATACAGGCATGGTCATTAACCCAACCAGAATGGACATGTAAAATAGATGAAGGTCCTGCTGGTATTGCTTATGCGAGGTGGAGCCCCGATAGCCGCCACATTCTTACAACAACAGACTTTCAATTGAGATTAACGGTTTGGTCATTGGTGAATACAGCCTGTGTACATGTACAATGGCCAAAGCACACATCTAAGGGTGTTTCTTTTACAAAGGATGGAAGGTTTGCTGCCATCTGCACTAGACGTGACTGTAAGGACTACATTAACCTACTATCATGTCATACGTGGGAGATCATGGGTGTTTTCTCTGTAGACACATTGGATTTAGCTGATATTGAATGGTCTCCTGATGATAGTGCCATAGTTATATGGGATTCTCCTCTCGAATACAAGGTGTGTGCATTTATTTATTTTTTCTTTTCTCTAAAATTGATTTCTATTTATTTAGAATTTTTCTTGTTAAGACTAGTCTCACATTGACTATACAAGCGACAACAAGTATTGAGTGGGTTATAAGGTAGGATGAAAAGTACTATCTTGCCTTGGCATTTTGGTGTATGCTCTCTCCCAAATTTAAGCCCACCTCACTCACTCCCTCTCCTACGCTTGGACTATTGAGCATTCCATCTTACAAAATCCAAAATGGTATCAAAGAAATAAAAAGGTCGTTCTAGGTTTTTTGTCCAAGTTATCTACCAAGTACAAGTAGGCTATCCTCTTAGTATTTAAAGATCCACTGATGTCGAGTCTCAAGTTGGCCAATGACTTGATGGATTTTGCTAATAATGCTCATCCCAGTTGGCTAGCTGCTCGTTGGATTTGAGGTAATGTTGTTCAACTTGAGGATCCAAAATTCAAGTCTCAACTTGGCTAACACCCGTTGAACTCGAGGGGGAGATTTTGTTAAGAATAGTCCCAAATTGACTATTCAAGTTAGTATTGAGTGAGTTATAAGTTAGGAGGATAGAGACTATCTTGTCTTGACATTTTGGTGTATGCTCTCTCACAAACTAAAACCCTAGTCATTCACTCCTTCTCTTGGACTATTGTACATTCCAACTTACAAATTCCAAAATTTCTCTTGAGAAAATTTTGGTCGTTCCTTTGAATTTCTATTTCATATGGTTATATTATACCATTTATATTTGCACTAAATCGAGCATAATAGAAGAGTTTGATCCATGTAGCCGACCCCAATTACGTGGAAATAGATCTCGTTGAATTTTATAAGACCAAAAGTGGTCCAATCCAAAGTTTTACTCGAAGAAGAGGTAGGACACGTGTAGCATGACCGTCTCTTTTACTTATGAGAACCCAACCCAACCTGAAGAAACACACAGTGACACCTAAGACATTTTTAGTAAACGCCGATGTTGTGCTACCCAAAGCAACCTTGTACTTAAATTAGTAAGGTTTTAGAGAATAGATCAATAGTTGAGCAAGAGTGTGTAATGTTGCGTACCTCAAGTGAGAAGTGGCATGACTAGTTGTGGTTCCCATAAGTGTTGACAATGGGTGGTAACGTAGTCCATCGGATGTGCGACGCTTGGCATTCCATATTTGGCATCTTGTGGCATTGTAAGAAACTTTGATATTTCATCAGCTTGGGCCCAATAAATAGATGAGACAAATTTCTTGGGCCAAGGCCTCCACCAAATAGATGTCCCGAGTTACCGAGTACGTTGAGTTTCTAGAGGTCAGCATATCTTTGGTAGAAGTCCCTTGGCATTGCAAATTTTGTCTTTATTGTGGTTGTTATATAACTTCTTTTGACTCACTGAAGTTGTTGTGAAAGTCAATAAATGAATTAATTGTACCACCAAACAATTTACATTTGTTGAGTTTTATCAAACTAATTCCAATTTTCTTGAAATATTTAAAAGGAAGTTGGGAGTATAATATAATCAATAAAATTAGGAATATTTTGCAGAATAAAACACATTCATAGATTGAATTACCAATTAGGTTTCAAAACTCATATTGTAATTTAGTTATCTATATTATAGTCATACCCTATCTGTTAAAAGTGTTCAAGTCACTTTTATTCTAACTTTACAATTTGTTCCAACTCATATTGCATTATATTTTATACATTGAAGTTTAAGTTCTTTGCCTACTTTAGTTATTTATTTTTTTACAAAAATTCTCCATATTGAAATCCACTTCTCATATTAATTTCTGAACTTCAATGATCAAAATATAGAGTGGAGTCAAATTTTCTTATCCTTGTTTACTTCATTTTCTCTCACATGGGCAAATGCATGCGTGCTTTGCTGTACATTCAGTAATCAAATGTTATTCAGTTTATTTATCTTTCTTTATGTGGAAAATAACACTTCACAATTATATTTTATTGCAGGTACTGATATATTCACCAGATGGTAGGTGTTTGTTTAGGTATTTGGCATATGAAAGTGGATTGGGCGTAAAAAGCGTTGCATGGTCACCATGTGGCCAATTTTTAGCAGTTGGTAGTTATGATCAGATGCTCCGGGTCTTGAATCATCTCACATGGAAAATATTTGCTGAGTTCATGCACCTATCCAACGTTCGCAACCCATACTGTTCTTCTGTGTTGAAGGTAGGCTTCTAGTGTCACTAGATGCTCAATTCATGTAGTAGTGTTCAGCCTTCACACTAAATCATCTGACTCGCTTTCAAAATCTTCAGGAGGTTGATGAGCCTTTGCAACTCGATATGTCCGGATTATGCTTGGACGATGATTTTATGCAAGGGAATTCTGGTGAGCTTTGTCTATGACCTTAGCTCTTTGATGAGGGGTTGTTGGTGTCGTTTCCACTTCCCAGTTTTTTTGTTGCTGAAAGTCGTTGATGTTTGTGTTTGTGCATGTTGTGGTGTATCATGGCGGTTGATGAAGTCCACCAACATTTTTAACATATTTGTTGCTGAAAGTTGTTGATGTTTGTATTATTGCATGCTTGATCCTGAGTGATGAATATTATGTCGAGGAAGGGTGTTTGCATGAAATGATTTTAAATTTGATTTTGCCCTTTGTTCCACGAGCATGTGGCTTGCTGTTCCAGGTTAGGCTTTTCAAAAAACTGTTTTCGGTTAAGAGCATCTTTAGCTTTTGCACTTGACCCTTTTCACTTGAACAAGATACAGTTTCCAGATTATTTATTTTTAAGAAGAAAAAGCTATGATTTACAATTTTGAGTTTTTTCAATTTGTGTTCATGCTATTTGTAATTTTGTATTAAATCTTGTTCTACTCTAGTTTCAACTTCTGTTTTGACACAAGCCGATTTTGACCATCTTTCTACCTGGTCAAGGGGGGTATTTCTGAGTGTAACTCTTTTTATCACATACTTTTATCAATTAGTAACATTGTCAATTGACTAAAGTTTGTGATCTTGATTTTCTTTTTTGAAATCCCTTTTTAACCATTTTGCTAGATTTTTTGTACAGAAAATTCATCAGAGGGACCATATAGAGTCAGATACAAATTGATGGAATTACCCATTACTTTGCCTTCTCAGAAGCCTCCGGTGGACAAACCAAATCCTAAACAAGGCATTGGTATGGCCTTACATCTTTCTCTCTCTCTCTCTTTACTGTTTTTCTTCTATTTACTGTTTGATCGATTAGAAGTTGTTACCATACCTAAAACCTAGTGTGAACTTCTTTGCATGCCACGTCACGGTCGCTTATTTGAAGATTTTGTTTACTGATGAATTCTAGTGATGAATTGTACTCATGAGCAGTAGCTACCCCCCTCATATTTCTCATTCATTCACTTGATTTTTTATTTTATTTTTTGTAATTTTAGCTTTTTGGGTAATTGCATGTGCTGACTGTTAACTACCTTGAAGAACATGTTTGCTGACTGGCTAGAATTGTTAGAAAACTCTTCAGATATGAGATCGAAATCTCTTTTATCCATCTAGGCATAAATCCAAGTTGCAGTTTAGACAAATTTGTTTACTTTTATGTGAATTTCCATCCATGAATGCAAGTCTGCTTAATTCCTTTCTTCGTGAAAAGGTAATCCTGTTAAAATTTAAATAGAATATTATGCAAGCTGCCACCCCAATCCTATTTACTTCTCGGTCATTGTTGAAAGGTAATCAATCTGTGCAATTTGCAGGTTTACTATCTTGGAGTAACGACAGCCAGTATATATTCACTCGCAATGACAGCATGCCCACAGTCCTTTGGATCTGGGATATCCGACATCTTGAGCTTGCTGCCACATTGGTGCAGAAGGAGCCCATACGCGCTGCAGCATGGGATCCAACAAACCCCCGACTAGTTCTGTGTACCGGTAGCTCTCACTTGTACATGTGGACTCCCTCTGGTGCATGCTGTGTGAATATTCCATTGCCACAGTTTACAATTTCTGATCTGAAGTGGAGTTCTGATGGAAGCTGTTTACTTCTGAAAGACCGCGACTCATTCTGCTGCGCTTCAGTGCCCATGCTGCCAGATTCTGGCGATGATTCCTCAGATGATTGAGATGGCCTAGACTTTTTTTTTTTTTTTCCTTGTATTTCCTTCTCTGCTTCCATGATTTAACAGAAGTTATTTTAGAGGTTCTCTTATGTATTAGCTTATTTTCATCATCTATATTGATTACTGCTTGTAACTTGTAAAACGTATTATTTTGGCCTAGGATTGCATGAGCTGAATCTCAGTTTACTTTTTCTTTTTTTCTTTTTTTTCGTCACAGATTCGCAGTTCACTAATCTGTACACCTTTGCCATTTGTACCATGCTCGCTCGAAAAGATTTACTAGTTTCAGATATAGTTTACTAAAAGTCCCCTAAGACAGGAACTCACATCCCTGTTGGTATCAAAAGTACAAGAGGCATAAATTTGTGGATTCATCATAGAGAATTAGAGGCTGCAAGGACAAGCTTAAATCAGTTGCGTTGCGCCTTTGGTTGAGTACCAAACTTACCACCTAAATAGGTCTGCATTTGTAGAATCATTACAGAGAATTTTAGGCCGCAAGGCTGAGGACAAGGCCAAGCTTAAATTGGTTGACACATACAATTGGCTGGGTACCAGGCTTTACCAGTAAGGCAGTAACTACCAGGAGGCCCATGATTATGGATTTTTTTTTTTTTTTTTTTTTTTTTTTTTTTTTTTTTTGAAGTAAAGGAAAATGTTGGGGCGTTCCCACCTAGCAACGTGCTGCATCGGAGCCCGGGTGTAGTGAGAAATGAGAAAGTGTGTGTTTCACATCGCCGCCTGGATGTGAAGAAAAATGAGCAAGGGTTCCCACACATAGGACGTGTGTAGGAAAGAAGCTAGTCCCTTCACATCGTCGACCGGATGTGAAGAAAAATGAGTAAGGGTTCCCACGCAGAGGACGAGTGTGAGTAAAGAAGCTAGTTCAAAACAAACACAAAAACAAAAACAAAATCATAGATACGTATACTAGATCTTTTAGACAAAATAGAAATAAAAAAGGAAAACAAACACAAATGGGAAAAAAATTCGTTTAGGAACATGTAACATATGAACACTTACAGGGAAGTCAATAGAATTAGTAGATACTATGATTAGAAGGAGAGTCAATATTGCTTGCCTCCAAGAGACAAAATGGATAGGAGAAAAGAGTAGAGAAATAAGAAGCACAGGGTTTAAATTATGGTACACTAGTATAGATAGAAAATGCAATGGAGTAGGAATTGTGATGGATAATGATTATAAGGATAAGGTCGTAGAGGTTAAGAGATTGGGGGATAGACTGATTCTAGTTAAATTAATTATTGGAGACCGAAAAATTAACATGCTTAGCGCCTATGCACCACAAGTAAGATTAAGCGAGAGCATCAAACGCAAGTTTTGGGACGATATGGATGGATTTATGCAAAGTATACTATTAGATGAAAAGATTTTTATTGGAAAAGATTTAAATGGGCATGTCGAGGAAAGTAACGATAAGTTTGAGAGAGTTCATGGAGGTTTTGGTTACGGTAATAGAAATGGAGAAGGAGAATCAATCTTAGAATTTGCTTCAGCATACGATCTTGTCTTAGCAAATACTAGTTTTAGGAAGAGGAAGTCCCATATAATTACTTTTAGTAGTGGTCATAACAAGAGTCAAATAGATTTTCTTTTAACAAGAAAAATAGATAGAAAAATATGTAGAGACTGCAAAGTAATACCTGGTGAAGCGCTTACTACCCAACATAAGTTAGTAGTAGTTGATATTAGGCTAAAACGATGACATAATATGAATAAAAGAGTTAGCGACCCTAGAATAAAGTGGTGGAACCTAAAAAATAGTAAACAAGTAGAGCTTAGAGAAAAACTACTAAATGAAAATGTTTGGAATCTTGACTTCGAAGCTAATACAATGTAGCTAGAAATGAGTAGGTGTATAAGGAGAGTGAGATCAAACATATTAGGTATATCTAAAGGCTTGGGACCACCAAAGAAGAAAACATGGTGGTGGAACGAGGATGTCCAACGAGCAATTAAGACTAAAAAAGATATGTATAAGAAAATACATAAGTGTCAAGATGAAGATACGTATAATCAATATAAAGAAGCTAGAAAACAAGCTAAAAAAGTGGTTAATCAAGCTAAAACAAATTTCATGGAAGATCTATATACAAGGTTAGGTAATAGAGATGACGAAATATATATATATATATATGCTAGCCAAATTAAGAGATAAAAAGAAACAAGACATAAGTCATGTAAGATGTATTAAGGACGAAAATCAAAATGTTTTAACGTGTGAGGATGATGTTAAAGAAAGATGGAGAAGTTACTTTGATAGATTAATGATGGCCAAGTTGATACCCACACCAAGAAAGAAATGTAAACTATACACGCAATATTAGAATTCTAGAAATTAAAGAGGCATTGAAAAGAATTAAAATAGGGAAAGCATGTGGCCCAGATGAAATACCCATAGAGGTTTGGAAATGCTTAGGAGAAATTGGATTGACTTGGTTAACAAATTTTTTCGATAAAATTCTAAAATCGAAACGGATGCCAATGGATTGAACAAGAAATACGCTTATGTCAATCTTCAAAAACAAATGAGACATTCAAAGTTGCTCAATCTACCGGGGAGTTAAAATTATGAGTCATACTATGTGTGGCGGCCCTCGCCACCCCGGGATGACGTGTCTCTGTGTACTCCTTGCCAGCCGGCCCTACTACACGTGTACGGCACCTGCTCGTCCTTTTCTTGTCTCGAAATTCGCATCCATTAGTGTGTACAGCGTATAAATGACATGCAGCGGAAGTTGTACATAAATGCAAGAACATATTAATCAATTTAACAAATCCTACTGTGGAAAAACCCCGAAAAGTATTCTGTATAGAAGTAAACGACTGTACCCTAGAATGTATCTATGTACAATATCATGATACTCTACAGTTCCCAAAAGAATCAAAATATCAAAACAAAACACACATACAAGTAGTCCGTGATGATAGGCAATCAGAGGTAGTCGCCTAAGATTCTCTCGCCTTTACTTGTACTCGGATCTGCACTCAATCATCACAGAAGAAAATTGATGACGAGTCCAGTCAGTAAAATCCCATGAAAACTCCTCCGAGCATTCAAATAAATAAGTGGAATTCAATAAATATTGTTAAATAAACATGCGGAATGTAAACATGCAACTGTAAGTAGGGCATCGCATGCATAGATAACAATAAAGTGCAAATGTGTGTGTCTGTTCCAGTCAAACTAGACCATACTTCGGAATACCCTTCCAGGATCCCACTAGCGAGCGCACCCAACTAGCTATCACCTGGTCCCTCTCGGTGGCCAGCGTAGACCTACGACGCACCGACACGTGTATTAGTTCATTAGCTCGGGTCGTTATCCACCGAGAACTCCTGATACACATGCTATGGTCTAGAATGTATAAACACACAACGGAAAATCCGGTGGGAGTAACTCAACCAACCGTGCAAACAACGACAAGATATAGATATAGGAACGACCACAAGGAAATACTGGAATTGAATGGGATTACAAAGCAAAATAAATACTCAAGAGTTTTTCCATTGGGTTTTACAAACCTCACAACGCACTCCAATACCCCGTAATCAATCCCCGGGTCCAAGTCCACTGAGTCCTTGGTCGCCAATTGATCACCCGTGTCAACCTATGTCCATTTATCAATAATTTAATTTAGCATGACAATTTAAAACAAATTTCTAAAATTTTTAGGCCAAATTGCCCATTTCGTGCTTTTCGAGGCAAAACCTCGCAAAAAGTTGCGTCTGACATTCCCACATATTTTCTTTTCATAGAACTTTATCCATTTCTATTTATTTTATCGACAAATATTCTTTTTCGAAATTTTCCCAATTTTTCCAGAATTTTTCCAAAATTTCTTTCATTTTCCTTCTTTTTTTCTTTTTTTCTTTTTTTTTTAAAAAATTTTGTTTGAGTCAGGTCGACCCAAACGGGTCGACTCCGACCCGGCCCGGGCCCAGAACGGTTCGATTACTAATTTCTTTCTTTTCTTTTTTTTTCTTTTCCTCCGTGGTTTGGGTTGGGGTTGCTCTCCACCCCAACCCCGGTGGACTCGATGGCAGGGCAGACACCCCTGCCATCACCACCGCGACCCGGTTCGGTCTCCATGGTCGAACCCCTGTCTCGCCACCACGGCCAAACCGAAACCCACAACAACAACGAGGACTCACCTCGATCATGACGTCTCCACCTTCTCCTCCTCTTCTCCGCGTTCTTTCTTCCCTCTCTCGGCCTCCCGATTGGGGTCTCTGTGTGTGTGTGTCTCGAGATGCGTGTCGCGGGTAGTCGAGAGTGGGTGAGACCACAATTGGGTTAATTATGCATAAAATGTATTAACTATATTATTGTTGCACCTAAGTTGGCTATTTTAAAAAAATTAATTTGATTTGCCTATAGTTTGATCAAATTAAATAAAAGTCATTGATGGACATTAGGATGATCATAGAATGTGTAATACTAGGTTGTTTAGTATCTCAATGAAGTCATTAAATTATGCGTGAAAGTCTTAACAAGGACCACAAGATCGTCCTCGAGATACATGTACATAATTGATTCCAACCGAACATATAAAAACCATACTTGGAGGTTTTTCTCTACATTACCAACTCACAAATTCACATAGCATGCAAAAGGAGAATTTTCCAGAGCTGTAGAGGAGATTTTGAGGACTGAAGATTATTCATTTGGACCTGGATTTCAAGAGTTGTTAGGACTACAATTAAGGTAATCCATTTCCTCACAATTCAATTTCATATTCTTCAATTTAAGTGTGTGTCCATGAAAATGAGTTTAAAATTTGGAGTTTTAATGGTGATTTTCATGTTGTTGATGTTGTTATTATCATTGTTGTTGTTGGGTTGCTAGGGATAATGAGGAAGAAGATTAGAGAAAGAATGAAAAAAAAAGAAAAAAATGGAGGCAGAGACCCATTTCGTCTCTATAGGAGATGAAATGGGGGAAGCACCTGGGCAGGGCTGGCCCAGGCCCGACCCAGTTGGGCCGAACCGGGCCCGGTTCAGGTGGACCCAACCCCCAATAAATATTAAAAAACATTTAAAAAATAAATTAAATACAAAATAAATATAATAAATTATAGAAAAATAGATAAAAATAAAAGAAAATTTTAAAAAATAAAATTAAAAATTAGAGAAAATATAAGAAATTGAGAAAAAGGTATAATATTTGATTTCGAGAACTTTTCAGGCGTTTGACACCCCAGTATAATTCCAAAAATGTGTCTCAACTAAAAATTGGAATAAGATTTTAATTTTTAGTTTAATATTAATCATTTAACTTAATGTGGCTATAAATCAATTAAAATGAAACATTTGGACTTTAGGGGACCGTAGCTCGGTACCGGGAGCTAGCGGGTCGGATTCGAGAGTCTGGAGAAGTCAAAGCGCGTTTTTTGAGGTTTGTAAAACCCATATGGACATCACTTGAGTATTTAATTGTTGTTTTTATATTGCTTATGTCCATTCTTGCACACCGTTATATTCGACACTATTTTGGATGGTTGGTTGAGGTTACTCCCACCTGTATATTCGTTGTGTATTTATGGCACGTTGGGTTGTAGCACGTGTGACCAAGCCCTCGGTGAATTGCGACCCGAGTTGCCGACTAGTGCACGTATCGGTGAAGTGTAGGTTTAGGCCAATCACCGCGAGGAACCAGGTGAAAGAGTAGTAGGACACCCACTTAAGAGATCCTAGGGATCCGAAGTACAGTCTAGTCTGACCGGGACGAGCACACACTTTGTTTATCCACTTGTTATGTATGCATGCGATGATCTATTTACAGTTAGTTGTATGTTTCCTTTCCGTATGTTTATTTAACATTTTCTTTGGCTTCTTATTTAATTAAATGCTCAGTGAATTTCCTTAGGATTTTACTCATTGGACTCATCATCTATTTTGTTATGATAACTGATTGCATATCCTAGTACGAGCATGGGCAAGGGGATCCTAGGCGACTATCTCTAATCGCCTACTGTTTAAGACACTTTCGTACGTGTTTAGCTTTTTGATATTTTGATTTATTTTGGGTATCAGGGAGACTAGAGAGACTTTGTACATATACATATATGCTTATCTTTTGGTTATCATGTCGCCTTATATATAGAGTACTCTATTTTTAGGTTTTCCATATTAGGATTTATGCTTTATGATATGCAATATATATATAATTCATGCTTTATGTCAGTTTAAGACTTCCGCTGTTAATTTACTACTTATTAATTGCAAGTGATTAAAACACAAGCCATATGTATAATTCGCAAAGTTTGAAAATAAAAGACTATAAACCCTAAATATACACTACTTAAAAAGGAAATATACATAACTAGTTTACAATTTATATAGCAACAACACGACAAGTTAGCACGCACACCGAGAATGCAGGCTTGACAAGCAACACCTGCAGAGCGCGGGACCCTATGGGTCAGTGACGTGGACAGTGCAGCGGGGCCCGCAGGGCGGGGAGCAACACCCACCTGGCGGCCTCGAGGCGCTGGGCTGCCACAGTTGGTATCACATATATGGTTCAAAGAACCTTGGGAAATAACAAAAGATCATAAAACTTGATAAATCAACTTTAGATGTGAAAACTCGATGTACTTACCTTAGAACCCTAGTTGGAAAGTGATTGTGAGGTGGGTAGAGTTAGTGGTTATATACATGTTATATTTTTATTGTATATTATATATTATACGCGTATATATACCGAGGCTGATTTGGCGTATGTTTCTCGATGTAGATCACGATGGATGGACAATTTACTACTCAGCTAGAGATTGGTCAGACTAGCAAAGCAAAAAAGGCCACCACTACTGCTACTACACAGAATGTCGACCGGACAGGAGGCCGAAGAGACAGAGGGATAAGTTTGATAAGGATTTCCATCGAGATGAAAAATGATAGGGCAAGGACCGCAGTGATGACCAGTAAGGAGATAGGTTCAGATATGAAGACATATAGTCAGTTCATGCCATTGCACTTGCACTACCCGAGGAACATCGATAGCAGCCTCGGCAGTATCATCAAGATAAAGATCAGGGAGGTCGTGACAGGGGTCAGAGAGACTAGGTTCAAGGTCAGAGATCCGGAGACATGCAGGATGGGAGACAAGAGAAACATTAATGTCGTCATTGTAGTCAGAGAGGGCACTTGAAGGCTGACTGCAGGGCACCACCGGCATTACCAGGACCACAACAGGGCCAGGTTAGGGATATAGCACATGTAGTCGCGTAGCCGAACAGAAATGCGACCAGACAACTCGTCGAGGGTATGTTATTTATTATAGGTAGAATGATGCATGTTATGATAGATTTTGGTAGTACATTGTCATTTATTGCTGGACATATGGTATGAGAGTTAGGGTTAGCATCACAGACGCTAGACACACACCTTGTCCTCAGTACGGCCGTTGGGGATAAGATATACCCTAAGCGAATATGTCGAGACTGCACTATAGAGCTAGAGGGGCATCAGTTGCTGATAGACTTACGAGTCCTAGAGTACCTCAAGTTTGATGCACTTTTGGATATGCACTGGTTGGCGGAGAATCATGCGTAGCTAGATTGCTTCAAGAAGATCGTTATGTTTCGAGTTTTGGAGATTTCAGGGTTCACGTTTACCGTAATCGCAACTGCACTACCCATTACCAGAGGTCGACTAGCTAAGCCTCATGAGATGGAGGCGTTTGCAACAGTTGTTGAGCTGGAGCCGAAGACGAAGATTATGATTAAATATGTCCCAGTGGTTAGAGAGTTTCCTAATGTTTTTTCAGATGATCTGCCAGGATTACCACCACCAAGAGAGGTCGAGTTTATTATCGAGCTTTTACCGGGGACGCAGCCGATTTTTAGTAGACCTTATAGGATGTCATCGTCCGAGCAAGAGGAAGTGAGGAGTCAGCTTGAGGATCTATCACAAAAGGGTTTCATCCACTCTAGTATGTCTCTTTAAGGAGCTCTAGTGTTATTTATAAAGAAGAAGGATGGTTATATGAGGATGTGTGTGGACTATGGGAAGTTAAATCAAGTGACAGTCAGGAACCATTGCCCACTCCCCAGGATTGACGATCTATTTGATCAGTTGGCAGGTGCCAAGTTCTTCTCAAAGATTGATCTGTGTTCAGGTTATCATCAGTTGAGGATTCGAGAAGAGGACATCAAGAAGCCGCTTTCAGTACGAGATATGGGTTGTTTGAGTTTATACTCATTCCTTTTGGGTTGACTAACACCATGACGATCTTCATGGACTTGATGCATAGGGTCTAGACACCATACTTCGATCGATACGCATTGTCTTTATCGATGACACCTTGATTTACAACAAGACTCGTATGGGGCACGAGAGTCACCTTAGGACAATATTAATGACATCGAGGGAGCACAGGCTATATGCCAGGTTCAGCAAGTGTGGTTTCTAGTTGAGTGAGGTGAAGTTTCTCGGACACGTCATCGACGATCAGGGTATCTCTTTGGATTCAGAGAAGATTTAAGCGATTATTGACTGGAGGACTCCTGAGTTTGTTTCTGACATCCGGAGTTTCTTGGGGCTAGTAGGGTACTACTGCCGATTTACAGGACTTTTTGTGACGGCCCCAAATTCCAAGGCAAACATGTTCTTGGGACACGTCACCAAGCCATGCCACGTCACCTGCACGCCTGTCTATGACGGCCCGCGAACTTACCATCTAATACTCCAACTTAGTAAATTTCGATATTTAAATGATTATTTTAGCAAAATATACTAAGTTATAAAGTGTTATAACTTAATTCATTTGTTTTGATTTATTTAAGTTATTTTAGTAGCGGAAGTCTTAATAGCATGCATATAATTAATGTAAACGAGTTATGCAATATTTAACAACCTATGGGGTGGAAACCCAGAAAAAATGGATACCATGTATATCAATCAAGGCGACAAAGATGTATAATAGACCTCGATATACATGTATCAGGTGAAGGGTCTCCCGAAATGATCCCAAAAGTATATATACGTAAATACAATCACCTAAATCTTTCTTGTTTCGCCACACAACTATTTTTCCTCGAAACTAATGACTCGCACGCGCTTAGTTCGATTTAAATCACTGAGCTTTCAAGGCTTTCCATGTCCCTTTAGGGCATTATCCCTAACGTTCTGCGGGTTGGGTCGGACTAATCACAAGTGCAAAATCTATTACGATTGAGTCAATTCTGGATTCGTGAGAACTTCGGAACAGCTCGTTCCTTAGGTTGGCTTGAGGTCATTTCGACCTTAAATATATTTGCAAACTCTATTTCGGCTCGTATTCTTGACTTGTTCCCAATCCAATAAGTGGCAGTGTGGCCCCACTGACCTCACGGACCGCGAACAAATCATGGCACAATAGTGGAGTTACTCGAACTGCTATTTCTGCAAGACTACTCCAGTGCTCGGCGAAGCTAAAGGAGTCCGTACTTGCTTTCATGTAGTTCTGAGTCATCTCAACACTATCTGCTTCCATAGAGTCTACTAAAAACCTATTTGTCCCACGTCTTACACATGTTCCTAATCGTCGATCCGACGATCACTAGAGTGAATTTGTGTAGCATAAGCTAGACTTTTTTTTTTTATAGCTATCATGAATGATTTTTTTTATAAGTTATACCTCACTCACAATGTCAACTATCGTACTACACAAACTTATACGTGTCAACTCGAGAAAGAGGTCATTCCTATCTTGCATATATCATTTCCCTAACGTGTTCAAACTAATAGGATGTCTTGACTCACAACCCACGGTATGCGTGAAGTAATCGTCAAAATCTTAACTCTCGACAAGACACCAAGGTGTGATAATATTTGTTTATATTAATAATTTAACTTCGCATTTAGATCGCCTTCCTTACTTGTTGCAATATTCAAAGCTGGTGGCGCACCGACCTAAAAAGTCATGGCTTACGTAAACATTCTCGGCAATTTTCGTTTGCCAACCTAAAATAGGCATCCTATGCCAATTTGGTTATGGTAATATCTTACCTTCTGGTACTGCCATGCCGAGAATAACGTATGTGTTGGCTCAACTCACCTATCATGTGGCTAGGTTTAAAATGATATAACGTCACCCTCTCCAAACATTTATTATTTGAACTAATAATTAAATTTTGTGAAGGCCCAATCCCTACCTCGCCGGTCTCCTACCTCGTGGGTCTAATCCCACCTCGCAGGTCTCACTCCGACCTCGCAAGTCGCTGGAACCCCCGGGTAGAGTGGGTCAAGACCACCCACTCCATCCACACTCCCTACGCGCGTGGTTTTCCGCCCCCGATCTCTGGTCGGAGTCCTCGAATAAAATAGTGGACCTAAAGTCGCTCGGTCCCAGCTACATCCATCGCAAAAGTAAGCAGGTATGTGAATCTCTCCATGTATTGCGACACCGTTCGGTCACCCTGCCTCAGCGTCAAGAACTCCTCCCTCAGTCTCAGCTGAATCTCGATCGGGATATACTGATCATAAAAGAATTTCTTGAACTCTGCCCAAGTACTCGGCTCTCCGTGAGCGGCTGTGTGGGCGGTCCACCATACTACAACATCTCCCCTGAGCATAAATCCGGAAATCCTAGCCCGTATGCCGTCGTGAATCCTCAAAAGTCCGTGAAGTTTCTCGTGTGAAATGATCCACTTCTCAGCTACATCTGGGTCTCCGCCTCTATGATAGTAGCTTAGCTGAAAACGAACGAACTCCTTAATCAATTTCGCTTCAGCTGATAAGAATGACTCGAATGTGATCCCCAATGGTGGAATCAGTGTCGGTGCCACGATCGACGTAGTCACTGGTGTAGTGACTGCCGACAGTATCTCGGTAGTAGTGGTCGTAAGCGAGGTCGCCGGAGCAGTCGGTGCGACAACTGTTTGCTCTACAGTAGTGGTGGCGGCGAGTGTGACAGAGGTCGGTATTGCCGCTGCATGCGCTCGAAGCAATCGAACATATCCTCGAGCTACAAACTATGGAGTGCGACCGTGTCGCACAATATCTGATCCGAGTTAACAAGTGTCGAGCCGCTCAGCTGGCCTCTATCGTCCGTTTGAAGAACTGATCGTCCATCCAGAATATTCTAGGTACGCGTTAAAGATGGAGAGTTAAGTTTTAACTCTGGAAGTCCAAGAGACGAAGTTGGAGTTAGTAGATTAACTATTGTTGTAAATATTAGCTCTGACATCCAGGTAGGAAACAGAAGAAGCGGAGTGTCTACAGATCTAAAATCTATCCATGCACGACTCTTTAGAGAATCAAGAGAAGCAAAGTCAACCTTACCATTTGAGTTATTGCACTTTTTAGATCTTTGTATATGAGAGGTATGACCTAGCTAGGCATACGCTACAACTAATGCATAAGGACGCACGTTTCAACTACATTCGAGAATCTAAAACACAGCTTTATATGAAGTTAAATATATGGAGTTTCGAGCGTAGTTCAATTGGAAAATTGTGCTTGTTTAGCATCGCAGAAAAGCTTTGAACACCTTAAATATGGTAATAAAGCAAAACGACGAAGAAGTGCCTAAAAATATTTTCACTACGATCGAGTAACTTGATATGTTTTTGGGTAGGACATAACTAGAGATGGTGGGTTGCAGGGTTGCCAACAGAAATGACAGAAGAGCGAAGGTATCACTATGGAAGCTTTATTTGTGTGTCAGATTGGCAAGCACCTTTATCTCGATGAAACACGATAACCTCCAGATTTGGATACAAAGGTTAGCGTATATGTCTAGGGCGCCTAATTGTAGTCAAGCGACATATGAAAAGAACATGATTTGTGTGAGCACTTAAAAATGATATTTAATAGTCGCTCATTGGTTAAAGATTTAAAAATTAAGTTAAGACTTTCAAGTAAAGACCAGTTTGAGGTCTTATACGATATTAAATAATACCGACAAGTTGAGTCGGGATGGTGCCTCGAGATGCACGGGGTCACACAAGTGGATGATTTGGTTTACTCGAAGGTTTCTCCCTTGAAGGATCTCATTGAGGAAAGCAAGTCTACCGTACGAAGGCGATACTCCACTTGTTCCAAGGTAGAGATCGAATTAAATCTGAATTTCGGGACGAAATTCCTTTTAGTTGGGAAGATTGTAACGGCCCGTTTTAATTGATCTCGATTAATTGATAAATTACGGGTTAATATCATAAGCTCAGATCCACGTGGACGTCGTGGAAAAGTCTATGTCACGTCTAATCGGGAAATATGTTATTTTTGTGTGGCAAGTATTTAATTACTTTATTATTATTTAAATACTCGTGCCGCGTTAATCGAGAATTTCGCTTGGTCGCGTTGTGCGCGGGTAGTGACGAGAGTGTGTACGTCGCGGTGTACGCATAACGCGTGTGTACGGGGTAGTATGAGGTTGAGTGTCACATCATCTCACACGTCACATCAAACCCATCCCTCATCATGCTATTTTGTCTCTTTCTCCCAAAATAATAAAAAAAAAAAATTCTTTTCTTTCCTTAAAAAAACGGATAAGAGAGTGAGGAGAGGAGAGAGAAAGAAAAAAGAGAGAGAGAGGTGGAGGGAACTCGTGAGAGCAGACCGGCGCGCATGGACGGACAGCGAAGCGCGGTGGCTCGGCAGAAGCGGCTCGCGGCGCGCGCGAGGAGCGGCGCGTCGCGGAGCGCGGACGTGGCTCAGCGAGTGGACCGGCGGTAAGCGCGCGCGCATAGCTCACCTGCCGGCGGAGCGCGCTGAGAAAGAAACGGCAGACAGCGGCAGCGCGGCGGCTCGCGGACCCGCGACGACACCAACGGCGGCGGAGAAAAAAAAGAAGAGAAGGAAAAAGAGATCAGCGAATGGCTCGAAGAGCGGAAGCGCGCCGGCGGCGCTTCAGCAGAATGGCCGGCGGCGCTTCGCAGCAGCGCCGGCGGCGCTTCAGCAGCCGTGGCGGCGCGTTGGCGAGGCGACGACGACGCGCAGACGGTGCGCGACGAAAGACGTGGAGCGGCGCGCGGTGGCGCGTTGTCGGACGATCGATCCTCTACGAGGCGCAAATTCGACGAAGTTCGACGACGAGATGGAGGTGACGTTTATAATTTATTTCACCTAAATTAAATGTGATTTGAATAATTTAGGTAACGTAGCCCTAAATGATAAAAATTGTATAATTGAACACCAGGAACTTAGGCTACTCTAGTCGGGTGTCGTGTACGTATCTCGAGGCGTGTGCGGGACGTTTTTGAGAGATATTTGCGATCTGTTGAGGTAAGTAAATCCACGAGAAAGTCAGTTTAGAATTTACTTATTTTCCTTGTAAATTATTTATTTCACATTACTTTTCGCCAGTTCAGTTTGCATTGTTACTCTATTCCCGCGTGTGTCTGTGTATGGTCGAAGGGACGGTGTGACCATTTTCCGGCTCTCTCGTCGATGACGATCCAATTGTTGCTACGGTGTTGGTCATACCTTAGACTACGCGTGAGATTTCTCCCAGCGAGTCGATGATCTCGAGAGCGAGTTGACGTGAGGCCCACCTCCGTCACAGATTTCCTCTCTTTTGAGGCGTTGGGCGGAAGTCTACCTTCCGACTCACAGAGTTCCTCATTTCGACCGTGAAGAGGGGGTGTTGATTTCCTCACCCCCAGGGCCTTCTCGGTTCAGTTTTTGTCCCAGGGCTCGACAGCTATACACCACACTCGCGTTCCACATTCTTGATTATCTCACGACTTATATTCATGCTTTACGTTCCCGTTCATTTATTTTATATGCATGAATTGTAGCCGTTTTCTTGGATTTCTTGTGAATACTAACTGAATTTCTCTGGGATTTACTCACCTGGAACTTGTCATTGTTTTTGGTGGCAAGTTGCGGTTCTACTACGGCCGGGGAAGGCGGTGATTGGCGACTACCTCTAGTTTGGAGCGCCTCCACTAGCTTACTCGTAGGTGTTTATAATTACGTATATATATTTTCTTGGGATCTTTTTGAGAGACTTTTACGATACATGTATATCGACACTTATTATACATCTTGTCGCATTAAATGATATACATGGTATCATTTTTTGGGTTTCCACCCCATAGGTTGTTAATTAATGCATAACTTGTTTAAATTAGATATATGCAAGTTATTAAGACTTCCGCTACTAAAATAACTTAAATAAATCAAAACAAATGAATTAAGTTATAAAACTTTATAACTTAGTATATTTTGCTAAAATAATCATTTAAATATCAAAATTTACTAAGTTGGAGGATTAGGTGGTAAGTTCGCGGGCCGTCATAGACAGGCGTGCAGGCGACGTGGCATGGCTTGGTGACGTGTCCGGCAACATGGCGGTGCCCGGTTTGTCTCGGAATTTCGGGCCGTCACACTTTTCCTCAATTGTAGCACCAATGACGTGACTGACCAAGAAAGATGTGCGATTTGATTGGTCAGAGGAGTGTAAGCATGCATTCTAGGAGCTGAAGAGGAGATTAACATCAACACCAGTGTTGACATTGCGGAGCCCGACAAAAATTTGTCAATTTACATAGATACCTCTGGAGTTGGTCTTGGATGCGTATTGATGCGGGAGGGCATACCATTAGCTTAATTATCCAGACGTTTGAGACCCCACGAGGGTAATTATCCAGTGCATGACTTAAAGCTTGCAGTAGACATTTTTGCACTAAAGACTTGGAAACATTATCTTTACGGAGAGAAGTTTGTCTTATATGCAGATCATCACAGTCTGCGGTATATTTTCACCCAGAGATATATTAACATGCGTCAGAGGAGATGTGTAGCATCTTATATCCCGATTAGGACGATACCCGACCTGAAACCCTAATTAAGCCCCAGTATACCAATCACACTCAATTAGAGTAACAGTATAGCAGTCCTTCATACCTGATAATCACAATTACAATATATCTTATATCAAACAAATAATTGAAATGCAACGAAAATTAAAATTTTTTCGAAAAAACATAATATATACCTAAAATTGGCATAAACCTCGGTCATAAAACTGTATCCCCACCCTGTTTACTAACAAAATAATAATTCAATACAATATATAAATAGTGGGATAATCAATTCACCTTAGAAAAATTATAAACTCCTAATCTTCTCCGTTCCTGAGTGGAAGCGCACGTTATTAACCTGAAATATTAATTGGGAAACGAGCGCTCCAATTTGCTCAGTAAGTGATTTTTGTAATCATATCAACTATCATCTAAATATCAACGAATCATTGAATAGCACTATGAAACCAAAGCATATCTATTCAGCCATTGAAAATAATATAAACAATACATAACGAAATGCAAGTTCAATGGTTAATTGCAACTGTACCCGTGACTTTTTTTATTTCTTTTGCATTTAAAAATAGAGTTGTAGACTCCCATCACCCAGGACTACAACCCACATAATCACACGTCTGTAATTATGTGGTGTATCGAGGTATAACGTAGCTACACACTCTTAAATGGAAAATGGCAATCGATTAGCGTCACTAATATGAAGGAAGGGTATTAGTTGGCCTCCCATTACCTCGGTCGTCAACCTCAGTTGGATTCCCTCTTTGCGCCTCTCTTCGAGTTCATTTTTCGATATAAAATAATAGGAAAGCAATAACCGAGTACCTCAAGGTTGCTGAAGGGAATGTGTCGGCAGCTAACCAATCACCTTCGTCGTCACTCCAGTCCGATTTGCCCTTGGTACATCTTTCCAGATAATTCCTCATAAAACAATTCAACAAAATATTCAAGTCATGGTACTTTGCCCCATTTCCCAGTCCATAAACTACGTGCACTAAATATAACTATTTTACGATGCATAATTGATAAGAATAGGAGTCCCACTTACCAGTGCCGAACTTTTCTAATTTTTTTACTGATTTACATGACTCCCGAGATCCATAAACCTTTCCCCGACGACCAAGAACCTAAATTAAACTGATTATCATCAATGCGGGTACAATATTCATTATTCAGAACCTTTAAATCGATCTTAATCGAATCTGAAATCAATTTATCAAATTTTAGGCCAATGTGACCATTTCACGCTATACGAGGTAAAACCCCGGTATAAAGTATCGCCTGAAATCACGAATATTTTATTTTTCATAGAAATTCATCAATTTCTATTTATTTGATCAAAATATAATTTTTTGGGATTTTCCTTAATTCTTTGGATTTTTTCCAAATTTCCGCTATTTTTCTTTTTTTTTTCGAAAAGGGTTGAGCTTGAATCGGGCCAAACCGGGTTCGGCTCACCGAACCGGCCCGGTTCAAGGTCACCCCTCTTCTTCCTCAACGAAACAAAGTTCGTAATTTTTTTTCATTTCTGGGGTTGGATCGAATCTAACCCCAATGCATTCTCGTGAAGAGGAGACGACCCGTGTCGTTTCCTTCCTCGGATCCATTCCGAATTGATCCCAACTCCATCTCCATTAAAGCACCTTTAACAACAACAACCAAACTACAACGATAACAACATCAACAATCCAACAAAGATCAACAACAATTCACTCACCATTGATTTGGAGCTCCATCTTTCTCTCTGTCTCGATCTCTCGGTTTCTCTCTCTCTCCCACTCTTTTGATTCTCCTCTCTCTTTCCTAGTTTCTATGTTGATAATATATTAGATCTCCTCGAGATTCATATTGCACAAATCTTGAGGCAAATTTAATATTTCATTTCCTAAATTGATCTTTCTTGAGATACGTGTTACGTATCTCGAGGCTGATCTGACTATTAATCACAATTATCCCATCATAACCGCCTTACTTAGGATCAATTATATTTTGATTTCCTCGAGATATGTATAACATATCTCAAGGTAAATTTATAGGATTTATTTTTACATACATACTATGTATCCACCACTTGATTGTCCTTGTGATGTAGTTACACGCATCTCGAGGCGTAGAAAATCTCTCCAAACTAACCAATGTACAAACAATACATTTTCTCGACTCTCGTGCTATGCGTATCTCAAGGTGAATCCAATGTATAAATTTATTTGATTTAAACTTTAGGATTCATTAATATATATTTATATGTATATACAAATATATATTCACCCATGTATTTTCGCACCCATAAATTCGTCGTGCGCGCCAGCAACCACTTTCGGGCGTGCACATTATTGAACATCCCAAGCATGTCACCCTCGACCTCGCATTTCACTAGGTGCCCACTAATTTTTAATTAATTATTTATTTTTAATATATATTTATATATACATATATATATATATATATATATATATATATCCATGCGTTTTATAATTTCATCGTGTGCACCGACGAGTACACTCGGGCAGGCACGCTACCCAATGACTCGTGTGCGTTACCTTTAACCAACACCGATATATTAGGCGTCCCAATAATTCCTCAATTAATCAATTATATGTCAATCAATCCAATTAATTTCAATAAATACTAATACACATCAAATAAATACCAAACGACATGCAAATCCACGTACACGCTAATCGAGACAAATCGGGCTTAACCACGAGTCCAACTTGGGTTAATTAGCTTCAGAATTATCACAAATCACATGCTTAAGATAACGGGTTATTACTAGATGGCTTGAGATATTGAGAGTTTACGACTTCACCATTGAGTACCATCCTAGTAAGGCGAATGTCATAGCTGATGCATTGAGCAGGAATGGGATTGACAGTTAGATAGTTGTTCGACACATGACATACGAGCACGGACTGTTATTGGTGACATCAACCATGTTCATGATAAAGACCCCTGCTATAGATGAGCCACATATTAATTACCAGATGAAGGTCTCGATAGTATCTATTAAGCAGGTGGCTGAGTGCCAGATGGTAGATTGTTTGTATGACAAGTTCGGTAGGCTGGCACAGGATCCGAAGTGTACTGATTAGTCGAAGACAACATATTAGTGTTTGAGGCATAGAGGCAGATTGTGGATACCAGTAATTATAGAGTTACGAGAGGGTATTCTAGAGGACGCCCACATATCTCGTTACACAGTTCATCCTGATTGGACCAATATGTATCATGATCTTAGACGACTATTTTGGTGGCCAGGGATGAAAACTGACGTAGTCATATATGTCAGGAGTTGTCACATCTGTTAGCAGGTGAAGGCCGGGCACAAGAGACCGATATGTTTATTGCAACCGTTGCCCATTCCATAGTGGAAATGGGAGCACATCACTATGGATTTTGTCAGTGGACTACTATAAACTTCTAGGACACACGACACCATCTAGGTAGTGATTTATAGATTGACGAAATCAGGGAACTTTATACCAGTTTCAATGAGGTACACGCTCCCATAGCTGATCACTCTGTCTATGAGGTAGTTTATTAGATTGCATGAGGTGCTAGTCTCCATTATATCTAACAGAGATCCCATATTCACGTTTAGATTCTAGGAGAGCATGCTAGAGCAATTTGACACGAGGCTGCTGTTTAGTACGACGTACCACCCTCAGACCGACGGCCAGCCAAAGAGATTGATAAAAATTTTAGAGGACATGCTCAGGGCTTGTATCTTGTAGTTTGGGGGTTTGCGGGAGGACTATCTACCTCTATGTAAGTTTGCCTAAAACAACAGCTATCAGGCAAGTATCGTGATGTCTCCATTTAAGGTGCTATATGGGAGGCCCTGTAGATCACTTGCGTGTTCTGTAGAGCCGGAGGATACAACGACTGTTAGGCCAGAGATAGATGTTGACCACACAGAGAAGATTTAGCAAATCAGGTAGAGACTTCGGGCAGCCTAAGACCAACAAAATAATATGCGGATACGTACCACAAGGGTCTGAGCTATGAGGAAGGCAACATGGTATATCTGAAGGTTTCCCCTTAGAAGGGTCAGTAAAGATTTGGGATTATGGGGAAACTGGCACCGAGATTCATTGCACCATTCATGGTCGCAACATGAATTGGCAGTGTGGCGTATAGACTGGATGTACCGCCACAATTAGCTGGGGTTCATTCGACATTTCAAATTTCTATGTTGAGGCTTGCTAGGTCAGGACCGAAACCGTTGATTGATTTGAGACATATTGAGGTTCAGCCTGACGTGACTTATGAGGAGCAGCCGTTAAAGATCTTGGATCACATGATACAAACTCTGTGGAACAGGGAGATCCTTCGAGTATTGGTTCGTTGGCAGTATCATGGAACTGAGGGACTCACTTGGGAGCTCAAATCTACTATGCGGGAGCATTATCCTCAACTATTCCGCGATACGATCGTTTAGTTTTACCTAAATTTCGGGACAAAATTTTCTTTAATTGGAAAGAATTGTAACGGCTCATTCGTTAACCCCATTATTAATTACTTATTTACAGATTTGGACGCCAGCTCGGACCCACGTAGATGTCGCAGATAGGCTAGGAGCATGCCTGACTAGATACTAGTTATATATTGTTTGGTTGGTTACTTTTATTGCGTCGTATTTCATTTAATATGGCATAAGTCATCGTATGTTTGTAAATATCACGTTATGTCGAGTGAGATGGTGTGACGGGTAAAGCGTGTCGACGTAGGTACTAGTTCATTAAGTTTTATAATACTAACTTGAATAAAATGACTAAAAATCAAGGTGAATATGACATAAAATGAAAAATCAGACTTTAGGCTAAGTTAAAATAATTAGGTATATCAAGGATTAGCGTGCCTCGAGATGCGTGTCGTGACGTGAGGCACTGGGTGTCAGGTATTCGAGAGTGAGTGAGACCACAATTGGGTTATTTATGCATAAAATGTATTAACTATATTATTGTTGTACCTAAGTTATTGAAAAAGAATTAATTTGATTTACCTATAGTTTGATCAAATTAAATAAAAGCCATTGATGGGCATTAGGATGATCTTAAAATGTGTAATACTAGGTTGTTTATTGTCTCAATGAAGCTATTAAATTGTGTGTGACAACCTTAACAAGGCCCGCAAGATCGTCCTCGAGATACGTGTATACAATTGATTCCAACTCAACATATAAAAACCATACTTAGTGATTTTTCTCTACACTACCCACTCACAAAATTCACATATCACGCAAAAGGAGAATTTTCTAGAGCAGTAGAGGTGATTTTTTTAGGATTGAAGATCATTCATTTGGACCTGTATTTCAAGAGTTGTTAGGACTACAATCAAGGTAATCGACTCCCTCACAATTCAATTTCATCTTCTTCAATTTGGGTGTGTGTCCATGAAAATAAGTTTAAAATTTAGAGTTTTAATGGTGATTTTCTTGTTATTGTTGTTGTTGGGTTGCTACGGATAATGAGGAAGAGGATTAGAGAAAAAATGAAAAAAGAAGAAAATGGAGGGCAAAAACCCATTTCATCTCTTGTAGATACAAAATGGGCCCAGGCTCGGACCAGTTGGGCCTAATTGGGCCCAGCCAAACTGGGCCCGGTTCAAGTGGACCCTACCCCCAATAAATATTAAAATATTATTTGAAAATTAAATTAAATACAAAATAAATATAATAAATTATAGATAAATAGATAAAAATCAAAGAAAATCACAAAAAGATCCAGAAAAATTAGAGAAAATATAAGAAATTGAGAAAACGTAGAACATTTCATTTCGAGAACTTTTCAGGAGTTTGGCACCCCGCTATAGCTTGAGAATATGTCTCAACTAAAAATTGGAAGAAAATTCTAATTTTTAGTTTAATATTAATCATTTAACTTAATGTGGCCATAAATCAATTAAAATGAAACATTTGGACTTCAGGGGATCGTAGCTCGGTACTGGGAGCTATGCGGGGTCAAATTCGAGAGTCCGGGGAAGTCGGAGCGCGATTTTTGAGGTTTGTAAAATTTATAGGGACATCACTTGAGTATTTAATTGTTATTTTTATATTGCTTATGTCCATTCTTGCACACCATTCTATTCCACACTATTTTGGACGGTTGGTTGAGGTTATTCCCACCAGTATAATCGTTGTGTGTTTATGGCACGCTAGGCTGTATTACGTTTAACCAAGCCCTCGGTGAATTGCGACCTGAGCTACTAACTAGTGCACGTGTCAGTGAAGCATATGTTTAGGCCAATCACCGCAAAGAACCACGTGAAAGAGTAGTGGGGGCACCCAGTAATTGGATCATGGGGATCCGAAGTACACTATTTTCAGGTTTTCCACATTAGGATTTATGATCTATGATACACACTATATATATTTCATATTTTTATGTCAGTTTAAAACTTCCGCTTTTAATTTACTGCTTATTAATTGCAAGTAATTTGGGACTAAGAAATATTTGGGACTAAAACACAAGCCATATGTATAATTCGCAAAGTTTGAAAATAAAAGACTATAAACTCTAAATATGCACGACTTAAAAAGAAAATATACATAACTAGTTTACAATTTATAAAGCAACAACACGACAAGTTAGCACGCATACCGAGAATGCAGGCATGATAAGCGACGCCAGCGGAGCACGAGACCCTACGGGTCAGTGACGTGGATGGTGCATCGGGGCCCACAAGGCGAGGACCAGCACCCATTTGGCGGCCTCAGGACGCGGGGCCGCCACAAAGAAAAATAAAGGATTCAAGATGGTCAAGGATCAAGCACAAAACCAACAACAAGGCCAAAGGAATAACCAACCCGAAGGTGATCTGGTGATTTAGGACAAAGTGCGATGATAGAGATGCCTTCGTGACTACTTCAAACCAAAAGTTCAAGAGACTTACAATGGAGTGACAAAGTTTCCAGGCAACACCACCGAGTTCGAACTGAGACCATCTCTAATCAACATGGTGCAGAATAGCTTGTTTAATGGGCTAGCCAATGAAGATCCAGTTGCACATGTAGAGAATTTCTTAGAGAAATGCGACACATTGCACATTACCGAAGTTACAAAGGAAGTGATCATGATGAGACTTTTCCCATTCTCATTGGGTGGAAAAGCCAAATCTTGGTTCTAAGTGTTGAACGCAGAGAGTACGAACTCATGGGCAGAAATTAATGAAAGATTTCTAGATAAGTTCTTTCCCTAATGAAGGTTAGTGAAAGGAAACCGAAAATCAATCAATTCAAGTAGGAAGATGCCGAGTCTCTTGGCGAGGCTTGGGAAAGATTTTAGGAGATGCTGAGGAGATATCCAGGACATAGATATGTGAAATGGGCACAACTCTAGATTTTTCACTATGGGATGAACCACAACATAAGAACACTAGTAGATGTCGTAGCAGGTGGTTCTCTACTAACTAAGGATGAGGATAAATCATTGGATTTCCTGGATCTTATGTCTCAAAACTCTACAGCTGGTAATCGTTCCACAATGAGGAAACCAGCAGGCGTATATGAGATTGATTTGCAAGCGGCAATCATGGCACAACTATCCAACCAGAGCAATCACATGGCGAAGCTTTAAATGTGTAACGACCCATCACCTTAAGCTGGTTATTAGTACTAATCCAATCCTAATTAATCCAAGTTAGGCTCATAGTTAAGTTCGGTGTACCTCGATTAGCGTGTGCATGCATTTGCATGATGTATGGTGTTTATTTGGATTGTCAAATCAATTTATATATAGGTTTTCGTATAATACGGAGATTATACACAAGCCTATAAAATGAAAAATACCTAATAAACTATGGTTTACCGGGACACTAAGTGTGATAAAGGAGTCGTGGCACGAATGTGCACGCTCAAAGGCACTTGTAGGCATGTCCGGTGATTTGATGGGTGAATAATACGCGATATATATATTTATATATTTTTACAAAGATTAGGGAAGGGTGGTTGCGGTGGTTTGGTCACCTGCAAAGGCGGCCTACAAATGCCCCAACTAGAAAACTTGACTCAATAGAAACTGTAGAAATTCGACGAGGTAGGGGCAGACCAAAGTTAACATGGGATGCATTAATTATGAGGGATTTGAATGGTTTGAAAAGCTCACCATCAATTGCACTTAATCGAGTACAATGGAAAAGTTTGATCCATATAGCCGACCCCAATTAATTTGGGACCGAGGTTATGTTGTTGTTGTTGTTGTATATATATTTGTACGTTTTTAAATAAATAAATATATGGATTATCGAATCGTCTCGAATGAAGCGTAAGTACAAGATGTGTCAAAGTTCGTGTCACTTTAAGGCATCAACCACACGATCGGTCTCGAGATAGCGCGACAAGTATCTCGAGGAAAATCCATATATAAAAAATTCATTCTTATCGTTTCATTTGAACATTCGAGAGGTTCGGGAGAGTCGATTTCAATTCGGATCGAAGGGAGATCGTTTCAGAAGCCGAATTCAGTCAAGTTGAGGAGCTTAAACGGATTAGAAGCTAGTGATCATCACTTTGGTCAGTTTGGTTTTCAAGTTTGTTGAAGTTCAATTCTGTGGTGATGATCAAATCTCTATAAATTGAGGTTGTTGTTGATTTGAATTGGTTTATAACCTCATTAGAGGTCCTCCCTGGTGATTTGGGAGTGTAATTGTTGAGTTTGGATGAGATTTGGGTCCATTTGGATGAGCAAATAGTGGTGCTGTTGCAAGTCTGGTGCGCATAGCACACTAGGCACTGGCCATAGCACGCCACACGTACTGGGAAAATGAATGACTTATAGATAGCGCGCTATCCATGTCATGTAGTGCGCTACTAGCCCCTGAAACCAACAACTGTGATGTATTTTATGAATAATTTCTAGGGGACTTATGGACTGTTCTAGGGGTTCTAAACATAATGTATTGAGCTTATATTGATCCCAAACGATTGGTGATAGGTTGAGGAACACCGAGGAAAAGTGAGATGACCGAAAAGTTAGGGAGTTTGAGAAACAAAGACTTAGACCGAGGTAAGTACAAATTCGCTTATTTATCAATATTGTCAGACTATTTAGTATATATAGCTCATATAGATGTTGGAATGGAATGGGGGACTATGTACACTGTGATGGTTTTCAAAAAATTGAAAATGGTGTTTACTGTGATTCACAAGAGTAAGATCCTGGAATTGAGACGATGTGATGTAGGAGACGAGTTAGCTTCCTGGCCTATATGTAACATCCTACTCAGTTTATAGGTGGCGTGGGTTACATTTACACTAGAGGGTTTGTGATAGACCATTGGGCATTAATGAATGGGCTAGAGAGCACGTGAGCGCGATGTGTTGGTCTAGCAATCGCATTAATGGCGCCAATAGGTAATTGACCCTAGTTTTATAAATAAAATGAGGGTCACAGTGTAATAGTCCAAAGGCATTTGCTTTGCATTCGTTTATGTATTGAATTTATAGATGATTTCCATATTCTTGTTAGATATCATTGGTGCATGTAGTTATTGCATGGTATCCTTGAATACTATATGGAATGTCGATGGTTTTGTGAATCTCTACTTACTGAGCAAGTTGGAGTGCTCACCCCAATTAACATTACAGGTAGATCCGACAAGCTCTACGACTATGGGATGGAGAAGTTATAGGAGTCTTGAACTTCTTTTCAATGTAATGACTTCCTCTGGTCCTATATATTAGTGTTGAATTACAGTTTTGTAATATCACATGGGATGGGTGATCTATATAACCGAGGTTTATTTCGGTTTGTTTTTAATATTGTATATCCTATTTTGGTTATCGAAAAAGGTTTTAAAGTTCCGATACGTATATGATTTGTTTTATTTCGATAATCGATATACAGTAGTGCTTATCAAGTGTAGGTGGTAAGGCTGCTGGCTCTAATTAAGTCTGGTAAGGGTAATCTAGGCTTAATTAGAGTTTCAGGTCGGGTATTGCCCTAATCAGGTTAGGGGATGCTACAAAATAGGTCTAGTATGCTTTATGCTCTAACTCTACTGGTAAGTGACATGCTTCTCCATATACCAACCGATACGGAGATATGCCAATTGATGTCTTGAAGGAGTATTCTTATGATGATCACTTCTCAAATTAGGGCACCGTCTGGCCTAATCCCGTCATTAAGCCATAATCTCGCTACGAAGAACTTAACAACGAATTAGTCAACCTTTTTAATAAACTTATCGCATTACTAATTAATTAATTTTTTTTTCAAATAAGCATTTTCTTATTTTATGCCAATTAATGAATCAGAGTTAATTAAAAGTTATACAGCAGAAGTCTTAACACATTAGGAAAGTTTTTAACATGATATCTAAAAATGTGGATGTAACGACTTGTTACTTTAAGCTGGTGATTAGTGTTAATCTAAATCCTAATTAACCCGAGTTAGGCTTGTAGTTAAGTCCCGAGCGTACCTCGGTTAGTGTATACATGGGTTTGTATGATGATTTATGTTTGTTTGGAATGTTTAATAAATTTTATAGGTTGTAGTATAAAAAGGAAATTCATATACAAGCCTATGAATGGAAAATAAGTAATCAAACAATAAATAGTCGGTACACTAAGTGTGACGAGGGGGTCGTGAAATGAATGTGCACACTCGAGAACACTTGTAAGCATGTCCGATGAGTTTATTGGTGAGAAAATAGGCAAAGTATATATATATGTGTGTGTTTATACATATTTGATATATAAATATATATAATAAAACTATAAGTTTGGTTTTAATTATATAGATCGTTTGATCAGCCTCGAGATGAGTGTAAGTGTTGATGGTGTTAAAATTTGTGCCACGTTAGAAAGTGTTATTTTACCACATTAACCACTTGATCAGCCTTGAGACAGCGCAATGTGTATCTCAAGAAAAATCCATATATATAAATAAATAACCGTAAAGTTATTCTCACAATTCATTCGATCATTCGAGAAAGTGAGAGGGAGAGCAGCTGAGGGTTTGATCTGGAGGGGATCAATCCAAGAGTTGATTCAACGTGAATTAAGGAGCTTAAACAACTTGAAATCCAAAGATCATCACGTTGGTAAGTTTGGTTTTTGAGTTTTTAAAGTTCAATTCGATGATAGTGATGATATCTCTAGGAATTGTGTTGTTTAATAATAAGAAATGGTTTGTTACCTCATCAGAGGTCCTCCTTGATAATTTGGGAGAGTATTTAATGATGTTATGATGGTTTGTGGATTGGACAGTGGGTGCTGCCCTGTTTACTATCGAGGTTGTGCAGGATGGAGTGAGCTCCACCTAGCAGAGGAGCGCGCTCTCTTCATCAATTGGGACGAACCCAGTTGATGAAGTGCACCCACCCAGTTAGGGAGCGCGCTTCTACCCCTGAAAATAGCAACCGTGTTATGTTTCTCTTCGAATTTCTTGAGGTCTTAGGGACTAACTTAGGGGTTCTAAACACAGGGAATCAGGTCTATATTAATCACAAATGGTTTGTGATAGGTTGTGGATCCTCGGGAAAATTTGAGTGCCTAGAAAGTTAATGGAAACCTTAACTCAGGTAAGTATGGATTCGCTTATTTATCAATATTGTCTGGCTATTTTAGTATATGTAGTTCATGTAGTTTATGGAGTGAATGGGTGATTATGTATACTGTGATATTTTTACTAAATGAAAAATAGTGTCTAATGTGATCTACGAGAGTAACTCCTGAGATTGAGACCAGGTTGTATAAGATGTGGGGTTGATCCCCTGGTTTATACGTAACTCCTACTCAGTTAGATAGGTTGTGTGGGTTACATATTCACTATAGGGTTTCAGATAGAACCATTTGGCATTAATGGATTGGCTAGACAGCACATCGGACAATGTGTTAGTCTAGCAATCGCATTAATTGTGTTAGTGGGTAATCGACCCTAGTTTTATAAATATGATGGGAATCACAATGTAATAATCATTGACAGTTGAACTTGCATCTGTTATTTATTAAATTATATGTTTTCCATATTCTTGTTAGTTATAATTGGTGCATATTGTTAGTGCATAATGTTCTTAATTATTATATGGAATGTTAATGGCTATATGAATCCCTACTTACTAAGTAAGTTGGAGTGCTCACCCCGAATTAATATTTAATAAAAATCGACGAGCGCTAGGGCTGTGGGATAAAGAAGATTTAAGAGTCTTGATATTTTCTTCGATGTAATGAATCTTCCTTTTGTCTTATATATTTGTATTGAATTACCGTTTTGTAATATCGCAAGGGATAGGATATTTTATATAACCGAGGTTTATTCAGGTTTGATTTGGTAGTGTATATCGTATTTATTATTAAAAAAGTTTTTAATTTCTGCTGAATTTATTTTTTGCTTTACATCGATATTCGATATACGATAGTGTCTATATGGAGATAGAAGGAGAGGCTTCTTGCTCTAGTTAAGTCTAGTGGATTAATAGGGCTTAATTAGGGTTTAGGCTGGGTATCGCCTTAATCGAGTTAGAGGATGCTACAGCTTGGTATCAGAGCCTACTTTAATGCCTAAGGTTTATAGCTTTTGAATATAAGTGGTGACTTTGATACGGTTTGGAATCACGCACAAGGCTCTAACCCCGTTTTTACTTTTGAATTGTTTTCGAAGTAAGTGATAGTAGATTCCTTCGTACCAGAACCTAATTTTATTAAATCAGAGAGTTGTCTCGAGTTATAAATAAGCTTAAGATATGATAAACAATTTTTATCATGATTTTGAGGGGTAACCAAAAGATAAAAGACTGAGATATGTTATTTTTTGTGTTTTATTATATTTACATGGTAGATTATGCCTTTCTTGAATGGTGATAAAATGGTTGAAGTCCATCGATTTCTCATGATATGAGAAAACATTGAAAGTAAGAGTTCAAGAGAACCTTAACCTTGAGGAGTTTGAAAAAGAAAGACATAAGGAAAACTTCTAAAGATGAAATTAAACTCTTCTTCTATTAACTGTTCTTAAAGGTTTTTGTTCTTGCTGATATTATCAGACAAATAATAATCAGTGAAGAAGTATTTATTGGATCTAGACCTTGAGACGTGTATTAGAAGAATGGAGTTTATGAATCAATAGAATACTGAATGACTTTGGACGAAACACAAAGATGGTAGACCACTTTGAGGTATGATTTAATACTAGTATTGAGACTAGTTGAGAATTAATGGAAGTTGTTCAGTAAATAAATTAGTGGTTATTGATAAAAGCCTATTTGAGGTTGGAAACTACTAATGTATTTATACTTCATAAGTTGTTATGAAGTACAAATTCCAGTTATGATGTGAATCCATATTGGAATGATAAGCAAATTGCTGGGTAATGAAAGGTGAAATTGAGAATATTAAATTGGTAAAGTTTGAAGACAGTTTAATCCAGAACATAGCAGTGAGTTGGTAAGATATCATAGTCTGATGTTTTAGACTGATATAGTCTAAATCAGGGAGAATAAGTGGTCAATGAATCTGAGGACTTGAGGAATCCAAAGAATAATATGTGATAGTGGGAATGAATATTCATTGCCCAGGATTGACAACTTATTCTGATAATAAGGTGAAATCAGTTGTTCTTCAGAGTTAGTTGAGATCTGGTTGTCACAGTGGTATAATCAGAATTGAGGATATATTTAAAGAAGATTTCAAGCAGTTACTGAATCATTTAAAATGGATGGTGGAAACCATTAGAACTTACTAGGACTCATACTATGTTCATAAATAAAAGGTGTTAAGTATAGAAACCCTATTGTAATCAAGTTGTTATTTTGTTATCAATAATAACTTGGAATCTTTGAAGACTTAGAAGCTGCACGAGCATTACCATACAAAATTATAAATTGTAATGGTAAATTGGTTTTGCAAGTGCCAGTACTAAGTCTTGAATGTAAATTATTTGTATGAGTGTTGAATATTAACAGCAAATCGAGGGATTTGACTGGAAGTAAGACAATATGAGATTGTCATATATTCAACACAAAGGTAAAAGAGAAATGTAATCTTGAAATAATTGAGTATTACAAATAATTGTTCCAGGGATCTCTAGAATCGTTGTGTAATTTATTCGGTTAACTTAAGTATGAGATTGATGTAAATTGAAATTAGATACAAGGACGCCTTAGAGGAAAGTTGAAGTATAGTTTGACTACAATGTTTGCTTGATAATACCTAAATTATGGAAGAAGTTAATGGTTCATCCTAAGACCTCTTATTTAGGTAAGAATGTGTGTTGACACAATAAAACAAAATTGTATCTTATACTTCAATATATATATATATATATATAGTTCAAGACTTGTGAGAAGAACTATTGGAGATTAATTATCTCGAGATAGCTATTTGGTAATTGTAACAAATATGGAAATGCATCACTTGTAAATAGGAGGAAAGGTTTGTTGAGAATTGTTTAATCATTCTTAAAGATTATTGAGAATCTTAGAAGAATTGTTAAAATACAATTTGAAAGTATAAAGACCAATAGGTTGGTGTAAGGTTAAATTAGTGAATCTCAAACTGTAGAAGTTTGAAAAGTGAAATTGTCAGAGTGATAGAAATAGAAGGTAAGATAGATACCTTGAACTTTCCTAAATATTAGGAATTCACTCTGAAACATCATTCATTAAGGTGGTTGTGTTGACAATGCATTGAATAGGAAAAAGACAAAGGTTGTAGTTGCAATAAAAGCTTCTTAGTAATATCTCTTAAGAGATGTATACTGGTGACCAATTAAAGTCCTGCACCGGCACATTATCAATTGAGTTTTCTGGATTGGTAACTACAAATCTGTTCTTTGGAGCTCAGATGGGAGCTGAGCTAATAATGATTAATTGATTGTTGTATTGTTAGAGAAATTAATTGAGATTATTTAGTAGGTCAAGGGCTGACTACTAGTTATTTGTATTCTATATGGATAATCTCATATAAAAAATTGAGCATGTAAAGAAAGTTTTTGGGACTTGAATCAAAAAGTGTGGCAAGAATGTTGTGAGAATCTCATGGATTTCTTTAAACAGATTCATTCAGGCAAAATCCAAAATCATTGTGATAAGAATGAGTTGTTGGTGATCTGGAATGAAAATTGACAATGTCAATTTTATAAAGAAATATGAGATACATCAGTAAGTGGAAGCTGAGTGATATTAACCTAGAGGGTTATATTATTCATACCCTATATGAATGAAATTTCATGCTTAGAGATTTATGATGGATTAATCTAAGTTGTAATGACAACTGAAGGTTATTGATGTTGTAATTGTAGGATTGAAAGAGTCAGTAAATTTTTTGCTAGTATTGTGGTTTAATTCTTATGGAAGAGTAAGTGAGATATATATGTGTAGAAAGAGTTGAGAATTATGGAGTACCAAGATTATTATTTCGGTGAGGAACTAAAAGTTTGCTTCCCAGTGGGGAAGAGATGTATACTAGCTATGAAGTACCTTTTTCAATCGTAACATAATATATCTGCAACTAATCTTAGTTCCAAAGAATATAATTTCCAAGCTTGTGACTTGTAATGTGATACTTACTAGAAGAAATAGGTTACTGTGTGAGTTCTCTGGTATGATATTATCAGGCTATGTAAATGTTGAGGTGTTTCTTTTAAAAATTGGTATGCTTTACTTCATCGTTGATTGATGTGGGACGAGAAGTAATGATACAAGTTAATTTGAGCCTGAGTAATTCAGAACTACATATAAAGGTGTTAACAGACTATCAGTATACAACTATAATTCAAATAAATAAAAAGATGTATGAGGAAGTATAAATGGCTTGAGTTTCTCGAGAACTATAACTTTACTCTAAAGTATCAACCAAATGTGGCAAATGTGGTTGATAATGTTTTGAGTATGAGAAGAATAGGCATGGAGAATGCAACTACTCTGCAGTTTCTCGATTTAGATTTCTTGAGAAAATATCTATGATGATTATTCATGAAAGTTCAGCTGACACATCATCAATTGAGAGAGCTAATTTTAGAGCTACTAATTAGTTTTTTTAAGCTTAGACTCAGACTGAATTGGAGATGATTTAGTGGGTGATTGGTTATTAGAAAACTAATCATGATTTTATAGTGCGTTAAAGATTAAGGACTAGCGTTGATCATCCTGATTAGTCAGCTTCTGATGATGGTACGTTATGGTTCAGGGATAAATGGTGAATTCCAGCTCAGGATTAGTTGAGGTAGGAGTCGCTACGAGAATCTCATGGATCCCTTTACTTTGTTCATCCGGGTAACAATAACATGTATCACAAAATGAGGCGTATTTATTGGTGGCCTCAGATGAAGACTGGTATTGATGAGTTTGTAAAGAGATATGAGATATTTCAGTAAGTTAAGGCTGAGCATAGGAAACTTGGAAGGTTATTGCATTCGCTGCCTATTTTTGAGTGGAAATGGGAACATATATCGATGGATTTGGTTTTCGGTCTACCTTTAAGTCAACATAAGCATGAACTATATGGGTTGTAGTTAACAAGTTGACGAAGTCTGCACATTTCTTGCCAGTTTCGATGTGAGATCCTCTTGACCAATTATGTGAGGTGTATGTTGAAATTTCATAGATTTCAATGTCGATTATTTCGGATAGAGATCGAGATTCATATCCATAGTGTGGAGTGAATTGCTGAGACATCTGGGAACTGTTCTTAACCTCAGTGCGGTATACTATCGAGAGACTGATAAGCAGCCTAAGCGGTTGATTTTGGTGCTAGAGGATATGCTTCGAGCTTGTGTCTTAGAGTTTAGTGGTAACTGGAAAAAATTTATTTCTCTGTGTGAGTAATTCAAAACTACACAAAGAGAATTTAGCAGATTCGCCAACTTTTGACTACAACATAGCTAAGAGAAGAGATACGTCAATAAACATCATAGGTTGTTGGAGTTTTCAAAGGACAATTACATTTTGTTGAAAGTCCTATGAAAGGATTGTACAGGTTTGGATTGCGAGGTAAGTTAACTCCAAGGTACGTTAGGTCGTTCATAGTAAAAGAAAGGATTGGTCTTGTTGCTTATAGGTTAGAGTTGCCTCCTCAGCTAGGCGGAGTTCATAATGTCTTCCATGTATCTACGCTTCGCAGGATGGAGACTTAATTCACTCTAAGGATTGATTGGAATGAATTTAATCTTCGGAAATACTTATCTTACAACGAGCAGTCGATTCATATATTCGATCGTAAGATTTAAAGGCTGAGAATCAAAGAGATTTTTTTAGTTAAGATGAAATGGTAATTTCATGGAAATAAGGAACTAACCTAGGAGTATGAATGTTATATAAAGGAGCAATTTCCATTTCTCTTCGAAACTACAGGTAATTATATGTTTACTTTAATTTCGAGGAAGAAATTGCTTAAATTGTATAGACTGTAATGACCTGTTACCTTAAGCTGGTGATTAGTGTTAATTCAAACCCTCATTAACCTGAGTTAGGCTTGTGGTTAAATCCGACGTACCTCGATTAATGTGTGTGTGGCTTTGTATGATGATTTGTGATTGTTTGAATGTTTAATGAATTTTATAGGTTGTACTATAAAAGGGAATTCATATACAAGCCTATAAACTGAAAATAAGTAATTAAATAATAAATAGCCGATACACCAAGTGTGACGAGAGGGTCGTGAAATGAATGTGGACACCCGAAAACACTCGTAGGCATATCCGGTAAATTTATTAGTGAGAAAATATGCATAATATATATATATTTATATATTTGATATATAAATATAAATATATATATATATATATATTAAAACTATAAGTTTGGTCTGAATTATATGGATCGTTTGATCAGCCTCGAGGCAGCGCGATGCGTGTCTCGAGGAAAATCCATATATAAATCAAAAACCTTAAACTTATCCTCACAATTAATTCGATCATTTGAGAAAGTGTGAGGGATAGCAGCTGAGGGTTTGATCTGGAAGGGATCAATCAAGGAGTTGATTCAACGTGAATTAAGGAGCTTAAGCAACTTGAAATCCAGAGATCATCACATTGGTAAGTTTAGTTTTTGAGTTTTTGAAGTTCAATTCGATGGTAGTGATGATGTCTCTATGAATTATGTTGTTGATGAGTGGAATTGGTTTGTTACCTCACTAGAGGTCCTCCCTAATGATTTGTGAGAGTATTTGATGATGTTATGATGATTCATGGATTGGACAGTGTTTGTTGCCTTGTTTATTGTCGAGGGAGTGCAGGGTGGAGCGCGCTCCCTTCATCAATTGGGAAGAACCCAGTTGATGGAACGTGCCCCACTCAGTTAAGAAAGCGCGCTCCCACCCTTGAAAACAACAACTATGTTCTATTTCTCTTAGAATTTTCTAATTTCTTAGGGTCTGACTTATGGGTTCTAAACACAGGCAATTATGTCTATATTAATCACAAATGGTTTGTGATAGGTTGTGGATCCTCGGGAAGGCTTGAGTGCCCAGAAAGTTAGGGTATTCAGAACAGAAAGCTAAATCAATGTAAGTATGGATTCGCTTATTTATCAATGTATATGTAGTTCATGTAGTTTATGGATCGAATGGGGGGCTATATACACTACGATATTTATACCAAACAAAAAATGGTGTCTAATGTAATCCACGAGAGTAACTTCTGAGACTGAGACCAGGTCGTATAGGATGCGATGGTTAATCTCTTAGTCTATATGTAACTCCTACTCAGTTAGATAGGTTGCATGGGTTACATATTCACTAGAGAGTTTCAAATAGAACCATTGGGCATTAATGGATTGGCTAGATAGCACATCGGCCAATGTGTTGATCTAGCAATCACATTAATGACATCAGTGGATAATTGACCCTAGTTTTATAAACAAAATGGGAAAAACAGTGTAATAGTCATTGACGATTGGACTTACATCTTTTATTTATTGAATTATATGTTTTCCATATTCTTGTTAGTTAACATTGATGCATATTGTTAGTGCATATTGTTCTTGATTATTATGGAATGTTGATGGATATGTGAATCCCTACTTACTGAGCAAGTTGGTGCGCTCAACCCAAATTAATATTTCAGGTTTGATTTGATACTGTATATTGTATTTATTATCGAAAAAGTATTTAATTTTCGTTGCGTTTATGTTAGGGCATATGCCCTAGGTCAATCTACAAACATTGTTTATCTTATAATTTTAGTTAATAAGATTGAGGTTTTCATTTGCTGTTTTATTACAAGTGATTGCATGTTTACCTTATAGTAAGGTCCATACGTATTTGTTGAAATATCATAAATTTTTCTAGTCGATCATTATACTGGGAACTATAATGAAATAAGGCTAGTGTGGATCTTGATTAATGGTCATGTGATGATCATGCGTATAGGGGTACAAATCGAGATCATGAGTACTTGTTAAGGGAACATGGTATTGGACTTACCCGTTATGAGAACACCACATGGATTAAGTCATATGTGTTACTCATGATAGGTATATCATTAGTCCTTTGACTGGAGATTACCATAGACTTAAATATTAGGAGCATGGTAATTTGAAACAATCAAACATTGTCTTTAACTGGAAAATTATAAAAATTGTGATTGCTTATCGCATGAATAATAAGTGCGGGTATGTAATCAAGATAAATTTGTCCCTTTCGTATAGAGAGAGATATAAGTGGATCCCTCGATATGTTAGACTGTTAAATAACCAAGTCTAAGTGAATTGATATGATCAATGTTATTTGGATGTTTTCAGTCTACTGAAGATCGAAACTAGTACGATTGAACAATAAGGGTGTCTTTCCATGCCTTATGTTTTATCGAAGGATATCACACGACAGAAGGATATGAGATATGCTATTCATTAGGTTGTATAGATTTTGATATTCTTGCTACTTGAGTAGTCATAATGCTTTGTTAGAGACTACTCCTGACTTGTGTACCAAAATGATTTTAATTCATTTCCAACGTCGCGTGAACCTATTGGGTCACACATAAAGAATGGCTTTGCGCAATTTCAATTGGTCTAGAGTAATAAATTTTATATGATAAAATTCATGACATAAAAGCCCTTATAATTTGTTATATGATAACTTATTAATAGGGGCGTATGTGTAATTTGCTTAAACTGACTAAATACACTCGTATTACGAATAAGATTTTAAGTGAGGGCTTATCTACATATATAAATAGAGGTTGAAACCCTAAATCGAAATGAGATTTTTGTTTTTTGCAAATTTCGAGTTCTCTGGATTTTGAGGAAAGAAAAATGTTTTCAATCTCTCTTGGGGCTAGCACTCCAAATTGTGGTAACTATTCGTGTGTGGATTTCTAATAGAGGACGCGCACTTGAACGTCTTAGAAATTGAACAATCAGAGAAGGAAATCATGGATTAAGGTATGGTTTACTTTAGTAGATCTAGTTTAATGGAACTTATTTTCAGTCATGTTGGGGTTTTTCAAAATTGTTTTGAATTTCTCATTGTGTATGAACCTCAAAACCCAATAGTTTATTATTTGTTTTACATCGGTATTCGATATACTGTAGTGTCTATTAGGAGATAGAAGGAGAGGCTGCTGGATCTAGTTAAGTCTAGCAGATTAATGAGGCTTAATTAGAGTTTCAGACTGGGTATCACCCTAATCAGGTTAGGGGATGTTATAGTGGAAAACTATGAAATAAAGATCACATGCATGTATATATCAAAATGAAATAGCGATAATATATCTACATGTATCTGGTCACTGTACTATATCTCATCCCATAAAATACGAACCCAAAAGTTTATGAACGCATACATATAAGTTATACAATAAAACAAAAAACCTACACTAATAAAGGTAGCAACACTCCACTGGCTCAGAGGTAGTCACCGATCTTTTTTTTACCTGGTCTGCTATTCGATGGATCTACACCAACCGTCATAATAGGATGGTGAGTACAAGAAAGTAGAAGGTAACATTGAGAGACATTTGTTTACATTTCCAAATATACAACAAGAATTTAAAAGCACAATAATAGCAACTATACTGAAAACAAATTCATGTTAAAAGATTCTTTAGTTAGTAACTATGAAACTGACACTCGGCTAAGTAGTAATGATTTAGGGCCTGTCGGTTGTGAGTCTTATCACAAATGCCTTTATTCCATTATATTAGGATGGAGCTGAGCTCTACATCTCTATTGAAGGTCGGAGCTGAGCTATACGCCTCTATAATCAATCACAAATACCAGTCACATGTGATGTATACTTGCCAACAACCCCGGTTCCCATACCCTGTATGTTGTACAAGTTAGTGGTGAGATCCTCACATACCTAAAAGTCTAGTGAGTATCGCACCTATCTCTATCATCTCATAGTCAATATCAGTAAAATTTCCTAACTTGTTTAGTAATTGTACATGCATTGTAATATATGATATTTATCTTGTTTAATTTATAATCACTAAAACAAATAAAAAAATTCTATTTTCCAAATTTTAAGTCAAGTGTCATCAATTCTCAAACACTTGTTAAGGCTTTGATCACATCAATATGGGTTTACCTCCGTAGAGTGTATTGTGTTATCTTGGTGAGGCAAGTTGAGTAACGGTTACTCTACTGTTTGAAATGGTTAGACTTGATAAAGCTATCAAAACAATTTTGGGCTTTAGGCACTAGATGAGATAAAACATGCCAAGACATAAGATGTCATAATCTCATAAAGCAACTAAAAGTTATATATGATGTAATTGGTAATTAGTACATACCTAAATAACCAAATTCAAAGTTTCATGCCTTAGCTGTCTTGGAATAAGTGAAACATAGATTTTAGTCCCTTAAATTAACATAATGTTTTAAGGAGGGTTTTAATTTAGTAGGATTCTATTCCTCTATACTAAAATGAACTTTTGCATAATCTTTGTTGTAGATCTATGGCCTGTTTAAATCAAACTAATCCCTTGTTCTTGCGATCCATCCTTGAGAAAGATAAGTTGTTTGGGATAAACTTTCTTGACTGGTTCAGAAGCTTGAGAATTGTTCCTAACCATGAACGTAAGTTGTATGTCCTGGATAATCCTATTACCGAGGAATGACCAGCCAATGCTTTAAGTGCCGTGAATGATGCACATAATAAGTATGTCAATGACTTAACTGATGTTGCATGCATTATATTGGTAACCATGGTTCCTTAACTTCAGAAGGACATGAAACACATGGAAGCTTACGACAAGGCTACGATGTTAAAGAAAATGTTCTAATAGTTGGCTAGGCAAGAAAGGTTCAAGATAGTCAAGAACCTTCATTCTTGCAAAATGGCTGAGGGTGCATAAGTTAGTCCTCGTGTTCTGAAAATGAAGGGATATATTGACCTTCTTGACGGACTAAGATTTCCCATAAGTCAAGAGTTGGCTACGGATTTGATCTTGAATTCATTGCTTGAAAGTTATTCACAATTTGTGATGAACTATAACATGAATAACATGAAGAAGTCTATCTCAGAGTTGCATTTGATGCTTAAAACTGCTGAGTAGAATGTCAAGAAACTCATTGCTAATTTGTTGATGGTTAAAAAAGGAAAGGCTTTGAAGAAAAAAAGGTAAAGGTAAGGTGCAAAGGCTTTTGTGACTATCACAAAGCCTATGAAACAAGTTAAGCCTAAGGCTACTTCTGCTTCACAGTCCCATAAGGAAAATGAAAAAGAAGGAAATTGTCATTTCTGTCATGCACTGGTATTGGTTCAGAAATCGCAAGCTATATCTTGAAAATCTAAAGAAAAAGAAGAGTAGTGCGACTACAACTTTATGTATTTACATTATTAAAGTTAACTTATATACTGGTGATTCATGGGTATTAAATACTGGATTTGGACCTCACATTTTATTAATGTGCAAGGTCTAACCAAAAGTAGAAAGCTAAAGAAAAGAGAAGTCATCATACGAGTTGGAAATGGAGCAAAGGTTGTTGCGCAGGCTGTAGGATGGTATGAGTTAATTTTACCTAGCAGACTTGTTTTAGTTATAAATAATTCTTATGTCCCTACTTTAAGCAGAAACATCATTTCTATTTCATGTTTGGATTTAGATGGTTTTAATTTCATTATTGCGAATAATAAATGCTTGATTTCTCGTAAAGACGTTTTCTATGCGAATGTTGATTTGTATGATGGTTTTTATATTCTAAACATAAAAAGTCCACATATACTCCTAATCTTAATGTAAACACAAAGAGATTCAAGTTAAATAACTTGAATCAAACCTACCTTTGGCATTGTCGTCTTGGCCACATAAATGATAAATGCATTTTTAAACTCCATACAGATGGACTTTTATATTCATTTGATTTTGAATCATATGAAACATGTGTATCTTGTTTACTAGGTAAGATGACAAAAAGTCCCTTTACTGGACATAGTGAAAGGGTAAGTGATTTATTGGATTTAATACATACTGATGTATGGGTCCCACAAACATAATGGCTAGAGGTGGTTGTCAATACTTCATTACCTTCATTGATGATTTCAACAGACATGGTTACGTGTATCTCATGAAACATAGAGGTGAGTCTTTTGGGATGTTTCAAACATTTCATAATGAAATGTAAAATCAACTTTGTAAACCTATTAAAGCACTTCGATCAGATCGAGGTGATGCATATTTGAGCTAAGGGTTTGATGATCATCTTAGAAACTGTTGGATTGTCTCACAGTTAACTCCTCCAACAACTTCACAATGGAATGGTGTTTCTGAGAGGAGAAATTAGATTTTATTGGATATGGTTCGATCTATTATGAGTCATGCAGATCTTCCTATTTCCTTTTAGGGCTATGCCTTAGAAACTGTCACATTTACACTAAATCGTGTTCATTTTAAAGCGGTTGATAAAACATCGTATGAGATATGGTTTGGGAAAAGACCATGTTGTATTTCCTTTAAGATTTAGGGTTGTGAGGTTTTCGAACGACAACAAATCTTAGAAAAATTATTAGCCAAATCTACCAAGTATGTATTTGTTGGTTATCCTATTGAAACTAGAGGATACTACTTTTATAATCCCATTGAGAACAAAGTGTTTGTTGCTCAGAATGGTATATTTATGAAAAATGAGTTTATTTCAAAAGACAACAATGAGAATAAAGTAAGTCTTGAAAAAGTTCAAGAACCACAAATAAACACTCAACCGCTAATGGGAGATCAACAAAGTCTTGAACTAGTTGAACCTCCACAGGTATCATAAGGCCTGCGTAGGTCTGACAGGGTAAGACATCAGCCTGAGAGATTTGGACTTCTTACTACTGATAGTAGTAAGGTGTTGCTTATGGATCAAAATGAGCCTATTACTAATTAGGAGGTTGTGTCTAGCCCTAATGCAGATAAATGGCTTAGTGCCATGAATTCTGAGATGCAATCCATATATGATAACCAAGTTTGGAATCAGATTGATTTACCTGAAGGTGGTAAGACCATTGGATGTAAATGGGTTTTTAAGAAGAAAACTGACATAGATGGCAATGTGCATACTTATATAGCACAACTAGTGGCAAAAGGTTTCAGACAGACTCAAGGTGTTGATTATGATGAAACCTTTTCTTATGTAGCCATGCTTAAATCCATTAGAATTCTAATTGTCATATCCGCATATTATGACTACGAGATTGGCAAATGGGTGTTACTACAACTTTCCTAAATGGAAAGTTACTTAAGGACGTGTATATGATACAGCCTAAAGGGTTTGTTCATCCTGAGAATTCTAGGAAGGTGTGCAAGCTTCAAAGATCCATTTATGGATTAAAACAAGCTTCTCGGAGTTGAAATCTTTGTTTTGATGAAGCAATTAAGGAATTTGGTTTCATTAAAAATGAAAATGAACCTTGTGTGTACAAGAACGTCAGTAGGAGCGTGGTTATTTTCCTAGTACTGTATGTTAATAATATATTACTAATTGGAAATGACATCCCAATCTTGATGAGTGTCAAGTCTTGGTTAGGGAAGTTTTTCTTATTGAAGGACTTAGTAGATGCAACCTACATCTTTAGGATTAAGATCTATAATGATAGATCTAAAAGGCTAATCGGTTTAAGTCAAAGTGTTTATATTGATGAGGTACTTGAATAGGTTCAGTATGCAAGACTCTAAAAGAGGGTCGTTACCAATGTCTCATGGTATAAGTCTCAGCAAGACTCAATGTCCTAAGACTAATGATGATCAAGGAAGCATGAATACGTTCCATATGCATCAGCTATTTGATCTATTATGTATGCCATGTTATGCACTCGACCTGATGTATCATATGCTTTGAGCGCAACAAGCAGATATCAGTCTGATATCGGTGAGAGTCACTGAATAGCAGTAAAGAACATTCTTAAGTACTTGATAAGGACTAAAGAAGTGTTCTTAGTCTATGAAAGTTTGGAAGACGAGCTTGTTGTAAATGGTTATACATATGCAAGTTTTCAAACTGATATAGATGACTTCAGATCGCAGTCTGAATAGATGACTTCAACACACGTTACGGGTTATTTGAGTTCACTGTCATGTCGTTTGAGTTGACAAACGCGCCAGCTGTGTTTATGGATTTGATGCATCGAGTCTTAAGGCCGTTTTTAGATCGATTCGTGATAGTCTTTATCGATGACATCTTGATTTACTCCAGGACTCATGAGGACCACGTGAGGCATCTCAGAAAGACGTTAAAGACTTTGATGGAGCACAGATTGTACGCCAAGTTCAGTAAGTGCGAGTTTTGGCTTTCTTAGGTGAAATTCTTGGGACACGTGATCAGCGACCGAGGGATTTCAGTGGACCCGAGTAAGATTCACGCTATCATTGACTGACCTACACCAGAGTGCGTGACAGACAACAAGAGCTTTTTAGGATTGGCAGGATATTATCGACGCTTTGTACAGGACTTCAAAATTGCAGCACCGATGACTAGATTGACCAAGAAGGATGTGATTTTTCATTTGTCCAGTGAATGCGAGGCAGCCTTCAAATAGTTGAAGAAGAAATTGACTTATGCACCATTGTTAGTGTTGCCAGAGCTGGGCAAGAAGTCGACTGTTCATACGGATGCTATGCGTACCGATGCAAGGAGATAGAGTGATAGCTTATTTATCGAGTCAATTAAGGACTCATGTGAGGAACTATCCAGTGCATGACCTGGAGCTTGCAACGGTCGTATTTGTACTGAAGGTGTGGAGACACTACCTTTATGGTGAGAGGTTCACAATGTATACAGATCATAAGAGTTTGAAGTATCTTTTCACCCAAAAGGACCTGAATATGAGACAAAGACGGTGATTGGAATTGCTGAAGAACTACGACTTCGCCATCGAGTATCAGTTTGGGAAGGCGAATGTCGTAGCAGATGCCCTTAGCAGGAGAGGACCAGACAGTGAGACAATAGTTTGCCAGATGACCCACGAGTTTGGTTTACTCGAGACGGCAACAACTATGAGTTTGTCAAAGGTTCCAGATACTGCAGAGGCACATATTTGCGGACAGATGAGAGTAGCGACAGTATCTATTCCGCCCGTTTCGAAGAGTCAAAGAGCTGATGTGATGTATCAGAGGTTCAGGGACATGGCACAGAGTCTAGATTACCCAGATTGGCGCGAGTTTGTTGATGAGTGTTTGAGACACCGAGGTAGATTGTGGATTTCGGCAGTGGCAGAGTTACGCGATGGTATTCTTCAGGAGGCTTACAGATCCAGGTACACAGTGCATCCCGGCAGGACCAAAATGTACCATGATATGCTACGGTTATTTTGGTGGTCAGGGCTGAAGGCGGATGTCAGCCAGTATGTGAGGAGTTGTGAGGTGTGTCAGCAGTTTAAGGCTGAGCACAGGAGGCTTGGAGGACTATTGCAGCCACTACCTATCCCACAGTGAAAATGGGAACACATCACTATGGACTTTGATAGAGGGTTGCCGACGACTTTGCGCAAGCACGATGCCATTTGGGAAATCGTGGATCGATTGACAAAATCAGCGCATTTGATCCGAATCTCCATGAAATATAGCTTTCCACAGCTGAGCACGCTCTTTGAGCGAGAAATTATCAGACCGCACGGAGTGCTAGTATCTACAGTGTCAAACAGAGACAGTCGACTTACTTCGCAGCTTTGGCAGGCCATGCAGGAGCAGTATGGTACCAGATTGCAGTTCAGCACAGCTTTTCATCCGCAGACTGACGGCCAGTCTGAGAGACTTATTCAAATTCTTGAGGACATGCTCAGAGCCTGTGTGCTACAGTTTGGAGGGTCATGAGAGGAGTTTTTGCCACTTTGTGAGTTTGCCTACAACAATAACTATCAGGCTAGTATTGGGATGCCACCATTCGATGAGCTATACGAGATACCATGCAGATCACCAGCTTGTTGGGCAGAACCCAATGACGTAGCTGTCGTTGGGCCTGAGATTGTTGTAGATCACACAAAAAAATTAGGCAGATTCGGCAGAGGTTACAAGCTGCTCAATATAGGTAAAAGAAGTACGCAAACAAGTACCGCGATGGGCTGAGTTATGAAGTGGATGATTGGGTTTACTTGAAGGTTTCTCCCTTAAAGGGCCACCAGAGATTTGGGATCAAGGGAAAGCTTGCACCGAGATTCATCGGCCGTTTCAGATAGTCCGACGAGTTAGGGTGGTTGCTTATCAGTTGAGATTGCCGAGCCAGTTGGCAGGAGTGCATGATGTTTTTCACATTTCTATGTTGAGACTAGCCAGATCGGGACTGAGAGCGATGGTTGATATGACTAGGATCGAGGTCAAACCGGATGTGACATACGAAGAGCACCCCATTGAGATAGTGGATCGCAAGGTACAGACTCTCAGAAGGAAAGAAATACCACTTGTACTCGTTCGATGGCAGTATCATAAAAACGAGGGCCTCACTTGGGAGAGAGAGTCTACCGTGCGAGAGCGATACCCCCACTTGTTCCAAGGTAATGATTTAATTAAATTTGAATTTCGGGACGAAATTCTTTTTAGTTGGGAAGAATGTAATGACCCGCTTTAATTAATCCTGATTAACCGACAAATTACAGGTTAAGATCCAAAGCTCAGACCCACGTGGACTTCGCGGAAAAGTCTAGGGCACGCCTAACGAGGTAAAAAATGCAATTTTTTTGTGGCGAGTGTTTATTATTTTACTATTATTTAATAATTCACGTTGCGCTAATTAAGAATTGTGCTTGGTCACGTTGTGCGCTTGTAGTGACGAGAGTGTACGACGTCGCGGTGTGTGCGTAACGCGGGTGTGTGGGATAGACTGGGATTTAGTGTCACATCACACATCCCATCACATCACCTATCCAATCACCTTACTTCAACCCATTCCCCATTTTTTTCTCTCCTCCAAAAATCAAAAAAAAAATTATCTCTCCTCACTCACTCCCTTTCTCTACCCGAGCTTCTTCTTCTCCCCCTCTCATTTTCATTTTCTTCTCCACTTTCAACTCATCACCACCAAGCTCTCCATCACTCTCTCAACTCGGTCGCACATCTATCGCGACGCTCTTTCCAATCGACGACGCTCGCGAAGATCTCCGAATCGAGGTGAGTGAGTCAATTATTGTTAACTTTTGTGGAGAAATTTAGAGTTTAATAGTGATGGTATTGTTGGATGGTTGTTGTTGTTAGGTTATTGGTGGTATTGTTGTTGTAATTGTTGTTGTTGTGTGCTTAAACAAAAAAAAAAAGCAAATCGTCTCTACAGAGCAGAGACGATTTGAAGAAGAAGATCCCCAGCAGGTTGGGCCTGCTGGCCAGGCCGGGTGGCCCTGGTTGGGCCGAACCAGGCCAAACCGAACAGGGCCCGATTCGGGCTCAACTCACCCCAAATTAATTTTAATTAATTAAAAAGCTTAAAAAAATAAATAAAATACATTTTTAAATCAAATAAATATCGAAAAATAGGAAAACTAGCTAAAAATTTTGGAAAAAATAAGAAAAATATAAGAAAATGGGAAAAATATAAAAAAGTAGTTTTTGAGGAGTTTTTGGGGCATCGGCACCCCGATATAACTCGAAAAGTGTGCCGAAATTAAACTTTTTGTAACAAAATTTCAAATTTTTGGTCACACAGTATAAATTTTCTTAATGTGACTCTAAAATAACAAAAGTGATATAATTGGATACCAGGAACTTAGGAGACTATAGTCGAGTATCGAGCGCGTATCTCGAGGTGTGAGCGAGACATTTTCGAGAGATATTTGCGATTGTTTGAGGTAAGTAAACCCACGAGAAAGTCAGTTTAGAATTTACTTATTTTTCTTGTAAATTATTTATTTCTCATTACTTTTCGCCAGTTCAACTTTGCATATTTACTCTATTCCCGCGTGTGTCTGTGTATGGTCGAAGGGACGGTGTGACCCATTTTCGACGCTCTCGTTGATGATGATCCGATTGTTGCTACGGTGTTGGTCATACCTTAGACTACGAGTGAGATATCTCTAAGCGAGTCGATGATCTCGAGAGCGAGTTGACGTGAGGCTCACCTCCATCACAGATTTCCACTCCTTTGAGGCGTTGGGCGGAAGTCTACCTTCAGGCCAACAGAGTTCCTCGTTTCGACCGTGAAGAGGGGGTGTGGATTTCCTCACCTCCAGCGCCTTCTCGGTTTAGTATTTTTCGTCCCAGGGCTCAACGGCTATACACCACACTCGCGTTCCATATTCTTGATTATCTCACGACTTATATTCATGCTTTACATTCCTGTTCATTTACTTTATATGCATGAATTGTAGTCGTTTTCTTTGATTTCTTATGAATACTAACTGAATTTCTCTGGGATTTACTCACTAGAACTTGTCATTGTTTATTGGTGGCAAGTTGCAAATCCTACGACGAGCCGGGGGCAGGCGGTGATTGGTGACTTCCTCTGATCTGGAGCGCCTCCACTAGCGTACTTGTAGGTGTTTGTATTTACATATACATACTTTTTGGGATCATTTTGGGAGACTTTTTCACCTGATACACGTATATTGACACCTATTATACATTTTTGTCGCCTTAACTGATATACATGGTATCCTTTTGCTGGGTTTCCACCCCATAGGTTGTTAATTAATGCATAACTTGTTTACATTAATTATATGCATGTTATTAAGACTTCCGCTATTAATAATAACCTGAAAAGAATTAAAATAAACAAATTAAGTTGTAAAACTTCTTAACTTAGCATATTTCGATAGAATATTAATCTTTTAAAACAACGAAATTTACTAAGTCGGATTACAATACGGATATTTCGCGGGCCGTCATAGACAGTGTGCAGGTGACGTAGCATGACTTGGTGACGTGTCTGACGACGTGGCGGTTCCCGATTTGCCTCAGAATTTGGGGCCGTCACACCAACTAATAAGAATTTCGTCTTCAAAATGTAGTTAACTAAGTTAAAAATTCGTTAGCATTGAAAATGTAGAGAATTGATTGTTAAGTATTTTCTTCTCGTGGGTTCATCCAAACGTGACCAAGTTACTTATAAACTCTCCAAATTATGGGCTCGCAATAACTTCACGATAGATTAGAGCTTTCTTTATCGATTTAAGAACTCAATAAAGTCGTTTTAGATAGTTTGACTTCCTAAATAAACAGCAAACTCACACAGTGTCGTTTCATATGGTTCAATATCTTAATCCATCAAACTACTGGACTTGGGTACAGTTTGACTTCCACATTAAGCTATGGATTTAGTCAAGATGTTTCAAACATCATGAGAATAGGTCCATCAGGTGTAGCAGGTCGCAGACACCTCTGATAGTGAAACTACTCAATCATGACGGTGACTTGATTAAACTGACACTAACAACTCAATGTAATGCCTCACTCAAGTATAAACAACATTTCTAACCATCATCATATGCATAATACATAAGTAAATCAAAACCATACCATCTTGTACGGTCGTACATCGCTTTCAGATCTAGCTCTGCAATGGCATGAACTCTCTTTAGCCTTTGATTGAGCCATGCCTAACAGAGAACACTTATCCCTGAAGTGCCTTGTTGTTTGCACTTGAAACAAGCTTTTTATGACCCTAGTCATGGAGGAATCGATCTCTGCTTTTGTCCTTGCCTGTATATATGTCCTTGATGTTCGCTATTTATACCCTTGTCTCTGCCCTTGGTACCATGCTGCTAGTGTGGTACTTACTATACCGACAAAGGTGGTCGGCTTGTGTAACTCAGTGCTGGAAGAGGTGGAACTGCGGTACGTGCTAGCTGTGTTGGTGATGCCACTGACCCTACACTATGAATCCTTTAGTCACTCGACATAAAATGGTTGTTCTTCTTCCTCTTCATGTCTGACTCAGATACGTGCCTCGATTGTGCCTCTACTGGTGCAACAGTGTCCTCTTATGAGCAAGTAACAAGATAAGCCTATATAGTCAAGCTGCACTCGTAAATCCTATCCAGCTTGCTCGGCTCGATCGTAACAACCGTGCCTCCAATGGTAGGTAACAACCCATTGCAGAAGAAATTACTTAGTCTATATTAGTGTCAGCCACTCCATGTCTATGGCTCTCCCTAGATGGTTATCAGGTTAGTCCACCAAGTGTATGCGTCCCCTGAAAAGGAAAAAGCTGCCAATCCAGGCTTCTTGCTGTCATCTAATCTCAGAAGTCTCTGGATATTCTCATGACTCCTAATGAAGTTTCTCTGCCTCTAACCCATCAGAATCTCCATTGAACTTCCTCAGGCTATACCTCTCGTACTCCCTAGTCAATTTGGCCTCATGAGTCAAACCAAAGCCACTATCTCTCTCGATCAATGTCGTAACTGTTGTGATTAGGGGCCAGCGAAAATTACAAAACAATTTTCACAAAAACCCAAAGAATCCGAATCTAATTCCATTAAAAACGTTTAAACCATGAAAACTTAATCATACCTCGATCGCAATATACCTTTCTAAAGGTTGATCGATCTATAAGGCGCTGCCAACGACGAACGCCCTCTACCAGCAGTCCACACACGAACGGCGATCGAGATTCGAAGTGCTAGCTTCGAGAGAATACCAAACCTTTTTGTTTCTCTCCAAAATGATCCAGAGCGTACCAGAAAACCCTAATTCATTTCTGAAATACGAAAATAGAGTTTCGGCCCTTAATTTTTTCATACGTGTAGTGGTAGTTGCATTACCCTTTTTCTTCTTTAGATCTTCCAGATAAAGTTTGCAATTTCTGAACTAATGTCCAGGTGCATGGCAGAAATGACAATTTCCTTCCTTTTCTTTTGGGTGTTTTGAAGCAGGAACAGGCTGGGGCTTGACTTGTTCCACAGGCTTTGCGACAGGTGCAGCAGCAGCCTTGGCAACTTTAGCCTTGCCTTTGCCTTTCTTCTTCATTCCCTTTCCCTTTTGGACCATCAACACATTACTAGAGGGTTTCTTGATATTTTGTTCAGCAGTTTTGAGCATCAAATGCAACTTTGAAATCGATTTCTCCATATTATTCATATTGTAGTTCATCACAAATTGTGAGTAACTCTCCGGTAATGAATTCAAGATCAAATCCGTAGCCAACTCTTGGCTTATGGGAAATCCGAGTCTATCAAGCTGGTCAACATAGCCCTTCATCTTAAGAACATGAGGACTAACCGACGCACCCTCAGTCATCTTGCAAGAATGTAGGTTCTTGACTGTCTCGAAACTTTCTTGCCTAGCTTGCTGTTGGAACATTTCCTTCGATTGTTACAAATGACCATGTCGTAGGCTTCCATTAGTTCCATGTCCTTCGAAGTTCGGGAACCATAGTTGCCAAGCATAATACATGCAACATCGTAGAATCGTTGACATGCTTATTATGCGCATCCTTCACAAACTTTCGTAGCATTGGGTGGTGGGTCCTCGGGGATTGGAGCATCCAGGACATACAACTTGCGTTCATGCTTGAGAACGATTCTCAAGTTTCGAACGATCAAGAAAGTTAGTCCCATATAGCTTATCCTTCTCAAGGATAGATCGCAGTGATAGGGGATTATTGTTACTTGATGAGGCCATTGATCTACAATAAAGATTATGCAAAGTTTATTTTAGTATAGAGGAATAGACTCCCACTAAATTAACAACCCTCCTAAAACATACTGTTTATTTAGGGGACTAAAATCCACATTTCACCTAATTTTATGACAGCTATGGCATGAAACACAGAACTAGATTATTTAGGTAGGTAACAGTTACCAATTACATCTTATGTAATTTTAAATACTTTTATGAGATACGGGACATCTTAAGTCTTAGCATGTTTTTTATCTCATCATGTGCCAAAAGCTCAAAACTATTTTGATAGCTTTATTAAGTCGGACCATTTTTAAACATTTAGGTAACTCTTACCCAACTTGTCTTACCAAGATAACACAATACACCCAACTATGGCTAAAACTATATTAGTGTGATCGAGGCCTTGACAAGTGTTTAAAATGGATGGCTCGAGACTTAAAATTTGATATAGGGATTTTATTCAGTTTTAGTGATTTTATGTAAACAATGAAATATCATATATATTTTTATTGATTTGTTCAATCACTAAACAATTTGGAAATCTTTTATACTTTTCACTAATAAAAGAATTTCCGTGCGCTAGGATTAGTTAAACGGCGGTCCCGCTGGCCGGTCAGCGGATGTGGGAACAGGGGCGCGCGCCTTTTTTTTTTAAGAGAAGAATTTCAATTCCGAAAATTAAAATTCGCTATAGAAAATCATATTTTTTGCTGATTTTATAATCTTAAATTAACCCCTTAATTTATCAGAAACTAAGTCAATTAAAACATTTAAATTAACCCGGACCCACATCTAACTAATCATCTTATCCTAATCCAATTAGGACTTAAGATATTTGAATCCTAGCATATCACCAATAACAAAATTCTCGATATTTATCTCATATCCAATAGGGATAACGAAACCGATTTTGCTAATATCTCATAATCTAATTTGTTATCTATCTCTTATCAAATAGGAATTTCATAACAGAATAGATATAACGAGATAAATAAATAATTTCAAAAAATAATTATTCGCAATTTCAATCCTCATCCAAATAATCACAAACATGTAATTGAATCATGAACTACTATCCCAATCGAACCTAATCATATTAGTTTCGAATTAATATTCAGACTTATACAATTTAAGAAACTTAAAACAATGTAACATAAATATGCATACTGAATTACAGAGATTTCATACATGCATCAATACACGAAAAATAAAGATTATACCTAATGGTGTCATGGATCACAGAACACGAAATTCGATTCATTAAAATTATTCGAATTAACCTAACATGGTTAGTAGCATGTACGAAACTGATTTCAATTAAATCACGAATATTTGTATCATATACACAAAACATGATAATAAATCTCACAGAAAACTTATGTATATCACATATACATCAACTATTAACATGCTTTCAATCATATATCATGTATATATCGAAGAAAACATGCAATGAATTTAATAGAATCGAACTCGATGGTTTCGATACCTTGTTGGGTTTTGTACAATGAAATTACAAAACAATTTTGACAAAAACCCCAACAGATCCGAATATAATTCCATTAAAAACGTTTAAACCATGAAAACTTAATCATACCTCGGTCGCAATATACATTTCGAAGGTCGATCGATCTCTAGGCGCGCGCTAACGCACGAACGCCTCTACCGGCAAGATCCACACACGAACGACGGCCGAGATTCGAAGTGCTAGCTTCGAGAGAATACCAAACCTTTTGTTTCTCTCCAAAACGATCCAGAGCGTACCAGAAAACCCTAATTCGTTTCTAAAACAAAAATAGAGTTTCGGCCCTTAATCTTTCCTCTGTGTGTTCTAACTTAAAGCGTCTATTTATACAACTCTTGTATATAGACGGTTAAGTAAATTACACATATACCCCTACTTAAAGAAGTATAAGTGTAATACACCACAATGACGTTTCTATCATGAATTTTATCATATAAAATTCGTTTTTCTGAACCATCTTAAAATCTCGCAAAACCATTCTTAGTGTGCAACCCAATAGGCTCATACAACGTTGGCAGTGTACCAAAACACATTTGGTATACAAGTCATAAGCGGCCTCTAACAAGACATTATGACTATCCAAGTTGTACGAATATCAAATCGATACAACCTAATCAATAATGTATATAACATCCTTTTATCACACGATATCCTTTTGATCAAACATAAGGCATGGAATTGTCATCCAACATGTTCAATCCTACTAGTCTCGATCTCTAGGTAAACTGAAAACATCCAAGTGACATTGATCAATATCAATTCACTTAGACTAGGCCTTTTAACGATCTAACACATCGAGGATCCCTTTGGATATCTCTTTATATGAGAGGGACAAATTCTATCTTGATTACACAACTTCATCACATTGCTCACACAGTAACCAATCACAACCTTTATAATCGTTCGGTTAAAGTCAACGTTTGATTGTGTCAAATCACTGTGTTCCTAATGTTGAAGTCTCTGGTAATCTCAAGTCAGAGGACTGAAAAATATACATATCATGAGAAACAACTATGACTTAATCCATATGATGTTCTCATAGCGGGTCGGTCCAGTACTTTGTTCCCTAACAAGTACTCGTGATCTTGATTTGTGTCCCTATACGTATAATCATCATATGATCATCAATCAAGACTCACACTAGTCTTAATTCATTATAGTTCCCAGTATAATGATCGACTAGGGACATTTAGGATATTTCTATAAATACCCATGGATCTTATTATAATGTAAACATGCAAATTAATTATAATAAACAGCAAATGAAATCCTCTATTTTATTAACTAAAAGTATTCATAAAGACAGTTAATGGATTGACCTAGGGCACATGCCCCAACAAAGCGGGAAGTCATCAGTGCAATGAAATCCGCCAGTTGCTGACCCTGAGCAGCTACTCGATCTGAAAGCCTCTGGAAATCCTCCGCTGATGGTATCGAAGGCTGGCTGCCGCTCGCACCAGCATCACCACTATCGAGTGAATCTGCCATCTCCGACTACAAATGGAGAACGAAGGCGAATCAGCTACTACGTGGATAACACATATATACACATAACAAAATTAACATGTATATATCAATAAATCAAATCCCCAACGCACTGTCACTCACTTCCCAACTAATAGTTTCTAGGCGATGATCATCTGGTTTTCCACATCTAACTAAGGTTTTCTAACTTCTACTTTTCTTAAATCTTTTAGTTGTTTATAGCTGAACAAAATAGGCCGTTAACTACATATTGTAGTTGTGGTATCATATTGTAGAAATTCCATATTCTACAATCTTCGAACCATGTTTTCTCAAAACCATGGCACTGATACAAACTGTGTTGGTATCATATAGCCTCAAACCATATAAGTAAGCCAAGCTATATAAACCTTGGCTCTGATACCACCTGTGACGGCCCCATCTACAACTAAGGGCACCGCCCGGCCTAATCTTTAATTAAGCCCTAATCTCCCCTATAGGACCTAACAAGGAACTAGTCAGCCTTAGTTCAACACCTAAACATCTACATCTACTAATTATGATACCTACAGTTAACTAGCTAGCTAATTTTTTTTTCTAACAAGTTATTCAACGGAAGTCATCGTTACTAGTGGACCTTCAATCCTACGGCCTAACCTATTGTGGAAAAACTAGGAAATATAGATCACATGCATATATAAACAAAAATGGTGATATATACAACATGTGTCTAGTCAGATGTTCCTATCACTCAACCTAAATGTAAAAAGAACATGTACATATAAATGTAATACAAAAGAATATAAAACGTACAAAAATATGTCATAGTAGTCCTCCACCGGCTCAGAGGTAGTCACCAAGCTTCACTTTGCCTGGTCTGCTACTCGGCTGATCTGCACCCACCGTCACAAACTAGACGGTGAGTACATGAAATTATTTAAGTAATACCGAGAGACATCGATTCACATTCCCAAATAGGCAACAAGTATCAAATGACATAATTTAAATAGAAATTATGTTGAAAGAAACATCATGCAAAGAGATACTTGAGTTAACCAAATATGAAACTGACTCAAGGCTAAGTAGTAATGGATTAGGGTCGGTCGGACGTGATCTACATCACATCAGCCTTTCCACTACAATTTGAGCTCTGCTTTATAGCATTTCCTTTCAAATTGAGCTCTATATCATAATTTCAAAAGGTCGTACTTACGATTACGCCTTTTCTATTCCAAGTGAATTAGTCGTCACCGGAATGTATACTTGCTAACATACCCGAGTTTTACAACTCGTCATGTTCACCCAAGTTATTCTTGCGCCAACAAACCCCGAGGTCCGGTTACCCCGTTCGAGGCACGTTACCCCGTGTGTCATGCAAGGTAGTGGAGAAATCCCCTGACATCCCAACAAGTCTAGTGACCCCGTATGAAAGCTGAATTTCTATCATCAAATGACCCTAACCACAAGAACCACTTTCATATTCCAAAATGACACAACATTAGAATCTAAAAGATGTAGCAGCATACTAATGCACAAAGGATTATAGTCAAAATAAACAAACTATCCTAATAGCATGCTATATCACTGACTTCCACACACAACAATCGACATAACAAAGTATATGAATTGGAATCAATGATATACAAAACAGAGTATGCTATGAACAATATCATAAAATGAGCACTGAACAAGTCATAGCATATGGATTTCAAAGGCAATTCAGTTTGAATAACTGAGAATAAATAAATAGATGGAATGAAATGTAAATAAATGTCTCAATCAGTTTACTTACATACACACAGCAATTCCTAAGCTATCCGGCTTCCGTCGCGTCGATGTACGCACCCAAACCCCGTAATAGCTCATCTAGGATCCTAACAGTTGAAAATGTATCAATTTAGATTCCAGTTTAATAATTTAACATCCCTTAATTGGTCGACATCGGTCAAAATTGAGTTCGAGACCAATTTGCCGATTTCGCGTTTTTCGAGGTAAAACCACGATATAACGCCTCAACCAACTCTCGAATTCTTCACTTTTTATAGAAATATTGAAGTTTTATTGATTTGGGTCACAAATATATTTTTCCCTATTTTCTGGAATTTTCCTGAATTTTTTTCATAATTTTATCTATTTTCAGGAATTTATTATATATTAAAAAATGTTTAATTTAATTAAATAATTAAATATATAATTAAATATATAATATATAAATATTGAGGTGGGTCCGGGTCAACCCGACCCGACCCAGCCGGACCCGGATCTGTCTGACCCGGTCCCCTCGGGTCAAGGTCCGGCCCGACTCCTACCTCTTCTTCCTCGCGAAGACAGAGCAGCGCTCTGTTTGTTTTTTTTTTTTTCTTTGTGAGGCGTTGGGGTTGGCTCCCAACCCCAACCCCAACGGGTTTTGATGGCAAGGGACATACCTCACTCGACCATGGAGGTCGATCCTCCATGGCCACTACACCGACAACAACTGCCGACAATCGACAACAACAGCCGACAACACAACAACAACCGAAATCAACAACTCACCTTGCTTCGAGCTTGGTCGATCTCTTTCTCAGTCTTTCTTTCTTCTTCCTTCTCCTCCTGATCGTCTCTGCGTTTTCTTTCTCTCTGTTGTTTTGTTTTGTTGTTTTTTTTTTTTTTCATTTGGAGAGATTGGAGAGACATATATATATAATTTTTTTTGAGTGATGTGGCCTCTTCACCACCACTCACTTATACATTTTTTTTTTTTTTTTTTCATTATAATTGAACAAGTTCTACTTACCCCACGAGCTACTACCTCGGGCCCACCTCGGCACGCGACTCGAGGCGCGTCCCCATTCGTCTCGTATATCGTGCATACCGTAAATGACTTAAGTAGTCTACACATATACAGTACACTAGGCAAACAACACAACAAATATAACATTTACCTCGACCATCGTGCCTCGGTAGTGACACGTATCTCGCTGCGGGTCCCACGTCACAGGTCATTTTGTCCTGATTAACGAATTAAACGTGCATTAATTATTTGGGCCGTGACAGGGCCGATCTTCCACTAGTAGTCCGGATGTGAGCCAGTGTGGTACAGGCCACTGAGATCATCCGGATTGACAAAGTATGGTCTAGTTTGCTACACGTGACACAATTATTTGGTTTTCATTGGTGTTAGTTATGCATGCGATTATCTTACAGTTGTCTGTTTATTTCTGCATGTTTATTTAAAATTATTCTTGGCTTCTCTTTTATTGAAGACTCAGTGATTTTCTTTTGGGATCTTACTCAGTGGATTCGTCATCTATTTTGTTATGATGACTGAGTGCATATCCCAGTACCAGTAAGGGCAAGAAGGTCATATGCGACTTTCTCTGATTGCCTACAGTCTGACTTACTAGTAAGTGTTCATTTTGATATTTTGTTTTACTTCTGGGGCATGGGAGACTTGATAGACAATGTACATGTATATATTTACTTATCACGGTATGGTGTTGCCTGATATATAATGTACTTTATTCCGAGTTTTCCACAGTAGGACCGATGATCTATATTACTTGAAAGTTATTAAAATCTATAGTAATGCTATGATGAGACTTCCGTTGTAAATTATTGGTTACCTATTTGCAACTCTGAAAAACACGAGCCATAGTTGTAACTTAATGAATATCTTGAATAATTGACAAATAATATAGAGAATATGACGACTAGCAGACACATCGAGGAGCGTTGACGTGACAACTTACGTCAGCAAGGCTGCGGGACCTGAGTAGCAGCTCATCTGGTTGCCTCGGGGCAAGCCGCCATAGAACCCTTACTATCGAGAAGTATATTCATTGTTTGAACTTGACCCGATTTTAAAATTCGGACAAAACTCGCTTGTCCAGACCCGTTTTGCTTAAAATTTGGGTTGTCCGATTGTCCAGACTCGTCGCAATCTTAAAAACTAACTTTTTATATTGAAATCCTATTCAAATGTTAAAATATACACATCTTATAATATCATGTGATGTAATTTGAAAAAGTAACGTCAAATTCATGTAACTAAACATTTAATGTCAAGAAACAATTATTCAAGTATATGAAAAAATAAAATTTAATTCATTCTTCAATCAAAGATATCTTTAATACATTAATTTTTATATGCATTAGAGTAGGTTAATGTTTGATTCTTTGTTAATCTATTTAATAAGTAGTGAGTGTTTAATATATTCTTTTATAAAAGATACTTTTAACTCTATTTGAAATTCGAATCGGGTCCGGGGCTTGGTTTGGGTTTACAAGGCTTTGTCCAGACTCGACGCAATTTTAAATTCAGATAAGAGTCTTTGTCCAGATTTAGGCCGAATTTGCTAAGACATTGTCTGAACCCTTTTGTTTTGGGCGAGACAAAACTAAGTTGACGTGTCTTAATACTAAATTGCTCAGCCCTACTCCAAGTCCCAATATCATTACTATCTTAAAAAAACCAACTAATCCGTACTTAAGCCTCGTACAAGCCTATATCCCTACTCGAATGAACCACGACCTCCCCCTAAACTTATTAAGTGAAGATGCTAGAATAACCCCTTTTAGGCACATAGTGGGCCCATGTGCCCAAAGTGAGTGTTCAGTCGTGCGACACACTTCGAGGTGTGTGCGTAACACCTCGAGATATACATAGACACTTTTCGAGATGTATTACATGGAGAGATATCCACTTGGACCCACTAGTTGCCCACATTGGGTATCCAAAGTGCCTTAGAAAAAGCATTTTCCCTTATTAAAAGGCGGGGACTAACTCCCACAACAATCCCAAGAGCATTGTTGTTGACCGGAAAATGGTCCAGTTCCACGAGCACATAATCTCAGACCTCCTAGACCCCTCCTCTACCTCCTCCTCCTCGGCCCTAGCCATCCTCTCCGCCGGGCTCTCCCTCCCCAAACTCATATCCTCCCTCCTTCTCCTCCACCCTCCTTCTCCCCAGTCCATCCTCATCCTCTCCGCCACCCCCCTCCAAAAATCCTCCATCTCCCGCAACCTCCCCACCGCAATCCCCACCACCGACGTCTCCTCCGACCTCCCCGCCCCCTCCGCCGCTACCTCTACTCCTCCTCCCGCGTCCTCTTCCTCACTCCACGCATCCTCATCGTGGACCTCCTCACCCGCACCCTCCCCGCCTCCTCCCCTGCCGGCCTCATCATACTCAACGCCCACCTCCTCTCCGACACCTCCACCGAGGCCTTCATCGCCCGCGTCTTCCGCGCTGCCAACCCCGCCGCCTACGTCCGCGCATTCACGGACAATGCGCCAGCGATGGTGGCGGGGTTCGGGAAGGTGGAGAGGGTGATGAGGTGTTTGGGTATTAGGAGGCTGGCTTTGTGGCCTAGGTTTCAGGTCTATGTGGCGGAGGAGTTGGAGAGGGATCCGCCTGTGGTGGTGGATGTTAGGGTTCCGATGACGAGGTCAATGCGGTGGATTCAGGATGCGGTGGTGGAGGTTATGGGGGCGTGCTTGGGGGAGATGAGGAAGACGAATAAGGTGGATGTGGATGAGCTTACTGTGGAGAATGGGTTATTCAAGTCGTTTGATGAGATTGTGAGGAGGCAGTTGGATCCGATTTGGCATACTTTGGGGAGGAAGACCAAGCAGTTGGTTTCGGATTTGCGGAACTTAAGGAAGCTCTTGGATTATCTCATCAGGTATACCTTGTTTTGTACTAATTTATATAGCATGAAAAACCTCTGTTTTTGATCAATCAATGTGCTTATCTTTTGAACAATTTATTATGATCTCTCAATTAGGCGTAATATGCGATCGAGATTTCCCTCTGAATTCTTAAACTAGAAGAGAAATTCTATAAGACATAATTAGGCTAGGTATGTTTTATGAGAGTGAATATTGAGCAGTGAAGAAACAACACATACATAATAAGCACGTAGGAAAGTTGAGGATGTTTAGATGAATATGTGGTAGAACTCCTCTGGATTGAATAAGAAATATAGAGACTCAAAGAAAAGTAGTAGTATTGCTAATTGAAAAGAATTTAAGAGGAAAGTAGTTATGGTGGTTTGGACTCAGAAGACAACCTGAAAATGCCTCAATTATATAATTAAACTCGCTAAAAAAGAAAGAATTTGGAGGGATGTGGGTAGATTTAAGATAATTTGGGATATATTAATTGTAAACTATTGCTAGGTCACATCATCAATAATTGCTTTAATAGAAGCAAATGGAAACATAGGATTCTTGTAGCCAACTGCTACTAAGTTGAACGGAGGCTTGGTTGTTGTTGTTTTATCTTTATGTTATGCATTGTAACTTATTAATTGAGTTGTATGTAATTGTTACTAGTCGTGCCAAATTGGTTAAAATATCCTAACCTTTTACAACTTTTGTTATTATATCCTAACCTTTTTGAATTTGTTATTATGTCTTAACCTTTCTAGATTGTTTGATTTGTATCCCAAGTCATTTTCGAACACCAAATTTGATGAGGTGTCACCTAAATAATGAATTTGAATAATAAATTTTGTAATTATTGTAGTAATTATAATTTATGAGGTGGCTTTTAAAATTCATTATTTAGGTGTCGCATCATCAAATTTTGGATTTAAAAATGGTCTATGATACAAATTTAACAATTTAGAAAGGTTAGGATATAATAACAAATCTTAAAAAGTTAGGATATATTAACAAAAGTTGCGAAAGGTTAGGATATTTAACCAATTAAGCAATTTATGAGATTGAAAAATGACTAGTGTCTTGTGACTTGGTATTTGAGTTTTTGCGTTGATACGTCATCCTCAATATTTAAAGATTATAAGACATATAGAAGTCTTTTTATGCTTTTCATTTCATTCTACCATGTGTCTTGTTTGTGCATCACGTGTCGAGTACTATTTTCTCCTTTAACTACCTCAGTTAGTATGTACAATGTGATGCAGTAGGTCGTCTTTTAATTGTAATTAATGAAGAGATGATTAGACCTGGTTGAGTTAGTTGTTAGCTTAATTTATGGATATGTTGTTATTTTTGTAATTTATAGCTACTATGCCACCATATATTTCTTATACTTTTAAATGATATAAAGTGTGAATTTGAAGTTGATTAGGTATGATGCAGTGACTTATTTGAGGTATTTAGATACTCTAAGAGTATCTGAAGGGGTTCGCTCTATTTGGATGTTTACGGACTCAAGCCACAAGATATTTGAGCTTGCGAAGAAACGTGTATATAGATTAGTGCATTCTGCTGGTGGGAAATTGGATGGCAACAACAAAAGAACGGTTGGCAAGAAGAGGAAGGCAGAGAAGCACTATGAAATTGACAAAGAAGGTGACGGTTTTCTTAAATTATTTTTGCTGTCAATGAAAAATTAAGATGTTACTATTTTTTTTTTCATTTCCGCAACTAGATACAGTTAATTTTTATTTCGAATTGGCCTGTTTATCTCTTTGGTACACCCACGGACTGTAGTTTGTTTTATTCTAATGATGTTTTCGTTCGATGCATGTTTTGCAGAGTCAAGAGCAAACAGTGAAATGTCTTTAGACGAAGTTTTGGAAGAAAGCCCCAAATGGAGGATATTACGTGTGAGTATGTGAGTTGTAATTCCCTTTCCTGAATCATGAACACTTTTGAGTAGGTTTAGTTTATTGCATAATTGGCAAGACTGTTAGTTGAGTGAGTATTTAGTGATTTGTGGAATACCCATATTATCCTTGAATTGATCAGTCAAAAGTTTGTTCTCGTAAGTGAAATATTACTTTCTTATTGTTTGTACAAAGTGCTTAGATGGGAAATAGAAGTGCTTTCTCTGGTTGCTCTTACATCTTCTGCATTAATTGCTGAAAATATTCTCACCATTGTTCAATTTTTTTAATTGTGTGGACTGTGGTGCAGGAGATACTAGAAGAGATAGAGGAGGAGAGGCGAAAAAAAGCTTTACCAGCTGAAGGTGGGGATGAGGTTTTGGATGTGGAGTTTAAAAATGGTACAGTCCTAGTGGCTTGCAAAGATGAAAGGTCCTGCATGCAGCTGGAGGATTGCTTGAAGAAAGGTACTCACCAGGTTAGTTGGAGATAACCTCGGCATTCTGTTTCTTGTATGCATTTCTTCTCTCTCTCTCTCTCTATATATATATATATATATATCTTGATAAGGCAGAAATGCTTGTCAGGTTGTCCTGTGCACATAATTGCTATTTTTTGACATCTAAAACAAAATCTCTTGTCAATTTTTGTATAGTTAGAAGTTAGAACTCAACAGTAAAGTTTCATTGAAGATTGAGTTGGTAAAAACAAAATCCCATCTAGTGAGTACTTCCAAATTTTCAATTTAAACATGTACTGCCTCTGCTTCTTTGTTGATGAATGCGGTTTCATTTTGATGCAATAATTTCTGATTCTGAATTCTGCTACTGATTTGGTGTCAGCCTCCAAACATTAAAACTACGACGCCCAACCATTATGGAGTTTGAGGATGACAGTTTCTCACTTATTTTCTCTGACCCAGTTTCAGCTAGATTAGATATATAGCAAACTAATGATTTTGTAGGATAGTCCTTACTTCTTGAACTCGAACTTTCCTTATTAACGTACGATGGCCTATGCAATTTTTTCTGTCAATATTAAGGATACCATAGATTTTTTGGACCACAAAGTGAAGATTTTCAGGGATCTGATCACTGCCTGGTAAAGTTGAATATCAGTATATTGGTGAAACTTTGTTTACGTTCGCGTTGTCCAGAAGTATAGGGATGTCAGGCAATTGTTGAAGTCTTGAAGAGAGCTGGAGATCTTACATGACGTCTATATACTATTATTATCTACTTGGTTAACTCCCAAGCAATAATCTGGTTTCTGGTGTGGTGACTTTTGATTCTGTTGCTTCTCATTTTCCACTGCTTATTGGTCCTTTGCGAATTGGGACATCATGATTCACTATCCCCACATTAAAATGGGAAGGAAAATATGTGCTGGATCTATGCAGAAATAAAAAACGTTATGCGCATGATTACTGCTGTTAATGGAATGAGGGATCTGATTGATGTTGAAATATATTCGGTTGAATATGCTGTCATGCTGAAGCAACCAGTTACTGTTTTGATAGAATAGTTTGTTTTGACTAATAATTCATTCATAACATGATACTTTTTGTTCCTTACCATCCACTTGAGGAAACAATTTGGACTAGGAGAATTTGTGTTCCTTGATTTTTTTTTTTTTTTTTTTCCATTTTTGTTGTTTGCTCTGTAGGTCATGCAAGAAGAGTGGGGGAAGTATTTGCTAAGCAAAGCTGAGCTACATGGTTTGCAGAAGCAGAACAAAAAGAAACGGAGGGATCCAAAAGGCTTTGGTGTATTAAATGGAGTAGTTCTACCTATGCCGAGGGAGAATGCAGATGCTACCAGCGTAAACAAGCTAGAGCATGATGCATTGCTAGCTGCAGCATTACAGAGACGTAAGCTGGACAAGGAAATGACTGGGAATAGTGTAGAACTTGTTGCACCAAGTGAAAAGCCTGGGAAGCTCATAGGGAAGTCCAAGATGGCTAAAGAAAATAAAACTGGGAAAGCTAAAAATGCAAAGGGAAAAAAACAAGCTGATAAACTTCAAGCCTCTGGTTCAGAAAGTGAAGCTCACAATGATGAAAGTACTGGTGAAGGAATATCAGCTAGTACAGTAACAAAGGGATTTCAAAAACATAATCAAGAAGTTCCGGCTTCAGAGCCAGTCCCCACCAAGCCAATTCCATCAGTGCATTTTTATGCGCTAGAAAGGGGTTATGATATACTGGATATTTTGAGGCCATCGATTATTATTGTCTACCATCCAGACATTGCTTTTGTTAGGGAAATTGAAGTTTATAAGTCTGAGAATCCCTCAAGGAAATTGAAAGTTTATTTCCTATTCTATGAAGACTCCACTGAGCTCCAAAAATTTGAGGCGAGCATACGGAGGGAAAATGGAGCATTTGAATCATTGATCAGGCAAAAGTCTTCAATGATGATACCTAATGATCAGGTTTTTTTTTTTTTTTTTTACTACTTTTGTACACTTGTCACTCTTGGAAAATATCTCATTTGCCATTTTTCTCCTCATCGTTAAATATTTGTTTTCGATATATTTTTGAGGACTCCAATATTATTAAACAAAACCTATTGTTTATGATGCCATGGTAGCCTGAAAGGTTACTGTATCTTACAGACTATTTTGTTTTTGGTGAGAATATTATATTACTAATTTGAGTTAGCTTGTAGGTGCAGTGCTTTTTCCCCTTTATTTTAAATGTTCTCTGTGCTTTACTCTTGTTGAAAGCATGCTTTAATACTAGTGGATCGCTTTCATTTTTTCCCCGGTTTAAATTTTGCTATTCAAAATGTCATTGATTGGGAAGATCTATTTTTCATGCTGTTATTCTTTTTCTGTTGAGTTTAGCACATTAATGCACGGGAGTTGGATGAATAATCTCATGGCCTTTATAAAACTGATTCTGCAGATGCTGGAACAACTACTCATCTGTTTTACATCCTGACACTTCAAATCATGTTAATTGATTTTAGTTGTCGATTTTCAGTTGAACCACTATCTAGCTTTGATGTTACAAGTTAGAACTTCTCATCTTTTATCTCGTGTAATTTTGAGACACTTTCTGGATAGATGTTTACTATTTCTCATCCTATTTGTATGTATAATTAATTGACATGTGTCGTGAGGCTTTGTGATTTATCCCGTGTCAAGTTAAGTTATCAATTTATAGTTTTGTTTTTCACTAAAATCCGATCTTGTGTTTCATTTTGTATTCGTTAATGAAGGAACCTATATGTGTTTTCGCTTATGTGCATTATCTGGTATCATTTTTAGGATGGAGATTGTCCATTGATTGCCTGCAGTGAAGGAGCACTTACAAACTCATCTACTAGAAAAGCAGGTGGAAGGAAGGAAGCAGAGAAAGAAATGCAGGTATTGACTGCTTTCCATGTTTACGAATGATTATTCCAATAAATTTTATGAACTGCTGATCATGTGTCTTCTTGCATGTTGTTTGTAGGTCATAGTTGATATGAGGGAATTCATGAGCAGTCTTCCTAATGTTCTTCATTTGAAGGGCATGCGTATCATACCAGTGACATTGGAAGTTGGGGATTATGTCCTTTCACCATTGATTTGCGTAGAAAGAAAGAGTATTTCAGATCTCTTTCAAAGTTTTGCTTCCGGCCGCCTGTATCACCAAGTGGAAGTAATGTCTCGTTACTATAAAATACCTGTGCTTCTGATCGAGTTTTCGCAGGACAAGAGCTTTTCTTTTCAGGTAACATGATTTTGTGTCATTATTTGGACTATGGACTATGTTTTCTACTTACTAGGGTACGTCAAACGAATAAAAGCCTTTTATTTAGTACATATAAAGAAAGTCTCCGCAAATCTTGAATTTTTTTTTTAAAAGCTTGCAACCACACTGCTAAATATACTGGGTTTACTTTGCGAAATTATTCAGTTAGATTTTCATATTGTCAGATCCTTATACGTGCTCGTTTTGCAGTCTGCTAGTGATCTTGGCGACGATGTCACACCTACAAGCATAATATCAAAGTTATCATTGCTTGTGCTGCATTTTCCTCGTTTACGTCTTGTTTGGTCCCGCAGCTTGCATGCTACAGCTGAAATATTTAGTTTATTGAAGGCAAATCAAGATGAGCCAGATGAGATCAAAGCAGTGAGAGTCGGCGTCCCCTCGGATGAGGGTATTGTGGAGAATGACGTGAGGTAAGCGATTCAAGTTTTTACGGGGAAAAGTCTAGTTATTTATGGTCCAGAATTAAAAACAAAAGGAGGCTTTTCTTTTTCGTCACAACTCGCAAGGTTCTGCTTCTGCTCTGAATGATTGTAAGATGTTGTCAAATTGCATTCCATGACAGGGCCGAAAACTATAACACGTCTGCTATTGAGTTCCTAAGACGCCTTCCCGGTGTGACAGACACAAACTATAGGGGTTTGATGGATGGTTGTGAGAGTTTAGCGGAACTCGCACTCCTTCCAGTTGAGATGCTTGCTGAACTGATGGGGAGCAAAAATGCGGCACGGACACTGAGGGACTTCCTTGACGCCAAATGTCCAGCTATGTTGTGAGTGTAGCTTTTAGTGCTCCGGAGGAATTCTCAACAACTTATCTGTACATTTCTAGCTGAACGGCGTCATTAAATTCATGACCTTAGTTGCAAACTGGAGATGAGCATCGACGCTAACTGCAGCATTACATGCCATCTGAGGTATTTATGTTTCATTTATTTATGATTAAGATAAGAATTTACTTATTCACGCAGATTGAAAATTACAATTTAAATTCTTTCTAAACTTATGACAATATATGCTATAACAAGTTTTAAATTTACTATTGGATAATTTGTTGTAGCATTGATGAATAGAAGAATTTTTTGGGCCTTTGGTTTAGGTGTTCTATTGTTAACTATTGCCCAATTGTTCGTGTAAGCAACATAATTGGACAATACAAGAGTTTCTTCAAGCCTTGCAATTAGATGTAACTTAATATTCATCGCCCTTGTGTGTAGTCCAATGTAATTTAACATGTGCAAAAAATGTGTATTGAAGTGCATCTGACAATCCGCGAGGTCGCAGTGCTTAATTTGAGGTTTCTTTGGTGTAGTTGCTGTCAACTTAACCTAGCTATTGCATTTCATACATTTTCTTTTTCTTTTATTTTTTCTTGACTTCGATGGGATTCGAACTCACGACCTTCCTCAACTTTGCATTTTGGCACACTTGTCTCGTCCATCTCACCAGAGACGCTTTGACTGATCATATATTTTCTTTTTCCTTCTTTGTTTGATTCTATGGCATATCCTTGTTGGAAGATTTTAGTACTTGTTTCATACAAAATGGAACTTTGGCAGTGAACTCCACGAGTGAAGTATTATTCTTCTCTAGCACGTGATTTGGATTTCATCTATGTAAATTAATCCCAACATTGAACACTTTTTTTTTTAGGCCGAACAATGTTTATCAAGTTTTTGTCTGCTAATTATTTGTTGTATGTGGGGGGCTCGGATTTCAACCGTTAAACATCTTCAGAGCAAAAATATTCCCGTGAAAGGTGTGGCACTTTTTTTGGTACCTTATTAAGTTTTTCTTTCTTAGATTTTCTTTTGATTGCTGATTTGACATTTAAAATTAGGCAGTGGCTATTAGGACCCCACCTTTTGCTCCTTTTACCCCATTACTTCACTATATATTCCATTTTTGAATTTTTTTTACTGCTTTTACCTCACTTCTTTGTAAATTATTTCGAAACTACTTCTCACCCCTAACGAATGTTTATCCCATTTCCTATCCTCATTTCAAAACCCCTCAATCTTTTCCATTTCACGATTTTAGTCATTCTAGAGCATTTGTACTAGATTGCCAAGTGTTGCAGGAGTGTTTTTTTCGTTGAACAAGATCGGATGTGGTCGCGTCGTGTCTTAGAAGTGAAGAAGTGTCGTCTGCGGGGTTCGAAGGCATAGGGCCGAGACCTTTAAAGTATTGGCCGACTACGATCGATACTTATAAAGAGGTAACAACCGACTTCGATTAAGACCTCTTTAGAAGTATCGGTCGACTCCGACCGAGAATGCGAAGAGAACTCGGTTTTAATGGGTGATGGAAGGATTCAATCGAGACCTCTTTAGTGTTGTTGGTTATGTGTGTTCGACACCTCATTGGAGGTGTTGACCCTGTGTGTCTGACATCTCTTCAGATCTGTCGGCCTTGTGTGGCCGACACCTGTGAGTAACATAAATGAACAAAACAAATTTCAAAACTCCTAAAAAATAAATGATAATGACAAAAAAATAGTGGGTTTTGCTTGGAATCGCTTGATATTTTCGATTCCATTGAAACTTTGTACTTAAAATGCAAGAGTTAACCCCGAAATCGAAGCCTTAAACTCAACAACAAAATCACAATCAATATCGACTCAAAAAAAAAACTCTAAAAAACTTCGAAATCGACAGTAAAAGAGATGATGAATGTACTCATGGCGTCAAATTGATGTGGTTTTGCTCGGATTTCGCTAGATTTGGGTTGGTGGTGAGAATGCGATTTAAGAGAAATGTGCGTGAGTAGGGTGAGTGGGTATGTGTGAGCAATTTTTTTTTTTTTATATGGAAGGGTAATTGGGTCATTTTACTAGGAGTTGTAAAAAATTCAAAAGCAGGGTTAAGGGAGTAAACATGGGGTCCGAATTGCTGTTGGCTAAAATTATTCATGACTTTTGAAGTAGTTTTTACTTATTTTTTTATTTTTTGTAAGTATTTATTCATGCAAGTAAAACTTAAGCAAACAGTCGATGCTAAGGGTTTTGTTTGGTATTGGGACTACTTATTGTTTAGGTGAATAAATACTTACACTCCCATTTATTTAAGTCATTTTTGACCAATTTTAGGGAAAATGCTAAAACGACACTTCAAATGATACATCAAGTGATATATCTATGACGTGACATGCGTGGTTCATGTAAAAATAAGTGTGTGCAAAATAATATTTAGTATATAACACGTGTGGTGTGTATCTCGAAGCGTACATGATGGCTCTCATGGATGTGGGTTCGTACACCACGTCACAAGAGTGTCACTTAGAGTGTCATTCGGGGTGTCGTTTTAGCATTTTCTCAATTTTAGTTTTCAAGATTACAAGTCATTTTGCTATTTTAACATTTAATGTACCCATTTTACCCCTTCCTCACATTCAAGTATCCAACATTTATCGCCTTTAAAACATTTGATGAACACTTTCTTTTTTTTGTCAAAGGTGATTATGGAAAATAAACCATAATTAACGTCATCTTAATTGGTGTGCGTAAGCCATAAACATCCTCTATGTATATCTACTTATATATATAAAAGAACGAATAGCAAAAGATTCTTTCGCCACGTGAATTATCTTTCTTACCCTTTAACTACTCATTAATTAGTTCGGTTACTTTAGTTTGTAAATGCCATATTTTTTGGATTTAGAGATAACATAATGAGAAATCTCCTTAATATATGCGTGAATAATTTGGAAGCTTCTATATGACAATGATTTTACGTGATAATCACTTACATGTGTTGTAATTCTTTATAATTAAAAATAAAATAAAATAGTGTATTACTTCCTTTTCATGTGATGAGGTATCACACTCAACATGCACAAGCATCGTGTTTTTTCATGGTTATTGTTACTAATTAATTTTTTAATCGTGATTACATGCATGCATAGCTTTAATGGTAAGGCGGTTCTCATTTATATATTTTGATGAATATTTTAATTACATTACATTTTAAGTAATTTGATTCTAATCTATCTATATATATATTAAGCCTACATCTTGGGTGTCACGTGGCGGTTTCGAGCCTTCACGTTGTGCCACGTGGCATACCCAAGATGTAGGTTTCGCCAAGATATATATATATATATATATATAGTATGTGACACGTGATGTTTTTGATCCATCACGACATGCCATGTATTACACTTAAGATGTATATATGGTATGTACGTAACACGTGACGTTTTATATGGCACGGAATCGAGCCTTCACATCGCGCCACGTGGCATGACTATATATGGTATGTAACGCGTGACGTTTTTGATCTATTACGAAGTACTGCGTGTCACACTCAAAATGTATATATATAGTAAGTAACAAGTAGCGTTTTATGTATAAAATAATTGCTATTAATCACGTAACTTTATTTGTGGGGTTGATAAGTAATTTCAAAAGTTTGAAATTAAATCGATTTGGACGTACACGTATTGCATTTAGTATTTTTTAATTTAGTAATGAATATGACCAAATGATTGCATATGTTCACTGTTATATATGCATGAGTTTAGATGAATCCTATGAATAAGCTCAAACGTCTTTGGGGAATTAAATTACACTAATGCAAAAGCGTATGCAATAAATAATTTTAAAACGTTTATGCAATAAATAAGTAATAAACTAAAGGTTTCAAATGTATATAGCTATGGGTAGTGCTAGATGGACTCAAAAAGTCCGGACTCAAACAACCAAAAAGACATAAAGATCCTTAATTCAAATTCATTATTGGTGTTTGGGGGTAGAGGGTAATTATGTCTTTTACTTAGATAGATATCTTAAATTATTAATAAAAAATCTTTGAGTCTGGACTCAAAGAGTCCGAACAGATTTTTTGTATAGCTATAAGGGTAGTGCTAGGTGGACTCAATGAGTCGGGACTCAACCTAGCAGAATGACTTAACTACCCTTCTTCATCAATCCATCACTTACCACCACTTATCTGTGACCACTGCCACTGCCATGACCACCGGCCACCGACGACGTCGTCGTCACAGCCGTGCCACCTCGTCCGCAGCCTCCGCGTCGCCGCGAGCCGCCGTCCGCGCTGCTCGGCTGGCGTCCGCACCAGCAGCCTGGCCGTGAGCCGGAGCTGCGCCGTCTCTTCTTCTTATTCCCATCCCCGCGGTCTCTCTCCTTCTCCGCCGTCTCTCTCTCTCTTCTCTTCTCTCTCTCATCTTCTCTCTCGTCGTCTCTCTCTCTCTCTTTTTCTCTCTCTCTCTCTCTCTCATCGTCGTCGTCTCTCTCTCTCTCTCTCTCTCTCTCTTCTTTCTCTTCTCTCCTCTCATCTTCTCTCTGTCGTCTCACTCTCTCTCTCTTTTTCTCTCTCTCTCCTCTCATCTCTCTCAGCCGCTTGATGCAAATTTATCATCTTCAAACAAACCTACACCACTCACCGCCGACGCAGTGAGCACCGACCATCAACAACGTCGCGTCATCATCCACCGCCGGCCACCCTCCTCCTCCTCCCTTCCGGCCAGCCTCTCCTTTTCTCCTGTTCAGATCTGGCCAGAGAGTATGGCCAGATCTGGTTATAGAGGAGGTGATGGAGATGGGGAGGTCGAGGGAGGCGCAGAGTTGGAGGCGGGAGGCGGCGGGGGCGCGCCAGTCGGGGAAGCCGGGGGAGATGGGGAGGCCGACGGAGAGTACGGCGCGGAGGTCGGGAGGGAAGGAGAAGCCGAACTCGGCCTCGGCGCGGACGAATTCGTAGTTGGAGAGGCCCGGGAGAATGGGGATCGAGGAGTTGCGGAGGTGGGTGATGACTTTGTGGGCGAGGTTGTTGAAGGAGGGGAGGTTGGGCGCGGTGGAGGAGGCGGGGGCGGCGGCGGCGGCGGCGAAGGCTACTCTGACGGAGAGGCGGCGGAGGCTGCTCTGGCGGAGAGGCGGCGGAGGCCGGCGACGTGGGCCGGTGTAAGACGGGCGGTCGGCGACTGTAAGTGGTGGTCGACGGCGGCTGTTTGCGGTGGAGGAGATGCATAGGTCTATATGTATTGATGTTAGAGATGAGGATAATTTGGTCTTTTTATTTAATTAGATATTTCTCATTACTAGTAAAAGGTCATTGAGTCTGGACTCAAAGAGTCCAACTAGATTTTTTGTAGCTATAAATAGAGATGATTGGGTTGGATTATTGGCATCGACACATCCATCATCATCACTTTCCTCAAGACTGTGACTATGGCATATTGCCATCTCGGGTCATCATTCCCATGCTTCACTACCTACATCTACTTCGCTACCGCCTCAGACATCTAGACCTCCTCATCAACAACAACAATCTCATCAACAACTAAATCACCCGCGTACAATGTATCGAAGGTGGTCCTACATCGTTGCAACAAATTAAGACCAAAAATTTGGCTGTGATAAAATTTAGTAGGCTTTTGACAGACTTAGATTTGGTAATTTTATTAGTGAGCTTTAGTTTTAAAATGTAGATAATGAGTCCATTGCTTTGTAAATTTTGTTTCTCTTCAATTTCGGAATGATACGTAGTACTTTAGACTATTCTTTTTCTTTTGTGAATGTATTCGTCCGATTCACAATATAAAAATCGATATCTCGCTTAATTATTTATTTCATGGTTTGTTTCTCGGAGTCTCTCGCTTAGTGAGTACTATTAGTCTTATCATTTATCCGTTGAAGTTTCTCTTATCTATCAATCTCATTGTTCATCCTCATCCCTCAGATTATTTCTTGGGGTAAATTATTATAAATCTCACTGTTTGGAAGTTTTTTTTTTTTTTTTCAAATATTAAACTAAGATTATTTTTAAGTTAACACCCCACGAGTAAAATTTTAAAATTACTTTGAGTTTCTTTTGAGTATTAATTTAATATATTAAATTTATGAATTTGTGAAATTGAATACACTGCAAGCCAATCAAATTGAATACACACCCAACACTTAGACTAGTAAGGCACACGTTTCTCACTAAAGTCATGATTTACCTTAGTCACTCGGCTACACTTAAACCAAACATACCAAACATCATGCAACCAATGTTAATGAAGCGTACTGACACTTGCTACTCATTGTCAAGTCACCTTCCATTGGAGGCCCAAAATAACGTAGATCGATGATCATGTGCACATACGATATAAATCAAGTAACATGCACTGGTGTCCTCTGTTCGTGTCCTTTGATTTGCGCATTGTGATTCAAGTGTGTACCCCAAAATCTATTCAATGAACTCCAACAACTACGTAGCATATGTAAGTAACAAAAGTTTGTCACCTATATGACCCAATCACTGTCCTAATTTCTTATGCCCATACCAGAAAAAAAAAAAAAAAAAAAAAAAAAAAAAAGGGGGGGAATCATCTCAACCAAGAACGTGAGCTACATACATACACTAAAAGTATGGGCATTCTCATTTTGAAAGACTAAATCAAGAAAAGCACAACACCACATCTTTGTTCTCCCCAACCTTTTCATTCCCAACTCTCTTCTCTTCATCAACTCCTCATCTATCATGGGAAGCAACAAAGACTACAACAACACGGTTGTTCTGTACCCTTCACCAGCCATGGGCCACCTCATCTCCATGGTAGAGCTTGCAAAGCTCATACTCACCCACCACCCATCTCTCTCCATAACAATCCTCATGACCACTCCTCCATACAACACTGGCTCAACCTCTCCATACATCAACCATGTCTCCAAAACCTCACCCCTCATTCACTTCCACCACCTCCCCGCCATCTCCCTCCCTCTCAACTCCACCTCCTCCCACCACGAAGCCCTCGCATTCGAGCTCCTCCGCCTCAACAACCCCCACGTCCACCACGCCCTCCTCTCCCTTTCCCGAAGTTCCACCATCCGCGCCTTCATCATCGACATCTTCTGCTGTGTCTCATTCGATGTCGCTCGCCAATTGGGCATGGATACATACTTTTACTTCACTTCGGGTGCTGCTTCCGTCGGGATTTTCCTCTACTTCCCCACCCTCCACAACACCACCACCAAAAGCTTTAGGGAGATTGATAATGATACATTGGATGTCCCCGAATTACCTCCCATTCCTGGGAAGGATATGCCGAATCCGGTGTTGGATCGCTTTGACAAGGCTTACGAAGGGTTCTTGTACATGTCCATGGAGATGCCTAAATCAAAGGGAATCATCATAAACACTTTCGAATCACTAGAGCAACGCGCCATTAAAGCGATAGGAGAAGGTCTATATTTTAATCCTCCACCACCTATTCACTGCGTTGGGCCTTTGATTGCTTCCGCGGATCACAATGAAGGACGAGAGGAGGAGAAGCAGTGCCTAGCCTGGCTCGATTCGCAACCAACTCGAAGTGTTGTTTTCCTATGTTTTGGCAGCTTAGGATTGTTCTCTAAGGAGCAATTAGGTGAGATTGCAATTGGGTTGGAGAGAAGTGAGCAGAGATTTTTGTGGGTGGTGCGAAGTCCACCACTTGATGAACAAATGAAGCGTTTGTTGGTGGCACCACCTGAGCCTACATTGCAAAACCTCCTTCCTGAAGGGTTCTTGGACAGAACCAAGGACCGTGGCCTAGTCGTAAAGACATGGGCGCCGCAAGTGAAGGTGCTGAACCATGAATCCATTGGCGGGTTTGTGACGCATTGCGGGTGGAACTCGATTTTGGAAGCCTTGTGTGCCGGAGTGCCAATGGTGGCGTGGCCTCTTTACGCCGAGCAGAGGTTTAACAGGGTGGTGATGGTGGAGGAGATGAAGCTGTGCTTGAGCATGGATGAGTTGGAGGGGAGTGATGGGCTTGTGAGTGCTGAGGAGATAGAGAGGAAGGTGAGACAAGTGTTGATGGATTCACAGTTGAGGGAACGAACTATGGAAGCTAGGGAGAGTGCTAAGGCTGCTTTGAGTGATGGGGGTTCGTCTCTCAAGGGCTTGGATGAGTTAGCCAAATCATGGACGAGTTAGACAAAAGGAAATTGATGACCATAACTTTCTTTATTGAAGAAGATAAGGTGTATAACCTCTTAATTTGATGAAATAAAGTAGCTATTTGTTTACCAACAATGGCTGATCTGAGGCAAGGGACTTGTCCCTTGGTTTCTCACTTTCAAGCGAGATTTTCATTTTGAATCTTGTGAATGAGAAAATTGTTTAGGAAGGGCACCCTGCAAGGAGTCGATAGTGCACAAATATAAATTAATTAGTGCGATTGGCATTGTACAAAGCATGTAAAACCAAAAAAGATAAAAATAAAATAAGTAGCTACTATATATATATATATCTATATATATATATATATATATATATATATATATATATATATATATATCATGTTTTCAAGGTAATTCTGTTTGAGAAATGCTTGAGAATGGTGATCGTTATTTGTTTGATACTTGTAGCTACTTCAAATTCAGAACAATATTCTATGCATACAGCTTTAGCTATTTGGTAACTTATTTTTGGTCTTCAATGACGATCCAAAAAAAAGTTCACACGTCATGCGAACAACATATTGCTACACACATACATTTCATAAATATTGCATAAAACAACTAAGTGGGTAGCGCCCTTTTTGATTCGAGGACACTTAGATAAGAGGTTGGACGTTTGATTAGGGATGCAAAGGACAGGGGAGGGGATGAGGACCTCATCTCCATCCACATCCTCATTTGAAAATTCACCTTCCATTTCCATACCCATGCGGGGATGAATTTTCATCCACATCTCCATCCCCATTTAATTCTTGCGAGGATGAAAAATTCTCATGTGAATTTTTTTTTCTCATTTAATTCTCCATCGGGCCGCAAAAAATATTTCTCCCCACTTAATTCTCCACAGGGACTTCGTATCATTTCCTTATGGAGAACCCCCATGAAAAAAAAAACTTTCATTTAATTTTCCGTTGGAAATAGTCTTCATGTCAGACAATTAATAAAACAATCTACTTGCCAAATCGTCTCTGGTGAGATGAATGAGACATCACTTGTCAAAATGCAAGGTTTAGAGAGATCGTGGGTTCGACTCTCATTGGAGTTAACAAAAAAACAATCTACTTAAATATAAACTAATAATCAAATTTTATATCAAGTATCAACATTTATATAAATCTATCCAACCCAAGTTAATAAGTAAGGTGTCGATTTTCCTCAAAAAGAATTATAAAAAAGAAAGTGTCAAAGATACATACATAGGATCAGAATTGTTAGAAATTCCAACCAAAATAACCCTTACGAGAATCTATAAAATAAAGCTTTGCAATTTTTCTCATTTAATCCTAAATTTGTAAAATATAAATATAGTTGTATACAATTCAAAACAAAACAATTAATGTAGTATGGTAATAAAAATATTTATTTATTTAAAATTATAAATCTTATTATAGTTTGTTTTTCTCATTTAATCCTAAATTTGTAAAATATAAATATAGTTATATACAATTCAAAACAAAACAATTAGTGTAGTTTGGTAATAAAAATATTTTATTTATTTAAAATTATAAATCTTATTATAGTTTGTTTGTTTATATATATATATATATATATATATATGGTATGTATTATATCCCCTGCGGATCTCCCCCCTTAGATATATCCAACAGGGACCCACATGGATTACTAATGCGGATCCCCACGAATATAATTTTTTTGACATCCCTGTAGCCATACCCACGTGGGTATGAGATATTCTATCCATATTCCTGTTCCCATTCTATTTAAATTCCCCGTCACTATTTTTGTCTCTCTCCTCGTTACGGGGATTGCCCACCCTGCTTTCGAGTCTCAAAAGGAGGCATGCAAGTTAATTTCTTTCTTATAAAAATAATAGAAAAAATATTGCATGAAACAATAAGTGCACAACACTTTTGACCATTAAATTATGAGGCGCGATATCCACCATTTACTGAGGGCACATAGTTGCTGAGGGCACCAAGTGCTTTACTAAGGGCACCCCAAAAAACTAAGGTGAAATGCCAGATACACCCCCTACCCAAACTGAGCACCCCACCCCAATCCTTCAAAACTGGCAAACCAATGCACGCCACCCCTTTCCTTGCCCCTTAAACTGACGCACCCCACCACAACTTAATATCGAAATTTCCAAAACCCTAACTCTCATCCCTTTTGATTCTCTGTCTTCACTACCTCTCTCTCTCCCTCTCTCCCTATCTCTCTCTTTTTTGTAAATTTTGCCTCTCCCTTTGGTTCCTTCTTCGTTTTTATGAGGATTCGACACAAGCTAGGGTTCATATTTTGAGATTTGATTTCGCGAGGCATTCATTCGAATGACAGAAGGTATGTTTACTCTTGATTTGGCAACAAATGTGTCTGTTAGTTCATTATTATTTGTATTGTGTGTTCTTCGTTCACGGGTTTGGAATCTAGAATCTCGTGTATTTCAGCCACACAAGGCTGTAAATGGTACCGTATTCTTGGCCATGAATGGCTGAGATATATGATTTGATTAGAAGTAGCACATTTAGTATCGGTTACATGACGCTGAGACAATAACATTATTCTCGGTTGGCTTTGAACGAGTTTAATGTTGAGTATGATTTTTTGCAAATGAGATATGTCTCAGTTGCTATGAACCAATACCATACCTTGAGTCTTGGTCACAAGTTGTCGAAACATACGTATGAGACTCAGTCACTACCTTTTGAGTCCAAACATTAAAATTGATTTATGTTGTCCTAGATTGTACATAACCGAGACTTGTATGTATGCCTCGTTCGCATGTTTCCGAGACCATGCATATGTCTTGTCCATATGGTTCCGATACATTTATTGATTTCTCGGACCTATGCGACCGAGACATGATTCTGATACATTTTTTCATTGATTTTAAGCACAATTTACTTACCTTTCCTTGTTTTTCAGATATGGCTCATTCCAAGGTAGTTGTGACCAGGGAGGAGACTGGTAGTGAGCCGTTAGGAGGTGCTCGTGGTCGTGGTGGTCAGAGATCCCAGACCGCATCTTAACGGAAAGAGAAACAAAAGAAAGATACGAATGGTAAGGTACCAGTTATGAGTATACGTACTCGGAAAGCTGTTTACAGGATGATGATTCCCATGTTGTCGAGCATCGGAAAGGGATCTAGTCATTACTTGTGGTGGAACTGAGGGTGACGCATCCTGACTCGCGCCGAACGTGTCAATAGAATAAAATTCATAAACCAACTATTTTCTAGAATAGTGGCAAATGGTCGATCCCACAGAGATTGGTGGTCTTTCTGAGGTTAAAAACAACGAAAAGGAAAAATCGGGGGGTTTTAAAATAAATAATTTAACTAACTAATCTAACTAAACTAAATAAGTAAAATAATTAAAATAACTTTCAAAACAATTAATTAATCACTAAGTAACACCTAGGTCTACAGTTCCACAAATCATGATTAAGATTCAATGACACATCATGGTCTTCAATCCTTCCCAAAAAGTTATTAATTTAAGTTCTCCTATATTAGCTATAGAAAATCGACATCCGCCAGAAATTCATCATTCCCCTAATCTCGATAGCCAGGACGTCCGCCACTAACTACTTCCCTAATTAATGCATAACCCTAGACATTCGCCAATCGGATCCGCTTCCGATTTAACCTAGATTCAATTGTTAAACACTCAAGAACCGAAAATGTTTTACGGCAAACGGGTGAGTGTTTGTCACTTTATTGGTCCAAAAGTACAATTACACGGATACTATCGGTCCAAATAACTATAGGTTGTCCCCATAAAGCATGCACTGGCCATATACACCCTAGATCTAAGTCGTATTCCTTAAAATCAACAACAATGAAATAGTAGAATTTAAACTAAATTAAATAATAAAATAAAAGATCTCACATAATATGTCATGAATCCATAATCCCGACTTATGTTTTCCTGCCTACCTAGGCAATCGTCGTCGAGAGAAGTCGATGCTAAAAATATAATAGTCGGTGTTCCAATATAATACCTAAGATTCATAATATATAAAACTACTAAAAATTAGTCCTCGGAGGTGAGAGAAACTAATTTTGGTGGTATCTTTATTGACACGTGCGCCAAGGAGCAACTATGGGTTGTTTTTGGGCGTTCAACTTGGAAGTCCTGTACACGTGTTGCACGCCCATTCATCCATCTGCAGCAGGCAGCTGACGTGCCGTCGTCTGATTGGACAAGAAATGTGCAATGACGTGCTGTGCATGGAAAGCCCGCCAGTTGTCGAGCGATGGTTGGTGGAAAGGTGCTGGAAGACGTGCTTGAATGCTGGAGACTCTAACGCGTGGATGCAGGAGACGCTGGTTTGGTGGAGTCGCACAAATCGTGCGAAAGTGTTGGAGACTGCAAACACACGCATCTCGAGGAAATTGAATGGCTGCAGAGGCGAGTTGGAAACGGCTTGTTTTGACGTGGTGTTGCTGACGTGTCATCATCTGATTGGAGAGAAGAGGCTGCTGTCTCCTATTCTACCCATTGCTCAACACGAAACTCGAGGAAATCTTCCGACATCTGATCACTGCTTGTAAATACTCATTTTGAGTATTTTTCCGCCCTGGATTCAACCGCGCACTCCGTTTCACCTGAAAATGACCAATAAATATAATTCAATATATATTTTAGAGACTTTCTATATTTAAATATATTAATATAAAGTACTAAATATATATAAATACTGACTTATCAAATACCCCCAAACTTTTGCACGTCTCGAGTAAAGGTGTAGATGACAACATGAACTAAACTAGACTCCTAATATAAATATGCAATGACTCAACTAATTCTATTCCCGACTTTAAATTTATGGAGTTCCTTTGATTTACATAGCCGCCAAATTAACAAACAACATAGGAAATTTTGGAGTTATGATATGTCAAGACTCGCAACCCAAACACAATTAAGATCCCACTTTAAAGACAGATTTGGTCAAAACAAAGGTCATCAACTACTTACGAGTTTTCTTGGTTTATACATTCAAGTACGCAAGTTTAAAATCTCACTTAATTTAGTGAAAGCACTCGAGCTAAATCTTTTATTTGAGCAATTTTCACAACTTCCGCCTTTATTCATTATTTTATATTCTCTATTTTTTTTTCTTATTTTTTCAACAAATACAATCCCTGCTCCATTTCCTATGGACTGATTTTCTCACTTTTTCCCACTACAAGTTTCTTTGCTCCATTTCCTGTGGAAACTTGTGGGACTCTCTATATTAAGAAAACTCTGTTAGCCCTTCTCACTTCCACTATAATCAAGCAAATCCCCCAATGTGAGTTAAAATATTATCACTTGCACAATTTTGATCGTCTGCTCATTTTCGTTATCTAGCACAAAGCTTAACCATTAACTAAGTCCCTAATCATGAAATCATAAAAATGCTGAGCTACAGACTCGATTGAGTGTTTCTCCTCATTTTCTTAAGTTTCAAGTCAAAAAGACAACCGTAATGTACTCATCCACAACCAAAGGCATGAAACAAAGTTTCGGGTGACTCTAAACAATAAAAAAAATAAAAAAAACTATACAAAATACATGCATGAAAGTGTATCAAATACTAATGAAATGAGAAAAAATATGGAGGGACAAGAAATGAAAGAAATGATATAAAACACCACCATTACCATCCGATAATCGCATATAACCGCATAACTAAAAAATAAACGATCTCACATGCGGTTTTTCACAAAAGATCCATCCAAAGTCCAACCGCAATCCCTAAAATACCCCCAAACTTATTCAGAACCTTGTCCTCAAGGTTCAAAACAAGTCAAGGAATCTATCCAACAAAAAGAAAAAGAATAGTGAAGAAGAACATAGATAAATAAAGAAGATGATACAAATGCACGCATAACAAAAGTCTCTAAAAACGAGTGAATGCACAAAATCTCTCATGTGTAGGTGACTAAGGAAGTTATGAAAGAACAATGATAACATGAGCAAGAACTAGTAAACATATGAGTTAAGTAAAATGATTCTTATCAAGTTTTGCGAGCCCGAAGTCTTTCAACTAAGGGTGAAATCAACAAGATGATGGAATGAAGTCTAGGGTTTTGGGTCTACTCAAAGACCCGCCACTAATGCGGCGACTTAAGTTAGACATGTCCCAACCAAGTCTCAAAACACCTAAAATCCTATAAACATGTTAATTCCTAAAAAAAATGCTCACGTTATGCTAAAAAATATAATCCATAGTCGAACCTAACAAAACTCACAGGATGCTCCAATTTATTAACACAAATAATAATATAAATAAATAAATAAATAAATAAATAAATAAATAAATAAATAAAAACACCAAAGAAAGAAAACCAATCCCCGACAACGGTGCTGAAAAATTGACGCGCGCCGAACGCGCCAATAAAATAAAATTCATAAACCAACTATTTTGTAGAATAGTGGCAAATGGTCGATCATACAGAGATTGATGGTCTTTTAAATAAATAATTTAACTAACTAATCTAACTAAACTAAATAAATAAAATAATTAAAATAACTTTCAAAACAATTAATTAATCACCAAGTAACACCTAGGTCTACATTTCCACAAATCAGGATCAAGATACAATGACACATCATGGTCTTCAATCATTCCCAAAAAGTTATTCATTTAAGTTCTCCTAGATTAGCTGTAGAAAATCGACATCCATCAGAAACTCCTCATTCCCTTAATCTCGATAGCCAGGACGTCGCCACTAACTACTTCTCTAATTAATGCATAACCCTAGACATCCGCCAATCAGATTTAACATACTAACCGCAGTAATATGGATATGCGGGAACACTAATCCTAAATAACAGAATTGCATCCGTTTCCGATTTGACTTAGAGTCAATTGTTGCACACTTAAGAACCGAAAGGTCTTACGGCAAACGGGTGAGTGTTTGTCACTTTATTGGTCCAAAAGTACAATTAAACAGATACTATCGGTCCAAATAACTATAAGTTGTCCCCCTAAAAGCATGCACTGGCTATATATACACCCTAGATCTAAATCATATTCCTTAAAATCAACAACAATGAAATAGGAAAATTTAAACTAAATTAAATAATAAAATAAAAGATCTCACATAATATGCTATGAATCCATAATCCCGACTTGTTTCCCCGCCAACCTAGGCAATCGTCGTCGAGAGAAGTCGATGCTAAAAATATAATAGTCGGTGTTACCAATATAATACATAAAGTTCATAATATATAAAACTACTAAAAATTGGTCCCAGAAAGTGAGAGAAACTAATTTTGGTGGTATCTTTATTGACACGTGCGCCGAGGAGCAACTATGGGTTGGTTTTGGGCGTTCAACTTGGAGTCCTGTACACGTGTTGCACGCCCATTCATCCATCTGCAGCAGGCAGCTGACGTACCGTCGTCTGATTGGAGGAGAAATGTGCAATAACGTGCTGTGCATGGAAAGCGCGCCATGTGTCGAACGGTGGTTAGTGGAAAGGTGCTGGAAGACGTGCTTGAATGCTGGAGACTCTAATGCATGGATGCAGGAGGCGCTGGTTTGGTGGAGTCTCACAAATCGTGCGAAAGTGTTGGAGACTGCAAATGCACGCATCTCGAGGAAATTGAATGGCTGCTGAGGCGAGTTGGAAATAGTTTTTTTGACGTGCTGTTGCTGATGTGTCATCATCTAACTGGAGAGAAGAGGCTGCTGTCTCCTATTCTACCCACTGCGCAGCACGAAACTCGAGAAAAATCTTCAGGCATCTGATCACTGCTTGTAAATACTCTATTTTGAGTATTTTTTCGCCCCATATTCAACCGCGCACTCTGTTTCATTTGAAAATGACCAATAAATATAATTAAACATATATTTTAGAGACTTTATATATTTAAATATATGAATATAAAGTACTAAATATATATAAATACCGACTTATCACATCCGAGTCTTCTGAGGAGTCCCTTGGTAATGAAGAAAGAGAAGAAGGTCTGTTGAAGCATATTGCATTTATTTTAGTTATTATTTACTTGGTCAGTTGTTTGTTGATCTCTATTTCTGAGAATTATTATTTTTTTGTTAACTTTATAAAGGTCATGTGGGATTGGCAGTGGTGGAGCCACCCGAGGCACCTAAGCCACTGAAATTGAAGAAAAGCAAGAAAAAGACTCGTCCGCTCCTTTACCTTGTGGGCCGATAGACCAGAGTTTATTCTTGAGCTTTAAACATCACATCGTGACTGCGATTTAGGACGATGATTTGCAATCATTCCACCCCGACACCGAGGGTCTTTAGAGGATTATCTAGCGGTCTGGGTTGACTCTGCTCATAGATTGCTTGTACTAGAAGGGCAACAAGGATTTGATTTCTGCTTTTGTCGAGCGATGTTAGCTAGATACAAATACATTTCACATGCCCTTTGGTGAAATGTCTATCACTTTGGAAGATGTCGACATTTTACTAATTATTTCGATGACGGGCAAAGTCGTTGCGGTGGATAATCTCTCAAGGTATACCAAGGAATTTCGCAAAGAAGCCATTGAACTTGTTTTAAAGTTGCTCGATGTTACCATTGAAGAGGCGGAGGATGAGGTTAACATCACTAGGGGCCTCACTGTGCGAAAGGCTTGGTCGAAGACTAGGTGGTCCCCGAACGGCAAGTCGAAGCCGTTTAATTACTATCCTGTGCAGTGCACTGCACGAGCATTCCTATTGTACTTCTTGTCATGCACTCTCTTTGGTGACAAGAGTGGATCATGGGTCTTAATTGCATTACTCAAGCTTATTGAGAATTTGGACTATGTTAGCAACTATGCATGGGACGCTGCCGCGTTGGCTTACTTGTACCGTCAACTTGGGTCAGCCACCAAAGTTGAAGTGTCTTAAATTGGTGGATTCTTCACTTTGCTTGATGTCATTATTGTTAATTTAACCGCCTTTACACTTGTACTTGTATTTTGCTATTACTTATTGTTTTATCGGTACTAATTTTCTTTTTGTTTTGTCAGGGAAGGGTGTACGAGCATTTCAAACTTCGGTTTGCAGCATTAAACGCCAAGTATATGGACCAATTGCAACTTTGTGTCTCGCGATGGATCCAAAAACTAGAGACGGTAAATGTTGGGGACAAGTTGGCGTCAACTCGGAGGACATTGGAGAGATTGAGGCCAAATGAGGTGCGTATGTTTCTTGAATTTCTTTTAAAACCCTCGTGGTACCTTATATGTTACTAATACTTGTTTATTTCGTTTGTGAAGGTGAAGTGGGACTCGTATGTTGATATGAGATCGGATGGTATGGTTCATCTGATGGCGTTCTACAATGGGACCTTGAAGTATATGAACATCGTGAAGCCGTACCATCCAAAAAGGTTCCTGAAACAAATTGGTCATGTGCTAGGTGTACCTGCCCCTTCATATCACCCTCTCGAAGCATCCCGAGACCCACCTGCACTCAAATACTCCGTGAAGTACGAGTTCCAACATGAGCATTGGGAGAGGCGGTGTAACCATTTATTGACTCCTGAAGTTCGAGGTGAGAAGGCTCAATTCGAGTTCATGGCCACATCAGATTATCTTCCTTGGTTTTTACGTGTTTCACATCTCGTTACCGAGAACCTGTCTAATGAGGATGATGCTTTGTCGCGTGTACTATCGCTGATAATGAGGTGTTAGAGGTATGTTGTTTAGAATTGTTGTTTAAATAAAGTCCATTTTCTTATGTTCAAGTGTGTGAAGATGTTATGCATAATTATTTGTGGACCATTTTTTACAACTAATTACTTTTATCTCGTTGTTATTAAACAACGAAATAGGCGTGCGTTGGACATCGAGTTGAAGTGGATGGATTTATTGGACGAGGAATGTGCCATGGAGTTTGCGATGAAAATGGCGAGTGACGTGGTGAACTTCTTGTAGGGGAGGACTTTCCCCCGACTACCACCACCACCACTACTACCCTACCACCACGACAGCCTCTGCCGTATTTTCTAAGGAATCCCAACAGGACGGTACGACAACCCACTCGAGGTCCATCCCAAGTGATGTTCCTCCCCTGATGCTCCTCCTCCCAAGCACATGCATGACAATGAATATTAACTGAAGTTATTTAAGAAGAAAAAACCTTCTTAGCCCTCCCAAAAATGAACTTTGAAACTATCTTAATTGTAGTGTTTATTGTGAATGTTGGAAACTTTGAATGGTTTGAAAACTTTGTTAACTTATTTGATGGTTGGAAAACTTTGTTACCTTATTGAGCTTGTGTGGGAAACTTTGTTAACTTGTTTGATGGTTTGATGGTTTCGAAATCTTGTTAACTTGTTGAGATTGTGTGGGAAACTTTGTTAACATGTTTGATGGTTTAATGGTTTGGAAACTTTGTTAACTTGTTTGATGGTTTAGAACCATTGGTCACTGCAGATTAACATGTTTCATTGTTTAATGGTCTGATAAATATGTTATTGTGATCGAAAGTGAAGTTGGGCTTCCAAAATACACTTGCAGATTTATCAGGGTTGTCTCAGTTCTACAAGTCTAAGATTTGACATAAAAGCTCGGCCCTACCGTCTCGCAAGTATGCAGAGGTATCACGGAACTCTAAGGCCGAGAGTACAATAGCAGGTTGCACATAAATACTATCTCGGTTATGAATATCCAAGAACTGTTGAGTAGTCTCGGTAGTGATCAACCATAACTATGCACAACAACTCAGAGCACTGTGACCGATACCAAAATTACAAATGACATGCCTTTTCTCTCATTTGTACTTGGTCGAGACTTGCTGTAATGTAACGACCACATGACATCAATGATAGCAGAGAGTGTCGGTTACGAGTCACCGACAATAATTTGATTGATTTAGAGTGTATTGATTCTTGGTAATGCGACATCGAGAAAAGCTGAGAATCTCGGTTACGTGTAACCGAGACTCTAGCATATGTCCCAGTTTACTATTACCGAGACATAACAGGGCACTAGAGCGCTCATTTCCTCTGAAATACCACGGTTGTGGGTGACTAAAAGTTTAGTACTTTTATCGGATATGCAATACCAGGATTCTAATGTATGTCTTAGACCTAAGCATCCGAGACATTTGTCTTGACAACAATGTGTATATTGAGAATATATATAGTTCACAATAAGAAACCATAACATCCACAAGAGACAACCATAAAACATCCACAATGGATATAACCAACCTTAGATACACCTCAGGTTACTTGATTTGTCCGACGTGTTCCATTTATTTTAGGCTCCACTATCTTTTGCTTATTCCTCGAACTAGATGTCTCTTCTTTTATTAGTGTATACTCAAAATCGATTCGACTTCTTGTCGTCGAAGTATCATCTTCATCGAGTTTCCTCTTTGGTTTTTTTATTTCTTTTCTTGATCACACTTCCAACTGTAGAACCAAGTGTCATTACCTTTGTCTTTATTTTTGTAGGTGGGACAACCCCTGGTGTCGATGAAAGGCGGCTAATCTCTCAAAGATACTGAATAATCCTGATGCGATCATCTTCATCAATGCAAGCATGAAATTCTTCCAACACTATTTAAATCTCATCGTTGAGATTGTATCTGGCCCGATCCAGAACATTCTCTAGAACCGTACTCAACTTTCGCCAGTATGCATGAATGTCCTCGAGTGGCATAGGTGAGCCAGCCATAATGTGAAAGTTTATTGTGACGGCCCCAATTTCCCATAAAATTGGGCCCCGCCCGGCCTAAGCCCACGTGGACCCCCGAGCCAGTCTCGCAAGGTCAACGCAGGCCTAGTCAGCCTTCCAATCTATTATTACAAAAAATTTCAAAATTTTAAGTTGAGTTATTAATATTTTTCAAGATTTTAAAATTTTAGCGTAAGCAACTAATACATTAAATACCTCAACAAAAATATCAGAGAGTTAGGCAACCTAATTGTGGAACCCAGTAAATATCATTAGAGGAGAGTAAATACAAAATATACAAAAAAATCACATAGCTATGAAGCCTTCCCTCTGCTACTCGTCCGCGGCTCTGCACCCAGTCAAACATAAGAATGACGAGCCCAAGTAAGTAAATCCAGTAGGAAATATACACAACATTCACAATATCCAAAGCAGTCGAATTCATGCAAATAGTACGAAATGAATAAAGAACGCATGAATATACAAGACTGTAAACAATCCATCAATGAGTGAGGCCAAATAACAAGGAGTCCAGACCAAAAGGTCGTTGAGTCGCGGAAAAATCCCCAAACAGACTCGGGTTAGGACGAGCCCCATGCCTCCCGGCCCCTAACCCTGCGACTATGAGATATCCATAGACCCGGATCTAGGACGAGACACACCGCCTCCCGGCCAGCAGCCGTACGACTATGAAGCATCCATGGACCCGGATAAGAGCCCCCAACGTACACTCAATTGGGAGATATCGACGGACATGCAAGACCTCAGGTTTAGGACGAGGCCCCTGCCTCCCAGCCCTAACACTCTCATATCGCAGATAACGGTAACCATGACTCACTTGCCAATGAACCCAATCAATCGACAACAATTCAACGATAGCTATCATCACAAAGCAGTGAACAACAATAAAGCTATCACATAACCGTAAACAACAACACCCAATGGAGAGACATGAAATACTGTATAAATCCATAGCTGGTTTACTTACCTCGAGAAATCGCGAACCTCAAAATGTCTCGCTCGCGTCTCGATTTGCGCACTAGACACCCGACTCATAAGTCCCATGGCTTTTAAAATCAATTTCGAATTCATCGCGTCGTCGCGATTTCGTTGAAATCGCGTATCCGACCGGTCGATAACGCGCCACGCGCAGTTCATGCGCGTCGCCGCCGCTACCGCGTGCCTGCTGCCATTGCCTCGCGCCGCAGCCGCCACCGGCGCGCTCGCCGCGGCGCTGCTGAGCCACCGCCGACCAACCATTCGCGCCGAGCCCGCTACATCGGCCAGCGCCGCGCCGTTGCCGACCTTCAAGTTGCTCTCACCGCGTTGCGTCGCGCGCACCACGCTGTCGTCGCTCGCCGCCGCGCGCCACCGCCAGTGAGTTCCTCCGCGTCGCGTCGCGTCGCCGCCCTGTTCGTCGCCGATCCAGGCCGCTGCGCGCGGAGTCGTGCTGCTTTCACCGGCGTCCATCGCTGAGCGCGCGCTGTGCGCTGCCGTTGCTCGCCGGCGCCACGGCTCGCTGCGCGCGCTGCTGCTCGCATCGCATCGCTGCAGATGACGCCGCCGCTTTGGTTTGGCAAATCCACCACCGTCCGTGGCGGGTTCGCGAGCCGCTGCTCGCTGGGCCGCGCCTCACCGAAGCCGCTGCTTGCTTGGTGTCACGCCGGTTCGCGCTGCTGTCGCGTTCCTCCGAGACGCGACACCGCCGACTCACCGATCTCCTCCCTAACCCGGCGCGCACCGGCAACTCGCGCCTCGCGTTGCCGCATGAGCCGCCATTGTCGCGGCTGGAGCTCTGCGTGGCTCGCCCCTACCTCCGTCTCTCTCTCTCTCTCTCTCCCTCTCACTCACTCACCTCACGATTCTTATCCAAATCTCTTTCTTTTTTTTTTTTTTTTTTTCTTATCCCATTATATATATATATATATATATATATATATATATATATATATATATATATACATATATACATACATTTCTTTATGATTACAAATCATGTGTTCTCGAAAATCGAGCAGCACGCATCTCGAGGCACCAACCCGCCTCCTTTCAAAATCTCAATACTCGCGCTACACGTATCACGAGGCGTATCCAATGTCCACCTTAAAACCACATAAATCCACTATAGCCACATTTCGGTCCCATGTCGGCACGCGACTCGAGGCACGTCCACGTTCGTGTTTCGGCTTCCCGAATTCTCTGAGACTCGAGGCATTTCCACTCGAGATTCGGACATACGCATTTCAACAAGTGGATCCCACAAACGACCCTGACTTGACACGTGGCACAAGTCAAATTTTCGGGTCGTTACAGTCTTGCCAACGAATTAGAATTTCGTCCTCGAAATTGAAGCAAGTCTCACAGGACAATGATGTTTTATGAATGAAGACCGAAGGCCATACCCGCCCAGGGCCATACTCGCCCAAGGCCATACCTCCATCTTACTCTGTAGGGCTGGGCTCCTCCGCGACAAGCTGGGCTCCTCCGCGACGAGCTGGGCTCCTCCGAGACCTCAAGCAAAGAACACACCATCTGTCTCCTCCCATCAATATATGCCAGGGCAACATCCTCGCAACATATATTGGAATACAAATGAATACAAATGAACATTTTAATTTCGTGATCCACCGTCACTAACATACGTATATCTGCTGTATGCCCGCGAGAATGTAAATCAGTCTCTTTGACTGTCCGCTAGTCTCTCTGATCGAGTGAGTCTCAACCCAACTCGTCGTACCCTCTATCAGGTTACGGTGGATAGTAGTCGGACCTGACGTGGCAATAGCATGAATATGTTTAGCTCTCATGTACTTGGCTGTCCATACGCCCATACAGGTACGTTGAAATCCCAATCCAAATGGAACATGTCAATGTCCTTGTCCCTGTGCATGACTAGATCGTTGTTCTTGTCAGTGCACTCGACTGGATCTCTGACCCTGTCTCTAGCCACTGTTAAGGATCTGACGGTGCTAGCTGCTGTACTACACTAGCGTAACTCTGCGCTGGTTCATCTAACACTTGCGCCATACACACCGTACATGGTGGAAACGCAATACGCTTTGAGGTTGATCTCTTTGCCACGACCCTCATTTTCCTCTGATCATCTCCAGGCCCTCGCACTGAATGTGACGATGCCGAGAATGCGACTGGTACTCCGATGCGTGTACTCCCACGCTCTCACTCACCATAACATCGACTGCACCCCAGAGCGTCCACATCGACGCCACCGTAGTGCGCAACCAGACATCGGCCTCGCCGAACCACGAAGCTGATATGATGCTTGACCTCGTATGATCTGGTGTGGCCAAGACGTCATGAATCTTTGTTGCTCCGCGATCCGTACCACCGTGAAACTTTTTCGGGTGATGTCGCTGAACTCGCGAGACTGCCTCGCCTTAGCCGTCACTCTGACACCCGTATCAGTCAGCGCACTTAGCATCTCTTCATGTAGTGTCTCATGTGTAGGAAGTACTATCTCGGCTTGAACATGTGTCTCCTCAACCCCGGCAGGTCCAATTAACGCTGCTGACGACGACGGTGTAACATGTGCTCTTACCAATCGAAGAATCTCCTGCAGTTGCTGGTCAAACCGCGAACCTGCAGCATCACGATCATCTTTCCGAAACGTCGTCGCATTTTCCATAGCCACGAATCCTCGATATCGTATATACATTATAACACAACAAATATACCATATCGGATACATTTTTACAACATGCACTACTTGCACGTAAATTCCCTTCCAGTACGTTTACTAACGCATCTAAACAAATTTTAGCATGTGAGAATTCTTGAGATATACGATCTCAAAGGATTTATACTTAGGTAGCCCCTAACTTTTAGAACGAATTTGCAGACTCTACCTCAACTCGTAAACACTTAATTCATTTACATGTCCCTAAAGGTGGTGGTCGACTTCACCAACCCTGAGACGATAAATGCATAGTGTCACTAAAGTGGAGTTACTTGGGCTTCTGATCCAACACTACTACTCCAAAGCTTTCGTCAAAGCTAAGGAGTCCGTACATGATGTAATCGTTAGCTCTCAAGTCATCTCAACACTCTGCTCCCTTAGAGTCTGCAATTCGTCATTTTTCCTTCTTTTTCAAGCTTTACTTTCCTATGAACTCCTATTCAGATTTTCTTCTAGGGACGTATGCATAGGCAAAGTAATCAATTTCTCTGAATCCTATAAATTTATCGTCAATCCTTTTCACTCTACTCATCTTGTCTCACGTGATACACAATAGTAAATACGGCTACCAAAGTAGTTCTATCGTAAGTGTATAATACAACACATCAAGTACTCTCTTCACTTTCCAACGAAGACTTAAGTAAGGATCATAGGGTTCCACTCTAAGTTCAACCATTCCTAACTTCCGCTGGTTTGCGTCTTAATTTCAAGAGTCGAGTATTTACAACTTCGGCTCTGATACCAACTGTGACGGCCCTAATTTCCCATAAAATTGGGCCCCGCCCGGCCTAAGCCCACGTGGACCCCCGAGCCAGTCTCCCAAGGTCAACGCATGCCTAGTCAGCATTCCAATCCATTATTACAAGAAATTTCAAAATTTTAAGTTGAGTTATTACTATTTTTCAAGATTTTAAAAATTTAGCGTAAGCAACTAATACATTAAATAACTCAACAAAAAGATCAGGGAGTTAGGCAACCTAATTGTGGAACCCAGTAAATATCATTAGAGGATAGTAAATACAAAATATACAAAAAAATCACCTAGCTATGAAGCCTTCCCTCTGCTACTCGTCCGCGGCTCTGCACTCAGTCAAACATAAGAATGACGAGCCCAGGTAAGTAAATTCAGTAGGAAATATACACAACATTTCACAATATTCAAAGCAGTCGAATTCATACAAATAGTACGAAATGAATAAAGAACGCATGAATATACAAGACTGTAAACAATCCATCAATGAGTGAGGCCAAATAACAAGGAGTCCCGACCAAAAGGTCGTTGAGTCGCGGAAAAATCCCAGCAGACTCGGGTTAGGACGAGCCCCATGCCTCCCAGCCCTAACCCTTGCGACTATGAGATATCCATAGACCCGGATCTAGGACGAGACACCTGCCTCCCAGCCCTAGCCCGTACGACTATGAAGCATCCATGGACCCGGATAAGAGCCCCCACCGTACACTCAATTGGGAGATATCGACGAACGACCATGCAAGACCTCAGGTTTAGGACGAGGCCCCTGCCTCCCAGCCCTAACACTCTCATATCGCAGATAACAGTAACCATGACTCACTTGCCAATGGACCCACTCAATCGACAACAATTCAACGATAGCTATCATCACAAAGCAGAGAACAACAATAAAGCTATCACATAACAGTAAACAACAACAGCCAATGGAGAAACATGAAATACTGTATAAATCCCTAGCTGGTTTACTTACCTCGAGAAATCGCGAACCTCAAAATGTCTCGCTCGCGTCTCAATTTGCGCACTCGACACCCGACTCATAAGTCCCATGGCCTTTAAAATCGATTTCGAATTCATCGCGTCGTCGCGATTTCGAGCATCCGACCAGTCGATAACGCGCCACCGCGCCGTTCACCGCGTCGCCGCCGCTACCGCGTCGCTGCCGCTGCCTCGCCGGCCGCCGCCACCGGCCGCTCGCCGGCGCCGCTGCTGGAGCCACCGCCGACCAACCATTCGCGCCAGAGCCGCCGCTACCGACCGCGCCACGCCGCTGCCAGCCTTCAAGCTGTCTCACCGCGTTGCGTCGCGTCGCAGCCACGCCGTCGCTCGCCGGCGCCGCCACCGCTGGTGAGTTCCTCCGCGTCGCGTCGCCGCTGGTTCGTCGCTGCCGATCCGACCCGCTGCCGCGCCGGAGTCGCTTCCGTCTCTCCGGCGTCACTGCCGAGCGCCGCCTGCGCCGGCACACCTGCTCGCCGGCGCCAGGCTCGCTGGCGCCGCTGCTCACTCGCATCGCACCGCTGCAGTGACGCGCCGCTGCTGGTTTGCTGGCCGTCCACCACCGTCCGTGGCTGGTTCGCGAGCTGCTGCTGCTGGGGCCGCGCCTCACCGAGCTGCTGCTGCTGCTGGTGTCACGCCGGTTCGCCGCTGCTGCTGCCGCGTTCCTCCGAGCCGAGACACCGCCGACTCACCGATCTCCTCCCTAACCCGGCGCTGCACCGGCAACTCGCACCTCGCGTTGCCCGCGAGCCGCCGCTGTCGCGGCTGGAGCTCTGCCGTGGCTCGCTCCTACCTCCGTCTCTCTCTGTCTCTCTCTCTCTCTCCCTCACTCACTCACCTCACGATTCTTATCCAAATCTTTTTTTTTTTTTCTTTCTTATCCCATTTATATATATATACATTTCTTTATGATTACAAATCATGTGTTCTCGAAAATCGAGCAGCACGCATCTCGAGGCACCAACCCATCTCTTTTCAAAATCTCAATACTCGCGCTACACGTATCACGAGGCATATCCAATGTCCACCTTAAAACCACATAAATCCACTATAGCCACATTTCAGTCCCACGTCGGCACGCGACTCGAGGCGCGTCCCCGTTCGTGTTTCGGCTTCCTGAATTCTCCGAGACTCGAGGCATTTACACTCGAGATTCGGACATACGCATTTCAACAAGTGGATCCCACAAACGACCCTGACCTGACACGTGGCACAAGTCAAATTTTCGGGTCGTTACATTTATCCTGTGTGCACAAGGAAGAACATGCGTGGTTCGTATGTGACAACCACAAAGAGTAGGGTCATATATAAAACTCTCTCTACTTTCCACTTCATCGCTAATCAACTTAAGTGCCCTTTGAGAGACATATCCATGCAACCGAAGATACAAACCATCAACATATTCATGTTGCACAACATTCAAGCTGACCTCAAATGATGCCTTAATGTTGTTATGTTGGATTCTACGAAGACCATCTACCATACCCCCCCACAAAGTTTCAAAATCTGCATGACTGTTAGCAAGATGTAGCTTCAGAGTGGAATGTGCAGACTCAACCCTCTACGTCGCAGTTTCCCCAGAGTGCACAATTCGATTTTTCCATACCGGTACAAATTATTCCTTGTAGTACTTCACCCATGTGTTATCCAAGTAATCAATAAGAACATTCACAATTCCAAATTCAGATTGTAAGTCATTCTTCATAAGTTCAAATGATGCCTATGACTTAGCATACAACAAGGTCGTCCACCTATCTATGAAACGTGTGAAGCCTTCGTTATTGGCAAACATCTTATTAGTCTTTATTAACACTACTTTGTTGATGTGCCACGAGTAAAGTAGGTGAGACAATGTTGGAAATATTTCTTCGATTGCACTAATCAGCCCTAACTCTCAATCTGTAACAATCCCGTCAGGTTTAGGCCACCCATCCAATACAAAGCTCAAGTTCTCAAGTGCCTAAATATAATTGGCGTTACTCTCCGATGATTTCAAAGCAACCCCAACCGAGAATGTCAAATGCGCTGAAGTGATCCCAACTATCTCCAATAATGGTATCCAATACTATTAGTTTTGTATGTGCAATCCATTAGAAGAACCGACGGGAAACACCGTAACAACTTGATTGAATCAAGATGTGCCCAAAATAAGTCAATCATGACATTCTTCTCGGGATGCTTCATGTATCATGACATCCACTTATTCTTCTCCAATATGTGCAATAGTTGTTGCATTTGAGTCATCCCACCCGCTTCATCAATTCGATGTTTTTATCGTTCATTGTATACCGTCCGCATAATTGAAACATTATTTTCATCTTTTTGCTTCATCGTGTCGAGGATATCTCGTGGCTTCACATTCCCCTTAGTCATCTACACCATAACCACCTGCTCACCTGGATCCAATCTTCCATAAATGAGTGGCTGTCCAAGTTGTTGGCATGGTCGTGATTGTGCCGCCCACATACTATATTGACGTGCCACAAAGAATCCGCATATTCCTTGATGTTAATAAGGAAATGGAACCCACATGTCTTGGTACCAAATTGACTCCTATTTTCCTCATCCTCTTCAATTCTTGGTTTCAAAGCAAGTTTTGGGCATTGGCTTTCCGTACTCTTTATGACCTTCCCCTAAATGTACCGAACATCTCACATGCAAGTTTTAACCTTCCCCTATGCTTAACCCCTCCGACATCAGGCTACTTCGTAACTAGCACAAACTTCTTTTCATAATTGATCATTTGAAGCCATGAAAATAGCCGCATCTCTAGATTGGTATGGCCTACAAGAAGTGAAAGCATCCTTGTAGTCTGGAAAAGATGTGGACAACGACATTACCCGCAAGAAAATTATTGAACCATAAGGACTCATTACCAAGACATTGCACATTCACCAAACACTGTAAAAATAAACTGTCTCGGTAGCACAAGTCTGAGACTTATGAAGCAGTGTCTATACAACACAACCGACACTGATTGAAGAGTCTCGAAACCCTATGACCGAGACAAATAGATTAGTGTTGGTCACCATATATCGAGACTTGATGATAAGTCTCGATCATGTGTGACTGAAACAATCGTGTCCATGCTCACCACTATAAAAGTTGAAAACATTAAAAAAAAACATCAACAAATACCTTTTTTGTAGCTCTTTCTGTACCATTGTGTTATCTTCATCCATTTCACACTGAAAACAACTTTGAAATGGCCGGATCTACCAAACCCTATAATGAATAACCAAAACATCAAAGTCACTATTTGCATACTAAAACAGCTTATTTGAACCTTAATAGGGTTGAATCGATTGTTACAATGCCACTGACTAATGTCAAAGCAAAAGAATCGATACACGACCGCCGACGAAACACATGGGTTTCGGTTGGAGATGAGAGAGGACGGAGGTGGGGCACCCCAAAATTGTGTCCAATGTGTGTTTTGGTAGTATGGATTATTTATATGAAGAGGCAATAGTGTCATTTCCATCAAGGTCTAATTTAAAGGAGAAAAAACCATAAAACTGGTGTGCCCTCAGTAAATAGTAGGGTGCCTATAGCGCGCCTCTTAAATTATTAAGATTCAATGGTTACTGATATTGACTCCCTTTGTAAAATGATCCTTGCATATTTTTAAAGATTGGCTGGCGTACTTTTGATGCGTACATTTGCTACGCACATGGTGTCTTTAATTTTGTATTGAGATGTATGTGTATATATAGATTTTCTAGCAATTAAGCTCCTCCTTTTGGGCTTGATATGAAATAAAGAATACTGCTTGCCTTGAGATACCAAGCCACAATTTTTAAGGACATGGTCAATATCATGGTAGTTAAGCCTCATTATTCTTACAATGTAAGTTTGGATAGTAGGCGCTTAACAAGTTCAAGACCATACCATCCACCTATCATTTGAAGATGAAGTTCTCTACTATAGAAGGTGGAGGGGAAGTGATAGGGGATAAAAAACAGCATGAAGACTGTTATTTCATTGCAATCAAGTCATCTGGCATCACCAGTAAAGTCTTACCTGTAGATTTTTTTTGATAAAAAAGATGAGGAAGAAGAAAGACATGAACCTATGGAGGAGTTGATCCCATTACATCTAGATGATGAGGATAAGGAGAAAATGACATACATTGGGTCTTCATTAGGGGCCGAAGTTACAACTGATGTTGGTGCTTTTCATAAGAGCAATAAGGAAGTTTTTGCTTAGTCACCAGACAATATTTCAGAAATAAATCTCAAATTCATCATACATCGATTAAATGTTGATCCTTATAAGAAAATCATCAAACAAAAGATAAGGGCATTTGCCCAAGATCGATAGAAGGCCGTTGGATCATCATGGAGATCCAATATCCCGAATGGTTGGCTAACCTATTGATTGTAAAAAGTCTAATGGAAAATGGAGGATGTGTATTGACTCGATTGATCTAACAAGGCATGCCCAAATGTTTTTTTTTCCTTTGCCAAAAATTGATATCCTAATAGACGTGACAACATGTCATGAGCTACTGAGTTTTATGGATGTCTTTAGTGGCTACAATCAAATTCAAATGGAAAAGTCAGACTAACCTAAACTTTCATTCATCACGGAACACGGTTTATATTTTTATCAGATGATGCTTTTTTGGATTGAAGATTTTTGGAGCCACTTATCAAAGATTGGTCAATTTAATGAAGTTAAACCCGACCAAATGTGCATTTAGGGCGACCTCAATTTTTTTTTGGTTTCATGATCTCAAAACGGTGAGTTGAAGCAAACCAACAAAAGATCAATGCATTGCTTGACATGAATCCACTACGGACAATAAAAGAGGTACAAAAGCTTATTAGAAGAGTTGCAGCCCACTGAAGATTTTTGTCTCACTCAGCGGATAGATGTATCGACAAACTTTCAGTGGAGTGAGTATTGCCAAAAATCTTTTGAGGAGTTGGAAAAGTATTTGGCTACTTCACCTTTATTGCCAAACCCATAGCCGAGTAGACCTTAAGTTTGTATCTTGCAGTTTTGAATGTAGCACTGAGTACCATTATTGTCAAAAAGGAGGACAACATGCAAAAGCCTGTGTATTATATCAACAAGGTACTCCAATGGGCAAAATTTCAATATGCACAACCAGAAAAATTTGTCTATGCATTAGTAGTATCGACAAGAAAATTGAGAATATATTTTCAATCTCATCCTATAGTGGTCTTAACAAATCAACCACTATGGAATACAGTTCATTCTCCATAAGCCAATGGAAGAACGGTCAATTGGGATGTTGAGTTGGGAAAGTCTGATATCATTACAAACTACGAGTTGCTATTAAGGCACAAGATCTTGCGAGTTTCATTATAGAATGCACAAACTCGTCACATGATGAAGGTCAACCTTCATCATTTCCTTCACCAACACCATAATACTGGAAAGTACATGATGGAATATCGAATACATTAGCAGTGGTGTGGGAACGCAAATTGAAAGTCCAACTGGTTTTGTTGTAAAATCTGCTTTAAAGTTGAATTTTCCAACTGCCAACAATGAGGCCATGTACGAAGCAACAATTGCAAGTAAGAGCTCATATGGTCCCTCATAGCTGAATGAATAAATCGTTTTAGTGATTTACAGTTGGTGTTAATGTAGATCAATGGGCTATATGTGACGGCTTCAAACCCCACAAACTGGGCCTCGCCTGGCCTAAACCTAAATGGACCCTGTTCAAACCATGCGAAGCCAACGCAAGCCTAGTCAACATCTTTTTACTAATTATTTACCATTTAGTTGCTTATTAGATTTGTAATTGAGTTTTACAAGTATTATTATGTTATACAGTGGAAAATAAGTAATTTAAGGCGACTACAATTTAAATAAACACAACAATTAGGACAACCTTGTAACGACCTGTACCTTAAGTACGTGATTAGCATTAACCCTACTTTAATTAACCCGAGTTAAGCTCGTGGCTAAGTTCGGAGTACCTTGATATGTGTGGGTGTGTTGGCGTTGCTCTATTGAGTTTGGATGGTTTGATAATGAATTAAATACACTATATGTTATTAATAAAAATTATTATAAACCTATAGTTAGGAAACAAATAATTAATTACTAAATTACCGGTACACCTAGTGTGACGAAGGGGTCGTGGAATGAATGTGCACACCAAGTGTACTTGCTGGTGCACCCGGTGAATTTATAGGCTTTAAAAACATAGGTATATAAATTTATATATTTTATATATAAATATATATAAATAAACCTATATTTTGATTTAATTAATTTGGATCATTAGATCGTCTCGAGATGAGCATAAATGGAAGATGTATTAAGATCAATGTCGCTTTAGCACTGATGTCACTTTAAAAAATAATTTCCATTTGATTAGCCTCAAGATCACACGATGTGTATCTCGAGGGAAATCTATCAAACTTATCTCACTGTTTGAACGTGAGAAGGAGAGATTGATCGAGTGGGGGAAGTTTTAATTTCTCGAGTGATCGAGAGATCGTTAGAGTGATCAAGGAGGTAGAAGAGATAAACAACAGTTAAATTGGGTGTTGGTAAGTGTTTCATCAAGTTCTTTACTTTCAGTTTTAAAGTTTTAGTGGAATTCGTGAATTGGTGATGAACTCTCGTTAATTATAGTTGTTGGTGATGCATATGGGTGTAAGACCTCATTAGAGGCCTTCCCCGACGTCTCGAGGAGGTTGGATAATGATTTGGTGATCGAATTAAGGTTGCTGCCATGTTTTATGTTTGGTCGCTTGATGGTGGAGCTCGCTTCCTTTAGCTTAGAGGCGCGTTCCCTTAATGAAAATTGATGAACCAGAGCAGGAAGTGCGGTCCCACCCAAAAAACAACAATAGTGTCAATTTATTCATTGGAATTTCTAAGAGTTTAGGGATTGGTCTAAGGGTCTTAAACCTTGAGTGTTAAACATATATTAATGTAAAATGGTTTGTGTTAGGTGCTCAAATACCGGAAGAGGCTCAAGTAACCCGAGAGTTATTGAATTTGGAGTTAAATTTAGGGAAATTCGACAAAGGTAAATGAGGCTCAATTATATTATCAATCGTGCTATGTAAAGTAGTATATTTAGTTATATAGTTTATGGACTGAAAAATTGGAGCAATATATTGAAACAAGCATAAAACTTAATTTACAACTCGAAGGTGAGTCAGATTGAGTTAATCGGATATGAAGTGGTTATGAGGTCGCTAAGGATTAGCCTTACCCTCTTACCTTCATAATATGTGGCAATAATATCATCAATCATTATCTAGAAGTGTCCGGAGACTCAGCTAGTTTTGAATACACTGATGAAATCACACATCGACCAATGTGTGAATTTCATTAGTGTTATTCTCGAGTAACTGAGAGATGAATCTTATAACTGAAATGAAAAATGACGTCACAAGTATAGTCGCTATTGAACTGATGACTTGCATCTGTTATCTATTGTTATATTATTCTGATGCACTAAATAGATATTTAATGGAATCATATTGTTATTCATTATTTGTGTTTATTAAATAGACTTTTGATATATAATCGTGAGTCAGTGATTGAGCATGTTGGAGTGCTCACCTCTTTAAACATTTCAGGTTCTCAGCCCGACGCTTCAGCTAAAGGGAAAGAGAAGGCATATGAGTTTTTAGTCTTCTTTACGATGTAATGAACCTTCTATGTATATATATTGTTTGAATTACATTGTTGTAATATAAAAGGGTTGAGAAGTTTTATAATCAATGTTTGTTTTGATAAACTCTGGATTTCTGTGTTATTGTTTACATTATCGAAAAAGTTTTTAATTTCTCATTGCGTTTACTTTGACTTTTATTTTTTATTTCTATATATATATATATATATGTTGAGCTTATCAAGTACAGGAAAGAGAGGTTTGGCTCTAGTTAAGTCTAGATGGTGTATCAGAGCTTAAGTAGGGTTTCGAGCCGAGTATCGCCTTAATCGGGATAGGGGATGCTACAACCCTATGAATGGAAGCCCTGCAAAATAGATCTCATGCATATAAGGTGACAAAGTATAGGAAATAACATATATATATATATATATATATATATATATATATATATATATATATATATGTATATCCAAGTGTTTACTCATCCCATTAACCAGTTTTAAACATAAAAATATGTGCATATACAAAAGATATATATATATATATATAAACCTACGAGTAGCAAACGTAGAAGTCGACTTTGAAGGTAGCTTAGAAGTAGTCACCAAGTAATGACTCATTTCCCTAACTAGACGATAGACCTGCAATTATTGTCAGGAAAGCAACAATTTTAGTAACTAAAGCCAGAGTGGTCAACAATATTTCAAATATCAAATAAATGGTTAGTCGAATAATCATGGAAGGACTATCAGAGTGACAAGAAAAATGCATGATTTCCAATTCAATAGAGTTAACAATGAATAAATGTGTGGCGAGAATCATAGAGAAATAGGCGACTAAGTATTCCAAGTTGATCAAGTGTGATGCATAACACAACTTGACTTTCAAGACGTCTAGTAGACTTAACTTAGTCACTTAATTGACAATTTAGATTAGGTTCATCCAATGTAGTATACCGTAACCAATCCTACCAACTTGACTTTCCTCATATCCTAAACTGTGCTCTTAGGTAAGTCCAACAGCTCACGTAGTCACGGTGGAGGAAAAGATTATAAATCAATCCCACCCGTGACTACCATATCAAAAACTTAGACCTTAGGCCTCTCAATACTGGATCCAAAGAATGCACAACCATCATTTAGACAAGGATAACATAAATCGGATCACAAGAGAGTAATGCATACATATAGATAACACAAAGATGACAATTTAACATGAGGATATCAATTTATTAAGAATAGCATGAATAACCAAAGGCATTGAAGTCACAAAGATAACTGATTGCAAAGAAACACTAACCAATAATGACCAAATAAAATCATGTTAAAGCTTCAACTTGTTTACTTACCTCTGACGTGTAAAAACCAAGCAATATTTGACCTTCTAACTCTTTGAAACTCGTACCCAACACTCGACGTCGACTCCTTATGTTAGTAGTGTTTATTAAGTTCATTTTAAGTGTGTTAGAGGCCATAATTCTTGATTAAACTAAGTTTAAGAAAATCACAAGTCTTATTTTTGACCTTAGTGATTGTATTCGTGACTGGTTGAGCCATATTTGACTAGATCACAAATGACTAAACTGTGACTGGTGCAAATATAGGTTGTAGTCGATTGTATTTCTTAAGCAGATCATTTAGACCTTGGTTGCACTACCATTAGTCAAGCCATGACTCACTGAGTTAGGACTATCTACTTTAATAGTTTACATTCCAAAAGATCAATTATAAAAGTTCCATTTGGCTATGCTATAGTTACCTGAGCGATGACCTATAATAATCCCAATTGACTGCGCCACAGTCAAGACCCGTCTCACTAAGTCCTGAATTAGCCTAATTACCCTAAATAGGCACCTAAACCATGCAATCAACTTTGCAACTCAAAATACTTTCCATTTTAATTCTTAATAACACTCCTAAACTAAATTTATTTCCTCAAAAAACCTCACTTCTTGATTTTTTTAATTGTAGCAAATTAAGAAATTATACGAAATATTACTCGTATTTTATAAAAAATTTGACAACACTTCGCCTAAAACTGACTTGCCTGAAAATTCACTTAATAGATAGTAGAATTGGGAGAGGCCTAAAAGGACTCGTAACTCCCCATAGTTCACAATATATATATATATATATATATATATCAAAATCAAACTTATAAACTACTTAAGTCTCTAATACCTCCATTACAACTTTACATTTCCAAAATGAGCAAAAACTACTCCATAACTGAATGGAACATCAACTAAACCATAAACACTTTTAAAGCTTCCTAAATACATGTTCATGATACTTCATAACCTATTCAACAATGTTTCACGATAACACTTACCCCAAGAACCCCAAAACAATATATTTGAACAATTTACAACGAGAATTAAACTTTTAAACTTGAAAACAATCACCAAGATCTTCGAGTCTTGTTCGTTCTTTCTTGTCTTTACAGAGAACCTGACATCATCAAAAACAACTCAAAGATGTCAGGTAAGTAAACTCTTACTTTGCACTGTACTCCTGCAAATGTTAGTCCAAATATATGGAGACATGTATATGCATTTCCAAATAACAACAATTTTACATAGCAACGTAGATCCCTCTTTTCCTATTTTAAGCTCATAACAGGTGGGTCCTCTCACGATGAACCTAGAACAATCTTATGAATTCAATGCATGCTACTTAGGAGTCGACATTACCCGCCTTAGATGCCTGCATTACGTATAGTCTGGAGTGGAGCACCTTACACTCTTACGACCGAAGCAGGGGCAACTCTATCCGAATGCCATGTATGCATGACCAATCAAGAAAGCGAAATGCAATGAAAACTAAGCACAAATGCAGGTACAAAGATAAATTCCATAAAAAGTAAAGACCATTGTAGGGTTTACTTAGAACAAACAAGCTTTGAGCTAAATTTTCGGGGTCCTCGTAACGTCGGATCACCTTGAAAGTGGCTCCAATAGCTTCCCTACATATCCAATTAAAATTAGGGTCAATCTTCAAATGAAACCAAATAATGAAACCCTGATTAAAACAACAGCCAAAGTATGCTTGATAACTATTTCCAAAATAATTATTTATAACAACTTCAATTAGCTTTCAACTAGCTAACTTGATGTGACTTCTTAACCTTGAAAACATCACTATTTCTCATACTGACCGAAAAGGAACTTGTAGAGCTCCTTTCTACTTTCCATATACTCCAAGAACATTTAAATCAAATCATAAATGGAGAAGTTATGAATTTTTCATTACAGTCTGTTGATTAGGCAAACTTTAATAATTTAGAACTAACAAAACTTCTCCAAATCAATATTTTTACAATTATATCATCAAAACTCAGCACCAAACAACATGAAATCATTCAATGCACACTTAAAATATTTCCATAGCACATTGAATCAATTTGGACAAAAACAAATAATCCAATTCGTCCAAAATCCCAATGGAAACCAATTTTGACTATAAAACATCTTACAAATAGTTATCAACCAAATTGCATCTATTCACTTCACCAAAACCCTAACCCACATCGTTGGAATTTATTCGAAATAACCTAATACATCAATTATTAACGATCCATACCAATTCCTATCAAAACCCATAAAAAGAATTGAAAAATCGAGAGAATTCAAATTGAATTGAGGGAAATGCCCTGAATTGAGAATTTACTGAATTTCGAGTCGAATACCTAATTTTCACTGTGAAAACTTGGCTCGAACTGACCGTCTTGCAACGCTTTACTATTTTGCAAAGAAAAATCAGGTGAAAACCAGACCTCGAGAGATCGCATAGCAAAAACCCGAGTTAATAGGGTTAAGGATAGAACTAAGTAAAACGTTTGGTTTGAACATTTAAAATGAAACTTGGTTTTATTTTATTTTTTTATATATTTATATATAAACCCACAGCTGCTTCTCAGCAGCTTAATTTTTGTTTATTTATTAATTCCCAAAATTCTTATTTTGACGTGTTTTGACTTGTGGTGCTCATTTTGGATATGATTTTTACCAAATTGAGCCAACTTCTCGATAAAATAGTCCAAATCCATAAAATGCTCAAAACATTAGTTTTGGTCACGCCAAAACTCTAAAAAGTTTAACTTTGTCATCTTCCAGATCAATTCTGTTGCCATACTTAGCTAAACTAGCACCAATTTGGAACTAATCTCAACCTTAACCATCTACTACTAACATGCAACTCGAGGCAAAGTTTTGTATCAATCTCGTTCTCATTTTACATTACCACCGTTCCTGACTTACATGCAAATCGAGACAAAACTCTCACATGATACTTAACATTTGTTCACTAGTTTTTGAGCGACCAATAATTTTTCTTGAACTTGTGTCATTTAGACACACACTTACAACCCCAATTATGATAAATTTTATGATACACCTCAATACACAGACTTCCCGATGAAATGCTACATAATACACACATGCACTAGGCATTCATCAACAAAAAAAATAATATTTTACCTTATGATCTTCGGTCTGTAATGTGCGGGTCCCAATTCGAATACTTAAGTTCCAAATAAAATCCAAAAAATGTTTAATTAGTCGCATAATCAAGTTTATGAAATTCTCGAATTTTACACCGACAATTGGCTTAACCATAATTTTAACAACCACATTCGACTGTCTCAAGATATGATGAACTATAAATTGCAATAACCTAATTTGTTTGAGCCCTAATTGGCTTAAACATGTTTTGTAGCAGCCTCATCGAACTATGCTTAAAATGACTGAGCTATGATTAACTAGACTATGGTCGACTGAGCCATGACCGACTGTTTCATTGGGTTGCAGTCGACTTTATTTCCTGCAATAATTTTTAGGCAGCCCTATTTGGGTATTATTGCTGTACAACAAATTAACGACAACAATAATAACAAACTGAGTTCCAACCATGGAATCTCCATTAAACATGGGTTGATTTAACCCCATTAAGTCCTTACAACCCAACAACAAATGTATTTACATGATGAAACAAAAATGAGAGGTTGAAGATGAACCCTTAACTGGGGGCCTTTAATGGATTTTCAACTTTGCTCCTAGCTTCATCCACTCCAAATGCCTAGATTCATGCTTCCCTGGTGTTGTTGTAGTTGGGCCTAGAACCCTCGAGCTTCAGTTCCACCATTTCTCTAAGCTTCTATCGATTTCCCCATGTTCCATATTCTAACCGTCCTTCTCTCTCTCACTCTCTCACTCTCTCTCTCTTTCTCTTTGTCTTCATAATACTAGAGAAAACATGAAAATGACTCGATCATCAAGTCTCCGATACCACATTTCAATTTGTATGGTTGTCATTCTCCCAAATTCTTGTGATTCAAAATGAGCCAATAATTAACCCGGTCAGGTAGCCATAATGGTAAGGGTGAAAGTGGGGTTGAGTGAGTTAAGAGCACGACCTCGGTTTCAATTCTCCAGTGTGGCAAGATTGCTCAGGTCAACACTCAGTTCAATTGCACCAGGGCCTCGAATGAATAGTCAAGTTCATCTAGACACTAACGAATATCAAAAAATGAGCTAACAATTCACTTAGCATGTGGTATAAATTTGCCAACATCCTTAATTCAAGGGCCATCAATCTTCTTAGTTTGACTTATATCACTCATCTCAATGCTAATCCCAAAGCCAACACACATCAAATTGGTCTTAGGCTAATCAAACATACAATTGATTTAATTAACTTCGATACTAGAATCAAATTAAATTATAAAATCGTGAACTAAGTTATCGAAATTACCTAAGTTCCCACTATCATCTCGGTCCACATAAATCCTTGTGCTCACACGTATCACAAGTCCTTACTTGCAAAATCGACGATGAAAATCACTTAGTTGTGCAACATTTATATAGATGATATACATTTCCTCATCCAAATATAAAATTTTTCTGGTCCGTACACAATATAATGTCAACTAACCAAAAATAAAAAATATTTTGAAATAGTAAGGCATTGATGACCAATTTTGTTGAGTGTTATCATGATTGATTTAGTGGGTTGTAAGACCAAGATATAAGCTATTAGATGTGCATAGGGATGGGCGTTTAAACAAGATCAAAGCCTACAAATGAATCACACCTAGTATATAAGTATAACTTTATGGAAAACTCAAACCAATAATCTTATTTACATGCGAAGGAAGAAGAAGGTGATCTATAGTTATTATCAACATATTACCGTGGAAATTCAGAGAATTGGGAGGTGTTGATCAAGTTGGAGAGTTTTACTCAACTAGGTAACCCAATTTACACCTTCACTTTTTCAAAAAGTGTAAGTGTGGATTGTAAATCATAAGCGGTTATGAATTCTGGGTATTTGGGAAGTTTTTCATTTAATTTGATCAAATTGAAGTGTATTTGGAATCCCAAGCATTGGAATTGAATATAGATACCACATGGTGTGAGCTAAGCTTGACGCCTTGACGGTGCCTTGCCCTTTGTACACACGATGCTAGACCACAGCTGTAACGACCCAAAATTTACTAATAGTAAATTGGCCCATAATCAGGGTTACCGACCCGTGACGTGATCCGAGAGCGGTAACATGGTCCTAATACTTGGCATGAGGATTGAGTAATATATTATTTTTGAGTGATGGATGGCTAGTGTGATGTATGTGTGTACACTATACCCGAATTTTATGCAATTTGATTATTCGTAAGTTTAATGCGCAAGTAGAGACATACCTTGAGATGCGTGTGAGGCACATGGGACTGGGTAGAGTGTGATGTGGTAATTCATAATTTAATTAATTATGATTAATATAATAAATTTAATGTGCCTATGGTTGTGTATATATTGATATGGCCTAAGTTAGAAAAATAAAACAATAAGTGTTGATTTGCCTCGAGATACGTTTAGCCACCTTCACTAGGTAACTTAAGTTGTTTTGAGTGTTATCAGGGATAAGTTAGTGGATAGTAGGATCAAGTTATGAATTGTTGGATTTGCCTAGTGATGGGAAAACGCATAAGGATCAAGGGTCGTTACTTAACCTCATCACTATATAAACTAAGTTAGTGGGGATTGCATGCAAATCACTCCATTTTATTTAAAAAAAGAGAGAGATCTGAGGAGAAAATCAATAACTTGTTGAATGAAATCAAAGATTTGGGAGGAGTTTGATCAAATTCAAGAAGCTTTATAACTAGATAAGCCAATCTTTATCATGACTTTGTTAAATTCAATAAAGAATTGCAAGTTTTGGTTCAGTTTTGATTTTTCAGCAATTTCAGTGGCAAATGACTTTATTTTTAAAATCTACTTCCATATTTGGATTCCTTGAGAAAACCCACTATTTCTACTATAAAGAAGTTTTGGATTTGAACATGTTGTCATTAAGTTATGAATTTTTGAAGTTCATGAAGTTATTTAGTTTTAATTTTTTTTATGTTTAATAAATCCTCGACTTGGTCTCTTGGATTTTGCAGTGTAATGAATGTTTGATGAGCACCGATGGCACTAGACCACCCCCGAGTTTTGCTAGGTTTGACTATGGTTTACATTATTTTTGAGTAATTTGAGCATATTCTTTTTAGGAATTAACATATTATTAGAGTTTTAGGTGTTTTGAGACTTGGTTGGGACATATCCAACTTAAGTCGCCACATTAGTGGCGGGTCTTTAAGAGACCCAAAACCCTAAACTTCATTCCATCATCTTGTTGACTTCACCCGTAGTTGAAAGACTCGGCTCGCAAGATTTGATAGGAATCATTTGAATTAACTCCTATGCTTATTAGTTCGTGCTCTTTTATGATAATTTTATTTCATAGTTTCTTTAGTCACCTAGACATGCGAGATTTGAGCACTCACTAGTTTTTGGAGACTTTTTTTGTTATGCACTTCACTTGTATCATCTTCTTATTTTATCCATATTCTTTTTCACCACTATTTTTTGTCTTTTTGTTGCATGGATTCCTTGACTTGTTTTGAACCTGAGGACAAGGTTCGGAATAAGTTTGGGGGTACTTTAGGATTTGTGGATTGAGTTGGATGGACTTATTTGCGAAAAGACCGCAGTGAGATCGTTTAAAATTTTTTTCCAATTATATGCGGTTACATGTGGTTGACGATGATATTGGTGGTGTTTGATATATCTTATTCATTCATTTCGTCCATTTCTTTTCCCTCCATATCTCATATTTCTCATTAGGAGTTGATACACTTTCATGCATGTATTTAGTATAGTTTTTATTATTATATTGTTTAGATAGTCGCCAAACTTTATTTCATGCCTTTGGTTGTGGATGAGTACATTATGCTTGCCTTTTTGACTTGAAACTTATGAAAAATTAGGAGAAATACTCACCGAGTCCGTAGCTCAACATTTTTATGATTTTATGATTAGGACTTAGTATGATGGTTAAGCCTTACGCTAGATACCAAAATGGGTAAACGGGCTTAAATTGTGCAAGTGATGAGAGACTTTAACCCACATTGGGAATTTGCTTAATTATAGTGAAAGTGAGAAGGGCTAACAGAGTTTTCAAAATATAGAGTCCCACAAGTTTCCACAGAAATGGAGCAGGAAACTTGTGGTGGGAAAAAGTGAGAAAATCTGGTCCATAGAAATGGAGCAGGACCGTATCATAAAAAATAAAAAAAAAAAAATGGAGAAGAAAAAATAGAGAGTATACATATAAAGTGGATAAAGGCGGAAGTGTATGGAAACTCCTCAAATAAAAAGATTTAGCTCGAGTGCTTATAGCTAGATTAAGTAAAATTGTAAACTTGCATGCTTGAATTATAGACAAGAAAACCCTCACGAGTAGTTGATGGCATTTGTCTTGACCATATCTTTGTCTTAAAGTGTGATCTTAATTATGTTGGGTTGCGGTGGTTATTGACATATCTTAACTCCGAAATTTCATGAGTGGCTTATTAACTTGGCAACTATGTAAACCAAAGGAACTCCATGAATTCTCGAATCGTGCATAGGATTAGTCGAGTCTACATACATATCTATATTATGAGTCTAGTTTATTTGCGTGTTTGTCATTTACACCTTTGCTCGACGCAAAGTCCTAAGTTTGGGGGTATTTGTTGAGTCGTTAATTATGTAATATTATATATAGTTTATTTATATATTTTTATTGTCGAAGTCTCCAAAATACTAGCCTAATTATGTTTATTTATTATTTCAGTGGTTAACGGTTGAATTAAATGGATTGAAAAATACTCAAAATGGAGTATTTACTTGCAAAAATGATCGGATCGACAATTTGCCTCGAAATACGCGTTGCGCGGTGAGTCGAATAGCAGACGGTGTGTTCCAGCCAATCAGAAGATGACACGTCAGCAAGCGGAGGTGCCAACAGCCAGCGTGAACCAATCAGAGAGCGCCGCGTCAGCCAGGGAATCCACTTCATCGCTGCGCAGACACGCGTCACACACCATCCATTTCTTCTCGCGCAGCTACTGTTGATATGCCTCGGGATGCGTGCTCTCACAGACTCCCAGATTTTCGCACGATTCGCACGACTTCTCCTTCGCCACGTCATGCCACGTGGTATGCTCCCATTGGTCCAGACACGTCACAACAGTCACCGCACCAATCAGATAGCGACACGTGGCTAGCAGCTCAGCCACACACAGCAGTGGCGCTCCAATCACAACACGCCACGTCGCCAGTCCACCTCACTCACCCAATCACGTGATGACACGTGGCAGAGAATGGAAACCAATTCACTTAGGGATTTTCTGGGTTTTTAATTTTCGCTCTCTCTGTTTTTTTTTTTCTCGCTTTTTTCGCCGAATTCTCCTTCTCATTCATTTTTTTTTTTATTTTTTTCTTCTTTTGTGTTTTTGATGGTTAAAACCAAAATTTTAAGCACGCTTTTGAGGAAGGTTAATCAAGCATATCAATGGATTTTGAGATTTATTTATTTTAATTTTAGTCTTTTCATTAATATTTTATTTTTTTGGGTATTATTTTAACAATCAAGGTTAAACACTAGTTTAAATCTTGATTTATTTTTGTCTGGTCGTATATTCGCAGTGTTTGTGCAATAAGACACACTTACGTAATCGACCATACCGATTGATTCGACTCCTTTTTGGGACCGGTTGAATACCTTAGAAATCTAGGCTAAATCGACACACGAAAGTGATCCGGTTGTCTAGTGTAGTGCCTTCAAGCCCATTGCGGTCAACGATTAAACCAATTCACTTGAATTGTGGTTATGTGTTTGATTAGGAAGTAGTCATCGCCGCATCTTGGTAGCTATCGAGACAGGAAGAGAATCACAGATGCATCGGGCCTATAGCTACACTAGATATTTTGATTTGCACATTTTACATAAATCGAAGACCAAATCCAATCTTATCAATCAACTTGTATGTCTTGACCTAGGTATTTTTATTAATTGTTTTCAATTTATTTCCATTGTTTTATTCACTTTGTTTATTTTTAGAGTAGTTAATTAATTCAGCTCTCTCAAAACCTCCGATTTCTTTTTTCAATTATTTTTAAACCTTAGAAAAGAATATCAATCTCTGTGGGATCGATCTTTGCCACTATTTCGCAAATAGTTGGTTTAGGTAATTTAAATTTTATTGACGCGTTTCGCGCGCGTCAATTTTTGCAAAATTGATGCGCGCCGAACGCGTCAATAAAATTTAAATTACCTAAACCAACTATTTGCAGTAATAGTGGCAAAGGGTCGATCCCACAGAGATTGATATTCTTTCTAAGGTTTAGAAAATAACAAAAAGGAAATCGGGTTTTGAGAGAGACTCGAATTAATTAACTACTCTAAAAATAAACAAAGTGAATAAAACAATGGAAATAAATTGAAAACAATTAATAAAAATACCTAGGTCAATACATACAAGTTCTATTCGGTCTAAAAGATTGGATTTGGTCTTCGATTTATGTAAAATGTGCAAATCAAAATATCCTAGTGTAGCTATAGACCCAGAACGTACGCTGCTCCTCGCTTCTTCCTCGCCTCGATATAGCCAAGGTACGACGATGACTACTTCCCTAATCAAACACATAACCACAATTCAAGTGAATCGGGTTTAATGCGTTGACCGCAATGGGCTTTGTGAAGGCACTACACCTAGACAACCGGATCACTCGTGTGTCCGATTTAGCCTAGATTTCTAAGGTATTCAACCTATCCCAAAAGTGGTCGAATCAATCTCCAGATGGTCGATTGCCACTAGTGTGGTCTTATTGCACAAACACAAGCGCTTACGACTCATCGACAAATAAATCAAGATTTAAACTAGTGTTTAACCTTGATTGTTAAAATAATACCCAAGAAAATAAAATATTAATGAAAAGACTAAAATTAAAATAAATAAATCTCACAAATCCATTGATATGCTTGCTAACTTCCTCAGCCTTGCCTAAAGCTAGAGGTTTTAGCCTCAGATCAAGTTAACACAAAAGAAAAGAAGAAAATAAAATAGAAAAAAATGGGGAAGAGGAGAGAGTTCGCCGAAAAAGGAGAGAGAAAAAAAAAACAGAGAGAGAGCGAAATTAAAAACCCAGAAAATCCCTAAGTGAATTGGTTTCCATTCTCTGCCACGTGTCATCACGTGATTGGGTGAGTGAGGTGGACTGGCGACGTGGCGTGTTGTGATTGGAGCGCCACTGCTGTGTGTGGCTGAGCTGTAGCCACGTGTCGCTATCTGATTGGTGCGGTGACTGTTGTGACGTGTCTGGACCAATGGGAGCATACCACGTGGCATGACGTGGCGAAGGAGAAGTCGTGCGAATCGTGCGAAAATCTGGGAGTCTGTGAGAGCACGCATCCCGAGGCATATCAACAGTAGCTGCGCGAGAAGAAATGGATGGTGTGTGACGTGTCTGCGCAGCGATGAAGTGGATTCCCTGGCTGACGCGGCGCTCTCTGATTGGTTCACGCTGGCTGTTGGCACCTCCGCTTGCTGACGTGTCATCTTCTGATTGGCTGGAACACACCGTCTAAGCTATTCGACTCACCGCGTCTATACATTCAAACGCGCATTTCGAGGCTAAAATTGTCCGCCTTTATCCACTTTATATGCATCCATTATGGTCCTCCAACACAAAGGTGTTAGCAAAGTAGAAAATCGCGAACGCTCCTTTACTTCCACCCCGTATAAGGTTTATCAAATATGCATGGGAGGTGGGTGGTTTCACCAACACCCGAGGTTGGTCTTCCTTGCTCTCTATCCTGCGGCTCTCCGACGCTTTGAAATGACTCCATTTCTAACACGACGTCATCATCATCATCATTCGTGTGCAATGGACATGTTTGGCTCAATAAGAACGACTTCAAGTCCTTGCGTTGTTTCGAGCCAATAGTTCTCCACCGTGTATCAACATTCTCCTCAACATTACTCAATGTATCAACATTCACATTCTCCTCTCGAGTAAGAAACGGTTGTGTATTACACAACTCTTTCGTCACGCATATTCCTGGAGTGTGGCATTCAATTGAATAAATTGATTTTCCAAGTTTTGCAAGCTTGGAAACTCACGCGAAAAATTGTTGAAGCTCTTCGTGAAACCGCCGTTGATCATCTAGTATTGAGAAAACCCACTATTTCTACTATAAAGAAGTTTTGGATTTGAACATGTTGTCATTAAGTTATGAATTTTTGAAGTTCATGAAGTTATAAAAACAAAACTGAAAATTTTGCATGTTGTTATTATGAACTTGCCTCTATAATTTGATCATAACTTTTTCATTTTAAATTGAAATGGACCCATTCTGGTGGCATTTGAAAGCTAACTTAAAAAAGACTAACTTTTTCCTGAAATATTTTGAGATTCGAATGTTTTCATGTCTAAAAATTCTCTGCAACTTTGATGATGAATCTGAAATTTTTGGGTTCATAGTTTTGCTAATGTCTTGCTGTTTTGAGCATAACTCTCTCAATTCTTATTGGATTAAGCTCATTTTTTAGTATGATGTTCTAGGATATGTTTTAGGCTTTAGTAAAAAAATCATGAGTTTTGAAGCTATGGTTTAGGAGAAATGAAGTTTACAAATTTGCTGGTCAGAATCTAAAACAGTTTTGAGTCATTATAGTAAAACTTCCATATCTCCTTCGATTCTTATCGAAATTGCGCAAACCTTATAGTTCTGGGAAGCTAAGACATGCTCTAAAAAACTTTCCTTTGTACTATAATATGAAATTTTAACGTTTTGGTAATTGAAATCAACTCATAAGCTATTGCGCCAAAACTGTCATTATTTATTAAAGTAAATTTCAACATAAACAAAGTACTAAGGGGGCTAATTGTGAAACATTAGAATTTAATACGACTTAACCAATTTAAAACAAGCTAAATTAAATTTTTGATGGAACCTCGGGAGCTTAGAGAGGACTTATAGGGTGTGAAACGCGAGTTTGGAGTGGTTAAGAGCCTGTATAACATAGGAATTGCGTGCATTTGAGGTAAGTAAACCTATTGAGGCAATTCTCTCTACTTCATTCCATTATTGAGTTAATATATAGTTATTTGGACTTGTTTTAATGCTGATCTTATATTCCTAATGCATTGCTTAGTATATACTTTCATGTCTATGATTTCTTTGGCGATAATCATCGTGTAATGACTTGTCGCATGACATTCCTTGTTTTGGTTTCGTTCTAAGATTAGATTCCTTTATTGTTGTTGATCACAGAGCTATTGAAATGTCTTCTTAATAATGCTATGATTTGTTTGAGTCTCTTATTGGTGTATGTACACGCCCATGTCAATATGTTTGTTATGTAATACTTGTTTGTACAATATTCAACATGAAATCTTCGATAGGCATGACTTAAGGAGCCCACTTTTATAGGTGCCCTGCCTTTATGAGTTGCACGATCCCTGAGGTTAAAGTCCCTGAAGATGTTGGCACTCCACACAATTGTTATCTTTCCATTATATGAGATGCGCGACTCACAGTTAGAGTCCCATGGGATGTCGACACTCCACAAAGCTGATGTTCTCGAAACACGGGGTTAGAGTCCTTGGGGATGTCGGCTGACTAAACATAGATTTGCATGATCATTCTTTCTATCATCCTTTGTAGAAGCTTGATAACTATTTGCATACTTTCTTTTCAGCTTCTTCTTATTCATAGCTATTGTATGTTTTCAGTTACCATTCTTTGTATATTTTGGAAATGTAGATGAATAGCCTTCGGGTTTTACTTTCTACTTTACTGTGCAAATCGTCTTTTTTATGATGGTGGGTACAGATCTATCGAGTAGCAAACTAGGGAAGGAGAAGATCTATCAGACCCCACCTAATTAGAGCATCCGACCAGCCTAGATTACTTTACTCCATGATAATCTAGCAGCTTTAATCTCACCATCAATAAAAATTATTTATTCAATTCCTCATAATCATCAAAAATAAAACTTATTAACTTTAAAGGATCCTAAAGTAAATTTCAAACCTCAAAGTTCATTTAGATTGACTAAATAATCTCAAAATCCTGTAAGAGTTTCTCGACAGCACCTTCTCTGTTTCTAAGCCTACACCGAAAAATTCAGCCTTCAAAAATCTTCAACAAAACCTATTCAGGTTGGAGGAAATGTCAAAGGACTCGCAATCCACCCATAACAATTTATATTGCATTAACAAAAATTATATATTCATTCTAACCTGATTTAAAGTATAAAAATCCTTATACCAATATTACCTTAGCTTCATCATTTTCGTAATCCATCCCAAAACTGTTACAAACATTCCAAAAGAGATCCTAACCACACACGAACCCAAGAACCTATTTATACAATATATTATCTTAAAAGATAATACATACATAGAGAGAAATGAACTAATCAAATCACAGAGAATCTGACAGCCTTCCCTTTTCTTCGTCGTCCATCGCACCTGTCATTACCCAATTACAAAAATTCGATAATGTCAAATAAGTAAATACCACACTGTCCAGTACATCTGTAATAATCAAATGCATTGTATTCCAAGAACTTAAACGAATAATAATATCGTAAGCAATCATAAATATACAAATATGCAAGCGATCCTGTTTTTATTGACCGACCATTGTGACGATTCTAATTTCTAAATTAGTAACGTACCCTATTTGTGTATATGGTGTGTAAACCCTAGTGTGGGCCCACAAAATCATACACGCTTAATCGAAATGACAAAAAAAAGAAATTCAACGGCGAGAATTATTAGTTTCCTATTTTAAGTTGTCAATTTAGGAAAGAAAAAAAATTGAAAATATTTGCTTGATTTAGGAAAGGAATAATCCTTGATTAATGTAGAATATGAGTGATTTTAGGATCTACCTATATCATCTAATAAAAAAAGAGTGCACGCACGTTGAACCTACAAACGACCGGAAGGGAGAAAACGCAAGCCGAGAGAGGGATAAGGAAGCCGATCCTTGGAGTACCTCGTGTTAGGTAAAATCTCTCTCGCATTTATCTTGTCGGATCGATCGATTTCGGATTTGTCGAGTATAGATTTGAGTTTCCTTTAAAAAAAAAAAAAAGATCGCATACTTGTTGTCGAAGAAGAGGAGGAGCACATACAGCGCTCCCCCCGCAACATATGAGGGGAGGTTGGGCCTTTGGCCAAACCACATGAACTGCTGGTTGGGCTAAAGGCCCAACTAGGAAACAAAAAAAAGGGTTGGGGTGATCAAGCCCAACCCCCTAGAACTGCTCTGCATCAGCAGCGCAGTTCAAGGGATGGGGAGGGGGAAATGTGCACACATACAGGAACGCGTATGCGTTTCCCCCTGGAATCAACCCAGGCCTAACCCAGCAGTTGGGCCGATCCAGGCCCACTGGATCGGCCACCGCTAACGACCCAAACTTTAAATAAAAAAATATATATATATATATATATATAAACAAAATATAGAATAATTAAAATGAATAAATTGAAATGAATTTTAAGTTTTCGAATAGCAATAAAGAAATAATATTTAAATTGTGTTTGCAAAACATAAAAGTTTTTTCGAAAAGAATTTTGAAATTAGTTTGTTTTTAAGTTAACTGGTTTAGTTAATCACCAATTAACCTATTTAGGTTGACTGAACTTGGGAGTACGCTCGTGAGTGCCAATTAGAGATTTTTGGAAATTAGCGTATCACGTAAGTTGGGATTTAAGTTATTGGTTTTATGATTATTTATCTTTCTATTAGACTATGTGATATGAATTATGTAGGTAGGACATACGGGTAGATTGTGGTGCATTGTTAGACATTCTATGTAGATGATTTAGTGGAGCTCGCTAGGAGTCCTTGCACCAGATACTACAAATTCGGGACAGTTGGACCGTACAAGTGAGAATAACAAAAATGGTGGTCGCCCAGAATTAATGTTTATTAATTGAGAATACGATTAACTCCAATGTTCTCAATAAATGTTTGGTAGTAGGTGCTAATCCAGTTGGACTAGTTTGTGGACTTGGTGATAGGTAAATCTTTCACAATGTAAGGGAATGGAGTGTTGATACCGCTATGGCCATAGTGGGGTCAATCTTCACAAACTTCAGCATGATTGATAAGTTTATCACAGTAGCTCATACATTTAGCATTTGCACATTTTGATGCAATGATTATGTTTTTGTTTATATACTTTCTTGTTTATTCCCTTCGTCATATAAAATCTTTGCAAGTTATGCATTTTATTTATTAATGCATCTATTATACGAAATGTTCATAACGCTAGTTACTTAACATAAACTTACTGAGCACCGTTGCCCTTTATGCTCACCCAACAATTTTCCCCACAGGTTCTTCATTGAGAGTCGATAAGGGGAAAGGAGTAGCTCCAGTTGTTTAGATGACTCTTCTGATTTTTGATTGGTATGGTTCGAGATCGAGCCAAAACTTGGTTTTTATTTATATTAATTATCATGGGTTTGGGATTTGAAATAAACCGAACAAGAGGAGTATTTATGCTAGTTAATTAACTCTTGATTTCCAGTGTTGACCTTATGTGGAAACATTGAATTAAATTCAAATTTATGATATTCCGTTGTGTTTATAATTCTTTCATTTAAATTTCAAATTGATGATGGAGGATATTGAGTTGATTTCGAAAGAAGGCTCACTAGCTAGGTTCTTAACTCAGTGACTGAGTTGGTTAGCGAGTTATGGATCGAGCTAGGCCGGTCGGGATTCATTTGGGAAAACGGGTCCTGACAACCATAATCAAGTTACATCTTCCAAAAGTGGGGGGTAAACAGTAATAAAGGTTCGTGAGTTTGAGAGGAAGTCCCTCGAGAAGCCACACCCTCGACTCTCTATGGAGTATTATCCTGGCCAGCTTCTCAAATCCTCATAAACAAGTGTGTACAACGATCAGTGACTCCAGCAGCAGAGTACTACGGTGTTCATCCTACCACACATATAGCCAATGAACACAATAGGACCCCTGAAGATCTCCTTCCTCTCGTGTCCGTGAATGCATGACCAATAAATTATGCAATGATACCCCAGTGCATGCAATTATATTCGAGAAATACCCATACAATATAAAAGTTCATATGGGATTTACTTACAGTACAACAACAAAACTACAAACTCTTCCCGCTCCGTGTCAGTAAGCTAGTCCACACAAGGTTTCAATTGCAGTTCTACAGTTAATTTATAATTCCAGTAAGATTCTACAACAATTTGTGAATTTTGGACATTTTTGGATATCGTAGCATGTATTACAATATAAAACCCCAGTATAAATCCTCGAAAAAATTCCAAAATTCTTATTTTTCATAAAAATCTACAATTCTCATTAATTTATCCAAAAATCCCATTTTTTTGAATTTTCCCTAATTTGCAAGGATTTTTATTTAATCTTTCTCGAATTTAAAACCATTTTTTCTATAAGGAGTGGTTTGATCCCTGAATCAGACCGGTCCAGCTCAATTGAATTGGACCTGATTCGGTCCAGTCTGGAGATCAAGCCCCTTATTCTTCCCCACTTCCCCACGATGAACAAAACCTTTCTGTTCTGCTTTTTTTTTTTGGGTTTCCAACCCCATTGGGGTTGGGCGGGCGAGCTCATGGCTCCCCACCACCGTCTTCCCCCTCCTCCTTCTTCTTCCTCCCTCTCGTTTTACTATTTTCTTATCGTTACTGTTTTTTTCTTTTTACTAACTCAAACTCTTCCTTCTTTACCATCACAACAATCAGTACAATTTCTCTCTTCGATTTCAAAACTCCAATCACTTACTTGATCACCACAGTCCACTAAAAATCAAAATTCAAATTTTCATTAAACCTTACCTTCCAACGCCACCATAACAGTCACGGCAACAACATCAACACCAACCACAACTCCTCTTAATTGATGAACAAAGGGACGAGAGAAGAGAGGAACATCAAACCAGACACGTGAGAGTGTGTGTCCACAGTGAGGACGAAGGGGCGATGAAGGCATGAACGAAGATGAAGACGATGAAGCTCTTCCCATTCGATCCCCTGTTTCGATTTGGATTAAAAGGGGAGGTCACCGAAATGACCAAACTGCCCCTCTAGTTCTATCCTTCTATGTATAACCTCACTGCCCATTTGGTAATTTCAGATTTCTATATAATTTCATGTTTATCTCTTCAATTTTGGTCCAAATTAAACCCCGAAAACACCCCAATTATGTTGAAAATTGGAGAATTTACTAATGCGCTCTGAAACTCCCAAACAACTTGTCTTGCACATAAATCGAGGTGTGTGGGCCCACATCGGCTCATTAAATCTTATTAAAGTTCTAAACTTAAATTTTAAAACTTAATTGCAAATATTTTTTGTGAAATTCGAAGCGATAGTTCGAGTCAACATTTTAAATCTACTGGGACTCATTTTGACACGTATCTCGAGATAAAACCCCGCGATAATATCAAATTTATTTGGTTAACTTGAAATTCGCAAAATTACATAATATTATAGTACACAACACTAGGCACACATCGCACAATAATAAAATTACATGTAAATCTCATTTAACCGGTCCTTAGCTCTCGACTCGCGGCCTAAACCATAATTAGGCTATGATAATCTCGAAGTAGCTGTATTTATCGATTTAAATTTTTTGGGATTTGACAATCTTCTAAACTAATAAAAATCTCATCCTCGAAATTAAAACTTAAATCGAATATACCTGAATTAAAAGAGATATGAAAAATGCTCTCTCATATACGCCTCTCGTTCCCCTGTTAACTTTGAGTTACCATGAAATTGCCACTTAACAAATACAAGTGAAATTTCTTTATTTCGATGCTTTTGGACCTTCCTATCCACAATTGAAATATGTTGCTCTTCATATGAGACATCACACTACAAATCAAACTGATTCCATTCTACTATGTAATGGGAATCATGTTCCTTCCGCTTAAGCATAGACATATGAAATACATCATGAACTTCGGCTAACTGAGGCGATAATGCAAGTTTATAAGCAATATTTCCAATCCGTTTCACAATTTCAAAAGGTCCTATAAATTTGGGAGAGAACTTTCCTCTCAGTCCGAATCTATAATAGCCTTTGGGAGGGGACACTTTCAAATAAACCAAATCTCCTTCGTTATATCCCACAACCCGATGATCGTGATCATAATAAATTTTTTGTATTTCTTGAGCCGCTATCAATCTTAGATGAATCTGCTGAACAACCTTAGTGTGATCTCGAACCATCTGTGGCCCCAACTCCGTCAAATCCTCTGGTTCAGCTCAACTGACAAGAGAAAAACTAGATATCCCATATAAAACCTCAACCGGAGCCACCTCGATACTCGATTGATAACTGTTATTATAAGAGAACTCGCACAAAAGTACATATTCTTCCTATGAACCTCCATATTCCAGTACACAAGCCTTGAGCTTGTTTTCTAACACCTAGATTAACCTTTCAATCTGACCATCCACTCATAGATGAAATGCATGTACTGAAATGAGAAGTGTTCCTGTATGCTCTGCCACCTAATGTGTACTGAGCATATCGATAAGAAACTATCATTAACGATACTCCAAACAAGCGAACCACCTATCGCTCACACAACAAGCTCAACTGTGTAAAGGTATCGGAAAGTGACATAAGAAGAAAATGAGCAGACATTGTCAGTCTATCAACAATAGTCCAAACCGCATCATGTCTCCTCCATGAAGTAGCTACAACATACCCACAGGTTTTCACTGATCAGCCATAACATGTTGGCAAATATCACATCTCCTCACATAATCACCCACATCTACTTTCATCCCTGACCACCAATACAATCACTTCACATCATGATACATTTTGTTTCTATCAGGATGAATGTTATATCTGAACCGAATAGATTCTCTCAATATCTCATCCCGAACCTCAGTCATTGATGGAATCGAAAGTCTGCCTATAAATCTCAAACTCTAATATGCATACTCAGCTCAATCTGGATTATTACTATCAACAACAAACCCCTTGAACTTAACATACTCCACATCAACTTTTGGAACCTCCAATAAAGTCATCGCAATGACCTTTTCAAATAGAGCATACTCATAAGTCAATCACGTCTTCTACTCCTAAAATGATTTATCACGTCCTTTTGATCATACGAATTCAATATTTTTCTGAATTTATATAGTGATTAGCGAAGCTAAATAAGAAAGATCTTTCATGAATATATAATAATAGCCAGTCAAACACAAAAATTTCATTTTAGACAACAAAACTCAAATTTAGTAAATTTGTCATACGACCTATGATTTCTCAAAGTTTGGAGAGTGACAAGTCAATAATTAGACATGTTTTACAGTGTAATTTAGGTTGACTTCATATATAAATAATGATATTACATTAGGTATTCTCTTGTTTTTGTAATTTCAGGATTTAATTAGGAAAAATAAAGAAATGGGAAAAAAAAAGGAAAAAAATCAAAATAGTCAATGTAACGACCCAAATTAACTCAACTAGGATTAACGTTAATCTCCGAGATTGACGGTTGTAATTCAAGTGTTATGTGGAAAACTCAGTTGACTTGGACATGAGAATCGATGAAATATGTTATTTATAAATGATGGTTGCTTATATTGCGGTGTTTAAAATCATTAATAATCATATTGCATCGCATGTATGTACATTGCTATCGTGAGAGGACATGAGACGGGTATTTGCCTCAAAAAACGTGTCGACGCGGGTATCGGGTAGGTGTAGTTCGGGTACGCTAAGTTTATAATACTAACTTAAATAAAACGACTAAGAATCAAGGTGAATATGACATAAAATGGAGAATCAAAATTTAGGCTAAGTCAAAATAATTGGGTACATCAAGGATTGACGCGCCTTGAGATGCACGTTGGAACGCGGACACTGGGTGCCGGGTAGTCGAGAGTGAGTGAGACCACAATTGGGTTAATTATGTGATCAAATACATTGAATATATTATTGTTATGCCTAAGTCGGCTATTTAAAAAGAATTAAATTGATTTTCCTATAGTTAAATCAAATTGAATAAAAACCATTGATGAGCATGAAGATGATCCAAAAATGTGTACTACAAGGCTATTTAGTGTCTCAATGAAGTCATTAATTTTTATGTGACCACAAGATCTTCCTCGGGATACGTGTTCACCATTGATTCCATCACAAACTATAAATACCCACTTAGTGGAATTTCAATTGAAACCACTTCTCATTTTCATGCAAACTTAGGGATTTTCAGCAACACTTGAGAGAGATTTCTGAGTTAAAACTGGGATCTAAGGCTAAATTTCTTGAATAGAAAGGGCTATAATCAAGGTAAGGCACTCACTCTCCATCTATTTAATCTTCTTCAATTTGTTTTTCATGAAAATGAGCTTGGAAAGATTTGGGGTTTAATTGTGATTTGTCGTTGTTGTTGTTGAATTGTTGGACAATGATTAGAAGAGAAGAGAAAGATTTTAAAAAACATATCACAGGAGGAGGCAGAGATGAATTTCAAAGATTCACAATAATATATTATACGCATATATATACCGAGACTAATTCAGTGCACGTTTCTCGATGGAGATCTCAATGGATGGACAGTCTACTAATCCACCGAGAGACTAGCGATCCGGCTAGAGCCACGACCACTACTACTACTACTACACAGAGTGTTGATGATCGACTCGTGGCATACGATGCTCAGTTGGCCGAGATTTTACAGTTAGTCAGGGCTCTAGCCGCAGCAGTGGCAGTAGCAGCAATAGCTCCCATAGTACTTGCTGTACTGATTACTAGTACTCCGACAGTCATTGCCCCGGTTCTCCTGCAGACGCCTGTTCACATTAATACTCCCACAATTATTACGACACATGTTGAGATGGTTACTCCAGTAATTGTACCGATGGTCGCACCAGTCGAGACACCGACTCCTACTCCTACATCAACGACTACAAAGACAACTAGTACAACTACTACCTCCAAGTTTACATTGACGCATGAGGCAAAGTTGATTAAGGAGTTTATTAACTTTCAGCCTAGATATTTCTTTGGAGGTGGTGACTCGGAGGCGACCAGGAGATTATTAATTTTACACCAGCGACTGCATAAGTTGTTGAGGGTCGAGGAGAATATGCAAGCACGTGTTTCGAGATAATGCGTCCAAGGAGTTGCAGTTATTTGGTGGACAACATACTGCGACACCCACCTTGATCCGACAACATGGGCGTAGTTTAGACATATCTTATATGATGAGTATATCGCCATTGAGGTCCAGTTACATTTGAGAGAGGGTTTTTTTAGCCTTGAGACAGGGCAACTGGTCGGTTCTACAATATATGGAGAGATATCGTTATCTACTACGGTTCGTCATGGATGTCGACGACATATAGAGACCGTAGATCTACTATTTCGTGCGAGGTTTACATGAGGTCATCAGTAGTGCTATTGTGTCGACTCGGGCTCGCATTCTACATGAAATGTATGATCAAACGCTCACACATGAAACCTTTTTTTTAAAGAGAGATAGTAAATATATAGCCGTTGATTCTGAGGGATAATCAAGACAGGGTTCAAGGTTAGACCGGAGGCAAAAGAGGCAGAGAGATTAGTCTGATAAGGACTGTAGAGATGACCGACAGTTTTATACGACCTATAGAGATGATTGCGACCGCAAGGATGACTATCTGTCAGATCGATACAGATATGATGACAGACATGCAGTACTCGCTATTGCACCCACACTTACAGAGCAGCCTAGACATCATACTTCGAAGTACTAATCGGACTGAGATAAGGGAAGTCTTGATAGGGGTCAACCGAGTTCAGGGTTAGAGATCCAACGACAGACATGCAGGGTGGACGGAGATACGTCGATATTTGCATGTGGTCACATGGGACCTCTTAGAGCTGATTGTTTGATGTCATCACCACCACCAGAGCCATGAATAGACCCGAGAGTGAGCTCACACAGTAGGTCAACCGGACATGGAGGCGACCAGACATCATGTCGAGAGTGAGTCATCTGACGTATTTTGTTAGTTATTTATTTAAATTATGAGCATGTGTATGTTCATTCCAAGGTATGCATATGAAGACTCAGTGGTTGTGCTATACGCTAGCCCATAACACGTGGCACGGGCGCCCTTAGTGAATTGTGACCTGAATTGCTTATCTTCGGTGCACGTGTAACGACATGTTACCTTAAGTAGGTAATTAGCGTTAATTCGATTTCTAATTAACCCGAGTTAGGCTCGTGGTTAAGGCTGACTTGTCTCGATTAGCGTGTATGTAGATTTGTGTGATGTTTGGCATTTATATGATATGTATTAGTAATTATTGGAAATTAATTGGATTAATTAGCCTATAATTGAATAATTGATAAATTATAGGACGCCTAATACCGTGTGTGAGCCAAAGGTGATGCACACGTGTCGTCGGGTAGCATGCACGTTCGAGTGAACTTGTTGGCACGCACGTCAAAGTCTTAGGCATGTTAATATAGGATTATATATTTTTTATATATAAACACATATTGAAAATAAATAAATAATTAATAATTGGTGGACGCCTAGTGATACGCGGGGTCGAGGGTGACACACGTGGGACGTACAATAGTGTGCACGCCCGAGGGTGGTCGTTGGCGTGCACATCGAATTGATAGGGGCAGAAATACGAAGTTATATATATTATAAATATATATAAATGAATCCTAAAGTTTAGATAAAATAAAAGTATACATTAGATTCGCCTCGAGATACGCGTAGAATGAGAATGAGGAAGTAAATACTTTAAACAGCTTGGCGGTTGACATTGTGATGCCTTGAGATGGGTGCAACTCCATCTCGAGAGTAATCAATGGGTATATGGTATAAAAGTATTATTTTAGTACACGTACCCTTGGATTGGTCGCCAAATTCATGCGTACGATCTCTAGAGAATTTTTTAATTTAACCAAAATTAAGTCGGTCAGGTGGTAATGGGGTTTTTTAGCATCCACAAGATTAATCTTTAGATACGCAATGCATATCTCTGCAAAGCATCAAACTATAAAAAGAAAAGAATTGAATCTTTAGATCTACTTCGTGATTTGTGGGAATGAATCTCGAGAAAATTTTGTATTTATCTTCAAAAACTTACAGAACCCACTGTCTCATCTATCGAATTCGATTAGAAAGAAGAAAATAAAATCGAAAGAGAAGAGGGTGTAGGAGTTCCATGATGGAGGCGATGATGATGGTTAGACATTGTTGTGTTGTGTTAATGTCGTTGTTGAGTTGTTGTTTGTTGTTGTGTTGGCTGTTATTGTTGGAGATGATGAATTGTGATGGAGGGGAGGCTCGATTTTTCCGAGGGGGGAGATGACGCGGAGGTCGTCTCCCCTCCCAAATCAATGAAAAAAAAAAAAAAAAAGAGTTGGTTTGTTGAGTTGCAGGGGCAGCAAAGAAGAAGAAAGTGTGGTCTGACCCAATCCGAACTGAACGAGGTCCGGTTCAAGGTCAAACCACCCGATTTTTTTTTAAAAGAAAAAGCTAAAAAAATGGAGAAAGATTCTAGAAAAATAAAGAAAAAAAATCCCAAAATAATTTCTTGACCAAATAAATAGAAATTGATGAAATTCTATGAAAAATGAAAATCGGGGATTTACGCGGGACTTTATACCGTGGTTTTTACCTCGAAAAATGTGAAATTGTCACATTGGCATAAAATTTGATAAATTGGTTTCAGATGCGACTAAGACCGATTTAGGGGATCTAATTAATGAGTATTGGACCTAAATTGATGACAATTGGTTTAATTTAGGTTCTTGGTTGATAGGGAAAAGTTTATAGATCTCGAGAGTCGTGTAAATTAGTGAAAAATTAGGAAAGCTCGGCACAGGTAAGTGGACCTCGTATTTTTATCAATTATGCAACGTATTTAATATAATTATTTCATATAGCATTATTGACTGGGAATGAGGCAATGTACTGTGACTTGAACTGGTTTTTTATGAGAAATTGTTCCAAAAATAGATACGATAGGCGAATGGAGCTGGAGTGACGATGAAGGTGATTGGTTAGCTACCGACACCTTCCCTTCAGCTACCTTAAGGTACCCGATTGTTGCTTTCCTATTTGAGTTGGTAGCTACACTACGCCTATATACACAACTAATCACACGTCGGCCAATGTGTGAGCTTCGTGGACTGTAATTCAGGGTAGCGAGAGTTTACAGCTCAGTTTTGATATGAAAATACAAGTCATGAGTACAGTTGTAATTGACCTGTGAACTTGCATTCCGTTATCTATTGTTATATTATTTTAATGCCTGAATAGATATCTTTTGGATTCATATTGCTATTCATTGATTCATTGATGTTATTTGATAATTGATACGTCTACAAGTATCACTTACTGAGCAAGTTTGAGCGCTCATCAACCAATTAACATTTATGGTTGTCAACGTGCACTTCAACTCAGGAACGGAGAAGATTATGAGTTTATAGCCTTCTCTACGGTGAATTGATTTCCCTACTGTTTATATATTATATTGAATTACTATTTTGCAATAAACAAGGTTGTAATATAGTTTTGCAACCGAGGTTTATGCCAATTTTTGTATATCTTATGATTTATCAAAAAAGTTTTAATTCTGCTACGTTTTCAATTATTTATTCGATATAAGATATACTGTAATTTTGATTATCAGGTATGAAGGACGGTTGTATTGTTACTTTAATTGAGTCCTACTGGTGTACCGGGGCTTAATTAGGGTTTCAGGTTGTGTATCGCCCTAATTAGGATAGGGATGCTATACTACGTGTCGGTGGGTTATGGGTCTATGTCGACCACCGCAAGAGCTATTAAATGATAGACTAGTAGAGGGGTTGGATAAGCCCACTAGAGGGATCGCAACATACTGAAGTATGGTCTAGTGGGGTTCGAGAGTGAGTTGGCGACGTTAGTTGTTTCGCCACAGTTTTATTTCCATAAAAGGGTGAACTATAAATTCCTCAAGATCTAAATTTTGGGGACGAAATATCCTCTAGTTGGGAAGAATTGTAATGACCCGAATTAGTTAAACTAAGATTAACATTAATCTCGAGGATTAACGGTTGTAATTCAGGCATTACGTGGACAACTAAATTGACCCGGACACGAGAATCAAGGAAATATATTATTTATGGATGATGGTTGCTTATATTGCGATGTTCAAAATCATTAGTAATCCTATTGCATTACATGTGTGTACGTTGCTATTGTGTGAGGATTTGAGACGGGTAATCACCTCGAAAAGTGTGTTGATGCGGGTATCGAATAGGCGTAGTACGAGTATACTAAGTTTTATAATACTAACTTGAATATAATGACTAAGAACCAATGTGAATATGACATAAAATAGAGAATCAAACTTTAGGCTAAGTCAGAATAATTAGGTCCATCAACAATTGACGCACCTTGAGATGCGCACCGAGACGCGGGGCATTGGGTGCCGCTTAGTCGGGAGTGAGTGAGACCACAATTGGGTTAATTATATGATCAAATACACTAACTATATTATTGTTGTACTTAAGTTGGCTATTTAAAAAGAATTAAATTGATTTTCCAATAGTTTGATCAAATTAAATAAAAGTCATTGATGGGCATTAGGAAGATCCTAAAATGTGTAATACTTGGTTATTTAGTATCTCAATGAAGTTATTAATTTGTGATAGCCTTAACAAGAACAATAAGATTTTCCTCGGGATACGTGTAGACAATTAATTCCATCACAAACTAATACCCACTAAGGGGAACTTCAGTTGAAACCACTTCTCATTTTCATGCAAACTTGAGAATTTTCAGCAACACTAGAGAGAGATTTATGAGTTCAAACTGGGATCTAGAGTTGGATTTCTTGAAGATCAAGGGCTATAATTAAGGTATCGCACTACCTCTCAATCAATTTCATCTTCTTCAATTTGTTTTTCATGAAAATGAGCTAGGAGAAATTTGGGGTTTAATGGTGATTTTTGTTTTTGGTCTTGTTGTTGTTGTTGTTATTTTTGTTGGATGATGATTAGAAGAGAAGAGAAATATTTAAGAAAAAAATCACAGAAGGAGGCAGAGAAGAATTGCAAAGACTTGCAATACGTCTCTGCAGAGACAATATGGGTGGGTCGGTCCTGTCGAGCCGAATCGAGCCCACCCTAATATAGCCCGGTTCAAGTGGGCCGAACTCCTATTAAATAAAAAAATTATTAAAATTTAAATTAAATACATAATAAATGAAATAAAGTACATAAAAATAGATAAAAAATTATGCAGAAAACCCAAAAAATAAAATAAAAAAAAATATAAGAAATTGGGAAAAAGGTAGAACATTAGATTTCGAGAATTTCTCGAGCATTTGGCACCCGGTGTAACTTGAAAAGTGTTCAACAACTAAAAAAAATTAGAATAAGATTCTAATTTTTAGTTTAATATTAATAATTTAACTTAATGTGGCACTAAATCAATTAAAATAATACATTTGGACTTCAAGGGACTAAGGGGACCGTAGTTCGGGTACCGAGAGCTAGGCGGGGTCAGATTCAAAAGTCTGGGAAAGTCAGAGCGTGTGTTTGAGGTGTGTTAAACCCAATTAAACGTCACTTGAGTATTTACTTTCTTTCATTACTGCTTTTATTATATTTCAGTTCAGTCATCTTTTTCTTATCGCTGTTCATTTCCATATTCTATCACTTAGTTGGTTTGGTTGAACGGCCGGTTGAGTTTACTCCCGCAGGGTATTCTGTTGTGTGTTTATGGCATGCTAGACCATAACATGTGTATTAAGAGTCCTCTATGAATGACGACTCGAGCTATGTTGTTGCCACACGTGTCGATGCGTTGTGGGTCTACGACTCCCACCGAGAGCACCAGGTGATAGGCCAGTTGGGTGCGCCCACTAGAGGGATCGTAAGGAGGAATTTGAAGTATGGTCTAGTCTAACTGGGACAGGCACACACATTTTCGTTTTATTTTTATTTATGCATGCGATGATATAGTTACAGCTGCCTATTTACATTCCGCATGTTTATTTAATATTATTTATTGGATTTCCTTTACTTTATTATATGAATGCTCAGTGAATTTCCTTGGGATTTTACTAACTAGAATCATCATATGTTTTGTTGTGATGGCTAAGTGCATATCCTTCTACGAGTAAGGTTAAGGGGACTCTTGGCGACTATCTCTAAGCTCACCCACTATTCGCCACACTACTCGTAGGTGATTATTTTGATATTTTGTTATATATTTCGGGTTTATGGGAGACTTTTGAGACACATGTACTTGTATATATTTACTTTTATCGCCATATATATACTTGTACTCTATTCAGGGTTTTTCACAGTATGACTGGTGCTCTATATGACTTGAAGGTTACTAAATATTCTTGTTTATTCTTACTTAAAGACTTCCGCTGTAAATTATTGATTGATATACTTACAACTCTATATAGAGAATAATGACTAGCACACACACCGAGGAACGCTGACGAAGCGATGGACGACGATAGGGCTTTAGGACCTCCGTAGTAGCCCACCCAGCAGCCTCGGGGCGCGAGGCGACCACAATCAACTGGAAAAAAGGTCAAGCGATTTCCCAATGATACAAAAATACATATAAATCGCTACTAAAATCGGCATCAAATATTTAATGACTCCAAGATTTAATGATTCCAAGATTTCATGTGATATAATCATCACTAGGTTAAGAGGTAATGTTACGCTCTATTGTTTGAATGCAATCCATGTATATTACATTGTTTAGTGGGGGGTTTGTTTTGATGTTTGTTTAGATATTTATATTATATTGAATCTGAATTTCGTTTGATTAAGTTTGCATTAAATTTTTTGAATTAGTTTAGTTAGTTTGGTTAATTAAGTTAGTAGTTATAGTTTTTAGTTATTTAGCATTTTAATTCCCATTTAATTAGATTAACTAAATCAAGAAAAACAAGAAAAAACACTTTCCTGAGAATTTTGTAAAGTCCCTGTGGAGATGATATCCCACTTACAAATACTACAAATAATAAAAAAATATGCAAAACTATTGTGCACGCTCGACACGTGTCAATTCCTTTGCTTGGGACATCAAAGTGCTAAATTTGGGAGTATTTGACAAGTCAATAATTAGACATATTTTATAGTGTAATTTAGATTGATTTTAGATATAAATGATGATATTACACCAGACATTCTCTTATTTTTGTGATTTCAGGATTTAATTCAAAAAAATGAAGAAATATGAGAAAAAGAGGAAGAAAGTCAAAACAATCAACTGGAGAAAAGGTCTAGTGATTTCCTAACGATACAAAAACACATGAATCCTTACCGAAATCAGCAGCAGAGAAGAGCCAGCGAATAGCCAGCATTTTAGGATTCATAAATGAATCGCTGGATGAATCGGTGGAGCAAAAAGAGATATTTTCAGTGATTTACCCAACGATTTGTGTTTAACATAGGATTCGCTGACAAATCGCTAAGGTCAGTGACAATTTTTTTAGATTATTATGAAGAATTTGAGTTTATCAAGGATTTACATAGCTTAGGAAACAATAAATTGGACCTTAGGATCTCGAAATAAGTGAAACTCACTAAGCACTATTTTCTCTTAATAAGTTTGTGAAAGCCGTAAGTTAGTTTTTATTGAGTTTATGTTTGAAGCAACATTGGAGTTTTTTTATTTCAATAAGAGGTATTTATTTAATTGTCTTTTAATTATATTATTGTGTTATTTATTTCCAGCATGAGTGAAGAGTTTATTAATCTAAACAAACCTAGACATTTATATACTTTGGATTGCTATATAGTTATAATTAAGGAATCATATAATTAATGCTTTAAATCTATTCATACACAACAATCACGATTTTAAGAAGTTGTTTTTGCGTATTACAACTAATGATTCTTGTATTGCATGCATAGTTGGAAATATGTGTTGTGATATATAATTTTCTAGATTTATGTCTATGATTATTGACAACAATTATAGAAGTAGTAATTAGGATTAATCTATAAGGCCAAATTACTCGAGTAGATGTTCTAAGTGATTGTGTTCAAAGTTATTTATTGATTAACATATTTTGATTAATATTTGGTTTAGATTAGACATAATTTTCATTGAGTGTTAATGCTATTGTATTTTTATTTTATCGCGTTTGATCAAATATGTAGATTTACAATAATAAAGATATGACCATTTTTATCAAAAATAGGAAAATCGATGGCTTGCTAAAGCTTATCAACCTATTATGAATTAGGATTTAATGATTCAAATATTCCATGTGATACAATTATAACTAGGTTATGAGGTAATGTTATGTTCTAGTGTTTGAATGCAATCCAAGTATATTACATTGTTTCGTGGGGGTTTGTTTGGATATTTGTTTGGATACTTATATTATATTGAATTTAAATTTCGTTTAATTAAGTTTGCATTGAATTGTCTGAATTAGTTTAGTTAGTTTGGTTAATTAAGTTAATAGTCATAGTTTTTAGTTATTTAGCATTTTAATTCTCGTTTAATTAGATTAACTAAATTAAGAAAAACAATAAAAAAATATTTTCCTGAGAAGTTTGAAAAATCCCTGTGTAGACGATATCTCACTTAACAATTCTACAAATAATAAGAAATACGAGAAACTATTGTGCACACTTGACAAGTCTCAATTCTTGACAACTCAGTAGGGTAATGGTACTTAATCAAATATTTAGGCTTTGGGTATTCATCATCCTCATTTTAGTGAGCTCCCAGTAAACAAAAATATTGGCTTATTCTCGAAGCAGAATAATCTACTATCATTCCTCTAACTCGTGACCATGTTTTGCTGTCACTTCCATAAGTATTCGCGTAAAAATCTCTCACTAGAATGTCGCATCCCTTCTCACTAGGAATATCTTTAAGGTCTAAATGGTTACAGTCCTAGTCAATAATCCTCGGTTTCTCGCATCAATGATATATAAGATCCTAAGCCTATATTTTAACTAATTCTTCACATTAAGTCCCCCTTCAGGATCAACTTTCTTCCTCTCTATCTATATTTTCTTAAACTTGTCAAAGACCTTCTCATTGATAAAATTTTCCTTCCTAAGAACATACTTATTCACTCCCTTCGGTATCTCTTTGTCTACTCCCTCCTCCTCATCCTCATATTCTTCCTTAGAGTCATAGCTAAACGATAAAGGTAGGGTAGGCTCTCTTAGTGGTCTAATCCTAGATGTATTGAAAGAAATACTCGTGGGTCTAATTGGGGACTTATTGGATTTATCCTTGGGTTTCTCTATTAATTCTCCTTTTCCTTTCTCCTCCCTCGAACTTCTACCCTTTCCACTTCCGACCATTTTAATAGATACAAGGAAAAGAATAACCCTGTAAAACCATTTAAAACCAAGTTGTCAAAAAAATGTTCGGTAAAAAAATCAACTTATTCATCTAATAAGGAAAAATTCATCGAAAAAAGTCATTTATAAATCGAGAGTTTGAAATTCGATAGAAATACATAAAAACCTCTAAACTCATTTGCAACTTATTCTCGAATTAGTTTGTGTGTAAAATTCAATCTATTCGCCTATACTAAAAATAGTTCGAAAATTTGATATCAATAAATAAATTATCACACTATTCACATACTAGTATTATAATTGAAAACATTCAACATTAAAACCAATTTTAGCAAAAACTCTAAAATTTAGGTTTTAACCTAAATAAAAATCCATGAAAAACCAAAAATATAATCAATAAAAGGCTAAGGTTCTCATTGATTACCTTCTTGAAAGTGAATCTTTCAAGATTGAAACTCTAAAACTCCTATAGAACACTCCTCCAAGCTCCAACTTCGTATTCCCCTTGCTCAAGCCCTAGTTGGCTCTACACTCTTAATTAGTAACCAAAAAGCTTGTGAAGTGGCTAAGAACGGTCGTCCTAAGATTAATGGAGGATCTTCATTGACGAAATGTAGCATAACCAAAAAGTTTGTGGGAATAATGTACTTGTCAATTTGAACTGGTACATTAGTAACCACTCCTATTGGTTTCACTGAATAACCATTTAGTAGAACTTTTTCAGAAACAAGTACATCCAACTCCAGTTGAGTATGAAAAAAGAAGTGAATCGACATGTAGTTTACTTTAGAACACGTATCACAAATAGTTTTAAAATACCAATCCCATTTAAATTTTATGTTTATGTATATATATCTTAACTCGTTCATTCTTTGTCCTAACATTCTCGTCTTCCATTATTACTGCATTAATAACATATACTTCAGCTTTTAAATGATGATTTAATTCTAATGATTTATTATCACTAGTTTGTTTATTCTTAGGTTCATCAGAATAATCATAGACATCTTCATCATTAAAATGAAAAGTGACAATTTTGTTTTCAAATTCCATATGCATTTTTCCTTCAAAGATATTTTAAGAAATGGTCATCCTAAAAGTATAAGCGGAGATTTAGTTGATACTGAGTCTCTCATTTCCATGACATAGAAGTCAGCTGGAAATAGTAAGTCATTTGCTTTTACTAAGACATTTTCTAGTAAACCATTAGGTTTAATAACTGTGTTGTGAGCTAAGGTAAGATTAATAGGCGTATTAGTCAATAAACCTATGTTCAATGACTCATATAGTTTAAGTGACATAACATTAATTGATACTCCGAGATCATACATAGCAAAACCTATAATAGAAGTTTCTAATGTAATTGGAATTTCAAACATTCCTGGATCAGAACATTTCTCATGCATTTTATTTAATAAAAGCAGGCTTCGTTTGTCCTAAGTTTTCCTTAGATTCTTCTGAAAATTTATCCTTAGATTTAGAGAATTCTTTCAAAACTTCATTATATTTAGAAAATTGCATAATTTATTCTATCAATGGTTTATTGATTTTTATTTTTCTAAATGCTTCAAATATGTCTTCATTGTTTTCTGAACAATTGAAATATACACCTTATATGCTGTAACTTTGGCTAAATACCATGGGTATAGCCTTTCAGGATAAGGTGTATATTTCAATTGTTCAACCATCCATTCTCTAGTAGGAATGACATTAGCCATCATTTCTTCTTCTTCTTCTTCTTCTTCAATAGTTTTATGTGTTTTCTTTTATTACTTTGTTTAAGTATCTTTCCAGTTATAGGTGTCTTTTTCATCATTAAAAAACATTGATTTGTGCTTGATTAGTAGTAGCATTAGCAGCTTGAGTAGGTGCTTCAGCTTGATTACTTTTTTGAGTACTTAACCTATTTATTTGTAAATTCATTTGAATTAACTGATTTTCAATTCATTAATAGTAGTATCAGTCTTAACCTAATTTTAAGAAATCTGTGTAAAGTTCTTAATACTTTGGTTCATAAAATTATGCAAAATTTGCTCTAAATTTAGATTTGTAGATTGAACATTTTGTTGAGGTTGCTAATTAGGTGCAAATTGCATATGAGCTTTTGATCTATAAATATTATAATTTTGATTTCGATGACCATAACTAAGATTTGAGTGTTGTCTTCCATGATAATATGTATTGTTATTATATTGATTTCTTGGAGGACCAAAAAATTGGTTCGTCATTTCATTAACCTCTTCAATATTCTCTTCATGTAGTGTAGGACACGCATCCGTAGGATGTGCAACTTCATTACAGAACCTACAAGCTTTAACTTGATTAGATCTATCTTTAATTAACAGCTGAACCATACTAGATAATTCATCAATTTTATCATCATATGTATTATTTCTTCTATTATCAACTTTATAAAGTTTATTTCTTAAGGACTCAATCTTTTCACCATATTGCTTAGATTGCTTAACCATTTTATTAATTGCTTCCTTAGCTAACGTATGTGTTGTTTCAAATAAAGATCCACCACATATTGTGTCTAATAATATTTGTTCAAAGTGAATGAGCACTTCATAAAAATATTCTAATAAAGCTCTTTGACTATAACCATGTTATGGACAAAAAGAAAGTAATTTTTGGAATCTATCTAGAATTCATTAGAATTTTCATCAACTGTCATCTTTGCAACTGTGATTTGCTTTCTATAGGAACTAATTTTTCTTGCAGGCATATATTCATCTAAGAAAGCTTCTAACATTTGAGTCCATGCAGTTATTGAATCTTGGGGGAAATAATGTAATGGCCCGTTTCATTAACACCGTTATTTATTTCGTAATTTTAGACATGGACGCCAGCTCGGATCCACATGGACGCCGCGGGTAAGGTATGACACACGTCAATCTAGGTACACTTGTAAATTGTGTATTTTATCATTTAATTGCGATGCATTTTATGAAATTATTTATTAATATATCGCATGTGTGTTTGTTGAATGGTTATATCATGTGAGGTTGTGTGATAGGTAGTCGCCTCGAAATGCATGTCAACATGGGTATCGAGAGGCAAAATACGGGTACACTAGAAAAACTTGACAAACTCATGTAAATATGACCTTGTAATTCAATTGAAATGGGTAAGGTAACCATATGCTAATTAAATTAAAATCTAAATAATAGGCTATAGTGCACCTCGAAGTGCGTGTCGAGATGCAAGGCACCAAATATCGGGTAGTCGAAGTTAGTGGGACCATGAGTTGGTTAATCTTGATAAATAAAACACTAACCATATGGTTTAATAAGCCATAATGTAAGGTACATAAATCAAATAAATGATAAGCCTATAGTTTGAACTAAATAATGAGGACCATATGATGGACATCAAGATGATCATTGTGAATAATTCTAGGAGATGAGTATGTTAATGGAGTCATCTGGTGGTGTAGGACAGCATGTTTATGAACCACAAGATAATCATCGAGATACATATGCACACTTGATCTTAACCAAACATATATATAGGAAGTTAGTGGAGTTTTGATCAAACACTCAATTTCTCATGCAATCTGAGAAAACCAGAGAAGAATAGGGGATTCAAGCTGGAATTCAATCACTTTAGAGATCAAAACTGAGAATCAAACTAAGGTAATCATCTTCATCATCTCATACACTCTTCAATAAACCTATTTTTTGTGTTTTTAGTAAAATTTGAGTTGGAGGGTTAGATCCCTGGTTTTTTGATGGAAACTTAATGAAATATGGGTTTAATGATCATTTCTATTGAGGATTTATCATTAGTTTTGCATGAATTGGAATTTGTGTTTAATTTGGGAAAAACTAGTGAATGTTAGGATTTAAGGATTTTGACCTAATTGTTATTCTAGAGGTGAGTCCAACTGATGTTTTGGAGTCACTTTGGTATAAAGAGGATGTAAACCAGGTTATGGTAGCTAATTGATAGGGGAAGGACATAATTATCGACTTAAAAATTTTGTCACAGAGGGCAATTAACGCGCTAATTGGGTTGATTAGCACGCTAATAATTCTGGGTTTCCAACTATTTCTTAAAATGAAGAATAGTAGCGCGCTTGATAAATCCCCTAGCGCGCTAACTTCACCTAGCGCGCTAGGTAGATCCATTAGCACGCTAATGATAGATAAAATATGAATTTTAGATCCATTAGCGCGCTAATGACATATAAAATATGAATTTAAGGGCTGTTTTGGTGATTTTCAACTTAATACATATCTATACACTTTTAAACAACCTAAACCTATAAAATTGAACTCCAAGGACTTAGGAGATCGTAGCTCGGTACCGGGGAGCTTGTCGGGTCAGATACGGGAGCCCGAGGAGGTCGGAGAGGGGTTTGAGGTTTTTAAAACACAACTAAGGAACTCTTAGTATTTGATTATGTTTTAAATCTCATTCCTATCATTTCCTTGTTGTTTTTTACAATTCTCTTTCGTTACTTATATGTGGTTTGAGGTTACTCCCCCAGATTTCCTGGTTGTGTGTTCATGATGCACTAAACTATAGCACGTGTGACTCAGCCCTAAGTGAACATCAACCTGAGCTTGCCCTTGGTGCCTGTGTCGGTGACTCAACGGATTCGGCCAGCACCGCGAAAGACCAAGTGTCGGGCCAGTTGGGCGCGACTACTAGTGGGAACTTGGTGACCTGAAGTACAGTCTAGCCAGTTCTGCATGTTTACTTGACAGTACTTCTTGCATTTCCTTACTTTATTTACGCGAATGATTAGAGGGGTTCCTTGGGATTTTACTTACTGGACTCGTCATTTTTTTTATTTTTTTTTTCGGATGATTGAGTACAGATCTTAGTACCAATAGGGGCAAGGGGATCCTAGGTGACTACATCTGATGCCTGCCGTCGAGGACCTACTAGTACGTGCTTATTTTGATATTTTGTGTTATTTTGGGTATTGGGGGACTTGAGATGATACGGTACATGTATATATACCTTGTTTACGGTACGGTCACTTATATACAAAGTACTTTTTCAGATTTTCTACGGTAGGATTTGCTCTTATGAATAATGTTCACCATGCTAAATTACTTATTCCAATTGTATCAATTAAGGCTTCAGTTAATTTATGTTAACTTGTAAGATACAACCTACTAGGATGATTAGATAATAGAATAAAATTTTACATACTTAAAGAGAATAAGTTAAGAAGATATTGATAATCCACTAACTAATTTGATAAAACACACGTGAAAATGAATTTCGAGACAAAAGGTGGACGGGCAGGTGCCGGACAGGTGTAGTTGGGCCTACCGGGCAAGGAGTACACGGAGACACGTCACCGCGGGGTGGCGGGGGTCGTCACAGTTGGTATCAGAGAAAAGGTTTCTAGGAACTTGGGAATGTAAAAAATTGAAAAACATGGAATATAATAAATAAACTTTAGTTGTGGAAACCCCAAGTTATTGCCTTAAAACTTTAGTTGGGAAGTAATGTGAGGCGGGTAGAGATAGGGTTTATATACATTTTATATTTCATTATATATATGATATACGTATATACACCGATGCTGATTCGAGAGCACGCTTCTCGATGCAGATTAGGGATGGACAATTGACTATGCCTCATGAGACTGGTCAGACTAGCGATACAACTAGGGATTCCCTAATTACAGCTAGTATGAAGGATCAACTCTCGGCTCAAGAGACTCATACGACTGAGGTACTACGTTTGTTACAGGATCAGACCTCCACGCTGACGGAACTTGCTACAGTGGTTTCTGCATGTGACGGCCCCTACTTCTAAACAGGGCACCACCCGGCCTAATCCCGTACTCAAACCTTAATCCACATGATCTAAGACTTCAATACGTATTAGTCAGCCTATCATCCCTATATCCTCCAAATCTCCATGTATTGTTATATTATAATATTGACAGGCAATTCAAATGTTAAGCGGAAGCATTGGTAATTCAAATATTAAGCGGAAGCATTAATTCTCCAAAACATTCCTACGTGTGGAAAACCAGGACAATACAACATCACATGCATGTATAGATATGAAACTATTCACTCAACCCAATGTACAACCCAAAATGACATAATTAATAATAATACAACAAAAGTCGATACGTACAAAATGAGTGAGGAGAGTCGCCGAACTGCTTAAGAGGAAGTTGCCAATCTTCTCCTTCCCCGATCTGCTACTGCTCGACGGACCTACACCCACCGTCACAAACTAGACGGTGAGTATAGTGATATTTAAGTACTAACTGGAGAATTTCATGTCACATTTCCAAAAGAAACGAATGGTATTTAAAAGCATAAATGAGCGAAATAAATTGCTAAAACAAGTAATGCAAGTAAATACCACAGTTAAAGATATAGAGACAGACACAGGCTAAGTCGAGATGATCTACGTCCGGTCGGCGGTGAGACCTATCACCTACCTTTTCCCACTACGATATGGAGCTGTTGGTGCTGCCATAACTGGGATTTTTGGTGCAATAGGTGCCACTAGAGGTTCTACCGGTGTTGTCTCTGTTGGTTGATTAAGTCTGCTTATATCTCCACTTGAACTGCTAGCGCTACATTGGCTCTATCATGATTATATTGAGTAATATGCATTTGAAGGAATTTTAGCATTCGATTGACTTTATCCCCTTGATGAGTGATTCTAGGGTCCATCAGTTCTCTCATTTCCCTCTCATAAGCCAACAGATTTGCCAAGTCGTTAGCATTCCCTCTGTCTGCCATTTCCAGCTGGTAGGAATAAGAGAAGGTGAGAACTTGAAAGCTTATATCTATCTGATATAATTATATACAATCATCAAATAACTTGATATGATTTTTAATTTCCCCATCCCCAAAACTTTTTTATTAATTTTTAAACCCTCTGATACCACTTTGTCAGGACCCAGTTTCATAAATGAATCCCGACCAGCCTAGCTCAATCCATAACTCGCTAACCATTTCAGTCACTGAGTAAAAAACCTAACTAGTAAGCCTTCTTTTGAAATCAACTCATTATCTTTTATCAACAATTGGAATTTAAATTAAAAGATCATAAATGCAGCGAAATATCATAAATTAAAACTTATTTCAATGTTTCCACATAAGGCCAATACTGGAAAACAAGAGTTATCAACTAGAATAAATACTAATCTAGTTCGATTTATTTCAAATCCCAAAACCCATGATAGATAATATAAATAAAAACAAAACATTAGTCCGATCTCGAACCATACCAATCAACAGTTAGAAAAGTCCTCTAGACAGCTAGAGCTACTCCTTCCCATTATTAACTCTCGGTGAAGAACCTATGGGGAAAATTGTTGGGTGAGCACAAAGGGCAACGGTGCTCAATAAGTTTAGGTTAAGTTATTGGCGTCATGAACATTCCATATAATAGATGCAACAATAAATAAAATTCATGACTTGCAAATATTTAATATGACGAACGGAATAAGCAAGAAAATATGTAAACCAAATAATTAATAATGCATCAGAATGTGCAAATGCTAAACATGTATGAGCTACTGTGATAGACTCCTCAATCACGCTGAAGTTCATGAAGATTGACCCTACAATGGTCAAAGTGGTATCAACACTCCATTCCCTTACACTGTGAAAGATTTACCTATCACCAAGTCCACAAACTAGTCTAACTGGACTTAGCACCTACTACCAGACATTTATCGTGAACATTGGAGTTAATAATATTCTAAATTATTAAATATTAATTCTGGGCGATTGCCCTTTTTGTTATTCTCACTTATACGATCCAACTGTCCCGAACTTGTAGTATCTGGTGCGAGGACTCCTAGCGAGCTCCGCTAAGTTATTTACATACAATGTCGAACAATGCATCCCAATCTACCCGTATGTCCTACTTACATGATCCCAATCACATAGTCTAGTAAAAAGGTAAATAATCATAAAACCAATAACTTAAATCCCAACTTACCTGGTACGCTAATTTCCAAAAATCTCTAATTGGCACTTACGAGCGTACTCTGACGTTCAGTTAACCTAAATAAGTTAAGTGTTGATTAACTAAATAAGTTAACTTGATAGAAAATCAATTTCGAAATTTTTTTGAAAACCATTTTATACTTATTTTATTTATAACAATTTAAGTTTCACCTCTATATTCCAAATTTAAAACTCAAATTTATTTTAATTTATTTATTTTAATTATTTTAAATTCTTTTATATATATATATATTTATATTATTTGTTTGGGTTTTTAGAAGCTGGGCAAATTCAGTGGGCCTGGATCATCCCAACCAAGCCAGTTTGGCTGAGGGGGGAACATACAGGCGTTCCCCCCTTTCCCTTAAACTGCGCTGCATCGGCAACGCAGTTTGGGGGGTTAAGCTTGATCGGCCCAACTAGTATGGTTGGTCTGATCAACCCAACCTCTCTGTTTTGATTTAGGGGGGAGCGATGTGTGCGATCCCCTCCTCTTTTGTTCTTCCATGTTTTTTTTTTACAAAAGAACTATAATATAAATCCGATCTTTCTTAGTTTGGACCCCATTTCGAAAAACAAAGAAAACTCGTTTTAAGATCTCATGAAAACATTGATTTAGCCTTTCGATTAATCGCAAAAATCAATACAACACTTTTCAAATCATAATTATTCTTCTTTAAATAAACCAAAACTAAGAGATCAGCTTGTAGGATTGTTACCTCGATTCAACACCTTGAAGCTTCACGGATCTCTCTCGCACTTGCTACCTCATCTCCAGTCACTTGTGTGTTTAACTTGCGTGCACTCTCGTTCCTAACGCGAGAGAAAGTTAGATATGGTTCACACCCCTTGATTCATTCCTAATATTTAGTATACTAAATATTCTCAATATCTTCTCCTTCCTTTTTTTGTGGGAATATAATTGAATCAAAAATCGTTCCTATATTAAGATCAATTAAGGATTTCCAATTGTCTTTATTTCCTAAATTGACAACTTAAAATAGGAAACTAATATCTCTAGCCGCCGTCTCCTTTCTTAGATGTTCCGACTAAGTGTGTGCTATCTTGTGGGCCCACATTAAGTGAGTTGACCTAGGGTTTGAGTCAAATATAAAATGCATTTAGGCCATATGTTGTCTTAATTAAAATTTAAATCGTCACATTCATCCTTGCCAAGACCTCCTTATAGTCGAGGGATAGAGGAGACGACCCAAGGGGTCATCTTCTTCCTCGGACGATCTGTGACGAAATATTTTTACAGTTCGTCCGAGCCTCTCCTTTTTTTTTCTTTCAATCATAACTCACCTATCCCCCTCCTTTCTTTTTTTATCCCTCTCACACAATCAGAACCACTTCTCTCAACTCGAAACCACATAAAAACAAGTCCTTAACTTGATTTATAGTCCCAAAAATCAAAATTTCCCATTCTCCATTAAAGCTTACCTCAAACCGCCTCCACAGTCCCTTCAATTCGATTCCCTATTCAATCCAATCACATAAAGATAAGAGAGGGAAGACTAAATAAGAGATAAGAGGAGAGAGGGAGAACTAGTGAAGATGATGAACAAGGGAGAAGATGATAAACAGTGAATAATCGAATGAGGAAGACGATGAACAATGGCTCAACCCTCTATTCTTTTGATGAATAAAGAAATGGCAAATGACCAATTTGCCCTTTAAATTTTATCCTTTCCAATATAACACCAAATGCCCATTTGGTCTTTTGCCATTTTAATTATTTTTTCATAATGATCTCTTCGATTTGAAGTCCGAATTAAACCTCGAAAAATACCCCATTTCGACCAAAAATTTGAAGAATTTGCCAAAGCGCTCCAAAACTCTTGAAAAACTTGGCTCGCACGCGAATCGAGGTATGGGCCTACGTCGTCTCATTAAATCCATTAAAAGTTCAAAACTCGAATTATTAAACTTAAATTTAATTATTTGTCATGAAATTCGAAACGACAGTTCATGTCAACATTTTAACTATCTCGACACCCGTCTCGACACGTATCTCGAGGCAAAACCTCGTGAATATCAAATTTACTTGGTCGACTTTAATTTTGTAAAATAATATAATATATAGCAGACAACACTAGGCACACATCACTTAAAAAAATTAATTATAAATCTCAATTTCATTAGGTGTTTTAACTCCCGACTCTTGACCAAAACCTTAATTAGTCTCCCTTAATCATTTATTAGTCGTAATTGCCAATTTAAAAATTGTAGGATTTGACAATCTTCTCAACTAATAAGAATATCGTCCTCGAAATTAAAATTAAAAAAAATTATCTAGACTCAAAGAGATTTGGAAAATACTCTCTTATATACGTCTTTCATTTCCATGTTGACTCCAAATCACCATGAAACTGCCACTTACCTAAAATAAGTGAAGTTTCTTTATTTCGAAGCTTTTAGATCTTCCTATCCATAATCAATATAAATTGTTCTTCACATGAAACATCATCCTACAAATCATACGGATTCCATTCTACTATGTGATGCGAGTCAGATTCCATCTACATGAGCACAAACATGTGAAATACGCCATAAACTTTGGCTAACTGAAGTAATAATACAAGTTTATAAGCAACCTTACCAATTCGTTTCACAATCTCAAACGATCATACAAATCAAGGAGAAAGCTTTTATTTCAGTCCAAACCTATAATGGCTTTTGCAAGGGGAGTGTAACGACCCATTTTATTAACGCCGTTATTCATCTCGTAATTTCAGTCATGGACGCCAGCTCAGATCACGTGGATGCCAAGGTAGGGTAGGACATACGTCGACCTAGGTACACTAGTTGATTTTGTGTTGGATTGCTTGTTTAAGATGCGTTTCATAAATCTATTTGTTAATACATCACATGTGTGTATGTTGAATAGTGATATCGGGCGAGGGTGTGTGACAGGTAGTCGCCTCGAATTACGTGTTAACACGATATCGAGAGGCGAAGTACGGTACACTAGGAAAACTCAACAAACTTACATAAATATGACAAATTTATTAAGTTGAAATGGGTAATGTAACCATAGGCTAACTATATTAAAATTTAAACAATAGACTATGACGTGCCTCAAAATGCGTGTCGAGACGCAGGGAACCTGATATCGGGTAGTCGACAATTAGTGGGATCATGAGTTAGTTTATTTTAATAAATAAAACACTAATCATATGGTTTGAGAATGCTAACTATAATGTGACTTAATTAAATTAAGAAAGCCTATAGTTTGTAACCAATAAAGTGGACCACAAGATGGGCATCTAAATGATCATAATGAAAGAAACAAGGAAGGGAGTGTGCTATTGGAGTTAACGATGGAGTCATCTGGTGGTATGGAGACAGCTTGTCTATAAACCATAACATATCCTCGAGATACGTACGCACACTTGATCTTAATCAAACGTAAATATATGACATTAATGGATTGTTGATTCAAACCACTTACACAATCCATGCAAATCTAGAGAAAACCTAAGGAAGATAGGGATTACAAGCTGGAAACTCAACATATTAGGGTCTAAATCAAGATATCAAACTAACGTAATCATCATCTTCATATCCTCCATTTTCCAATGAACTCTTGATTGAATTTAATGAATTCGGGTTTGATGGTTAAACCTCTGATTTTTTGTGAAAACTTGATGAATTACATGTTGTTAGCTCATTTTCATAGATAATTTACAAATGGTTTAACTAGAATTTGTGTTTTTGATTAAATTGGAAAGTTTGGTGAATGCATGAGATTTGGAGAAATTTGTGTTAATTTGATGTTCTGGAGTGTTCTAGTTGTTGTTTTGAAGTTAAACTTGTATGGAGAGCATGATTAAACATGTGAGGTAGCCAATTGAAAGGAAAGACATAATTCTCGTCTTGAGAATTTTGTCCCAGAGGACAGATAGCGCGCTACCTGGAACGGTTAGCGCGCTAATCATTCTGGGTTTCCAATTGTTCTTCGTCCTAGAAGAATAGTAGTACGCTACCTGAATCCCAAAGCGCGCTACCATCACCTAGTGCGCTATGTGTACCTTTTAGCGTGCTAACGATAGATTAAATACAGATTTAAAAGGCTGTTTTGGTAATTTTCCACTTAATACATGTCTAAACACTAGGAAATAACCTAAACCTATAAAACTTTGACTTCAGTGGCTTGGGGAATCGTAGCTTGTTGTCGGGAGCTTGTCGAGTTGGATACGCGAGTCCGGGGAGGTCGGAGAGCGGTTTGAGGTTTGTAAAACTCAACTGAAAAACTCTGAGTATTTGATTTTTTTTTCTATTTCATTTTCATCATTTTCTTGTTATTTCTACTACTTTATTCCGTTACTTAGACGTAGGTTGAGATTACTTCGCCAGATTTTCCTGGTTGTAAGCTCATGATGCACTAGACTGTAGCACGTGTGATTGGGCCCTAAGTGAATGGTAACCTGAGCTTGCCCTTGGTGCACGTGTCGATGACTCAGCAGATTTGGCCGGCGCTGCGAGGACCAAGTGTCAGGCCAGTTGGGTGCGACCACTGGTGGGAACTTGGTTACTCGAAGTACAATTTAGTCCATCTGGAGCGAGCACACACATTTGTTAGCTTATTTGTTATCTATTCATGCGATGAGCCATTTACAATTGACTGTTTATATTCTGCGCATTTACTTGACAATATTTCTCACATTTCATTTACTTTATTATGCGAATGCTCAGAGGGGTTCCTTTGGATTTTACTTTGTATACTTGTCATTTGTCTTATTGTGATGATTGAGTGCAGATCCTAGTACCAGTAGGGGCAAAGGGATCCTAGGCGACTACATTTGATTGCCCGCCATCGAGGACCTACTAGTACGTGTTTTATTTTGATGTTTTATACATTTTGGGTATTGGGAGACTTGTGATGATACATTATATGTATATATACCCTGTTTATGGTAATATCGCTTATATACAAAGTACTTTCCAAGTTTTTCACAGTAGGATTTGCTCTTATTAATAATGTTTACCATACTAAATTACTTACCAAATGTATCAATTAAGGCTTCCATTGATATATGTGTTAACTTGTAAGATACAACCAACTAGTATGGTTAGGCATTAGAATAAACATTTAAATATTTAAGGAGAATAAGTTAAGCAAATACTGATAATCCACTAATTAATTTGATAAAACACACATGGACACGAATTCTAAGAGAAGAGGTGGACGGGCAGTGGCGGACACCTATAGTTGGGCCCACCTAGCAAGGAACACACGGAGACACGTCACCCCGGGGCGGTAGGGCCGCCATAGGGAGACTTTCAAATAAACCCAATATCCTTCATTATATTCCACAACCCTAGTGATAGAGATTATAATAAACTTTGTGTCTTTCCTTAGCCACTTTTAATCATAAACGAATCTGCTGAACAACCTCAGTGTGATCTCGAACCATTTGTGGCTCCAACTCCACCTAATCCTCTGGTTCAGCCCAACCGGCAAGAGAACAACAAAATATCCCATACAAACCCTCAACCAGAGCTACTTAAATACTTGATTTACAATTTTTATTGCAAGAAAACTCATACAGAAGTATGTATTCTTCCCATGAACCTCCAAATCCCAGTACACAAGCCTTGAGCTTGTCTTCCAACCCCTAAATCAACCTTTCAGTCTGACCATCCACCCAATGATGAAATGAGGTACTGAAATAAAATTGAGTGCCTATCAATTCTTGCATGCCCTGCCACAACCCGAATGTGTAACGAGCATCAAGATAAAAAAGAATATCGTCAATGGCACTCCAAATGAACGAACAACCTCTCGCCTACACAACAAACTTAACTGTGTAAGGGTATCAGGAAGTAACATAGGAAGAAAATGTGCAGACTTCATCCATCCATCAACAATAATCCAGACCGCATCATGTTTTCTTAATGAAGTAGGCGGATGACTAACAAAACCCATTACAATGTACCTCCAAGTTTACACCTATCGATCTTAACCTGTTGGCAAAACTCACATCTCCTCATATAGTCACATACATCAGCTTTCATCCCTGACCACCAATATAATTACTCAACATCATGATACAAATTTTATCATGACAAGATGAATGCTACATTTAAACCGATGAGATTCTCTCAATATCTCATCCCTGAACCTCAGCCACCTATGAAATTTAAGATCTGCCTCTAAACCTCAAACTCTAAAACGCAGACTCACCTCAATCTAGATTATTGATGTCAATAAAAAAACCCTTTGAACTTCATATACTCCATATCAACTTCTAAACCTTTTGATAAAGTCATCGCGAGGACCATTTTTTTAAACGGACTTACTCACAAGTCAATCGCCTCTTCCATTCCTAAAATACTTTATCACATTCTTTTGACCATACAAACTCAACATTTTTCTAAATTATTATAGTGATTAGAGCAGCTATATTAGAAAAATCTTTCGCAAATCTATAATAATAGGTAGCCAAACTCAGAAATCTCATCTTAGACAACCAAAACTTAGAAACAACTAACATTTGCTCTAGTTTAATCTCGAGTATAACCTTAATACTAATAATTTTGGCAAAAGTTTCCATTTCATGATCAGTGGCTATCCTAGCTATCAGCACTTGTATCGTGACCCGGCGGTCTGACCGACCCGAACCGTCTCTTGAGGCTTTTGGTCACACCATCGGCCCCGAAGGACGTTTCGGACCCGCACATCCATTCTTTTTACAATTAAGTTAAATTCAAGTATGTGCAAAATTTGGTGAACATATAAATAAATACTGGAAAGTAAACAATAACCTAAGTGGGAAAACACCTCTCATATCATCAATAATTTAAATCCAAGTTGAGGAACATGTCCAAAAGTATACCATAAGCCATTAATTAATAAAATATAAGTTCGGTATATAAAAAGAAATATATACACAAAAGAGATCATCCTATAGTGAAAATCGGGGCAGTCTGAAGTCGTCTTCTCATTTGTGCGCCTTGTCGTTCCCTCGATCACTGGAAGATGGATCTGGGCTCCAAAAGGCCCCCAATAATTGAACAATAGGGTTTTATAAAAGTTACAACATAATGTAATTCTACAAGGAATAATATAAGGAAATTTGTAGGAATTTAAACATGATTCAATCCTTCTCTAGTATGAACAGGCGGTTCCCATGAACCCCAAATGCAAGGACCTAGCCTGAATCCCATCGGCCCGGCGGCATTCAGCATTGACGATTGGGGGATGTCTCCTCACATGAATTCGTGAACCCGGGCGGTAGCGGCGTACTCTAACTCCGTCGTAGGAAAAGTCGCAGGGCGAAAACCTCTTCCAACTGCCATACAGGCTAGAGGGTAGAAGCTCGCCATATAGTTATCCTTCGATGGTGCTCGACTCGCCGGAGAGGGAAATTCTTCCGCTGTCGAAGCTGCCCCATCTAATTCTCGGATAAGGCTCCTATAAGTCCTTATGTCTATATGCATAGCCATATAAATCATGATGCGATGCAAACTAAAACTTATGCGATCATAAAAGGATGCATAATAAAGTTTATAAATTCCCAGTGTTCACAAACCTTGCGTGTGGCGTGCCAAAGCTCGACCGCGCGTCCCGTACCTCATGGCGCGGGTCGATGTCCCTATCAAGTCGTCGTCGAGCCATAGCCACATACGTCGGTGTTAATGCATTAATCGAGGTCCCAAAACCCCTGAAATCCCATGCACGTATCTCAAGAAAACCCCCAATTATGTAATTCTTTGAATTTATCAATATACTTTAAATTTCATACACAATGCACTGCCTTGATAGCTTGATTTGATGATCAAGATCTTATAATTTGGAAAGTACATGTACTCAAGGGTTTAGGTCTACTTCTTATATTTCCGAAAAAGGTATGGTGTGCGCAATTTCGATTAAAAACGAGGGAGTTATCAAAGTTTTACGAACACTGCGCCCATTGAATTTCATTTCGACCAGCAAGGTTACAAATTCTATTTCTCTTAGTGAATAGCTCCAAATACGATAAACCTTTATCACAATGTTGTTAAAATATCAAATAACAACATATCTAAAGCTCACTTTAATTGGAGTTAAATTGAATGAGTTATGCTCATCGCAATGTCGAGTCTAATTATTGATGTTTGAACATGGTTGTTTTATTCCTTTTGGGTTGATTCATCTTGTTTTGACTTGGGGTCTCCATGGGGTCCCATTGGGTGTTATTTGGGTTCATTTACACCAGCTTATAACAAGAATTCCACAATTTAATAACATATAGCCAATTTCACCATTAAATGACCTTAAAAGCTTAAATTGTTCAACTTTTTGAACATACATTTGATCCACCTAAATTTTCAATCAAATTGTGCATAAAGTGAGTTAAAAATTAGTCTTAAACCATTTCATATCAGTCCATGAAATCTAAATTTCGAAATCAAAGTTAAATCTCTCAATTCAAGTCAAAAAATCAAATTTCAGGTCATGTAAAGTTTGAATTCTTGATTCTTAGTTCATGCTTGTTTAGAGACATCAAATTTGAGTTCAAATCTAAGCACATGCATGGTCTCATTGTCATTAAACCACATCAGCCCACGTTCATGCTTATTCCATCAAAATCCATGAAATTGAAAGGGAAAAGAGAGAGGTTACCTTAGGATTGTTGGGGATCTAATGTTTCTCCTCTTCCAGACTTTAATTGCACTTAAATTGCTCCTTGATCCTCAATCTCCAGCAACTCATGTTCTTCTTCTAAATTTCTTTTGGTGTTTTCATTTGCAACATCAATAACTAAGTGTTCCTTGTATACCTTGTATCAACTTAAAACAATGACCTTTAGATGTGCATCGAGATACGAGTTTTGTGGCACATCTAATGGTCCAAAATGGATCCTACACTTCATCATTAGCAACATAATTAGTTTAAGTTGAGTACTTAATTAAGCCTCCAAATCAAGTTACTTAGTTGTTAATTTGGAGACATGAATTGATTTATATTAACAAGTGTTGCTTGTAAGTGACAAGTGTTCCATATTGCATGATTATGTCTACAAACTAGATCTAGATCTTGGCCCTTAATCTAGATGTATTTTTGAATCTCGAGATCAGTCCCATGTATAACATAAAGTCCATGCACCATAATTCCTTATTTGATTTTTAATTGACTCATGTGTTACATTTTCATAGGCTATGGTTTTTAATTTTTAATACACCATTTAGGCTAAATTAAATTAAGTTAGTAATAGGTCATGATACTAGCCTAAGTAACGTATTTCCCGTCCAACGCGTATCCCGAGGTGAAACCCACGCCTCACCTAGCCTTGTGTTACATGTGTATTTATAATTATTTAATTATTTATTAAATATTACACGTACACCAAAAAAATTATTTTATTATTTACGTACACTATCGTCGAGCACGACCGCGCCACCGGTCGAACCGAGTTCGGGTCTCCGATCCGGTCGAATTGGGCTGAGTCCGATTTGGTCGGTGACGGGATGTCACAATCTTCCCAATTTAAGGGATTTCGTCCTCAAAATTTAAATTATGCCTGAATCAAACAATTTGGGAAAGTGCTCTCGCATATATGTCTCGCGCTCCCACGTGAACTCATGATCGCCGTGGGACTACCACTTGACCTTCAAATAGGAAATATCTCTATGTTTCAAGGTCTGCACCTTCAGGTCAATAATCTCAATCGGCCGCTCCTCATAAGTCGTGTCTAGTCTAACCACTAATCTGTCCCAGTCCACTATATCTCGTGTCGTACCCTCACATCTCCTTAACATAGAAACGTTAAATACCAGGTGTACCCCTGACATCTGCTGTGGCAGTGCTAACCGGTAGGAAACCTTCCCAAGTCTCTCTGTGATCTCAAATGGTCCCGTATAACAAGGTGCGAACTTCCCCTTGAATCCAAATCTCTGGTGTCCCTTCATTGGCGACACCTTCAGGTATGCAAAGTCTCCCTTCTCGAACTTAACTGCCCGACGTTTCGGATTAGCATATTTCTCTTGCCGATCCTGTGATGTTCGTAATCTCTGACGAATGAGCCTTTCTTTCTCTATGTTATCTTGTACAATCTCAGGCCCAATTGCCACTATATCAGCTACCTCTGCCCAACACGACGGTGTCCTTCACGGCCTGCTGTATAAAGCCTCAAACGGCGCCATCCTAAAGCCTCAAACGTCTGTCTGCGGGTGATAAGTCGTACTGAGGTGAATCCGAGTGCCTAACTGATCCTGCATACCCTACCATAACCGTGATGTATAACGATGACACTATGCTCACTGGTGCCCCATGTAACCTGACTATCTCCCGCTCATAAATCCGGCTAAGGCTAGTAAACGAGTCGGAGAGTCGATTCAGTAGGAAGTGTGCTGCCTTCGTCAATCTGTCGATGATGACCCATACTGTATCGTGGCTCCTTGGGGTAGTTGGTAATCTTGTCACCATATCCATCACAATGTGCTCCCACTTCCACCGAGGAATGGGTAATGGCTGGAGTAGTCCTCCGGGTCTTTGATATTCAGCCTTGACCTGCTGACATATTTCGCATCTCCGAATACACCGGCTATATTTGCCTTCATGCTCGACCACCAGTATAATTGTCGTACGTCCTGGTACATCTTGGTGACACTTGAGTGAATGTTATATCGCAATTAGAATGTCGTCTCTAAACTCCAGTACTACTGGAATCTATACTCTACTTTAAAATCTCAAACTCTGATCCGCTGCCAGTGTCCAATCTCTGAAACCTGGACCGTCGGCCAAACCGCGGTACCGGTCATAGCTCGAATCTACCCTTTGTCCATCAACAATCGCCTGGTCAGGCATCCACTACAACCCCAACTAGTGTACAAATTTGGTGTCTGCCGGAATCTCTGAAACACACATCACAAGTGCGACTTCTAACAACTCGAACAATGGTTGAATTTGCAACGCTAATTGTCTCCGGCTCAAGCATCTCCAATAACGTTCTCTTTTCGGGGTGGTACTCGATTGTGAAGTCGTAGTCTTTCAACAACTCGAGCCACCTCCGTTGTCTCATATTCAACTTAGTCTGAGTGAACAAACACTTGAGACTCTGGTGATCCGTAAACAACGTAAACTTCTCTCCGTAGAGATAGTGTCGCCACAACTTCAGTGCAAAAACTATCGCCGCCAACTCGAGGTCATGGATGGAGTAGTTCTTCTCATGCTTCTTTAGTTGGCGAGAGGCATATGCCACTACCATACCCTCCCGCATCAACACATTGCTCCCAGTCCCATCCCTAAAACATTTGTGTAGACTGTCAAATCCTTTCCATCCTCAGGTAATACCAACATTGGCGTCGTAGTTAGCCTCTCTTTCAGCTCTCTAAAGGCATCCTCACACTGCTCGGTCCAATCGAACCTACGTCCGTCCTAGTCAAAGCAGTCATGGGCGCGACTATCTTAGAGAAGTTCTGAATGAACCTTCTATAATAGCCCGCCAATCCAAGGAAACTCCGGACCACTGTCGTTGTAGTAGGCGTAGGCCAGTCAATAATCGCTCTGACCTTCTCTAGATCTACTGAAATCCTATCTGCCCCAACTACGTGCACCGAAAATTGACTCGGTCTATCCAAAACTCTCACTTGCTAAACTTTGCATATAGTATATGTTCATGCAAAATTTGTAAGGTAATCCTCAAGTGATGCTCGTAGTCCTCAACTATCTGTGAGAAGATGAGTATGTCATCAATGAACTAGTATCACAAAGTGATCTAAGTAGTTTCTTAACACACGGTGCATCAAGTCCATAAAAGTAGCCGGCGCGTTCGTGACCCCGAACGACATCATTATGAACTGGAAAGACTTGTATCTCGTGCGGAACGCGGTCTTCTCAATGTCCTCATCATTGACACGCAACTGATGGTAACTCGATCTCAAGTCAATCTTCGAGAAGTGTTGAGCACCACTCAACTGATCGAACAAGTCATCAATCCGAGGTAGCGGGTACTTGTTCCGAATTGTGACCTTGTTCAGTTCCCTATTGTCAATGCAAAGCCTCAAAGATCTGTCCTTCTTCTTGATGAATAAAACTAGTGCGTCCCAAGGCGAAATACTCGGCTGTATAAATCGATGCCAGATAACTCCTCGAGTTGCTTCTTCAGCTCAATCAACTCTGATCTCGCCATCCTGTAGGGAGCCTTCGAAATTGGTTCATTCCCTCATTCACTTCTATAATGAAGTCGATCTCGCGGTATGAAGGTAACCGGGAGATCGTCCGAAAACATGTTAGAAAAGTCTCGTATGATCGGGATGTCCTTAATCGTCTTCTCGGATTCCAAGGCTCCATAAAGTCTCGCGTGATCCTCGATCTCTCTATACGTCACGACTCGACCTTTGGTACTACTCTCGGTTGTCGACGCGCCTCGAAACTCAAACTTCGAAAGTCCCGAAATACGGAAGGTCACTACCTTCCGGTGGCAGTCTACGTGGGCGTAGTATGCTGCAAATTAGTTCATACCTAAGAGTGCGTCAAACGCGAGGAACTCGAGTACCCGAAGGTCAATAGGTAAGTCGAACCCTCAACCGTCACCACGCACCTCTCACAGATAAGGTTAAGTTAAACCTTATCTCTTGCAGTTGTACTAAGTATGAGATACCTAACTGCTCTCATTGGTGATAACCCTAACGTGTCTACTATGCCCCCTGATATGAATGAGATCATGGACCCTGAATCTATGAGTGTGTGCATGCTCCGTCCACAAATAGAAATAATACATGTGATTAACTCTCTGGTGGCTTGACTATCTAGTGTTGCCACAGCAAGCACCTACTCATTCTGACTCGCTGGCTGCACTGCATACACGCGTATCGGGCACTCATTTTGGAAGTGTCATGCCTAACCACAACCCCAACAAGTAATGTTCGATTTGCTCTGAGAACCTCGACTCGTGGACTATGCTGGTGCTGAGTGTGAGTCTGCCTCGGCCCTCTGTCATGGCCCCTATCCGACTACTTCCGCCCTAAATCAAACTTCGATATTTTTGGTCTACTCTGCCTTGGTGCTGACGACTGCAGAACTGAACTATTTGTGCTAGAGCGCTCGATCCTGACCTGTTATCACGGAACCTCTTAGGGTATTCTCGTCTCCCGTCTCCCTAACCACTGGACCTCTTTTTCGAGTCTCTATTCAAGGATCCTCCCGATCAGTGTGTTGCCCTAATGTCCCCATCCTAGAACTCCTCTATCAACTCAAAAGCAATAGTTCGGTCTATGAGATCCTTAAACAAAGTCACGCCCGATGCGCTTACACTCTGGCTAATCTCACGTCTCATACACATAACAAATCGCTGCAAATAGTCATATGGTGTCAATGGATCTCCTGTCATAGATGATAGTCGGGAGTAATGATTGGCAAACTCATATACGGGCATGTCACCCTACCTCTGTGCGAGAAATTCCTCTCTCTTCCTACTCCTTATTGTTGGAGTAAAGAAGTTCCCAAAGAAAAGTCGTCGAAAAGTCGCCCAATCCTATCTGGGCCCTCTTTGGCATATGCAGCTTTCCACCACTCGTCAGCAGCTCCCTCTAAGTGCATGGTCAATAACTCGATGCAACAATCCTTGTCCGCACAAATCGAATGGTTAATTTTCTACTTATTGCGGACCCACTGCTCCACCTTCTCCTCATATCTATCTCCGTAGAACTTCTGAGTCTACATCTATCGAAGCTCTTTCAAAAATGATCGGGTCTGACCGCCTTAGTCTCAGTCACGATCGGTTGTACTGCTGGAGTCTCCATTGGTGCGGTTTAAAGAGGTACTACTACGGGCTTGACTGGACCTGTCTGTGTCGCTGTTACGGCTGGCACCGTTGGAGCCTTTGCTGGTGTCTATAGTGAAATCTCTGGTCGTGCCGCCAACTGGTCTACAAGACGTGCTACTATTGCAGTCAATCCTCTCGTATCGGTGGAGTCAGCCTCCCTCTAACGCTCAAGAGTCTCAAAGCGTTGCGCGAAGGCCTCAAGGAGATATCGTCAATGACAGTAAAAGTGGAAGAAGGCACCGTCTCTCGTGGAGCTGACGAATCTCGCCCACTCGAATCCATGATACAAAATGTATCATAACTGCAAGTAAATAATGATCCGAGTGTTACGACATTATGTTTTTTTTTTTTTTCGTTATGTATAATATATGTTCAAAATTAACATAATACGTCATATAATCAATTGACTACAATTCCCCAGTTCTTCCCAACTTAGTCCTCGACTCGTGTTTCCCACTTTTTTAAGTTCTCGTGAGTAAAATTATTCTAGCTTTCCAATTTTCCATTGCGTCATAGGCTTTTCAACAACTTAGGCTCTGATATCAAAATTGTCAGCACACTGTACCGTGACTCGACGATTTGATCAGCCCGAACCGTCACCTAAGGCTTCTGGTCACACCATTGGCCCCAAAAGACGTTTCAGACCATCTCATCTATTCTTTTTACCATTAAGTTAAATTCAAGTGTGTGCGAGATTCGGTGAACATTTAAATAAATAGTGGAAAGTAAACAGGAACCTAAGTGGGAAAACACCTGTCATATCATCAATATTTTAAATCCAAGTAGAGGAACATGTCCAAAAGTATACCATAAGCCATACATTAACAAAATATCAGTTCGGTATATAAAAAGAAATATATACACAAAATAGATCATCCTACAGTGAAGATCAGGGCAGTCTGAAGTCATCTTCTCAATCTGGATTATTGATGTCAACAAAAAACCCTTTGAACTTCATATACTCCATATCAACTTCTAAAACTTTCGATAAAGTCATTGCGATGACCTTTTTTTTAAAAAAACGGACTTACTCACAAGTCAATCGCCTCTTCCATTCCTAAAATACTTTATCACATTCTTTTAACCATACAAACTCAACATTTTTCCGAGTTACTATAGTGATTAGCGTAGCTATATTAGGAAAATATTTCACAAATCTATAATAATAGCTAGCCAAACTCAGAAATTTCGTCTTAAACAACCAAAAATTAAAAAAAACTGACATTTGCTCCAATTTAATCTCGAGTCTAACCTCAATACTAATGATTCTGGCAAAAGTTTCCATTTCATGATCAGTGGCTATCCTAGCTGTCAGTACACGTACCATGACCCGACGGTCTGACTGGTCCAAATCATCTCCTAAGGCTTCTGGTCACACCATTAGCCCTAAAAGACGTTTCAGACCCGCTCATCCATTCTTTTTAGCATTAAGTTAAATTCAAGTGTGTATGGAATTCGGTGAACATATAAATAAATACTAGAAAGTAAACGGGAACCTAAGTGGGAAAAACACATGTCATACCATCAATATTGTAAATCCAAGTCGAGGAACATGTCCACAAGTATCCCATAAGCCATACGTAAACAAAATATAAGTTCGATAAATAAAAAGAAATATAAACATAAAAGAGATCATCCTATAGTGAAAATCAGGGCAGTCTGAAGTCGTCGTCTCACTGGTGCACCTTGTCGTTCCCTCGATCACTGGAAGATGGATCTGGGTTCCAAAAAGCCCCCAGTAATTGAACAACAGGGTTTTATAAAAGTTACACATAATGTACTTCGACAAGGAATAATATAAGGAAATTCGCATAAATCTAAACATGATTCAATCCTTCTCTAGTATGAACAGGCGTTTCCCATAAACCCCAAATGCAAGGACCTAGCATGAATCCCTTCAGCGCGGCGGCGTTAAGCATCGACGATTAGGGGATGTCCCGTCACGAGAATTCGTGAACCCCAGCGGCACCGGCGTACTCTAACTCCGTCGTAGGAAAGGCCGGAGGGCGAAACCTCCTCCAGCTGCCATACAGGCGGGAGGGAATAAGATCATCGTATAGTCATCCCTCCAAGGTGCCCGACTGGCCGAGGGGAGACTTTTCACCGTCAAAGCTGCCCCATCTAATTCTCGGAGACAACTTCTATAAGTCCTTATGTCTATATGCATGGCCACATAAATCATGATGCGATGCAAACTAAAACTTATGCGGTCATAATAGGATGCGTAATAAAGTTTATAAATTTCCAGTGTTCACAAACCTTGTTTATAGCGTGCCAAAGCTCGACCGCGCATCTCGTACCTCGTAGTACGTGTCGATGTCCCCACCAAGTCGTCGTTAAGCCCTAGCCACATACGTTGGCATTAGTGCATGAATCGAGGTCCCAAAAACCCCAAGATCCCGTGCACGTATCTCAAGAAAACCCCCAATTATGTAATTCTTTGAATTTATCAATATACTTTAAATTTCATACACAATGCACTGCCTTGATTGCTTAATTTAATGATCAAAATCTTATAATTTAGCAAGTACATGTACACAAGGATTTAGTTCTACTTCTTATATTTCCGAAAAGGTATGGTGTGTGCAATTCCAATTAAAAACGAGGGAGTTATCAAAGTTTTACGAACACTGCACCCATTTGAATTTCATTTCAACCAGCAAGGTTACAAATTCGATTTCTCTTAGTGTATAGCTCAAACACCTTAAAATGTTATCATAATGTTGTTAACATATCAAATAAAAACATATCTAAAGTTCGCTTTAATTGGAGTTAAATTGAATGAGTTGTGCTCATCACAATGTCGAGTCTAATTCTTGATGTTTGAACATGGTTGTTTTATTCCTTTTGGGTTGATTCATCTTGTTTCGACTTGGGGTCTCCATGGGGACCCATTGGGTGTTATTTGGGTTCCATTTACACCAGCTTATAACAAGAATTCTACAATTTAACAACCTATAGCGAATTTCACCATTAAAGGACTTTAAAAGCTTAAATTGTTCAACTTTTTGAACATACATTTGATCCACCTAAATTTTCAATCAAATTGGGCATAAAGTGGGTTGAAATTGAGTCTTAAACCATTTCATATCAGTCCATGAAATCTAAATTTCGAAATCATAGTTAAATCTTCCAATTCAAGTCAAAAAATCAAATTTCAAGTCATACAAAGTTTGAATTCATGATTCTTAGTTCATGCTTGTTTAGAGACATCAAATTTGAGCTCAAATCTAAGCACATGCATGGTCTCATTGTCATTAAACCACATCAGCCCACATTCATGCTTATTCCATCAAAATCCATGAAATTGAAAGGGAAAAGAGAGAGGTTACCTTAGGATTGTTGGGGATCTAATATTTCTCCTTTTCAAGACTTTAATTGCACTTAAATTGCTCCTTGATCCTCAATCTCCAGCAACTCATATTCTTCCTCTCAATATTTTTTATTGTTTTCATTTGCAACATCAATAACTAAGTGTTCCTTATATACCTTGTATCAACTTAAAACAATGGTCTATAGATGTGCCTCGAGATACGAGTTTTGTGGCACACTAAGGGTCCAAAATGGATCCTACACTTCATTTTTTGCAACATAATTAGTTTAAGTTAAGTACTTAATTAAGCCTCCAAATCAAGTTACTTAGTTGGTAATTTGGAGACATGAATTGATTTATATTGACAAGTGTTGCTTGTAAGTGACAAGTGTTCCATATTGCATGATTATGTCTTCAAACTAGATCTAGATCTTGGCCCTTCATCTAGAGGTCGGTGATGAGTTTTTTAGATTATTATGAAGAATTTGAGTTTATCTAGGATTTATATAGCTTAGGAAACTATAAATAGGACCTTAGGGCTTCGAAATAAGGGACTCTCTCTTAGCCCACTTTTCTTTTAACAAGTTTATAAGAGTCGTAAGTTAGTTTTTATTGAGTTTATGTTTGAAGTGACATTGGAGTTTTTTTATTTCAATAAGAGTATTTATTTGATTATGTCTTTCAATTATATTATTGTGTTATTTATTTCTAGCACGAGTGAGTAGTTTATTAATCTAAACAAACCTTATAGATATGTATATTGTTTGGATTGAATGTTAGTTATAATTATGGAATATCGTGCTTAGTGCTTTAAACCAATCATATACATCAATCACAGTTTTAACAAGTTGTTTTTGTGTATTACAACTAATGATTCTTCTATTGCATGCATAGTTGCAAATATGTATTGTGATATATGATTTTCTGAATCTATGTCTATGATTATTTACAACAATTATAGAAATAGTAACTAAGATTAATCTATAGGGCCAAATTACCCGAGCGGATGTTCAAGGTGATTGTGTTCTAAGTTATTTATTAATTAGCATATTCAGATTAATATTTGGTATTGATTAGGCATGATTTTCATTGAGTGATAATGCTATCGTATTTCTATTTTATTGCGTTTTATCAAATAGGTAGTTTTCTAATTATAAGGATATGGCTATTTCTATTGAATATAGGAAAATTGATGGTTTGCTAAAGGCTATCAACCTATTATGAATTAAGACTAAATGATTCCAAGATTCCATGTGATATAATTATAACTAGGTTATGAGGTTATGTTATGTTCTAGTGTTTGAATGCAATCTAAGTATATTATATTGTTTAGTGGGGGTTTGTTTGTATTTTTGTTTAGATATTTATATTATATTGGATTTAAAATTCGTTTAATTAAGTTTGCATTAATTTGTTTGAATTAGTTTAGTCAGTTTGGTTAATTAAGTTAGTAGTCGTAGTTTTTAGTTATTTAGCATTTTAATTCCCATTTAATTAGATTAACTAAATTAAAAAAACAAGAAAAAATACTTTCCTAAGAAGTTTGCAAAATCTCTATGGAGATGAAATCTCACTTACCACTAATATAAACAATAGAAAAATATGGGAAACTATTGTGCATGCTCGACACGTGTCAATTCCTTTTCTCGGGACAACAAATTGCTGAGTTTAGGATTATTTGACAAGTCAATAATTAGACATGTTTCATAGTGTAATTTAGGTTGATTTTAGATATAAATAACGATATTACACTAGGTATTCTCTTGTTTTTGTGATTTCAGGATTGAATTAAGAAAAATGAAGGAATGTGAGGAAAAAGGAGGAAAGTCAAAATAGTCAACTATAGAAAAGGTCCAGAGAATTTCCAAATATTCAAAAACACACAGGAATTGCTATCGAAATCGGCAGAGAGAAGAGTCAACAAATAGCCAGCGATTTTGGATTTACAAATGAATTGTTGGATGAATCGGTAGAGCACATAGAGACATTTTCAACGATTTATGAACAACATAGGATCGCTGACAAATCGTTAAGGTCAGTGATGAGTTTATAGATTATTATGAAGAGTTTGAGTGTATCTAAGATTTATATAGCTTAGGAAACCATAAATAAGAACTTAAGGCTTCGAAATAAAGGACTAGGACTGGCAAAAATGTCCAGACCCATTTGTCCGCATTTGTCCGTTCCCATTTTGAACAGGTCTGGACATACTTTTTTTACTCAAAACAATACGAGTCCAAACCCATGAAATCTTCCATTTTAAAAATAGGTACGGGTCCGGACAAAATGTTCAAAAAAATGGGTACCCGTTTTTGGGGGTAATTTAGTAAATTTAACATACAAAGTCACAATTTGTGAATGAGAAAACCTAAGTAATTTGTGAATCAAACTGATTCGGCTCCCTCTCCTTAAACTCGCCTTTCTCGGTTCCTCTCCTCATGCTCGCCTGAGTCGCCTCTCTTGGTTGTCTCTCTCTCTCTCGTGCAGTGCTTGCCTCTCCGAGCTCCATCGGCTCCCTCTCTTTGTACTCTCCGGTCACCTCTCTCGGTTCCTCTCCTCATGCTCGCCTGAGTCTGCCTCTCTCTGTTCTCTCTCTCTCTCATGTGGTGCTTGCCTCTCTGAGCTCTCACGCTCCTTCTCCTCGTACTCGCCAGTTGCCTCTCTCGATTCCTCGCCTCATCTCGTACAAATATCAAGACAAAACAAGCCGTATGTATATATGTATCTATTACTACTACTAATTATTGATTATTGATGTTGTTTTGCAGTGATGTGTAAACCTACATTGTTTAGCTCTAAGAAGTTAAAAGCCAAGCAGTAGTAGTTTTTCGAGTTGGATTAGGTTTATGCGCCAACACCCAATAACCTTTTTTCCCACTCTAGGAGATTTGAGTTAGGCGCGAGGACATACCAAATCCGCATAGCTACCACTTAATTTGTCGAAAAGGGTTATCTTAACACAACTTATTTCTTTCACATTTTGCAATTCCAACCTCCCATTCCATAACCAAAAGTGTTATACCGTTATGGAGCATTTTGATGTGGTTGATATTTTCGTTTTAATTTAGATTTTTTGGATTATCTTTTTTGTCGGGATTTTAGTGTTGCTGAGACTTTAAGATGTTGGTGTAGATGTTGGAACTCAAAAAGTGGTAGTTATACTACCAAGTTTTATTTTTTTATTTGTGTGAATGCATTTGATTGATTGGAAAAAAAATGAATTTTGAAAAGAATAATTTATTATTTTGAAAAACGGGTCCGGACAAAAATGGGTCCCGTATGTTTTATAAATATACGGGTCCAGACTTAAAATTATGTCCGTTCTAAAAATGGGTACGGGTCCGGACACTACTTTTACTTGTTATTAGGGGGTTTCTGTACTCGTTTCCGTCCGTACCCGCTTTTTTACCACCCCTATAAGGGACTCTCTCTAAGCCCTCTTTTCACTTAAAAAGTTTGTGAGAGCCGTAAGTTAATTTTTATTGAGTTTATGTTTGAAACAACATTGGAGCTTTGTTTATTTCAATAAGAGGTATTTATTTAATTATGTTTTTCAATTATATCATTGCGTTATTTATTTCCGGCATGAATGAGTAGTTTATTAATCTAAACAAACCTTATAGACATGTATATACTTTGGATTGCATGTTAGTTATAATTATGGAATACAATGTTTAATGCTTTAAACCAACCATATACATCAATCACGGTTTTAATAAGTTGTTTTTACGTATTACAACTAATAATTCTTGTATTGCATGCATAGTTAGAAACATGTATTGTGATATATGATTTTTTGAATTTATGTCTATAAGTATTGACAACAATTATAGTAGTAACTAGGATTAATCTATAGGGCCAAATTACCCGATGGGATGTTCTATGTGATTCTGTTCTAAGTTATTTATTGATTAGCATGTTCCGATTAATATTTGGTTTAAATTAGGCATGATTTTCAATCACTGTTAATGTCATCGTATTCTATTTTATTGCGTTATATCCAATAGTTAGATTTACAATTATAAGGATATGGTTATTTTTCATTGAATATAGGAAAATCGATGGTTTGCTAAAGGCTATCAACCTATTATGAAATAAAATTTAATGATTCCAAGATTTCATGTGATATAATTATAACTAGATTATGAGGTAATGTTATGTTCTAGTGTTTGAATGCAATCCAAGTATATTACATTGTTTAGCGGGGGTTTGTTTAGATGTTTGTTTAAATATTTATATTATATTGAATTTAAATTTCGTTTAATTAAGTTTGCATTGAATTGTTTGAATTAGTTTAGTTAGTTTGGTTAATCAAGTTAGTAGTCATAGTTTTAGTTATTTAGCATTTTAATTCTCGTTTAAGTAGATTAACTAAATTAAGAAAAACAAGAAAAAAATATTTTTCTTGAAAAGTTTGCAAAATCCCTGTGGAGACGATATCTTACTTACCACTACTACAAATAATAGGAAAATACAGGAAACTATTGTGCACACTTGACACATGTCAGAGAATAACTCTGAGATGTTGTTCATGTTCCAAATATGGACTTTATTCAGTTGTTTGTAATCAATGCAAAGTTTCTGACTATCATCCTTCTTTTTCATAAAAAGGACTGGTGTGCCCTACGATAACATACTAGGGTCAATAAACCCTTTTTCAACCAGCTTCTACAACTATTTTTGTAATTCTTGCAACTCCTTTGAAGCCATTCTATATGGAATAATAGATTTAGGTTTCGTGCCAGGAACTAATTCGATAATAAAACTGGTTTCCCTTTGATAAATGATTATTTAGATTTATATATAGAACTAGTTTAGAAGTATATCTGGTATAAATATCCAAAATGAGCTTTAATTGACAATATTTATGTATTTTTTGGTATACAAGGTATAAAGGAGACAAATGAGTGATTTCATAACGAAACGAGGATAAAATGCACAAAACTATAATTGACGCGTGGCTAGTATGCTTGACGTCGTAGGAAAAGTATACACAACGTGGGCAAGGTGTGGAGAAGAATAGAGGACAAGAAAAATGGTAGCAGTGTCAGTGCCGTGGGTACATAGGGACAGCGCCGGGGTGGATTACACAGGGCGTCGAGATCACTAAGAAGGGAAAATGAACACAAAGAGTGGGTGTACACAAACATCGTCATATCACTTATGGACAACGTCGAGACGTAGGAAATAGAAAGTTTAAAATTCTAATTCATTTGGACTTGTCTATTAGATTTCTAATTGTATTCTAAAGTTTCTTAGGGGTATAAATAGGTATTAGAACGTGGAAAACACACACAATATCATGCATTAACATACATTACCACAAATTAGCCTTGTTTACTTTGTTCTTGAGTATTAAGAAAAGTTTTGGTGGAGAAGACATTGAAGACTCCATGTGTGGTTATTCGATATTGTTTCCTTGATTTAATTGAAGTTATTTAATTCAATCTTAGATTGCAATGAATATCATGATGTGTATGTTTATTTCAATGATGTGTGAGTAGTTCATTAATCTTAGGGGTCAATAGATCATATGGTATGAATGTTATACTAATATAGTTATGAATGGATTATAAAGTTAAAAAGTTTAATTGTTAGAATTTGTATTGATTATAGATATAATGCTACGAACATCTTAATCACATGTTTGTTGATTAGAGGTTTTAGGAGTTACAATGGCCATTGAAGCTTTTAAGTCGTATATGGACGATACAACCATAAAATATATAACATCGATAGATAGTTATTAATTAGGGAGGCACGGATAGTAAACTTAAGTGGTTATGAATCTAAATATTTGGTGCTTAAAGCAATGTGGAACTTATGTTATTCACATCGATAGGTGAAGTCCTATTTTGCACATTAGAATCTTTTCCGTCACGACAGTGGATTGAAGTGGATTTGAAGGAAATCCGTCTATTCTAATTGAGCATTGCACACATATAATGAAGGTGAAAAAAGTAAGTTGAAAAGCATAGTTATTTATTACCTAGGTGAAGTTGTGAACTATGATCTTCCTAATATAAAATCACAATGATTTACATTATTTTGTTAGATTAGAGTAGTTTAGTTAAAAACCCAATCAAAAAGGGATTTTCTTAGTAATAGAGTAAATTTGACTAAGTAAATTGAGTGCATTACACCTTTCCCTGAGGATGATATTCGTAATCAACATTAGTTGATGACATTATTATTACAATCGATATGTCATACTTGCGGCTACGATCACCCTTAGAAGTGGAACTTCAGATAAGTCATAGGGAAAAACATAAGGAAATTTACAAACAACTGAGATTTCCTCTAGTTTAATCTCGAGTCTAACCTCAGTATTAATGGTTCTGGCAAGAGTTTCCATTTTTATTAATGGCTATCCTAGCCCTATCAGAGGCAACTCAAATGATGTTATGGTGTAAGTAAACATTGTACAACCCGAAATATAAAAGAATACTGCCTTGTGGAAAGAATCCATGTGCATGATAAGGCGTTAGCCAATCCATTCCTAACAACACATCAAACTCTATAAACTCCAAGACACATAATTCAGCAACCATCTCGTGTCCAGAGATCTCAACAATACATTTCTCACATACAAAGTGAGGACATACCTTATCCCCAACTACTACTTTGAAGAAAATATGAATAGGGAATCGCAACGAAGTTAAACCAAACTCAATTATCATATAAGCAGATATAAGCGAAATCATCAATCTAGAATCAATTAACGCAAGCATAGGTTTACCACAAACTGAAATTGTACCTTCGATAAGATTTAGATTTGAATCTGAATCAATTTCAGTCATCACCTGAACACGTTCCTTGATCTATTGTTGAGGTTGTGACACACTAGAGGACGCTCCCAAATGTTGTGGACATGCAATCTTATAATGTCCTTTTTTCTACATCCAAAACACATAATTGCACTCAGATTCCGAGGACAATCTCGGCTGATGTGGCAATGCTTCCCACACCAAAAACATGTAACTGTAGGTTTACTACCTACTGAAGATGCCTGTCCCTGAGACCCTCAACCTTACCTCCACTCCCGTGTAACTAATGTGTATCACTCCGAATTGAAGGCAGAAAGGAATGTGATCATGTCAATCCGAACACTGTCTATGTCAACTTCGAGGGTCTACTTACTGTGCTCGGAAAAGGATTACGATGCACATATGATGGAACAACATGTGTCGTTGGTATGAATGGTGTTCTCCATTCTTTCATTTCTTTCGGAAACTCGAGTCAACCCTTGCTGGAAAAATTTTTTACCCTTAAAACTTGAGCTTTGTCCTGACTCCACGACGCCCTATATTGTCGTGATTCGTCCTGAAGAGTTTGTGTAGTCACATAAGATCTAGCCCTACCTTAAACCTCTCGCACAGTGTTCGATTTAGTCTTCGATATAATGGTACCAAAATCTTCCTGAACAACATGAACCACAAGTGCCTGAGATGCCACATGTGCTCGTAAGATATTCAGTAACTCGGACATCCGCCTCGCGAAGCTCTGAAACATATTTGAATCCACACATTATGGATCCTTATTGCTCTCGTCAGATCCCTAAGCCGGCTGTTGCTATCTAGTCATAATTTTTCGCATGAAAATTGCAAAAAGAGTGGTTCTGCACAAACGGATCCATCGATATCTCAATAATATAAAACAAACATAACACCATCATAAAATTTTAACTTTTTAACCCAATTCCATCGCGTTATTTCCCAACTAATCACTCACTAAACCACAATCAACAAGATTCTTTTCAAATCCCAAGCTCGGATACCAACATTGTAAGACCCCACCTAATTAAGGCATCTGACCGACCTAAATTACATTAATCTCTTGATAATCTAGTAGGCTTAATCTCACCATCAATAAAAATTATTCGTTCTATTCCTCATAATCATCAAATATAAAACTTATTAACTTTAAAGGATCCTAAAATATATTTCAAACCTCAAATTTCATTTAGATTGATTAAACAATACCAAAATTTCGTAAAAGTTTTTCGATAAAACATCCTCTGTTTCTAAGCCTACACCAAAAAATATGGCCTTCAAAAATCTTCAACAAAATCTGCTCAACTTGGTGGAAACGTCATAGGACTCACAATCCACCTATAACAATTTATATTGAATTAACAAAAATTATATATTCATTCAAACTTGATTTAAAGTATAAAAATCCTAAAATCAACATTACCTTAGCTTCATCATTTTCCTAATCCATCCCAAAACTATTACGACAATTCTAAATGAGATCCTAACCATACACGAACTCAAGAACCCATTCATATAATATATTATCTTAAAAAATAATGCATATATAAAGAGAAAGAAACTAATCAAATCACATAGAATCCGACATTTTTTTTTCTTTGTCGTCGCTCGCACCTGTCATTACCCAATTATAAAAACTTGATAATGTCAGATAAGTAAATCTTACACCATCCAGTACATCTTTAATAATCAAATGCATTGTATTCAAAAAACTTAAACGAACAATAATATCGCAAGTATACAAATATGCAATCCATCATATTTTTGTTGATCGACCACAATCAGATGACATCTTACAAAAATGTTGGGTAAATAGTAATAAAGATTCATGAGTTTGAGAGGAAGTTTCTCGAGAAGCCACGCCCTCGACAGTCCAAGGAGTATGATCTGAGCCAGCATCACAAATCCTCCAAAACAAGTGTCTACAACGATCAGTGACTCTCGCCACAAAGCACCACGGTGTTCATCCTACCACACATATAGCTAATGAACACAATGAGAGCCCCAAAGATTTCTTTCCTCTCGTGTATGTGAATACAAGACCAATAAATTATGCAGCGATAAACCAGTGCGTGCAATTATATTCAAGAAATACTCATACAATGTAAAGGTTACTGTTGGATTTACTTACAGTACAACCGCAACACTACAAACTCTTTGCACTCCGTGTCAGGAAGCCAGTCTACACAAGGTTCCAATTGCGGTCCTATAATTAATTTATAATTTCGGTATGCTTCCGCAACAATTTCACAATTTTTCAAATTTCTTATAATTTAAATTGGTCATGTCGTGACCTGAAAACCCCAGAATCACTCCAAATCAAATTTTCGAATGTTTGGATCCCAATTTTCACTTCCAATTGCGGTTTGGCATCGAAAATTAACCTTGAATAGGCTTTAAAATAATTTTCCAAATTTTATGCATTTTCGGGTATCGTAGCTTGTATTACGAGGCAAAACCCTGGTATAAATCCTAGAGAAAATCCTAAAATCCTTATTTTTTTTATAAAAAACCCTAATTTCCATTAATTCATCCAAAAATCCTATTTTTTCAATTTTTTTTCCAATTTCTAGGGATTTTTATTTAATTTTTTTCGAATTTAAAACCAATTTTTATAACGAGGGGTTTGATCCCGGAAACGGATCGATCCGGCTTAGTTGAAATGGACCAAGTTCAGTCCGGTCGGGGATCAAATCCCCTTCTTCTTCCCCACTTCCCCACGATGAACAAAACCTCTCTGTTCTATTTTTTTGGGTGCCCAACATCTCACGGCTCCCCCCACCGTCTTCCCCCTCCCCCTCCCCCTCCTTCTTCTTCCTCCCTCCCTCTCGTTTTACTATTTTTTTTTTATCGTTACTGTTTTTTATTAACTCAAACTCTTCCTTCTCCACCATTACAGCAATCAATACAATTTCTCTCTTCGAATTCAAAACTCAAATCCCTTACTTGATCACCACAGTCCACTAAAAATCAAAATTAAAATTTTCATTAAACATTACCTTCCAACGCCACTATAACAGTCATGGCAACGACATCAACACCAACCACAACTCCTCTCAATTGATCAACGATGGGACGAGAGAAGAGAGGAACATTGAACCAGACACGTGAGAGAGTGTGACGACAGTGAGGATGAAGGGGCGATGAAGACATGAACGAAGATGAAGACGACGGGCCCTCCCCATTCAATTCCCTGTTTCGATTTGGATTAAAAGAGGAAGTCACCCAAATGACTATATAACCTTATTGCCCTTTTTGGAAATTTCGAGTTTTTTATTTAATTTCATGTTTATCTCTTCAATTTTTGTCCAAATTAAACCCCAAAAAATACCCCAATTTCACTAAAAATTAGAGAATTTACCAATGCGCTCTGAAACTCTTGGACAACTTGTCTTGCCCGCAAATAGGCTCGTTAAATCCAATTAAAGTTCTAAACTTGAATTTTAAAACTTAATTACAAATATTTTTCGCGAAATTCAAAATGATAGTTCGAGTCAACGTTTTAAATCTACTATGACCCATTTTGACACGTATCTCAAGATAAAACCCCACGAAATATCGAATTTATTCGGTTAACTTGAATTTCGCAAAATAACATAATATTATAATAGACAACACTAGGCGCAAATCACACAATAATTAAATTATCTATAAATCTCATTTCACCGGTCCTTTGCTCTCGGCTCACGACATAAACTAATGGCTATGATTATCTCGAATTAGCAGTAATTATTGATTTAAAAATTTTGGGATTTGACAAGATCGACGATTACCTTTGAGCCCTCAGTGAGTGGTTTATGCTACTTTTGTAGGTGATCATTTAGTGTAATTATTACCTATGTCTTTTTGTATGATTTTGGGTTGTATATTCAGACGAGAGACTAGACTTCTCGACTGATACGCGTATTACTTGGTTTGATTTCATGTGATCGTCTATTTTACATGGTTTCCACAATATGTGTTTTTATAATGCTTCCGCTAATTTTATTAAGTTTTCCGCTGATAATATTAAACTTTTATAAAGTTTTAATTGACTTAGAAACCCCGAATAAGGATAAAATGAATAATACTTATTCTAAACACATATAAGGAGCAGAATGAGACAAAAAGCTGACTAATATGTTGTTAAGTCCTATGTGGTGTGGATTAGGGGTTAATGACGGGATTAAGCTGGTTAGTATCCCATTTGGGGAAACAGGCCAACACAGTCGGTATAAGAGAGTATGTAGTAAAATCTTAGGGATTGATTATAGAGTTGTCCAAAATTCTGATACCAACGTCGTAGTTGGTATCAGAGTCAAAGTTTGAAGAGTTTAGGCAGTAAAGTATAGTTTATTCTATAATGTGATACTAACATCACAGTTGATATTGGAATTGATATTCTCGATAAATACGAAACGAAAACTTGAATAAAACATAAATCTTATATGTGGAAACCATACGATCCTTGCCTAGAAACTATTAGTTGGGAAGTGAGTGAGTGTGAGTTGGGGATTATATATACATGTTATGTTTTATATGTATATATACGCGATATTTACGTATTAGCTGATGTCACGATCGCTATTAACATCAGACTACGGTGGCAAATTAACGCGATGGCGAAGATGGTAACGTCAACAGTAGTCAGCACATGATATCAGCTGATGATTTTAAGAGGCTATCCGATAGAGTTGCGGCACGGGACCAGCATTTTGCTAACTTCATGACATTTATGACAGCACGCATGACCGCTTTTACACCAATCACCACCGCTACTACTTTGACTACAGTACTTTCAGTGCTTGTAAGTTATATTATTACTACTAACGACATGCGGCGTTGGATTGACATAGTCACTACTCAAAAAGAGCAGTTGACGAAGCTCCTCATGATGATACGAGCACTCTTGGCTTCACTAGCTCCGACAAAGAACAATAAGAAGAGAATGAGAGGAAAGGGACATAATAGAATGAATGAGGGATCCAGGTGATCTAGATTGGCGATACCGATCACCATGACAGAGTAGATGAGGCATGCAACATATTTCAGAGGTAATCAAAAGGGACACAACATACGCAGCTACCCACAATCAGTGAATAAGTCTTCCTTGCCAACTCTGGCAAGACATGGAGTGTCACCATTGCAAATCCGACATACACCAGGGGACAGAGGCCTAAATGCGCCGAAACCAAGGCAGATCCCAATACAAAATTTTGGTTACAATACGGATGAGGCAACTACCTTGTTTTAGATGTTGTCTGATTGGACACATTAATCAGCAGTGTCCACAACTAGAGGATTACTTTCAGCTAGAGACTGAGAGCAGAGCTAGAGGTAGCAACATCAATCCACAAGAACGGAGGGAAAGCAAAGAATTGTACGTGTCACAACAGAGACAAAGGTCGACGCAGAATCGGGTGATTTCGACATTATCAAGTCAATCACCTGTTTGTTATAGGTGTAGATATCTGGACACAAGGTTAGAAAATGTCTGCAACTCCCGAGCTTGAAACAACCTACGATACAGCCACAGGCTAAATAAAGGCCACGTAGTGACAAAGCATGACCCTAAGGTGGCACGAGACCGTGTCGAGGGTAAGCTTCTATCTATTTTGCATTATGCATGTATTGTCATACTTTAACACAACAATAGCTTGCACAAGATGATTTACGGGAGAGTTGATGATTAAATGGTCGAGAGTAACCTAACGTAATCCATGTTTCATGAATTGGATTAATGGGATAATGGAATTAGAGTTTCCTGATAAGCACACTCAAAACTTTCAAAAGAAAACTATGCTTAGTAAGATTTCTCTTTGAGTACTATGACCAGAGTGTCATTGACCTCGGCCGCAAGTATTGGCTCGATTGTAATAATAAGGTAATCAACTTAAATTGACTACGGATATCGTCCTTAGGGAAAGGTGTATGCACTTACTACGTACTTAGCTACAATGAATATATTGCTAAGGAAATCCTTTTTAAATGGTTTTAAGACTAAACTAAACTAATATATACTATCAAATCAATGCAATTTACTTTTAACTCTTATATTGAAATTATCTTAGTTCACAACTTCACTTAGGTAATGAAATTATGTTTTTCAATTACTTTATCATATTTATCATGTTGTGTGCAATGCCTAATTAGAATAGACAGATTTCCTTTAAATCCACTTTAACCCACTGTCATGACGGAAAAGATTCTAATGTGCAAACTAGAACTTCACCTATCGGTGTGAATAACGTAAGCTCCACATTGCTTTAATCTTCAAAATTTTTAAATTCATGACCAATTAAGTTTACTATTCGTGCTTCCCTAATCAATAACTATCATTTGATGTTGTGTATTTTATGGTTGTACCATCTATGTACGGCTTAAAAGCTTCAATGTCCATGATAACTTTTAAAACCTAATATCAATAAACATGTGATCAAGATGTCTATAGCATTACGCTTAGAATCAATAGAAATCTTAATCATTGCTATTCAATTTCTACTTATATTCATAGCATAGCATTCATATCATAGGATCCATTGATCTCTAAGATTAATATACTACTCACACTTCATTGAAATGAACATGCACATAGTGGTATTCATTGAAATTAAAGATATATTGAAATACTTCAAATAAATCAATAAAAATACTCGAACTACTACACGTGAGCCTTCAATGTCTTCTTTCAACAAATCATTCTAATACTAAAGAATAATGTAAATCTATGCTAAAATATGTTAATGGATGCTAATGGTTGATATGTGGTGAGTTTACCACGTCCTAATATCTATTTATACTTCTTAAACATAATTAGAAACCGTACTTTACAATTTAACACGAAATAGAACTCTAACTTTCTATTTTCTTCTATTCCCGCTGTCACTTAATCCCCGACACCGTGTGTGTAATGCCACGATGCCGCCACCGCGCCGCCTCTTTTGTGAGTTTTACTTTTCTTCAGTGACCTCGACGATGTCCCTTAGGCCTCCAGCGCCATCCCATGAGCTCCACAACGCCACCACTGTGCCAACCTCTCTATCTCATTTTCTTCACTTGTATTATCTCCCATGTCATATTTAGGTCCTCCACATTGTCCCTTCACTCCCCATAGCGCCACACCTTCATGTTACGGCACCAGCCGCACTTTGGTGAGTTTTAGATCCATTTCTTCTCGGTTTTGCTCATTTCTTTCCTTTATGTCTTCTTTACCTAAAAATGCATAAACACCATTAATTAGAACTCATTTAGATATATTTATACTAAATATACTACTAAACTAGCCATATATATAAGTCTAAATAATCACTTATCAAATACCCTCAAACTTAGAATCTTGCACGTCCTGAGCAAAAGTGTATTTTACTAAGTCTCTTAACTACTATTACTCTAGTTCTCGATCATTATACATTGTTCATGGAGTATCCTTTAATTCACTAAGTTTCAAGTTAATAATCCACTTAAGAGTTTTTCTTTGCAAAAACTTATATTTTGAAGATAAGTTGCTTTAACAAAACATACAACTCACTTTCGAAACATCAAAGTAGATCATAACTAAAACCATCGCTACTCACAAGTTTGTTTGACCTTGCCACTCAAGTAGCAAGTGTACAATCTCATGATATCTCGTTAAGCTCGGGAACTCACAAATAAACATATATCAAACTAATTTTGGTTGACTTTAGCACTTCAAGAGTCTATAGGACTTAATCTAGATAGAAAACTTAACTCAATTAGCTACTCGTACTCGGGCTAAATCTTTTATTTGAAAAGCTTTAATTTACTTCCGCCTTCTTTGCTTTTATTTTTATCTTTCATTTCTTTTCTTCTTCTTTTTCTATGGACTACGTTTTCCTCACTTTTTTCAATCATCAAGTTCTCTGCTCCATTTCCTGTAGAACTTGTACGACTCTCTCATTTTTTTTATTTCTATTCTAAAACTTTTATTAGCATTTCTCACTTTCACTTCATTTAGCAAGTTAGCTCCAACTTTTCATTTAAAATGTCTATTTATTCCCTTATTTGCACGAAGTCTTTATTTACTTTTTATTTTCAAATAAAATTCACACTTATTATAGAATTCCTTAGAGATCTAACTTTTTCCACAAGAAGTGTTCTAGTAATCTCGTTGCTTTTGTTTCAAGTTCATGGTCTTCCCTAACTCTAGGTTTGTAATCATGAAATCATGCCATTATTGCTACATTTCATTATTTTTTTCAAAAATTTAAAAACACACTCTTGAGTTTCATATCAACAAGACACTTGTATTCTACTCATCCTCCATTAAAGGCATGAACATGCAATTGAACTACTTATTCATTAAATATTACTATATATAACATAATCTATATTACTTAAACATTTAAATAGTAAGTAAATGAAACAAATAATACACTACCATGCTTTCCTCTTTAACTACTTCAAATATAAAATTTAAACGACCATACCTGCAGCGTTTATCCTTGTTTCTACCTTTCTTACCACTTCCCATAGTGTAGTGTAGTGTAGTGTTAATGCCCCAAACTTAAACTAAACCTTGTCCTCAAGGTTTAAAAGTAAGTTTGAAATCATGAAAACATTAAAACACACAGACATATATAATAACACAAGATATATAAGCATAAACTAAACTAAACATAGAATTTAAACAATTAAAATATCCCAAATTTAAAACTAAAATGGTATCAATGTATCTCTCATATGTGTACCGCAAGTATAACGGCTAGCTTATAGTAATAGTGCAATCAAATTACGTTGATTACGGATATTGTCCTCAGGAAAAGGTTTTTGCACTAGTGGTTTACCTATTTAACTTTGAACTATTGCTAAAAATATCACTTTTTATTGGTTTTATACTAACTAAACTAATCTAACAAATCAATTTAGAATTTACTCGAACTCTTGTATTAAGGATATATTAGTTCACAACTTCGGCTAGATAATTTAATACTATGCTTTGTATATATTTTTACATCTCAACATGTTGTGTGCAATGCCTAATTAAAATAGACATATTTTCTTCGAATTTACTTCAACCCACTGTCGTGATGGAAAAGATTCTAATGTGCAAACTAAAACTCCACCTATTGGTGTGAATAATGTAAGCTCCACATTGCATTAAGTACCAAATCATTGGATTTATAACCAACTAAGTTTACTATCTCGTGCCTCCCTAATCAACAACTATCATTTGATGTTGTGTATTTTACGGTTATACTGTTCATGGTCCAGATTAAAAACTTCAATAACCTAAGTTCATTAAACATGTGGCCAGTATGTCTAAAGCATTACGCTCAAGATTAATACAAATTCTAACCATTGCACTTTTTATATTCGCTTTTTATTCATATTCAAAGCATATCATTCATATCATAGGATCCATTGATCCTTAAGATAAATAGACTACTCGCACTTCATTGAAATACACATATCACAATTCATAATGGAAATCATTGCAAATTAGAGATCAATATAAATATTACCTTGAATTAATCAACTAAACCAAACTTGAATTGCAATCGTGAAGTCTTCAATGTTTTCTTCAAACAAACTCCTTAATACGCAAACTCAAAGTAAACTTTGTGCTAAATTACTCTAACGGTGGCTAATAGTTGGTATGTGGTTAGTTTACCATGTCTTAATACCTATTTATACTATCTAATAACTATTAGAAAACCTACTTTACAATTTAACTCGAATTAAAACTCCAACTTTCTATTTTGTGTGAATCTGGCGTTGTCACTTATGTCCCGACGCCATGCCTTATAGGCCACTGCACCACCACTGCGGTGCCACTACATATGTACTTTTTTACTCCCTGATGCCCCGGCACTGTTACTTCCATATCTAGCACCATCCCCTTTACTCTATAGCGCTGCCACTACATGTGTATTTTTTTTACTCCCTACTCCCAAAGTTTTTAATTCAATGATTACGGCTAATCTGGGATTAACGAATTCAAATTATGGATTAGGTCGTGAGTTTGGAGCTAAGGACCTGTGAAATGAGATTTATAGGTAATTTTACTTTTATGTGATGTGTGCCTAGTGTTGTGTACTATATATTATTTTATTAATGAAATTCGAGTTGATTAAGTAAATTTGAGATTCGCAAAGGTTTTGTCTCGAAACACGTATCAAAATAAGTTATGTGAAAGTTTAAATGTTGACCCGAGCAACTGTTTTGAGTTTCGCAAAATATATTTGCAATTAAGTTGGAAAATTCAAATTTTGGATTGGAAATGGATGTAATGAGTCGACGTGGGTCTCACACCTTGATTGGCGTGCGAAGACGGGTTGTCCGAGAGTTTCAAAATATTTTGGTAAATTTTCTAATTTTTGGCGGCATTGGGGTATTTTTCGGGGTTTAATTTAAACAAAAAGTGGAGAAATAATAAAAATAAAAATAAATGGCTAAATTACCCAAAGGGTATTTGATTTGTATGTGGAAGGATAATAATTAATAGAGGGGAAAATGGTCATTTGTGTTGTAAACTAAGTTGAACTTGCTAGAGATTTAAGCATGGAAGACATAAACTAAGAACTACTAAAATAAGTAGAGAATATGAGACAAGAGAGAAGAGAGTTAGAGAGAATGTAAAGATTGCATTCCAACATTGGTCTGTGTTTACAAGAGAATGAGCCCCTTTTATAGGCCTTTGATAATGATGACTATATGTACCTTGAACAAAGATTAGAAGCAATACAATGTGTACACGTTACACCAAAATCATAAGCCTTATAAGATATACATAGTGTACAAGATACATAAAAGAGTACACATAGTGAAACAAGCTACATAATGGAGTGCAAGTAAATACATATTTGATGTTACATCCACATATTTACAACACTCCCCCTTGGATGAGACTTGCTGAGAGAATATGCCTCATCAAAACCTCTACTAGAAAAACCATGTGGGAAAAAAATCTAGTATGGGAAAAATAGTACATTAATTGCTCTCATAATTTTTTATATTGAGTATAATAATGTTAGGATTGCCTCATTAAAAACCTTGCTACGAAAAACCATAGCGAAGGGAAAAAAAGTGCAATACACTAACCAATAACTCATTTTTTATTCTCCCCCTCATGTTCGCATGGGTGAGACATCTTGTGCATTTTGTTGCACATGGACATCGTTTTCTATATGAACCATCTATTGTTGAAGCATATGATTGCCATTCTTTTGTATATAGTACTTGCATCAACTAATTAATTCATAACTTGTTGCTACTGAATGATCCTTTGAACTTCGAGTTCATATTAATTTATACATGGATCATAATACAACAAATTTAATGCAATTTGATGCGTTTCAAGCAATTTCACGCCATTCCTTTGAATTGGCTTATATGTCCTCCTAATGGTGGGAGAATTGCTTCATCAAAGTGACAAATTGCTATAAATAAATTCTCTATTAGGGACCCAATGCATCTTATAATATGATTGACGAAGACTTAAATCTATATAAGTCTCTTATTGATTTGCCTTGAGATAATCTTCAACTGATAAAAAAACCCGTTCGATAAATGATGTCCGTGCGAATTTACGATATTTTCACATTATTGATGATTTTGGATGATCACATAGATCTTTCCACATTATGAATGTCATTTGATTTATGACGACATGTGCCTTATTTATTCCAGAAGTTTAAGCCGAGAATTTTATACTCAGATTAAATCATAATCATATAGAGAGATTTTCTATTATTCTGAGTAAACATCTTCTGAACAAAGCATTAACAATTATACCATATATTTCATGAACGTTAAGTTCAAATTTGAGAAATATTCTCTTTTATATTATAATATATATGCATGTAGCATAATACACAAGCAATAAACTTATCGCGTATATTTAGCTCATGATTTGAACACATCTCGATGTGCCTATTTTATCGAGTCATTTTCAATGATAAAATTCAAAATTTTGTCTTTGATTTTGAAGGCATGGTAAAGGTCATAAAAATATTCGGGTATATATATGAATATCTTTTGGCAAAATATCTTTTCATATGCGACATATCACAATGATGAGCGCTCATTGTCAATAATTATTTGCCTTTTCTAGTGGTGCACCACTTTTATTCCAATTTTTAGTAGAATTGTCAATACGATCTTTACCTGATCTTTTCACCCTTTCCACGTCCATAAATTTGTTATCGCGACCATGGTCATCATACGCAACATACGCTTCTTAATTTTGAAGTTGAACCAATTGGACGAGAGTGATATTATATTTATAATATCTCATTATTTTACTCAGCTACCATGAGACAAAAAACCAATCCTTAATATTTATTGGATTAACGTGCGTACTCGATACTTGTTGCAGTAATAAATCGAGGCGGGTCACGTGACTTTGTTTTCATTGTCTCATCAGTCATATTTCCACAAAGCCTCAACATAGAGGTAATTAAAATTACGGAATTATAATTAATATTTGACTGATTAAATTTTGTAGCTTGAGACCCAGCCGCGCTCATTTTGAGCTTTTGGAGCATTACCATTTTGGTATGTATATATATAACTCCATAAGATGAAAAGATATATAAAATGAAATATTCACTTGTCAAATCTCTAAAGAGAAATTGGCGAATGATTGTATATAACACACAGTTTTGCATATATGTTTTATTCACAAATTGTAGTATCTAATTGTCATGACAAGTAATTATTGTCGGTAATATAATAAGGCAACAAATTCAACTATGGTTGACTAATATTTTGAAAGTAAATGTAATATAAAATAATTTTCTCTTTTTTATGTAAAAAAACATAACATATGATTAAATATATGTTCACAACTTGATTCATTAATAAACAAAATGTATTATTCGTATGAGTTGGTGGAACAACCTCCAGGTTGGGTGGTGAGACAAAGTCTACTTAATACCATGCCTCCTCGAACAGGATAATTCGTCTCCCTTTCAATGTTTAGCTTTACCGGGGACAAGGCTTACCCACTATCAACTCAAATTCATAATATTATTTGTATTATAAAATCAAGGATATAGCATAACTAATCGTTTATAGTATAGTGAGAAAACTAGTTATGTCACATATTGACATTTGGTTTCTGATGTAAAAGATCGTACATGACGCAACTACAGAACATACTTTTGCAGTCAGTGACGTTATAATGCATAGTGTATGAATAAAGTATACATATATAAGTGATGCATGTAATAAAAGAAAGCAACCATGATAACATGGAAATGAAATTGAACTTGTTTAAATTAACAAAAGTTATACCTTCCTAGCTTTGTTTTCTTAGCAAGCCTTCTTGAACTTCAAGATCTCATTTATGCTAAAGCAAGCTCGTGCTGATAACGTGTTGTAAACTAAGTTGAACTTGCTAGAGATTCAAGCATGGAAGACATAAACTAAGAACTACTAAAATAAGTAGAGAAGAGGAGACAAGAGAGAAGAGAGTTAGAGAGAATGTAAAGATTGTATTCCAACATTGGTGTGTGTTTACAAGAGAATGAGCCCCTTTTATAGGTCTTTGATCATGATGACTATATGTACCTTGAACAAATATTAGAAGCAATACAATGTGTACACGTTACACCAAAATCATAAGCCTTATAAGAAATACATAGTGTACAAGATACATAAAAGAGTACACATAGTAAAACAAGCTACATAATGGAGTGCAAGTAAGTACATATTTGATGTTACATGTCCAATGTGAATAGGCATCCACATATTTACAACAATTTGAACCCCAACCCCCCCCCCCCATATAACCAAAATCGAAATCAAACAGGGGTATAGGCCATTGTTCATCATTGTCATCTTCGATCGTCATCTTCGTTCTTCGTCTTCGTTCGTCTTCATCGCCCTTCGTCCTCATTGTGTCACGCTCTCTCACATTCTCTCTCTCGATCTTCTCTCTCTCTTCACAGTTTCTTTAATTGAAGAACCGTGATTGTTGGTGCTATTGAAAAACGTTTGGAGGTAATGAAGTTTCAAAATTCTTTTACTGTAAATTCGATTTTGGGGACTGGTTTTTGATGATTCCGATTTGAGAAATGATTTGGTTGATTGGTTGGCTGTGAGGATAAGAGAAGAGTGAGGAGAGTTTGATTTGAAAAAATAAATAAATAAAATAAAATAAAATAAAATAAAAACAAACAAACAACAACGGTACACGGTAAAACCGTGAAGAAGAAAGAAAGAATGATTGAGACGAAATAGAGCTTGGCTCTGTTTCGTCTCAATGAAGACGATGGGGGGAGCTTCGAGCTCCCCACCCCAATAAATAAATAAAAAAAGAGAAGAGAGAACGGACGAAACAGGGGAGGGGGGAACGTCTCAACAAAGATGAAAGGGTTTGGTGGACGAACCGGGTCCGGTTTAGGGATCAAACCCCTCATTTAAAAAATATATATATATATTTTGAAAAATATAAAACAAATTGAATAAAATCCATAAAAATTAGGTAAATTATGAAAAATGAAGATTTTGGGATTTTATTGAGGCTTTATACCATGCATTTTTCTCGTAGTGCGTGTTACGATACCCGAAAATGTCCAAAATTTAGAAAATTAGTTTAAAGCCGAGTCTAAATTAATTTTTGTTTCCAGACCATAATTTGTAGTCAAAATTGAGATTCGAACATCCGAAGACTTGGTTTGGAGGGATTCAGGGGTTTTTAAGTCGAAACGAGACTAATTAAAATTAATAAATTGGTGAAAAATTATGGAACGAATGTGGAATCTTACCGGACTTGTAAATGAATTGTAGGACCGCAATTAGAACCTCGTGTGGACTATTTTACTAACACGGAGCTCAAGAAGTGACGGTATCACGTTGTAAGGTTAAGTAAGTCTCATAATAACCTTTACATTGTATGATTACAATTTCGTATAAATTGCATTGATCCTTGATACTACATTCTTGTTGTATATGCATACACGGGTTGGGAGAATAAGGCGACTCGAATCTCCTTATATCGTGGTTATAGAACACTATATTATGCTTTGAGGGGCTGGAGTCACTGATACTTTGTATCACGTGGTTATCATGAGATCACGTTGAACTATATCATACTCCCAGAGTCTAGAGGAACGAGACTCATTCGGTTATTCTCCTCGAACATGAGTCCTTATCATTGTTTACTTACTACTTTCAGATAATGTTATCTAATTGTGGTCGGATAACAAAAATAGGATGAATTCACGGTTGTATTTAAATTCCTTGGATTATATTTCTTGTTTAATCTCTTAGATTATCATGCATTTGATTATTACAGGTGTACTGGATAGTGTGGGATTTACTTATCTGACATTATCAAATTTGATAATTGGGTAATGACAGGTTCGAGCGGTGGTAAGGGAAAGAATAAGCTATCAGATTTTATGTGACGCTATTGGTTCCTTTTGAATATTATATATTTTATAAATGGGTGTTTAAGTTCGTGTGCGGTTAGGAACTCTTTTGAAATGGTTGTAATGGTTTTGGGACGAAATGGAAGGTCGTGGAGTTAAGATACATAGTTTATGGATTTTGAGAACCTAAAATAGGTTAGAATGAATAAATAGTTTTTTATATTGCAATATATATTGTTATGGGAGGACTGTGAGTCCTTCGGCATTTCCACCAAGTTGAGCAGGTTTTGTTGAAGATTATTGGAGGCCGGGTTTTTCAATGTAAGCTTAAAAATAGAGAAGGTGTTGTCGAAAACTTTTTATGGAATTGAGTATAAACAAATCAGTTTAAATGAATTTATGAACTTTGAGATTTAAGATTTATTTTTACAATCCGTTGTGGTTGATAATATTTTATGTTCGGTGATTAAAACGAATTGATTTTGTTTATTTATTGGTGACGAGAATAAGGCTTACTAGATTATCACTGGATTAAAGTAATCTAGGCTGGTCAGATGTCCTAATTAGATGGGGTATGATATGTTAGCACTTATCACTTTCACTAAATCAAGTTAGTTACCTCCAACTTTTAATTTACAATGCATATTTCTTCCCTTTTTGCACTAAGTCTTTATTTGTTTTTTATTATCAAGTAAGTTTCACACTTATTATAAAATCTTTAGAGATCTAACTTTTTCCACAAGGAGTATTCTAGTTTCTTGCTTTTGTTTCAAGTTCAAGGTCTTCCCTAACTCTAGGTTTCTAATCATGAAATCACACCGTTGTTTACTACATTTCATTGTTTCTTCTTTTCAAAATTTAAAACATTCTATTGAGTTTAATATCAACAAGATACTTGTAATCTACTCATCCACAATTAAAGGCATGAACATGCAAATGAACTACTTATTCATTACATATTGCTATATATAACCTAATATATTCTACTTAAACATTCATATAGTAAGAAAAATGATAAATTTATACACAACCATAATGTCCTCCTTAACTGCTTCAAATTTAAAATTTAAACAATCTTACATGCAGTTTTTATCCTTATTTCTCAGCCTATCTTACCATTTCCCATAGTATAGTATAGTGTTGATGCCCCTAAACTTAAACCAAACCTTATCCTCAAGGTTTAAAAGTAAGCCTAAAACATTAAAACACTAAAACACACAAACATATATAATAACACAAGTTATAATAAACTAAACTAAAAATGGAATTGAAATAACTAAATAGTTAACAAAATATCCAAAAAAATGGTATCAATGTCACTCTCAACTCCCCATGTCTAAAGGATTCCTATTACACTGACTTCAGGACTGGGCATCATCATCGTCATCTGCATCATCAACTTTAGCTTGAGATGGTGTCAATGGACGCTCCACCCTCTTGCTCTACATCAAATCCTGATCAAACAAGTATGCTGGTGTCGCTGGAAAACCAATTGACCTATCAGTAAGTCTCAATCGTCTGTTCCTCTCATATCTAGTTGTCTCTCTATGATGATCAACAAACAACATGAAATTGCATTATCCGTTTCATCAGTGTTGCTTTTTCCTCTCCATATCATGTTCATATCTCAACATGGCTGCCTGGTATTCCGCCTTGTCCTCCTGGTATTGTCTCCTCATCTCTACTATCCACAACCTCTACTACTGTGGAGTTAAGTCCTCTGGTGGTGGTACGCGTGCCTATGGTGGAGGAGGTGGTGGAAAGACTTCAAGACTATCCAATTCATGTTCTCCAGTCTCTGGGTCTACAAACTCATAGCCCTCAGTAAATCCATGTTGTTGTTGTTGCACCTCTTCTTCTCCATGTCCGTCCTCTTCTAGCTCTTGGACTAGTTCTATTGTTGTTACTGCTGCCTGATCCTCTTGCCTATTGGCCAACAACTCGGCCTCAAGTCTATCTCCATCGACCCACTTTCTCTCCTCCTCGGAGTCTGGTAGCCAGGTGATGATTTCAACGTGGGCATGAAAGCTTCATCCATGGTTGGTTGGGCCTCTATATCAAATTCTTTGTCATCTCTCAACCTCACTCTGACCTTCAAGCACATCTAAGTAATCAAGATAGGAAATAAAAACTTGTTGTCCCTTTTCGACACGATAGACTCCCTCATACTAGTGTGTATGATCACCCTGATGTTGATCTCCCCATACTTAGTAATCTCATAAAGACAAACCACTTTCGGCTTGTTGATCTCGCCCTGCTGAGAAGTGGGGTATAACATTGCAACAAGGAAATATCGCCACATTTCGTAAACTTTTCTAACACTCCCCTTCTTAATGTGCTTCAAAACATTTTCGACTCCCATGTTTCAAATAAAAGAAACCAACCACCCCACCCACTCCCATCACTCACACCTCACACTCCCATCACTCACGTCACACTCCCATCACTCTCTCTCTCCTCCCGATTTATCTTCTCTCCCACTCACCTCGGTCAACTCTCTCCCATCACTCACGGCTTCAAACCTCTCTCTCCTCACTCACCGCCGCCTCTCGCTCTCGCCGGTGGACCGGACCAGGGACGCGGAGGAAGCCGCCAACCGGAGGTAACACTCTCACCTCGCTTTTTCTCTCTCTCTCTCGCGTTTCACTTCTCTCACGGGCTCTCTCTCTCTAGGTTCGCTCACCATTCGGTTGGCCGAGACCAAGCCGTCGTCGGAGGTCCCGTGGTGGCGAGGAAGGTCGCCGGAGGTCTCACACTCTCTCTCTCTCCCGTGAGCACTCGACCACTCTCCCTCTCCTCACGGTTTGCTCTCCCTCTCGCTCACGTTTCTCTTCATTTCTCTTTGTTTTTGTTGTTGTTCGTCACACTTGTTACGTGTGCATGTGGTTGTCGTGACGAGGGCCGGCCGTGGGCGACCTCCGGAGACCCACCGGAGTCCAAGACGTCCCGAACCACCCCCGCATGGCCCATGCAAAGTACTTGTTGTATACATACAACAAACTCGGTTTTTGCTAGGTGTTGACCCTCTCGCCGGAAAAGGCCCTCATCGGGCGGCGCCACCGCCGGACCACCGGGACCGAACGTGTCGGGGACCCCACCAAAACTCGTATGTGGGTCCCACAACCCTAAAAGTGGCCAAAAACAGTTTTATAGGTGCAAAGGAATCGATATTTCATGTGATGTGTACGTTGGAGGCTCGCCGGAAACCACCATCGCCGGCGGTCCTACCGGTCGAACCACGATCATTAAAGGTTGTCGAGGTCTCGCTTAATATTAGTTGACGTCTAGCAATCCTCGGCTAAGTCCGAAACAAACGTACGTAAGGCTTTTGGAATTAGTTCGTGTGATGCCATCGTCGAGTCGAAAAAAATGTATAGTTGCTATTCAAACGTCGCGTGGCGATGAATGGCTATGACGTCGTGATCATGTTGTCGGTCCGCGAGACCATGACGTGACCCGCATACGACTGAGCCGAGCCTATGACTCGCGATGAAGCGAATACGTAGTTTGTCTTCAAAACCCGAGAGAGAGTGTCTTCTTTTATTTATTAAAATGTATGACCGTCCGAGCCATTCAAAACATTGGAAATAATGATAAGTTTAAACCTAAGTGTTAGTGAATGACTCGACCTAATAACACGAGTTTCCGACCTTGTCGGGTAACGGAAACTTGAGGATACGCGTTAGGAGTCGCGGGAGTTTTACGTGGATTACGATAATCTCGAGTAAGTACACTTGCCTTAAAAAGCATTTGTACGTTAGTAAGCCAGCTAAGAAGATATCATGTGATTCATTTTCACTTTTCTTGTGTTCGTTATTATCCCACCATTGGCATTCCATTCTATGTTCTTGTATGTGTGTTCTTGGCATAAGTACGTCTCGAAGGTACATGCGCCCGCACTAGAAGGGATAAAACGCGGCACTCGAGCGCACGAGTGTTTGACCACCCCTAGTGATTGTGTGATACCATGTACCGGATTGTTGTGGATGGTTGTGGATTGTTATGGTATTGTTGTGGAATATGGACTACTTATTGCCTCTCTTGACTCGTAGAACACGCATGTTTCGATTGCTATCATTTCCAAATTGTCTATCATGCATTCTTGCTTATTTATATTCCCGCATTTCAAGCACTCCGCATGATATTTAGACTGTCTTGTTTGTCGTTTCATGAATTATCGTTATATTCTTCCGCTTTACTTTCAATTTCTCTCAGCTTGCTCACCGTCTAGTTTGTGACGGTGGGTGCAGATAAGACGGAGAGCGTAGGGGCAAGGGACCGTGTCTAGGAGACTTTTTGTGAGCAAATGGACGTGAGGTACCGAGATGTAGGCTCGTACCTATCCTTTTTGTATGACGTTTATGTATATACATATATGGTTGTTTTGGAACCGGAACTAGGTTTGAGGTGATTTCCATAATTTCATTTTGTTGACTTGGATATGACTGTCTTGGGGTTTCCACATTTATATAGATTCCTAATTTCCTTGATTGAGTTATTTCCCATTATTTGATTAGAATATGATTTTTGCTTCCGCTCGTATTATAACCGCAATAACTCTTTCATAAACCTTAAAAACCTAAAAATTTTGATAAGTTGAGGCCGACTAGGCTCGTCCGATTCACGAGAAACCGACTGGGACCCGCACGGGTCAGTCGGGCGTACCCAAATGCATTGGGAATTTGGGGCCGTCACGCTTGGTATCGAGCCTACAAGTTTGGTTATATAGACCCGACTCATGTTGTAAATTCATAAAACACAAGCCATTGAAACCGGCGGAAGTTAGGAACGGTCAAACCGAAAAGTGGAAACCCAGGATCCCGTAGAAACTTAGTCGGGGGAAGTAATTGGGCGAGTCAAATTATTTTAATACATATTATGATTGCTATGTATATTATTGTAGTATACGGTAGCTATAGATCGATTCGAGAAGTTCGTTTTCTTGATTCGAGACGACGATGACGGATCGACCTGGTCAGTGGCGACGATATAAAGACATCGGCACACGATATGCCGTGCGGACGATGTGCATGCCTTGACTCGAGAGTTGCGACGCAGATTCGCAGCTACAGAAATGTTACGACCGTTGAAGACACTCGTACGGCCTACCGCTACACCATCGACTCCGACTACACCATTGCCACATACTACTACTCGAGGGGGCGAGACCCCGATTGCTGCGGCATCCACGCTCCGACTGCGTTAGAGGCGCACTGCAGGAGTCGTTGTTGCGCCGCACACGCGAAACGAGTGCGAGGCACATCCTTTAGCGAAAGTGATAGCTCGAGCGCGAGAGGCACCATGCGCGCAAGAACTAATGCGAAGTCACTTCGATTACGACTCCATCGAAGAGTCCGGAGCCACGCTCGCCGCCGAGGCGAAGGAGAGGAATTTAAGAGACATGATCCCATGAAGTTTTATGGCGCACGTATGTTAAGGCAAAGCAGAGTTGTTTCGAAGAATCATGAGAAGATTCACTCGACCATCGCCACGAGGACCACATGCGAGCGACTATCTCTTCGTCGATGTTACATGGAGAGTGCGATGATTGGTGGACGACGATCATTACTACTGGGGGTGTTCCGAGAGACCGGATCGACTTCAAGACCCGTTTAATCGAAATACTTCCCACCGATCGTACTTCGAGCAAAGAGGAATGAGTTCATGGCGTTGAGGCGGGGCGCTAATGAGTCGCTTATGGAGTATATGGGTAGATTCTCATCATTGTTGCCTTATGCTTTGGAGGATCGCCGACACCGAGATCGACCGAGTGTATTATTTCACCGAGGGTCTATTACTTACGATCGGTGGTTCCGTAGTCACTACACAAACGGAGACTTTACTGATTGCATACGAGCGGAGTTTAGCTCGAGAGAGTTACCTACTTACTCATCCTAAGGAGACTAGATTGGCTGGACTGAGTCCCGATTGGAGGAGCATCATCAGACAAGAAGAGGAAGAAGAATAGGTGGAATTTCCGTGATCGCGGGACTCGAGCGTAGGGTCCGTTGCACGATCGACTATTCGTCCGACCCATACTAATCCGCCGCACCCGGCTTTGCGTCATCCACCACAAACCTAGTCGATCGGGACAAGAATCTGAGAGACGGACTCACCGAGAGTAGGGGTACCGATCAAGGAGACAAGCGAGAGGAGGACACGGGGCCCGGCCGGACTCGGACACAAAGTTCCGCACAAGGACGAGGCCAGAGCGGACTCAAGGATCGCGGGATACCCGTACATTACAGGTGCGGAAAGGTCGGCCACATACAGAGGGAGTGCCCTCAACCACCAAAGTACGCCACGGCGCATTATCGCCTCGTAAAGAACGCGTTCAGCAATTTGTTGAGCCCGACCAGGGGGCATCCCGAAACCTTGTCGAGGGTATGATTTCTATTTGTGGTACTTTCATGCACACCATGTTCGATTCAGTTCCACTGTCTCATTTATTCTTTGGTCGAATGGTAGATAAGTTAGGTTTGAAACCCGTTAGGCTTAGTAAACCCTCATCCTCAAAGACCGCCGCTGGAGATAAGATTTACCCGAATTTGTTGTGCCTCGATATTTCGGTAGAGATAGGGGGTTATGAGTTACCAGTGGATATGAGAGTGCTCGAGTTTTTGGAGTTTGATGCTTTGTTGGGCATGGATTGGTGGGATCGTTTCATGCTCACATTAGTTGTTATGAGAAGAGAATCACGATTCCGTTAGAAGGTGGTTCTGAGCTCAAGATTCGGGCACGGCATCGCTACTACCTATCACACCAGAGGCGTGGAAGCCACGAGTGACGAGATTGAGATTGTTGCGAGCGTCATGAGCACTGGAGCGAAGCGCAGAGATTTGCTTTTGAAGTACCGGTTTGTGTGTAACTTCCCGAGATGTGTTTCGGAGGATTTGCCGGGATTACCACCACCGAGGGAGATTGACTTTATTATTGACCTTGTTCGGGGACTAAGCCGATCTCGATACCACCCTACCGTATGGCACCCCGAGAGCTTGAAGAGTTGAGGAGTCACTAGATGACTTGTTAGAGATAGGCTTCATCGATCCGAGTATGTCGCCTTGGGAGCACCGGTTCTATTTGTGAAAAGAAGGATGGAAGTTTGAGGCTATGCATAGATTATCGTCGAACCGAATTACGATGAAGAACAAATATCCGTTGCCGCGCATTGATGATTTGTTTGATCATTAACTGACAGAGCTTGATGGTTCTCGAAAATAGATCTCGCGATCGGGCTATCACCAAATTTCTCGGGATTAGGGATGAAGATCGAGAAAGACGGCGTTCGGCACGAGATACGGTCATTTTCGATTCTGATCATGCGTTCGGTTTGACTAATGCACCTAAGCAATGTTCATGGATCTCATGCATCGTGTGATGAGGGAATACCTTGATCGGTTCGTGATTGTGTTCATAGACGACATCCTCATCTATTCCCAGGACTCGTGAGGAGCACGAGGGGCATCTACGAACAATGTTGCAGACTTTGAGAGATCATCGACTGTTTGCCAAGTTCAGCAAGTGCGAGTTTTGGTTGTCGGAGGTCCGATTTCTTGGGCATGTTGTTGGAGCTACCGGTGTTGCTGTTGACCCGCAGAAGGTTAGAAGCGGTGATTGAGTGGCCTACGCCGACTACCGTTACGCAAATTCGCATTTTCGGGATTGGCGGGATACTATCGCCGATTTGTGCAAGACTTCTCCAAGATTCTTTGCTCCGATGACAAAATTGACTAAGAAGAATGCAAAGTTTGATTGGGATGAGGAGTGTGAACATGCATTCAACACTTTGAAGCGAAATTGACTACCGCGCTTGTGTTAGCGTTGCCGAGCCCGGGAAAGACTTAGTGGTGTACACCGACGCGTCGAAGGTTGGCTTGGGTTGTGTATTGATGCAAGAGGGCAAAGTTATCGCCTATGCATCTCGACACTGAAAGTGCACGAGAGGAACTACCCGACACACGACTTAGAGTTGGTCGCATAAGTGTTCGCATTAAAAATATGGAGGCACCACTTGTATGGCGTACGTTTCGAGTTATTCACGACCACAAGAGCTTGAAGTACTTATTCACTCGAGAGAACCGAACCCGAGACAGAGACGTTGGCTAGAGTTCTTGAAGGACTATGATTTCTCGTTAGAGTATCATCCGGGGAAAACTAACGTGGTTCCGATGCTTTGAGCCGTAGGGGATCCGATGCGAGGTGGTCGTATGTCGATGACTCACGAGTATGGTCTTCTTGAGGCGGCCGAGTTGAGGAGTTCGGCGGACGCATCGGGGACTACCGGGATACGATTTGTGGTCGATGAGGTTGCAGACCGTTTCACTACCGATCGTTCTAGAGGGACAAGAAGGCGATGAGTCGTACCAACAATTCAAAGCAAGATGGTCGACGTTCGAACATCCCGATTGGAGTCGGTCGACGACTCTTGTTTGAGGTATCGTGGGCGATCGTGGATTCCATTGGTGGTGACTTACGCACCGAGATACTCCGGGGGGAGGCTCACCGTTCTAGATTTTTCGTGCATCCGGGACGAACCAAGATGTATGTCGACATGCGACGTCTCTTTTGGTGGCCGGGGATGAAATCGATGTGTCGAATTCATTAGAGCGTGCGAGATATGCCGGCGTGTGAAAGCCGAGCATCGACGCCTGGAGGATTGCTGCAGCCCCTACCTATTCCTCAATGGAAGTGGGAGCACATTGCTATGGATTTTGTCGCTGGCTTGCCCCGATCTCCTCGTGGCCATGATAGCATCTCGGGTAATTGTGGATCGATTGACGAAATCGCTCATTTCATACTCGTATCCACTACACACCGAGTTGATGACCGAGCATTCTTTACGAGCGTGAGATTGTCGACTACACGGAGTTTCGTTGTCGATCGTGTCGATCGAGGAGCAGATTACTTCGTTATTGTGGCGAGCATGCGCAGCTCGATTCGGCACTGGACTAGAGTTGAGTACGGCGTTCCATCCACGCACAGACGGACAATCGTCAGAGGTTGATACGTGTGTTGGAAGACATGCTCGGGATGTGTGTTTTGGAATACGGCGGGTCGTGGGAAGAGTATCTTCATTTGTGCGAGTTTGCTTACAACAACGGTTATCGTGCAAGTATCGGTATAGCACCGTTTGAGGCGCTATATGGCGCAGCCTTGTAGATCACCTTCTTTGGCCGAGCCGAGAGGATGTTGTGACCGTTGGTCCCGAGACCGTCGTTGATCACACCGAGAAGGTACGCAGATCCGTCGAGGCTTAAGAGTGCTCAAGAGCGGCAAAAGAAATACTATGATCGCATCACGATGAGCTTCAATACGACGTGGGGGATTATGTATACCCGAAAGTCTCGCCTCGAAGGGTCACAAACGATTCGGAATCAAAGGGAAGCTTGCTCCTAGATTTATCGGTCCCTTCAAAGTTGTGAAGAGGGTCGGTAAGGTTGCTTACCGGTTAGAGCTACCGCCGCGCTCGTCGGTGTTCACCCAAAGATTTCACATTTCAATGCTTCGACTAGATAAGTCGGGCGGAGGCGACGACCTACCGTGGACTGAGTCGATCGAATTGCAAGACGATGCCACGTACGAGGAACGACCAATTCAAATTGTCGACCGTAAAGTCAAGATATTGAGGAACAAGGAAATCCCTTCCGTTCTCGTGAAATGGCAATTCCATGGGACGAGGAGTTAACTTGGGAACTAGAGTCATACATGCGAGAGCACTTTCCCTATCTATTTGATTCCGGTGAGTCGAAGTTTAGTTTACTTATTAATAAATTTCGGGGACGAAATTCTAATAAGTGGGGAGATCGTAACATCCCTCGATTTCTAACACGACTTATGTGACACGTGTCGGGATCGTGACCCGCCACGCGATCTTCGGGACGATGTACTTCGAACTCGGGAGTCGACACCGAGGTAATTTTACGATTTTTGATATGTGTAATAGCATTATGGATTAAATGCGTGTCACGAGCCACTCGAGCGATTTCCTTTTTGTTTATGCGTGAGTTCTCGCCTAGGTAGCCTGGGAGGAAATACAGGAAAAGTGTGCACGTAACGGAGAAAAATACGGGTCGATGAGGTAAGGTGAGTTCGGGAACCCAGGGGTTAAGGTTGGGGACTTGTGGGTGGGCAAGGCACACCTAGGACACACCCCACCATATTGATTTGAAATTTCAAATAAAAGAAACCAACCACCCCACCCACTCCCATCACTCACACCTCACACTCCCATCACTCACGTCACACTCCCATCACTCTCTCTCTCCTCCCGATTTATCTTCTCTCCCACTCACCTCGGTCAACTCTCTCCCATCACTCACGGCTTCAAACCTCTCTCCCTCGGCTCACCGCCGCTCGCTCTCGCCGGTGACAGGACTGGGACCAGGACGCCGGAGGAAGCCGCCAACCGGAGGTAACACTCTCACCTCGGTTTCTCTCTCTCTCTCGCGTTTCACTTCTCTCACGGGCTCTCTCTCTCTAGGTTCGCTCACCATTCGGTTGGCCGAGACCAAGCCGTCGTCGGAGGTCCCGTGGTGGCGAGGAAGGTCGCCGGAGGTCTCACACTCTCTCTCTCTCCCGTGAGCACTCGACCACTCTCCCTCTCCTCACGGTTTGCTCTCCTCTCGGCTCACGTTTCTCTTCATTTCTCTTTGTTTTTGTTGTTGTTCGTCACACTTGTTACGTGTGCATGTGGTTGCCGTGACGAGGCCGGCCGTGGGCGACCTCCGGAGACCCACCGGAGTCCAAGACGTCCGGAACCACCCCCCCGCATGGCCCATGCAAAGTACTTGTTGTATACATACAACAAACTCGGTTTTTGCTAGGTGTTGACCCTCTCGCCGGAAAAGGCCTCATCGGGCGGCGCCACCGCGGACCACCAGACCGAACGTGTCGGGGACCCCACCAAAACTCGTATGTGGGTCCCACAACCCTAAAAGTGGCCAAAAACAGTTTTATAGGTGCAAAGGAATCGATATTTCATGTGATGTGTACGTTGGAGGCTCGCCGGAAACCACCATCGCCCGGCGGTCCTACCTGGTCGAACCACGATCATTAAAGGTTGTCGAGGTCTCACTTAATATTAGTTGACGTCTAGCAATCCTCGGCTAAGTCCGAAACAAACGTACGTAAGGCTTTTGGAATTAGTTCGTGTGATGCCATCGTCGAGTCGAAAAAATGTATAGTTGCTATTCAAACGTCGCGTGGCGATGAATGGCTATGACGTCGTGATCATGTTGCCGGTCCGCGAGACCATGACGTGACCCGCATACGACTGAGCCGAGCCTATGACTCGCGATGAAGCGAATACGTAGTTTGTCTTCAAAACCCGAGAGAGAGTGTCTTCTTTTATTTATTAAAATGTATGACCGTCCGAGCCATTCAAAACATTGGAAATAATGATAAGTTTAAACCTAAGTGTTAGTGAATGACTCGACCTAATAACACGAGTTTCCGACCTTGTCGTGTAACGGAAACTTGAGGATACGCGTTAGGAGTCGCGGGAGTTTTACGTGGATTACGATAATCTCGGGTAAGTACACTTGCCTTAAAAAGCATTTGTACGTTAGTAAGCCCACTAAGAAGATATCATGTGATTCATTTTCACTTTTCTTGTGTTCGTTATTATCCCACCATTGGCATTCCATTCTATGTTCTTGTATGTGTGTTCTTGGCATAAGTACGTCTCGAAGGTACATGCGGCGCACTAGAAGGGATAAAACGCGGCACTCGAGCGCACGAGTGTTTGACCACCCCTAGTGATTGTGTGATACCATGTACTTGGATTGTTGTGGATGGTTGTGGATTGTTATGGTATTGTTGTGGAATATGGACTACTTATTGCCTCTCTTGACTCGTAGAACACGCATGTTTCGATTGCTATCATTTCACCCATCCTTGTTGTCTTGTGACAACTAATGCATTTTCAATGGCTCTAAAAGGGTATATGTTATAGGGTCTCTCATATAACCTGGCCTGGAAAGTCGGTGCAGATTCATATAAGCTTAATTCATCCAACCCATAAAAATTACTGATCCCATGTCTATTAAATGAAATTAAAACCCCTCTCACCTTCGCTGGCTTTCCTTAGCCGTGAACTATGCATTGGCATAAAACTCAAAAACAACCCCACTCACTCCTTTAACGTCATTCGTTCTATAGTTTTAAGTGTGTTATTCTCGATTTCGGTTCCGAATGAAATTATTCACTCTTTTATCTTACTTGCCGATAAATTAATCCCCCTTTCACAAATGAACTCCCTAGGTAGGATTTTCTCATATCGTTCATTGGTCTCACTACAAATGAAGAATTTGGATTTAAAAGGTCTAGGCTCTTCTTCATTAGGGTTTCTAGAGGTGGATGCCTTATAATCATTTGCTATAGTTTGTCTAACTTGTTTCCTTGTTCTTGTCATTTCTTCAAATTTCAAGCAACTAAACAACAATGCAATGCAACTCGGTCTTCAAATCACTTAAGAAAAATCAGAATTCATATAACATGGAGCATGCGTGTACCAAACAATGCAAAGTCATCAACTAAGTCTCCATATGTAATATTAATGCTCACATTCACACAATCTTGCAAAACCTATCCTACAACCTCAATTCCACAATTTCATACAATTTCATCAAAATTTTCAAAATTTAAAGCATAACTAGATGAAATCGTAAATATACCTCAATGTCAAATTTATTTTCAGTGTAGAACACTCCTTAATGTCTTTATCAATCCAAGCCCTCTAGCTTTTCTCACCAACTAGAACCCTAGCTCTCTTTGGAATCAAAAGCCAAAAATCCAAGCCCTAACTCTTTCAATTGTGCAAATCCATAATGTACTTGTTTCTTCACTCTCAATCACTAGAAACTTACTAATCTCTTTTAGAAATGATCAAACTTTGGTTCTAGAGGGATCTATGCGTGGTGGTTGTGGTGGGGTTTTAGTGCAAGTGTGAAGAATGGTCGTGATAGCACAACGACGCAGTGGGGTGTTTTTTATTATTATTTTCCTACATGCTGCTTTCTTGACACTGTGGCCTATCTCCCACAGTGCCATGGGTAATACCCACGGCGTTGACCCATGTGCCAATATCCTCGCGTATATTTTTTCGTTAATTTTTCTCCAACACTCATCTGACTTTGTGTATAACTCACACAAGGTGTTGTGACTGCATAAAATTCATGAAAATATAAAAATTAATAAATTTTACCTTTTTATTTGCCCATGCACCCTACCTTCACCTCTTTGAACTTCTATGTTATTTTTCGCTTTTTAATGAGTTAGCGAGACATTTTCATTCTGATGAATCATCACTAGGCGAATGGTCTTTCCTACGCGTTCAACATAAATTTTTGAAAGTTAGAACTAAAACTTGTTAATTGTAATCAGTAAACTAAATAACTAACTACTAACTGAAATTCAAAAACTTGAAACTTAAAAACTTAAAATTTAAAACATTGGGCCACCTCCTAGTAGCGCTTAATTTAACGTCATGAGCCTGACTTACGCATCATGACGCTCGAATGATCACCGCGATGCACCATGGTTACTTCAATGATGTATCCTCACGAAGTTTTTCATATCCTCTAATCCTTTTTTGGCATGCTATCTTATCCTTTAGAAACCTAATGTAATTTGGCATGCATTGCCATGCTTTGACAAATGGGATTTTTTTGTAATCTTCTCATACATCTCTGCAAAGATCCTAATTTTCTCATCATTCCACTAATCTTGCAATTCTTGCTTGAATGGTGTAAGTGATACAACAAGATTGATTGTCCCTTGCATGTACTATGTATTGTGTGATCTCATGTGTTCTATGCTTTTGTTACTCATTATTTTTTCAAACTTCTCCAGATCAACACTACTATCATGTTGCTTAATATCCTCATTATGATTATCCTCTCTAACATGGTTAAGTGAATCATTTGGCCCTGAAGCATCGACAATGTCGTAATCCTCTTGATTGGGCTTCTCTACCTCTTCATATGCTTCATGACATGTTTCCTTAGTCGTTAACAACTCCTCGACTTGGCTCTCCTTAGACACAATTACAACCACTTGTCTTGAATATATAAATTTTGCAATTTCTTCTATATTCTTTCCCAAACTCAAGAACACTTGATCATCTTCTTCCTCCTTTATATTAAATGATTGTGTATAAATCTCTAATCTTTCCCATATTTCTTGAGATCATACTCGCTCTGCTCAGCCATTTTTCTTATCATTTTCTCTAAAGATGTAAGAGATGATTGTTCATCCATCTCTTGATCTTGTCATGATTGTCAGTTATCGTGAGAACTCCGTGATGGTTGATAGACATTTTGATCATGAGGGTTGTAGAAGTTTTGATGATTATGTCATGACTCTTTCTTTTGTGTGTAGTTGTTATGCTATTGACTTCCCACAAATCTTGTAAACCTATACGAGGTTATGATATGGTTGATGATATCATTTCCATGCCAAACCACTCGCGATTGGTTATGCTTGGTATATGGTATTGTGTTAAACAACTTCACTTTGATTGACCAACCTAAAGATTTAATCATGATTTCACTATTTGGTTCCTTAACATGATAGCTATACATTTTTTCGTCCCCTGAAACACTAAAGACAAAAGAAAGTAGATCAAGTGCAATAGGGTCAATCAATTTAAATTCTTTTTAGTAAAGTACTTAAAATAAAACTTAGCAACTATTCAAACTAAGTAAATCTAATGGCTACATATCCTCGACAATGTCGCCAAAAAACTTGATGCGTGTTGCAAGTATAACGGCTAACTTTTAGTAATAGTGCAATTAACTTACGTTGATCACAGATATCATCTTTAGGGAAAGGTTTTTGCACTAGTGGTTTACATATTTAACTTTGAACAATTGCTAAGGAATTCACTTTTAATTAGTTTTATACTAACTAAACTAATCTAACAAATCAATTTAAACTTTACTTGAACTCTTATATTAAGGAGATCTTAGTTCGCAACTTCACCTAGGTAATTTAATAATATGCTTTATATCTATTTTTACATCTCAACATGTTGTGTGCAATTTCTAATTAGAATAGATAGGTTTTCTTCAAATTCGCTTCAACCGACTGTTGTGACGGAAAAGATTATAATGTGTAAACTAGAACTCCACCTATCGATGTGAATAACGTAAGCTCCACATTACTTTAAGTCCCTAATAATTGGATTCATAACCAACTAAGTTTACTAACCGTGTCTCCCTAATCAACAACTATCGCTCGATGTTGTGTATTTATGGTTGTACTGTTTATGTCCGAATTAAAAAGCTTTAATGGTCATGATAACTTTTAAAACCTAAATTCATTAAACATGTGGCCAATAATTCTAAAGCGTTACGCTCAGAATCAATATAAATTCTAATCATTGCACTTTTGTATTCACTTTTTGTAACAACCCCGAATATTTTAACTTGTGCCACGTGTCACCGGAGGACTCTGGCGGGGACTTTATCTGACGTGGCGTACTTGGTCAACCCTTGAGAGTCAACACCAAGGTATATTATGTTTGTTTAGTGTGTGCAATATTTATTTTATACTCAAAATGTCAAATTTCAGTTGATTATTGGTCCGATTACGCAAAAATACGAGTAAGGTTTGATGGTTAGTATGAGTGTATATTATGGGTACTCGGGTACGAGTAGGCGATAAGATAGGACAAAAATAGTGGTAGGACTATAATGCTATTTAATTAAGGGAATAACCTAAGTTGGGATTTTTATTTAAATTACCACATTACTATATTATAACAATGCACATTTAAGTAACTTATGAATATAGTGTAGAAAAGAAATAAGGCATATGATGTACCTCGAGAGGCGTACTATAGATGATTGAAATTAATGTAAAACTCTCCTTTATTCATATTAAGGAACCAATTTAAATTTAAAGGCATATGGTATGCTTGGTAAATATGTTGAAAAATAAGGTCACTTAATCTATGCAAATGTATTGGATGCATGGAAAATACATGGATGAACTAAGGGCAAAATTATCATTTTACACTTTGTGGGACACGTGGCATATGTAGAAATGAGATGGAGAGTTTGGATTTAGACTTAATTAAGAAAGGTTAGCTTAATTAATCCATCACTAATGAATTTTCAAATAAATGTATAAAGGGTTAGAAGTCATTAGGGACTTAACTCAAATTCATTTCTAAGAGCTCTAGAAAGAAAATTGGAAGGAATCACACCATTAATGGAGTTGGAGAAAGCTTGAAGACAACAAGAAATTTTAAAAATAGCTAAGATAATTATTCGAGAATTGGAGATTTGAGTACAACATTGATTTAGTGAATAACTTAGGTATTAATTAGAAATACTTAAGTACCTAAGTCAAATAAATAAAGTAAGCTAATTCTATTTATCTAATATGCCTAAGTTGTGAAATAAAGACAATTAGGCTTAAAGACATATGAATTAATTTACTTGTATAAATTAATGATTTTTAATAAGTTAATGGAATAATTACACTTGAATCATTTAAATAAATTAGAAAACTTGAATTTAATTAAAACAAAAAGCCTAAGTTGATTTTAAGACAAAATGGGTATATAAGCTAGTTTGATGTGCCTAAGTAAGCTAATCAAGTAATGTACTATTGTACCTAAATAAAAGTGAATTTTTATGTGACCAAAGATTAATCTAGTGTTAAAATAATAGTAATAAATGATAAGATTCCCAAATTAAGTTTGTAGAGATCTATTGATGCATTAAGTGGTTATATATATTTATATATCGTACATACATACATATATTAGGTGTATTTGTATAATCTCTACACCTATTTATAATATAAGGACAATAATAAAAAGTAAATAATACTATGGACTGAATTATACTTAATAGTGGATTAGTAAGAGAAACAAACTCTAACAAACCAAAACCAACTAAAATGATGTCAGGGATTTAGCGAGCTAGAGTTGGAAATCGTGGGTTAGTTCGGGGTTGTGTTGGAGCCGTGAGAGAGCGTATTAGCGTGGATCCGAGTAACGTAAAACCAACTAAGAAATGTACAGTAATTCAATGAGCTTTATATTTTATTGCTATTGCATTATCTTACCTTTCTTGGAATTCCCACTCTAATATGAGTGTACAAGGACCAAATGAATACCGGCTAGCTACCAGAGCCATGACCTCGATTCACTGAATTGTTTGGTTGGGATGAGATGTGTTTTATCCAGGGCACTGTTAATATCCCTCATTCGCGATGGTCTAGGTACGGCAGGCACTGCCGCGTCCTAGGACCAGAGTCCGCTTGGTGTTGCTGCGACTCTATAACCCCGACCCTGTGGCAGCCGCACTCGGTGGTTTTGAACTACTCGGGCACCTCTCTAGTTGCTTCTTTTGACACTCATTTATCGTTGTACTTTCATTATTCAGTTTTATTGGCATGCATTCCTTATATCTTTCTTTCTATCCGCATGAGTTTTAAACTGCTTTATTTATCTTGAAGTATTGTTTAGATACTACTGGCTTTTACTTACTGGACTTTTCACTCTTATTTTTTAATGAGTGCAGATCCGCAGTCAAGCAAGGGGAAAGCACTGATATTAGGTGATCTACTCTGAGGACATCGGAGCGACCCTCCCTTACTGACTTTTGTAGGTTTTTTATTATTTGTATTACATATATATGTTGTTTTATCACTTTTGGGGTACTTTATGGGTTTTGAGAGATGATTATGACTTGTATATCACTTTTGTATACACTTTACACTTTATATACAAGTTTGATATAGGTATGTTTTACAGGGTCCCACATTTAGGTTGTCCGACTCCTTTACATTATTGTTGAGTTATTTAATTTATTAATTGCTTCTGCTAACTTGTAAGACTTGAAAAATACTAATAACTCGACTTAAAATTATAAATTTACTTATATGGATGGATCTAAAGGCCGACTAGGCTTGTTGACCTTATGAGGCTGGCTCGGAGGGCTCCACGTGGGCTTAGGCCGGCAGGGCCCAATTTGTGGGTAACTGGGGCCGTCACACTTGGTATCAGAGCATCAGGTTAGATAAGAGCTAGGTGTAAACTCAAGAACAACCCATAACTAGCATAAGACACAAATCAATAATATAGTTAGGACACGATTGGAACTTAGAGTAGAACCCTATGATCTTGACTTAAAGTCTTAGTTGGGAAGTGAGGTTAGTTGGGGAAATTAAAACTTGAATTTATATATGTTATTTGTCGTATTGTATTATATTATTACTGGTAGCTATAAACTGAACCATCACCTTCTCCAGTTACGAAAATAGCGTCCTTTGCTCCTGATAGGAATGAGCCCACTGTACAGGCCACTCTAGTGGCTCCCATCGTACTGGCAAGACCCGTGATAGTTGAAATAGTTTTGGCACATACATAGATAGTACTACTTAAACCCCCTACTCTGTTAGAGACTACGCCGACTACGCCTAGCGAGACGAGCACTAGGGTGACAGCTGAGGCGAGGTAGTCGCGAGAGTTTCAGAGACATATACCAGCTCACGAATCTCGAGGTAGCTGAAAAGTTTGTGAAGAGCCACGAGAAGATACAAGAAATCTTGGCCACACTGGAACGCATGAGACCGAGTATATCATCAAGGCTGATGTTTGGAGAGGTCGATGCATGGTGGCATAGTATGATGGCTACCCAGGGTAAGCCCAAGGATTGGGCAGAGTTCAAGAGACGATTTAATGAGAAGTAATTTCCTCCTTTGGTTCTGAAGTTAAAGCGGGCCGAGTTCCTGAGCATCTGATAGTACACTGAGGAGTCGGTGATGCAGTATATGGGCAGGTATTTGCAGTTGTTGGAGTACGCTAGGGGTATAGGCGACACAGACGCTGACCAGACACACTACTTCATAGAGGGCCTGTTGAGAGTCATTGGGGGCACCGTAGTGACTACTGAGTCTGAGAGCTTATAGGTTGCATATGAGAGGAGCCAGACCAGAAAGACATACTTGAGCACAAACCCTGATGAGGTCATACTAGCACCGGCCCCAGCTCGGTCAGAGTACGGATCATGAGATGATATGAGGAAGAAGAGGCACCGACCGTTAAAGTCGAGAAATGTCAGGGCTCAAACTGTAGGGTTTATGGAACCACCATCACACCCAGTACGCAAAGCGCCGTACCTTTGCGCCAGCACGTGCCTACGCTAGCCGAGCGTACCAGTCGACACAACTAGTACCTCAGCAGAAGTATCAGTGGACAGATAGCAGAGGCAGTGGCAAAAATAGTGGTCTAGGGCGAGGTTAGGACAGGGACATGGGCAGAGTCAGAGATATGGTCAGGGACATGGAGAAAGATCTATTCAATCACAGGGACAGAGACTTCCACCAGGGCCAGGGCCACATAGAGCTTGCTTTGAGTGCGGACATACATGACATATTGTGAGTACTTTTCCACGACTAGGTAGAGGACAGTCGCAGCATGGACGAGAGCAGGTTCATGTCCTTGCTGCACCAGATCTAGCTGCTACGCGTAACTTGATTGAGGGTATGATTTACATTTGTCATAGATTTATGCATATTTTGATTGATTCGATATCTATGGTATCTTTCATTTCTGGTTGTATGGTTGACAAGTTGGGAGTGAGACCCATTAGGCTAGAGAGACCTTTGATCCTCAACACGGCTGCTGGGGATAAGATATACCCGAACTTACTATATGTTGACTACTTAGTTGAGATAGAGGACCAGGAGATGCCACGCAGACTTTAGGGTATTTGAGTTCCTAGAGTTTGATGCCTTACTAGGCAAGAATTGGTTAGGCGCATACAACGCACAGCTGGAGTGTTTCAGAATGGTCGTTACATTTCGACTTCCAGATCGGGCAGAGTTCAGCTTTCAGGGGACTTCAACTACCTTACTAATTACTAGGGGCCGAGTGGCTACGAGTTTCGATGTCAAGACTTTGGCCAGCGTCATGAGTATGACAAAGAGAGTTGAAGCTGGGATCGAGGAGGTACCAGTTACATGTGAGTTTTTGGAAGTTTTTCCTGATGATCTACCTGGATTACCCCTGACGAGAGAGATCGACTTCATTATAAACTTGGTCCCGGAGACCAAACCGATATCGATTCTGTCGTGCAGGATGGCACCGAGAGAGCTCGAGGAGTTCAGGACCCAGTTTGATGAGTTGTTACGACTGGGATTCGTTCACCTGAGTATGTCACCATGGAGCGCGCCAGTACTATTCGTCAAGAAAAAGGATGGCAGTTTACGACTTTGCATAGACTATAAACAGTTGAACAGAGTCACTGTGAGGAACAAGTACCCACTTCCTCGCATAGATGACTTGTTTGACCAGCTAAGAGGAGCACAGTTATTCTCCAAGATTGAATTGAGATCCGACTACCACTAGCTCAGGTCTAGAGACGAGGATAGAGAGAAGACTATTTTTCGCACGAGATATGGGCATTTCCAATTACTGTCATGCCCTTTGGGCTAACGAATGCCCCGACGATGTTCATGGATCTGATGCACCGAGTATTGAGAGAGTATTTAGATAGATTCGTGATAGTGTTCTTAGACGACATTCTCATCTATTCTAGGACTCGTGAGGATCACAAGGAGTACCTCAAGACGATATTGCAAACTCTGGGGGAGCATCGACTATACGCTAAATTCAGTAAGTGCGAGTTTTGGCTTATAAAGGTCAGATTTGTAGGACATATTATCAGAGCTAGTGGAATGTCAGTGGACCTCGCTAATATTAGAGTAGTGATTGATTGGCCTACACCGACATCAGTGATTAACATATGCAGCTTTTTGGGATTGGAAGGATATTATCGGCGTTTCGCACAGGATTTCTCTAGGATTGCCCATCGATGAAACAGTTGACAATGAAGAAAGTTAGTTTCCACAGTGGAATGATAGCAGTGAGCATGCATTTAGGACTTTTAAGGAACGGTTGACTACATCGCCGGTGTCAGTGCTACCAGAGATGGGGAAAGGCTTCGATGTGAACACCGATGCTTCCAAGGCCGGTTTGTGCTATGTTTTGATGCAGGACAACAGAGTGATAGCCTAGGCATCTCGACAGCTCAAGATTCATGAGAAGAACTACCCAACACATGACTTAGAGCTAGCTGCTATAACATTTACACTTGAAGATCTGGTGTCATTACTTATACGGTGAAAGGTTCACTCTACACACTGATTACAAGAGTCTAAAATACCTCTTCACCTTGAAGGAACTGAACATGGTTTCAGTTCCTAAAGGATTATGATTTTTCATTAGAGTACCATCTAGGGAAGGCCAATGTAGTGGCGGATGCTTTGAGCAGGAGGGGTCAAATGCAAAGATTGTGAGATGTCATATAAAACATGAGTACGCGTTACACGAGGTGGGTGGCACATTTTGTTCAGCAGAGATTCCAACAGTTGTTGAGGCAGTGATTTGTGGTCAGATGAGGACTCAAACAGTGTTAGTCGAGAGTGTACTTCAGGGGCAACAGGCTGACGAGCTCTATCAGAGGTTCAGTAAGATGGCTCAAAGTCCGGATGACCCAGAGTGGAGTCAGTTGATAGACTCATGCCTGAGATTCAGAGGACGCTTGTGGATTCCATCAGTGGCTGAGATTCGAGAGGACATACTTTTTGAGGCCCACCGCTCATGTTTTACGGTTCATCAAGGTCAGAATAAGATGTATGCGGATATGCGACGTCTCTTTTGGTGGCCTGGGATGAAGATCGACGTTTTCAATTACGTTAGAGCGTGCGAGATATGCCAGTGAGTTAAGGCTGAGCATTGGAGGCCAGATGGACTACTATAGCCACTTCTCATTCCTCGGTGGAAGTGTGAGCATATTGCAATGGAATTCGTTTATAGATTACCTCGGTCTCAGTACGGACACGACAGTATATGGGTAATTATGGATAGATTGACTAAGTTCTCACACTTCCTACTGATCTCTACTACACATCGAGTGGATAGGCTAGCCAATTTGTATAAGTGAGAGATTTTCTAACTTCATGGGGTCCCGTTATCGATTGTGTCAAACAGGGGGCCACAGTTTACGACACAAATTTGGCAAGGCATGCAGGCACAGTTTGGCACGTACTTGGATATGAGTACAGCCTACCATCTACAGATTGATGGACAGTCATAGCAATTGATCTAGGTGCTTGAGGACATGTTGAGGATGCGTGTATTAGAGTACGGTGGTTCATGGGAGGAGTATCTTCATCTGTGTGAGTTTGCTTACAATAACTGTTATCAAGCCAGTATTGGAATGGCACCATTTGAGGCACTCTACAACAGGCCGTGCAGATCTCCATCATGTTAGGCAGAGCCCGATGATGTGGCAGCTATTGGGCCAGAGATTGTAGTGGATCATACAGAGAAGATACGACAAATCAGATTACGTCTGAAGGGTATGCAAGAGAGACAGAAAAAATACTATGACAAGTACCAAGGTGAGTTAGAGTATGACTAGGGATCTTATGTGTATTTGAAGGTATCACTTCTAATCGATCACAAGAGATTTGGAATCAAAGGAAAGCTCTCGCCTAGGTTCATCGGTCCATTCCGGATCAAGAGGAGAGTCGGCAAGGTTGCATATGAGTTGGAGCTACCACCACGAGTTAGTCGGGATTCACCCTGTGTTTCATATCTCGGTGCTTAGATTGGATAGGTCAAGAGGAGGCAGGCGACCGATAGTGTATTTGAACCAAATAAACCTCAGAAAGGACATCACCTATGAGGAGCAACCGATTCAAATATTGGACCATAAGGTGAAGGTAATGAGGAATAGGGAAATCCCCTCAGTACTTGTCAAGTGGCAGCATCACGAGGACGAGGAGCTAACCTAGGAGTTGGAGTCTATATGTGCGAGCACTTCCCTGACCTATTTTGATTCCAGTAAGTCCTACTTGAAGTTATTTCAGTTTCGAGGATGAGATTCTTATTAGTTGGGAAGGTTGTAACGACCCGAATATTTTAACTTTTGCCACGTGTCACCGCAAGACTCTGGATGGGGACTTTATTTGATGTAGCGTACTTGGTCAACCCTTGTAAGTCAACACCAAGGTATATTATATTTGTTTAGTGTGTGCAGTATTTATTTTATACTCAAAAATGTCAAATTTTAGTTAATTATTGCTCCAATTGCGTCAAAATACGAGTAAGGTTCGATGGTTGGTATGCGTGTATATTATGGGTTCCCGGGAACGAGTAGGCGATAAGATAGGACAAAAATAGTGGTAGGACTATAATGCTATTTAATTAAGAGAATAACCTAAGTTGGGATTTTTATTTAAATTACCACATTACTATATTATAACAATGCACATTTAAGTAACTTATGAATATAGTGTAGAAATGAAATAAGGCATATGATGTACCTCGATAGGCATACTATGGATGATTGAAATTAATGTAAAATTCTCATTCATTCATGTTAAAGAACCAATTTGAGTTCAAAGGCCTATGGTATGCTTGGTAAATATGTTGAAAAATAAGGTCACTTAATCTATGTAAATGTCTGCATGGAAAATACATGGATGAACTAAGGGCAAAATGGTCATTTTACACTTTTTAGGACATGTGGCATATGTAGAAATGAGATGGAGAGCTTGCATTTAGACTTAATTAAGCTAGGTCAGCTTAATTAATCCATCACTAATGAATTTTCAAATAAATGTATAAAGGGGTAGAAGTTATTATGGACTTAACTCAAATTCATTTCTAAGAGCTCTATAAAGAAAATTGGAAGGAATCCCACCATTAATGGAGTTGGAGAAAGCTTGAAGACAACAAGAAATTTTAAAATTCATATGGTCTCAAGGTATGTTCTACACCTTCTCCATAATAATTTCTCCTATTTGAATTCTTATCCATGCTTTTGATTCTTATTGATTTGTTTCTTTTTAATGATAGACTTATTCATGCAAGCTACTTCTTCATACTATCATCTTCCTAATCTTGCTTGCATCACCTTTAATTAATCAACAACACACACATATGTATATTGATCAACTAAACTCATGCATGCATGGCTTTCTTGAGTGTTTAAGATTGATTCAAATTAATGTATATTAATAAAAGAAATGATGCATAGATGGATGGCATATTCAATAGCTAAGATTTAATTATTTGAGAATTGGAAATTTGAGTACAACATTGATTTAGCTAATAACTTAGGTATTAATTAGAAATACTTAAGTACATGAGTCAAATAAATAAAGTAATCTAATTCTATTTATCTAATATGCCTAAGTTGTGAAATAAAGACAATTAGGCCTAAAGACATTAATTAATTTACTTGTATAAAATAATAATTTTTAATAAATTAATGGAATAATTACACTTGAATCATTTAAATAAATTAGAGGGCTTGAATTTAATTGAAAGAAAAAGTCTAAGTTGATTTTAAGACAAAAATGGATATATAAGCTAGTTTGATGTGTCTAAGTAAGTTAATCAAATAATTTACTATTGTACCTAAGTAAAAGTGAATTTTTATGTGACAAAAGATTAATCTAGTGTTAAAATAATAGTAATAAATGATAAGATTCCTAAAATAAGTTTGTAGAGATCTATTGATGCATTAAATGGTTATATATATTTATATATCGTACATATATACATATATTAGGTGTATTTGTATAACCACTGCACCTATATATAATATAAGGACAATAATAAAAAGCAAATCATATTATGGACTAAATTATACTTAATAGAGGATTGGTAAGAGAAACAAACTCTAACAAACCAAAACCAACTAAAATGATGTCAGGGATTTAGCGAGCTAGAGTTGAAAATCGGGGGTTAGTTCGGGGTCGTGTTGGAGCCGCGAGAGAGCGTATTAGCGTGGATCCGAGGTACGTAAAACCAGCTAGGAAATGTACGGTAATTTAATGAGCTTTAAATTTTATTATTGTTGCATTATCTTACCTTTCTTGGAATTCCCACTCCAATATGAGTGTACGAGGGCCAAGCGAGTAAGAAGGTGTCTCTGATTGGAGTGGTTGTCGGCTAGCTACCAGAGTCATGACCTCGATTCATTGGATTGTTTGTTCGGGATGAGATGTGTTTTATCCAGGGCACCGATGATATCCCTCATTCACGATGGTCTAGGTACGGCAGGCGATGCCGCATCTTAGGACCCGAGTTCACTTGGCGTTGCCGCGACTCTATGACCCCAACCCTATGGCACCTGCACTCGATGGTCTTGGAGTACTTGGGTGCCTCTCTAGTTGTTTCTTTTGACACTCATTTATCGTTGTACTTTCATTATTTAGTCTTATTTTCATGCATTCCTTATATCTTTCTTTCTATCCGCAAAAGTTTTAGACTGCTTTATTTATCTTAAAGTACTATTTAGATCATACTGGCTTTTACTTATTAGACTCTTCATTCTTGTATTTGAATGAGTGCAAAACCGCAGACGAGCAAGGGAAAGGCACGATATTAGGTGATCTACTCTGAAGACATCGGAGTGGCCCACATTTGTAGGTTTTTGATGCATTCCTTACTCACTTTTGTAGGTTTTTGACTGTTTGTATTATATATATGGTGTTTTATCACTCTTATGGTACTTTATGGGTTTTGAGAGATGATTATGACTTGTATATCACTTTTGTATACACTTTACACTTATTATATAGGTTTGATATAGATATGTTTTACGGGGCTCCACATTTAGGTTGTCCGACTCCTTTACATTATTTTTGAGTTATTAAATATATTAATTGCTTCCGCTAACTTGTAAAACATGAAAATATTAATAACTCGAATTAAAATTATAAATTTACTTATATGGATAGATCTAAAGGCTGACTAGGCCTGCATTGACCTTATGAGGCTGGCTCGGGGGATCCACGTGGGCTAAGGCCAGGCGGGGCCAGTTTGTGGGTAACTGGGGTCGTCACACTTTTTATTCATATTCAAAGCATAACATTCATACATTATGATCCATTGATCTCTAGATAAATAGACTACTCGCAATTCATACCATATGACAACGAGATTTTAACCATTTATTTAGCAAACCCAAAAGCAAAATAAATAAATATGGAAAAGAATATAATTGCTTTCTCACATCTCTTTCAGGACCTATCAACCAAGTGGATGACTCATTAATTTGGTAGTTTGGTATAACTCTAAAATAGTGTAAAAGATATAGTTAATGGATGGGAGAAGTGAATAGTGTATGTATCACTGTTTACATCAAAATAGACGTGAATAGTGTAAGAGTTACTTTATTTTAGTGTAAGTATTGCATCTCCAACCCATAAACTCAAAAATAGAGTAACTCTAATACTATTCACGTCTATTTTGGTATAAACAATGACACTAACACTATTCACGTCTCCAACCCATTAACTCTATCTCTTACATTACTCTACTTTTTATTATTATTTTATTCAATTTAAATCTTTTTTCTTAAAATTTAATCGTTTATGTATTTATACACATCTTTAATTATTTGTGTTTAAACTTGTAATATATAATTAATGTTATGAAAAATAAGATAAAATTAAAAGTTACAAAAATATAATAATTACAAAAATACAATAATTACAAAAAATGTATAAAAATAAAAATTGAGTAATTAATTAAGGGAAATTCTATAACAGAGCCCAAATATATACCCATGCCATGGGAACCTCTCAAAATGTGTTGTGCATTAAATATTTTGTGCATTTATGACTCATAGATTAATGCGTTGGATTATAATCCAATGGTTGTAAATGAGGTTCCCATGATATGAGTATATTTGTGGTTCACATGGTAGCAGTATACCCATTAATTAATATATTTTAAACAACAATTAGTAAATTAATTAATTACGATTTTAAAATAAATATAAAGTAATTCAAAAATAAAATATATGTAAAATATATTAAAAATGATATAAAGATAAAGTTAAATATATAAAAACACAAAAAGAAAGAATAAGAAACGATGAATAGTGTATAGAGGTGGCGAATAGTAGCATTGTTCATCCAACGCTATACATGTCCACCAGTTGTTGGACCATTATTATTTGTCTCATAACTTATTTACAAAGTGGCCAAGATATGTAACTTATATTTTAATTTATTTTATGTCCATTAAGCTTTCCTTTAGGTTACCAGTTTAATGGAAATTGGTGTTAATATGGAAAGTCTAATAGTTATCCCTCAAGCCTATAAAAGAGCACTTGTACCGTCAAACAAGTGTACAAAAAGTTAATGTTTAAAAGGGTGATAGATTTTGGTGTTGAGAGTTTGATGTAGAGAAGATCAACAATATAATGACTTCCACAAGTAAAACTCTACTTGATCTATTTTATTATGCTTAATAATGTTTACATATGCTATCAGAGCTAACTAGATCATTAGAGTTTTCCATGATCAAAACAAGCATGAATTTTTTTTTCTTGATACATGATCTAATTTGATCTTTATATGTATATGTCTTGTTAAAGATAAATCTCATCAAGTATATATATATGCATGCGTAATCAAACTAGGTTTGATTTGATCTAATAATTCAATTGTATATTTCGTTATTTGTATCTTATGGTCAATTTTATGGATATGATATATGTGTAGATATACATATATATGTTAAAGCACACTGTTTTTTTTTTTTTTTTTTACTTTTAAGGATTATGATATTGTTCTTTAAAAAAAAGGCTACACTTTTCTATCACACCCAAATTCCAATATATCTAAACCATGGATTATAAAATCTATGGAAGTTAACCTATTTTAAAGTTTTTTTAAAAAAAATTTGATACTTTTTCCGGCAAAAAAGAAATTTATAATTTGTGTATGCTTATTTACAATTATGTCAATTTAAAACTCTTTTTAAGATTTTAAATATTTTTTGAGAAATTGGAGACTAGCTCCAGAAAGTTATAAAATTTTAAATATTACGAATGCTAAAATTGTTAATTATATAAATGACATGTTGCTTGTATGTAACAATACATTCATGTTTTTCTTTTTTATTAGGATATACATACTTTTCTTACTCTTTTAATTATTATCGCAAATAATTTTGTTATGTATTTATGATTGACCATTGGTTTTATTTGTAATAATTAATAAATTTGTAACAAACTACTTATCAACAAAGTATCTTTCATAACCATTGCAATTTTCCTTAATTCATTATTTTAGTTCTTATTATTCATCTCATAAAACATTACTAAAATATTTAAATAAAAGACTCTTGATTTTCTTTTACATTAAAGTCAATAAAGAATAAACATTAAAGATATTTTAAACTATATATAATGATAAATAAAGAATGAAACATAATGTTTATTGACATAAATTTATGAATCTTATATATATGAAATTATTATTTTTTAATCAACACTATAATGTTATACTATAAGTTTGAGTTAATAGTGGGTAAGCTTTGTCCCCGGTAGAGCTAAACATTAAAAGGGAGATGGGTTATCTCGTTCGATGAGGCATGGTTGCTAAGTAGACTTCGTCTCGCCATCCAACCTGGAGGTTGTCCCACCAATTCTTACGAGTAGTGCATTTTCTGTGTTATTAAATAATAATAATCCAAAGTATATATATATATATATATATATATATATATATGAAATAAAAAAACCATAATGATTAAAATATTATGATAATTCTTAATTCTTGATGAGTTAGTTGTCACCAAAGTGACCTAACAATATTTATGGAACACACATTATTAAAAATATTATGATAGGCCCAAAGGTGCACCACATTTTTTAGTAATGTACGTTACTTGTTAATTTATTATTTTATGATAAATAATAATAATAATAATAATAAATAAACGAAATAAAATAAAATGTAACAAATACCCAAAGGTACCATACATTTCAATTTTTAAGAGTATTGTATTTTTACACAAAGGAAGACCATAATATTACTAAATTGTGAATTATTTTGTCCGCTATATTGATATACGTAATAGTAATAAATTTATTTCCATCGCAGTATTTGTTCCCCTATAGTTTCATTGCAAGAATCGTCAATTCCTATTCTTAATGGGACTAATTTCTCAGAATGGCGCGAACAAGTCCAATTTCACTTAGGTGTATTGGATATTGATTTAGCATTACTTTCTGAGAAATTCGCTGCTATTACTGCAACTAGCAGTGTTGAGGAAAAAATTTCCTACAAATCATGGGAACGCTCGAACTAACTTTGTGTAATGTTTATACGAATGACCGTTGCGGCAAACAAACCAGACATAATAAGAAAGGTGCTACAAGAAATAACGAGCTCCTTGAAATTATTCATACAGACATATGTGGACCATTTGACACTCCATTTATATGTGGTGATAAATATTTTATTACTTTCATTAATGATTATTCGCTATACGGATATATCTATTTGTTGCATGAAAAGTCTCAAGTAGAGGATTCTTTAAAAGTATATATTAATGAGGTTGAAAGACAATTAGAACGAAAGATTAAAATTATCAGTTCTGATAGAGGTGGTAAATATTATAGTAGATATGATGGAGTCAAACAGTATCCTGGTCTTTTTGCTAAACTCTTTGAAAAACATGACATTTGTGCTCAATACACAATACCTGGTACGCCTCAATCAGAATGGTGTAGCTGAACTGCGTAACCGAACATTAATGGACATGGTTAGGAGTATGTTAAGTAATTCTACATTACCTAAATCATTGTGGATGAAAACCTTAAAAAATGCTGCTATTTGTTAAATAAGGTTCCTAGCAAGTCAGTTCCTAAAACTCCTTTTGAGTTGTGGAGTGGAAGGAAACCTAGTTTAAAACATCTTTATATTTGGAATTGTTCGACAGAGGCTAGAATTTATAATTTACAAGAAAGAAAGTTGGATTTTAGAACAATCAATAGTTACTTTATTGGTTACCCTGTCAAATTTAAAGGCTATATAATTTACAGTTGTAACCATAGCACAAAGATTGTTGAAACTGAAAATGTCAGATTCATCAAAAATGGTGAAATCAGTGGGAGTGATAATTCACAAAATGTGAAAATAAAAGAAATTACTCCCACATATTATTCTCATCACGAAAACATCGAGATCACTATTAATGCACTCATTAGTGAGTCACAGGGATTAGCATTCCAAAGACCTCAAATAGTAAGAGAATCTGCTATACTTGATGATTACGTGGTGTACTTAAAAGAATTTGACTACGATATTGCTATAAATACTAAAGATCCAGTTTCTTATGACGAAGCCATCAAAACTAATGAGTATATAAAATGAATTGTTGTCATGAAAGATGAGCTAAAATCAATGGATCAAAATAAAGTATGGGTTCTCATTTAATTGCCTCAAAATTTTAAACGCGTTGGATGTAAATGAGTTTTTAAAACTACACGTGATTTTAAAGGCAATATCGAATGATATAAAGCTAGACTTATAGCCAAAGGATTTACTTAGAAAGAATGCATTGATTATACAAAGACATTTTCTCCTGTATCTAAAAATAACTCTTTTATAATCATAATGGCATTGGTGGCTCATTTTGACTTGAAATTATATCAAATGGATGTAAAAATCGCTTTTCTAAATGGGAGTTTAGATGAAGAAGTCCATATGAATATGCCTAAAGGGTTCATAGAAGAAGGAAAAGAACATTAGTTTGCAAACTTAAGAAATCAATATATGGACTTAAACAAGCTTCTCGCCAATGGTATATTAAGTTCAATGATACCATAACATCCTTCGAATTTAAAGAAATTATCGTTGATCGATGCATATATCTAAAGGTCAGTGGGAGCAAGTTCATATTTTGATTTTATATATTGATGATATTTTCTTGCTAGTAGTAATCTCGATTTACTCTATGATACCAAAGAACTTCTCTCTCGGAACTTTGAAATGAAAGACATGGGTAAGGCACACTACATGATTAGAATCGAAATTCTTTGAGACAGATCATGTGGCTTGTTAGGATTGTCTCAAAAGTCATATATTAAAAAAGCTCTAGAGAAGTTTAATATGGATAAATGTTCAGTAAATGTTGCTCATATACAAAAAAGAGACAAATTCGGCCTTATGCAATGTCCTAAAAATGATTAGGAACGTGAAGAAATGAAAAAGATTTCATACGCTTAAGTTGTGAGAAGTTTAATGTACGCCTAGACTTGTACTTGACCAGATTTCGGTTTTGTTGTTGGCATGTTAGGATGTTACCAAAGTAACCCTATCATAGATCATTGGCGAGCTGCAAAGAAGGTTTTACGGTATTTACAAGGAACACGGGATTACATGTTCACTTATAGAAAGTCTGATAATTTTGAAGTCATTGGTTATTCAGACGCAAACTTTGTTAGTTGTCATGACACTAGAAAGTCAACTTTTGGGTATTCTTTCCTTTTGGCTAATGGAGCAATCTCTTGGAAAAGCGCTAAGCAAACAATTAAAGCTACTTCTACTATGGAAGCTGAGTTTGTAGCTTGTTTTGAAGCTAAAAATCAATGATTATGGTTGAGGAACTTCATTTCAGGGCTTAGTATTATAAACTCAATTTCCAAGCATTTGAAGATTTACTGTGATAATTTCGCAGCTGTATTTTTCTCTATAAATGATCGTTATTCAACTGGTGCTAAGCATGTGGAGATAAAAATACTTTGCTAGTTAAAGAAGAAGTTCATAAGAAAATAGTGTCATTTGAACGTATCAGCATAAATCTTATGGTTGTGGATCCTTTAACAAAAGGATTACCACCAAAGGCAATTAAAGAACATGTCGATAGAATGGGCCTTAGTTGTAAATTTTAAATATTTGTAATTTGGGCTTTTATTATGATTATGTTAATGTCATGAGATCTTATTTCCTGTGCTAAGTGTGTTTTACATGTGCACACTTATGCTTATTAACGATTTGAAGTAAATTAAGTCCTTGACACAGACATTATGCTTTATAAATCATATAAAATGAATTAGTAATGCTCGTGGTACATGAAAGGAAATATGTTCTAATTGATGTATAACCCCTATCACTCACATTGCTAATTTATTTTACAATGATCTAATGATGCCAAACATTTATGCACGCTAATAAATAAATTATGTAATGTTTGGTTTTAATGTGGGTCAAGTGGGAGAATCATAAAACTATATGTGACTCACATTATCAAGATATAATATTATAAGACAAATGGGATAATGTTGGACCATTATTTGCCTCATAATTTATTTACATAGTGGCCAAGATATGTAACTTACATTTTAATTTATTTTATGTTCATTAAGCTTTCCTTTAGGTTACCAATTTAATGGAAATTGGTGTTAATGTGGGAAGTCCAATGGTTATCCCTCAAGCCTATAAAAGGGTGCTTGTACCATCAAACAAGTATACAAAAAGTTAATGTTTATGAGGATAGTAGACTTTGGTATTGAGAGTTTGGTGTAGAGAAGATCAACAAGATAATGACTTCAGCAGATAAAATTCTACATGATCTATTTTATTATGTTTAATAATGTTTACACCAGAGCCATTAATTGGAGTTGGTCTTAGTTACTTGAGTAAAAGGTTGGAAATTCAAACCTTATTATGAGCAAGTTGTAGTTTATTTCTTATAAAAAAATATCTATTGGGACCTCAACGTGGCACAAGTACTTAACAACTAATAAATCTTCGCGAGCTACTCCACCAAAGTAAACTTTGATATGAAACTTAACCAAGAAAAAAAAAAAAAAAATAGTGATGAAACCTAACATATTAGTTACATTTCCTCACAAACACAATAACTTTAACCAAATCATGCGACCATGCAAGGTATAACAAGAGATAAAAAGCAAATGGGAGCCACTCTTAAGTTTGTTGCTGCAACAAGCAGACAAATTGCACATCCAATGTACTCCCTTTTGTTTTTTTTGGTAGAGAAAGAGCTGCAGTTGCATCAACATCAACGTCAACGATTGCGCAGGAACCAAGGAAGAAATACAAAAGTGAAATAAACAAAGCACTGAAAGAAGCAGCAGCAGCTAGCGCTGTACCTTTACTCTCTCTAAATTTCTTTGCTTTCTCATTCTCACCACTCAACTTTCTCTCCATTTTTCAAAGCTTTTACTGTTTTGGTCTCTGCCCACTTCGTCTCTACATGGCTGACCACTATGCACACAAAAGTCACATTGATTTATCACCGTTAGATTCACATCGAGATGAACACTGCTGAAATAATCTACGATGCACATACAAAGTTGTGGTGATTCCATTTTTGAAGACATCTGCTTTTGTTTGGCCCCTAATTTTCAGGCCCCCGAGAATCACCAAAGTGGAAAAAGCTATTGCAGGCGGAGCAGACACGGAGATATCATTTAAGATTTCTTTAAAGGTTCTAATAAATCTTTCTTTTCTTTTCAATGACTCCATTTTTTTTCTTCACTTTTGCTTTTTGTGCACATCTTATGCACTACGTATGTATGTATCCAAGTTTTGTGTTCATGTGTACTCGTTAGTTTAACCAACTTTATGGTTTATTATAGATTATAGAAACTATAAGCATGCACATTGTTATGGAAAAGAAAACTGGCCAACATATATATGTATAGTATACTCACCAAGGTAGCTCAGTGATATTGGCCATTACCATAATCAGTGATTGGGGACATGCTGATTTTGCCTCATTACGTCACCAAATTTGAAATTATTTTTACTATTTTTCTCACTTTAATATTTACTAAAATATAAAATATAAAATTTGTAACAACATTTTAGAAAAATAGACAATAGATTAAGCATCTCGAGATGTAAGCTTATGCATCTCGAGATGCATAACATGGTAGGTCAGGATGAGTGTCAAGTTGTGTTGTCAAGGCATAATATTTTTTAAAGTTGAAATAAGAAAAAAATAGTACAAATGATTTCGAGTTTGTTATATAATGAGGCGAAATCAACATATAGTGCATAAACTGGTTAGAAATCACTTCTGTCAAAAAAAAAAAAAATGTTAGAGAATGTTTTTCTTATAATTAACTTTAAATTTTTTGACGCCACTTGAAGTTGCAATCAATTGATTCAATTTCAAGGTTATTACCAACTTTGAACTTTTTTCTTTCAACAAGTTTGTCAAATAGTTTTGCCAAACGTCACCCTTAAGCTTTACCAAAACAAAGAATAGGTAGAGTTTAAAATTCCACAAAGTTAAGAATTTATTATTATTATTTGTCAAATACAATAGATAAGAATTGAAGCATACACTTGAGAGTTTAGGTCATCCAATATTTGAGAGCTTTTTTATACCCATTAATTTTATAGATTTGATTGATCAACTAAAAGTCTAGGCACTTCTTCCTTCATTTTCAAATAATATGTACATAGTTTTTACAACTACAAATACTATCCTTACTAGAAACCTAGATTAATTTACAACACTAATAACTGGGTTTATACAACGAGAAAAACAAAGCACATAACATGACCTCGATCGTCATCAACCAATTTTCACCATTATAGAAGAGTCCACTCCCTTGGCGTCATCTAATTTCTTTTGTGACGGGTCGCTCCTCCTCCGCAACAGCTGAAAAGAATCCGAGCCCCAAAAAACCGTCACAAATAACTCGACATTTAAAAACGACACTTTTCACATTTCATGAACCTACCTCTGTTACTGACGTTTCAATTGAGTGATTTCTTGCAGTGAAGAATGGCACTCTGGATCCCATCCTGTTGTTGCAACAGTGAATCATCTAGCCTTCTCGTCACAAAAGATTGAGCCGGAGCGGAGCCGGAGCCGCCGCAACAGCCGACGAAGAGGCAGACCTGCTCTTCCCCAAATGCTTGCACACCACTCTCAGACTCGCCTGCAAATTCCCCTGTTTTGGGCTCTTAATGTTGTTGATCTCCTCATGAGTTTCTTCACAATTCTTCACTGTTGGAGACGATCGGTGGTCTTGTGTTGTCGAGATTTTTATGGGTTCGGTTGAGTTCTTGTCGGTGTTCTTCTTTGAGACCTTCACGTAGAGGGGTTTGATCATTTTGAAGTACTTCTGCAGCAGAGCGTCTTTTGCGGCGGACTCTGTTTCTTCAGAAGAGTTGCTACTCTGTTTCTTGTTCGATTTGGTGAGTAAGGACACTATTGGGACCTCTTCGACCTTGAATTTCAGAGTGAAAGACTTACCATTACTGTTGCTCTGCTTCATGGTTGATGAATCTGATGATGATGATGATGGTGAAGCAGAGCCATTGTTGGGCTTTTGCCTCTTGAGCCCCAAAGCGAAGACCCTGAATTTTGTTGCAGATTTCAAGAACGAAACCTTCAATTGGGGGGACTTTGGATTGATGGGTAGTTGTTGATTTTCATCGTCATTGAGAGGAACAAGAGTGCCCTTGAAGAAGAGATCCTCGTTGTGTTCATCATCCGTTGTGAGATTGAACATCTCCTCCCTCTCTGTTTCAGTCTCTGTTGAGTCCATCTCTGCTTCCTCGGTTTCAGCTTCTCCTAAAATGGATTCTTCTTCTTCATCTTCTTGGAGAGGGACTGCGAATTCGAAGTCAAAAAAGGGTCCTTCATCGTCGTTTAATTGGTCTTGATTTTGGGCAGTTTGGAGTGGCACATTGAGTTCAACTGTGGAAGTAGAAACAGAGTGCTTAGTGAGAGAGATGTTTTTGAAGAACTTAAGCAGGGATAGAGCTTCCATGGTTGGGAGAGTTTTACAATGGAGGGGTTGGAGAGTGAATGATGACTTGATAAAAAGAAGGGTAGAGAGAGAGAGAGAGAGAGAGGGGTGAAAAGGTGAAGATGGAGAGGGGAAAAGTTAGGGGTTAATGGGGTTGCAGGGGGTATTGAAAATGGTGTGACAGAGGAGCAGAGATAGAGAGGGGGTGAAAATGGTGAACTTTTTAATGGTAAAGTGAAATGGTAGACTGGTCCGAATTGTTTCCTCTTAAGCGAGTACGGAGCCTAACAAAACCCAAGCATGGATTAGTTAGTGTAATTTTGCGTCAAACAATGTTAGTGCAGTTAATGTCAAATGCCACATGCTAAAAAAAAAAAGGTTAATAAGGTTGCAAGAGTATTGAAATGGTGTGACAATAGTGGCAGATAGAGAAATAGTGAAAATGGTGAATTGTAGTCATAGAAGACCAAATTGGTCCAAATGGTAAGGGATTTGCTTCTCTTGAACGAGACCCCGAGTTTGAGTCTTATGAACTCAAATAATTGAGTTGAGATAGTCATCTTTATGTGGAGTCATAATATCAAGCGTGGATTAATTGGTGCAGTTAACGTTTGACAATCTCTTATCGTGAATTATTTGGTGCACTTGAGGTGAGAAACCCAAAGGAAAATGCAAAAGTAACTCACTTTGTATATCGACCCAATCAAATGCCGTGTGTTTTGCCTCGAGATGCGCATGCACATATCGCGGTGTATAATGCATGGCATCCGACTATGTATGTGCCTAAAGTAGGTTGGTTACTTTAAGACCAACTCCAACCAGTGCAATTTTAGCACAGGTGGAGCTACAATTATGACGACCCAAAACCCAAATGCCCGCCCCAAGGGCAATTTGATAATTTTACATACCCCAAACTAATTGGTCTTAGTATTTAAATCTTATTATAAACCCTAAATGCTTTTTGTTCAAACCCCAAATTTGAAGCGAAGGATAAAGAGAGCTTTGTTAGTGATTTCATGATAGGTGTTGTGCTCCAAAGTCAATAAAGTCTTCTTTGAAGGTAAACTCATTATCCATACTCCAACCTTTCTTTGTTCAAGTTGATTTAGAAGTTTGGCTTGGTTTCAGTAATGGTGAAAAATTTGAATTGGCGGTGTTTATAAGGTTGGAGAACTCGTCGAAATAGGACAGCGGCATCGTCGACCGGAACCAGGGGCCAGACGGCTCCAGGACCAGATTTTAGGGGCCAAACTGGCCCCTAAACCGGACTTCAGTGGTCAATTTGGCCCCTGGAAAAAAAAGAAATAAAAAATAAGAATAAAATAATATACATATGATAAATAATATATATATATATAAATACAAACAAATCATTGCCTTCAAACGGGGGGCGCTACCGCGTCCCCGAGGGAGATCAGTCGTGTTCCACCCCTCGACCCTTACACTGAGCAACGAAGGACCCGTGGGACCCACACTAGTGGACCCCAAAATAAATTAGAATTAATATATGACTTGTTGTTGATGTGAATGCGTCTTAAATTGTTTAGATTCGCTTTTGGACCCCGAGCTGCGAGGATTGGAAATAAGATATTCGCGGCGAATCGAGGTAAGTGGGGAGCTTGCTCAATTATCAAATATAGCATGATATTAGTTATGTTAGGACATATATTTTTAACTAGAGATTTGGGGAATGGGTTGCATCATGTCATTGGCTTAGATCTACGTATCTATAGAATATGAATGCATATGTTTTCCCTTCTTATGATATTCAGTGCCCCTGGATGTTTGTAGAGTCTCCACCGATGGCATTATTAGCAAGTAATCATATCTAATGCCCCAAGATGTTTGTGGTGTCACCGAGGGCTTTACTATTTAATGCCCCAGGATGTTATCGAGTTTTCCATCGAGGGCTTTACTTGTCTAATTGAATTTATAAGTGTATCAATTAGGGACATGAGTTAGAGTTGCCTTCTCTTGTACTTTTGTGATAGAGAGACGTGCATCGATGACGGCTTTGGATAAACCTTGTAACGCGACGCATGTCGAATACGTCAAAATATATAAAATCCCGATGAGATTTCCAAATACCACAAGAACTGTAACAGTGGCAAGCACGGATTTGATCTACGAAAACCAAGTTTGTAACCTAGGTAAATGAACAAAAAAGTAAATTGGGGGATTTGCAAGAGTGTTTTCAAGAATTCACTAAAAACAAGGAATTAAAAAACTATGTAAATAAGTCAATCAAGAAAAGTAACCTAAACCATCGGTATCACAAACTTCCTCATTTTGGCATAATTAAACATATGGTCATAAATCTAGATAAAGCATGCAAATCAAAGGTAATTTAGAGTAGCTATGGACCCTGTAGCGTACGCAAGTCTTCGTACTTCCCAATCTCGGTAGTCAATGTACGACAATGACTACTTTTCTAACCAAACACACAACCCTAGATTCAAACGAATTGTGTTTAATGCGTTGACCACAATAAGCTTTGTGAAGGCACTACACCTAGATAATCAGATCACTAGTGTGTCCAAGTTAGCCTAGATCCCTAAGGTATTCAACCGATCCCAAAATAGGTGAATCAATTAGTATGGTCAATTGCCACTAGTGTGTTCTTATTGCAAAAGGACGGATGCTTACGACTCACTAGCAAAAGAATTAGGATTTAAATATAAATTTAATCTTAATTATTCAATCAATAACAAAGGGAATAAAATACCTATGAAAAGAAATTAAAATAAATTAAAGTAGATCTTACATATGTTTACGTCAAAATAGTAGTTTGCTCCACCTCCGATCTAGATCGACGAAGTTAGCCGGAATGTTGATGGAAGGCTCCATTGAAATATTCAAGGAGAGAAAAATAAAATAATGTGTAGCCGTCCTGGAGTTCTCCCAAAATAATGCGTAAGTCTTAAAATGGGTGTTTTTCTAAAAGTAAGGCACATTTACAATTTATTTCACAAAATAGGGTGGTGTACTTTGAATTCACAAAAATAGGCAATAACGCCTTTTGAAAAGGCGTTATTGCTTTTGAGGTTGGTGAGGTGGCAGTGAGATGGCGGTGAGGTGGCGGGGCAATTGTATGGATAGCGTCTTTTGTGGAGGGGCAATTGTATGGATAGCGCAATTGTATGGATAGCGCCTTTTGTGGAGGGGCAATTGTATGGATAGCGCCTTTTCAAAAGGCGTTATCCATACAATTGCCCCGCCACCTCACCGCCACCTCACCAACTTCCAATAACGCCTTTTGAAAATGCGTTATTGCCTATTTTTGCAGTTGGTGAGGTGGCGGTGACGCACGCGCATATCGAAGTGGACAACTCATGCAAACGTCACCCATGTATGCCGATGTGCAGATTTCATGCAAATGTCAGACACGTCTGTCGAGGTGGGCGACCCATGCAACCTCATGCAACTCATGCAAACGTCACGCACGTGTCTCGAGGTGGTAAAGCCAATGCCAACGTCACGCACGTATCTCCTGGTTGACAATCCATGCAAACGTCATGCACGTATCCCGAGGTGGGCAATTCATGCAAACGTCATGCACGTTTCTCGAGGGGGCAACTCATGCATATCCACTACAAACCATAGACCTCATGTAAACGTTAGCACGTAATGCGAGGCGGACAACCCGTACAATCCATAGGCGCTATTCGGTCGGCCCATGTCCACGTGGTCATCCTACGTGGACCGTGTCACGTATTGCGAGGCGGACAACCCGTACAACCCATAGGCGCTATTCGGTCGGCCCATGTCCACGTGGCAACCCGAACAACCCATAGGCGCTATTCGGTCGGCCCATGTCCACGTGGTCATCCTACGTGGACCGTGTCACGTATTGCGAGGCGGACAACCCGTACAACCCATAGGCGCTATTCGGTCGGCCCATGTCCACGTAGGATGCCCACGTGGACGGCCTTACACAGATAGCGTATTTTGAAAAGGCGCTATCTGTGTAAGGGCAGTCCTACGTGGACCGTCCACGTCAGCAAAAAATCCACCCACTTTGATAGCGCCTTTTGAAAAGGCGTTATTGCCTATTCTGGAGAAAAAAAAAAAAAAAACACAACCTTATTTTTCGGATTTAAACTAAAAACATTAGTACTTTTGTAATTTTTTCCTTAAAATGAAAAGCCTCCTACTTTGCTCTCTGGAAGAGAGAGAAATCAAATTTGGGGGTGGGTTCGTGACACTTGTGTCAAGGCAGATCCAGTGGTTGTTTTGAATTCATTACAAGTTCTCGACACATGTCGTGCACGAATTCGCTGCTGTGGATGACGTGGCAGGCAACGATTGGAGGAAGGGCTGACGCGTACGTGCTGGACGAGCGGCAGAGTGCCACTTGGCACGCAGCTGGGAGGCGAGGAGGCAAACAAAAGCTCGAGCGTCAATCTGGGAGACAGCATGAACACGCATCCTGAGGATCATCTGCAGCTGTTGTGGAGAAGGAAAGCACGCTGGAGAACTCGCACGAAAATTGTGAGACAGCAAGACGTGAATCTCGAGGAGAATCAGTGGCTGCTGGATGGAGCAAGAGACGTGCGAGAGAGCGTGCAAAGATGTGGGAGACCACACCAGCACGAATCTCGGGGCAAGTCCACGGTTATGGTTATGAGTGACTCATGTGTGTCTGTGACTTGCGTCATTCGACTACTCTTCATCTCTTCATCGACTTGCAGTGCATGTCTCGAGGCGTGATCGAGTGGCTGTGGTGCAGAGTGACTAAAGTGTGTCAATTCCCTGCGTTACTTGGCTTGTTGGTCACCACTGTGCAATGCGTAACTCGAGGCAGATCCTCTGGTAGCTGTTCTACTGCATGCAAACACTCTATTTTTAGTAGTTTTGTGCTCTGAATTCAACCGCGCACTCCAATAAACTTGAAAATGATTAATAAGGACAATTAGGTTAATATTTTGGAGTCTCAACAATAAAAAATATATAAATATCATATATAATACTACATAATTAACAACTTAACAAATACCCCGGAACTTAGGACTTTGCACGTCCCGAGTAAAAGTGTAAATGACAAAACAAAAGTAAATTAGAATCCTAATATAGTCATGCAGTAACTCAACTAACTTTATACCCGATCTAAAATTCATGGAGTTTGTTTGGTTTGCATAGTCGCCTAGTTAACAAGCCACTCAAGAAATTTCGGAGTTATGACATGTCTAGAACCGCAATCCAAATACAATTAAGATCACATTTTAAAGACATAGACTCGGTCATGACAAAGGCCATAAACTACTCACGAATTTTCTTGGTCTATACATTCAAGCACGCAAGTTTACTATCTCTGTAAAAATAGTGCATTAACGCTTAGAAGGTACCATAAGGAAAAAATGCAACCACACTCTCCACTGTTGTAGACTTAGCACCAATGGAAATCAATGAGACTTAATAGGTTGTAACATGGCTAGGATAGGGTACTAAGGAAATGATATACATGATATACGAAGGATTGGAAAATTAAAACTTAGACTATCAAATGATTCTCTGAGAACATGAAAGTGACTTACACTGCACTTTAATTCATTTTTCTTTTAATAAGTGCAGTCCTTACTTTTTTTCCAACCACCTGACTCTGCTCCTTTTCTTGTGGAAGTCGTTTTAGGTGGGACTCTTTGATCATGACTTTCTCCTTATTTTGGGCATATAAACAATTTTTTCTTCTCTAAACTTTTTTTTATCTCCTCATGTCTCTTTCTAAATATTTTAAGTCTGATACTAGTTTTCAACTAGGTAAAGGGATATATCAGACTATGGCTATGGTTTTAACATTAGGTATGAAAGAAATAAAGGTTAGGTTGGCTCAAAATGGGTTAATTATAGAAATTACCTTATGTAGGCTTAAGGCTAAGGGTTTTTATTCAAAAATGACTTAAATCATTTCCACAAAAGTGTTTCAGTCATAGGAATTCAACATCGAGTAGGTTACATCCTCATTCTAGCACCCTAGAAATCTGTCTTGCACAGTTCTGACCGTTTGCCCCCTTTGGTATCTAGCACAAGACTTAACCATCATACTAAATCCCTAATATGAAATCATAAAAATGTCGGGCTACAGGCTCGAGTGAGTGTGTCTCCTAGTTTTCCCTAAGTTTCAAGTCAAAAAGGAAACCATAGTTTACTCATCCACAACCAAAAGCATGAAACAAAGTTTCGGGTGACTCTAACTAATAATAAAAAATGAAAACTATACTAAATACATGCATGAAAATGTATCAACTCCTAATGAAATGAGAAAGAGAAGTATGAAGGAAAAGAAATGAAAGAAATGAAAGAATAAAGGATATTAAACACCACTATTACTATCCGTCAACCGCATATAACCGCATATAATTGAAAATTTTAAATGATCTCAATTACAGTCTTTCGTAAAGAAATCCATCCAACTCAATCCACAAATCTTAAAGTACCCCCAAACTTATTTGAACCTTGCCCTTAAGGTTCAAAACAAATCAAGAGGTGCACATGTAAACACACAAGATGGTGAAAGAACATGATAGATATTGAAGTAAGAAAATGATACAAATTCATGCATAAAACTAACATTAATCCCTATATCTACGAATAAAAAGCAAACAAAATAAAGATGGGTAACCTAACCAAATCTCGGTACGACTAACCGTGGGTATAAAACAATGTGATGAGCCATATGAGTGATATCAGGCTCTCACAATCCTGTGCACTATGCAGAGATCGCAACACCTGCAAAAAGTCACCAAAGAGATAATGATAAGAATATCACAAAAATACTGAAATAGAAAATCAAATAGACAATGGATATAAGCTTAGGGTACCTCCCAAGTGCGCTTTTTTTTTAACGTCGTTGGTCCGACTCAGTCAGAGTACTTTACAACTGCTAGAGTTTCATTCACAATATCATGCTATGGGAAGTTCTCGTAGAACGTTTTTAGTCGATGCTCATTCACTTTGAAAACTTTCCCTGTATCCATGCTCCTGATCTCATCTGCACAATGTCAAAAACATTAGTAACAACAAAAGGTCCGAGCCATCGTGACCTTAACTTCCCTGGATGGAGAGTCAATATAGAATTATAAAGCAAGACTTTTTGACCGACTACGAAAGTTTTGCAAGATAAGTTGCGATCGTTGAACGCCTTAGTTTTATCTTTGTAGATTCGAGCGGACTCGTAGGCATCATTCCGGATCTCCTCCAATTCTTGAAGTTCCAACTTTCTATTTTTACTGGCTGCATCGAGTTCCATGTTGAGCTATTTGATAGCCTATAATGACTTATGCTCCAACTCAACTGGCAAAAGGCAAGATTTGCTGAAGACTAAGCGATACGGTGACATCTCGATTGGCATTTTATACGTCGTTCGATAAGCCCACGCCGCGTCGTCAAGGCGCATACTCTAGTCCTTCCGCGACGGATTTATGGTCTTCTCCAAAATGGATTTAATATCTTTATTTGACATTTCCGCTTGGCTACTCGTCTGAGGATGTTAGGCTGTAGACATATGGTGTTTAACATTATACTTGCTCAAGAGATTTTCAACCATAAGGTTGCAGAAATGGGTACCTAGATCACTAATCAAAGCACGTGGAGCTCCAAAAGTAGAAAAAATTTGTGATTTTAAGAAATCGTATACCTCTAATGAATCATTGGTTCGAGTGGCTTTAGCTTCCATCCATTTGGACACGTAGTCCGCCGCCAATAAGATATAAAGAAAACCATGTGACACAGTGGAAATGGCCCCATAAAATCGATCCTCCAAACATCAAGAATCTCAAAAAATTGGATCGAGGTCAGTGGCATTTGGCCGGTGATCAAGATACCGGTGATCCAAGGTACCGGTTGATTGGCATCTGGCACAGGTCCCAACATATAGATATGAGTCATAAAAAATGGTGGGCCAGTAGAACCCACTCTCCAAGACCTTCATGGCTATCTTACGTGGACCAAAATGGCCGCTACAAGCGTATGAGTGACATAATGCTAATATAGATTGTGTCTCAGTCTGGGAGACACATCGACAGATTACCGATCTTGAGCAAAACTTCCACAAGTATGGGTCGTCCCAAACATAATGTTTAGAGTTGCTCTGGATTTTGTCCTTTTGGGCTCGTGTAAGGTGAGTTGAATACTCTAGTGTAGCAAGGTAATTAACCAAATCCACGAACCAAGGGAGTTAGTCAGAGACGGCTAAGAGATGTTCATCAGGGAAATCATCTCGAAGTGAGATAGATGCTTCAACATTCTCAATGTGGCTGAGATGGTCAACAACAAGATTTTTAGCACCACTTTTATCTTTAATTTCGATATCAAACTCTTGTAACAAGAGTATCCATCGAATGAGATGAGGTTTAGCTTCTTTTTTTTGCCATTAATTATTTTAAGGCTGCATGGTCGAAAATAGACGACCACCTTAGTACCTAAGAGATAAGGCCAATTTTTTTTCAAAGCGAAGACTACAACTAGAAGCTCCTTCTCGGTAGTGATGTAATTCAGTTGGGTAGGATCAAGAGTTTAGGAGGCGTAGTATATGACATGTGAAGCACGCCTGACACGTTGCCTAAGCACATCACCCACAGCGTGGTTACCGGCATCTCACATGATCTTAAAAGGGAGCTCCCAGTTCAAATCACAGGAGTAAAGATGAGAGAGTCTTTGAGTGCATCGAATGCACTCTTACAAGCCTTGTCGAGATCGAAAGGCACGTCTTTCTGAAGAAAATGACGTAAGGGTTCTACAATTTTGGAGAAATTCTTAATGAAACTCCGATAAAAATCGGCATGGCCAAGGAATGATCGGATTTCTCGCACATTTGTGGGGTAAGGCAATTTTTGAATTACTTCAATTTTCGTCGGGTCTACCTCCACACCCCTAGAAGAAACGATGTGACCCTAGATAAGACCTTGATCCACCATGAAGTGACATTTCTCATAATTGAGGACCAAGTTCTTCTCGATACATCTGTGAAAAACCTTAGTTAGATGACTAAAGCAAAGATCGAATGAGTCGCCATAAATGGTGAAATCATCCATGAATACTTCGATGAAGTTCTCAACGAAGTCAGAGAAGATGTTCATCATACACCTCTGAAAGGTAGCAGGTGCATTGCACAGTACAAAGGAAATGCGTCGATAAGGAAAGGTACCGAAAGGACAGGTGAAGGTGGTCTTCTCTTGATCCTCAGGTGCTACAGGAATCTGGTGAAAACCAGAGTATTCGTCCAAGCAACAGTAATGCAACCTGCCTGCTAATCGCTCTAACATCTGATCGATGAAAGGCAATGGGAAATGGTCTTTCCGAGTGAAAACATTAAGCTTCCGGTAATCAATGCAAACTCGCCATCCATTTTGTATGCGAGTTGGGACTAACTCACTCCTTCAGTTCGTGACCACTGTGATCACCGTTTTCTTAGGAACCACCTGAACGAGACCGACCCACTAGCTGTCGGAGATCGGGTAGATCATCTCAACATCAAAGAGCTTCAGAATCTCCTTTTTAATCATTTCCATCATTGGAGGGTTCAATCGCCGTTGTGCTTCTCATGAAGGTTTAGACCCTTATTTTATATGTATTTGATGCATGCATATGGAAGGGCTAATACCTTTGATATCGACAATGGTCCACCCTAAAGCTTCTTTGAACTCTCGAAGCACATTTATGAGCTTCTCTTCATTTGGTAATATGAGTTTAGTTGAGATGATCACATGTAAAGTCTCATTCTCACCTAAGAACACATATTTAAGATGACTAGGTAGTGGTTTGAGCTCCAGTGTGGGGGCTCGCTCCATAGAGGGGAGAAGTATGGAGTTAAACAGGTAAGTCAAGATATTCTACGGTGGGAAAATGGAGTGGAGCAGAGTCCAACTCAAAGATCATATCCTCGATCTCAGTATCGAGGACGAAGGATTGCTTTCACAAAAAATCGGTGTCGAGATGATTCTCTAACACAACTTTCATATCATCGCCTTTCATAAGAAAGGCTTCTTGGACAAGTGAATCTACACTGTCCAAGGCAAGCACTACAGAAGAGAAATCGCAAGGATGGTGCATCGTATTATAGATTTTGAACTTAATAAGTTCACCATTAAACTTCATGGTAAGAGAACCACTGTGAACATCAATCATAATCTTGGCAGTCTTAAGGAAGGGCCCACCAAGCAACACTGAGGAGAAATAAGGGCATGGCTTATTCTTCATATTAATGATATAGAAGTCGGCAGGGAATACGAGCTCACTAACTTTCACGAGAATGTTTTCCAAGACACCCACGGGATAAATGATGGACTGGTCTGCCAAATGTATGACAACTCCAATATTTCTCAGAGAGTCAACCTTCAATGTCTCATATATGGATAATGGCATGATATTAATAGAGGTGCCAAGATCGTACATAGCTTTCTGGATCTCAATCTCACCAATTGTGCAAGGGACATTGAACATGTTTGGGTCCCCACACTTGGTGGGCAAATTCTTGCGTAGGATAGCTGAAACATTTTTACTTACAGTGATTTTCTCGTCGCCTTTGAGTCGACTTTTATTGGTATATAGGTCTTTGAGCAACTTAACATAGCGGGGCATATGTGCTAAGGCATCAAGGAGTAACATGTTTATCGCCACTTTCCTTATGATTTTCAGAATTTCCTTTTCTTCTCACGCCTTTTTATTCTTAATGAGGCGTTGAGGGAACGAGATTAGGATTTTAAGAGAATGTTGTGCTTCCTTATCCAAGATTACCGTTTCAAAGGGAGATGGTTGAACTTTGAGCTCTTGCTCAACTTCCTTGGATTTTAGTGCCTCTTTAGGTTTGAGTTCTTTGGGAGTCTCCTCAAACTTTTTGCTGCTACGAAGTGTGACGACGTTGACATTCGCATTATGATTCGAAAGTGGTTGAGAAGGCAGCTTGCCTTTCTCATCTATGTGCCCTACCCGTAAGGCCAGTTGCCCTACTTGAACCTCGAGATTTTTAATACTTGCAGCATGACTTGCGGTTGTTTCAGTTTTAAATTGGGTTAAGTCTTTAGAGAGTCTATCTTGATTAGCAATGAGTGCCCTCATCATCTCTTCTACAGACCTCGAATTTTGAGCGGGTTTAGACTGTTGAGGAAGAGGTTGTCCCTTGGGAACATATTGGAGATATTTCTAATTCTGAGGTCTATAACTATGATAGGGGCTTTTGACGGCATGATTATAAGTGTTACTGAAATTATTGTCGTATTGATTCCTCGGTGGTCCTTGGAATCTGCCACCTATAGCATTCGCTAGTTCATTCTCGAACAAGGTAGGACAAGAATCAGTGGGATGGTCGGTGGCTGAGCAGAAACCACAAGCTTTGACTTGAGCTTTTGTAGAGGTAAGGACGCTCCATGAGATTAGTGAGTTTATCAAGCTTGTTATTTGTAGGATTTTTTCGTGAGGGTCCCTCTTCCTCGTTATTAATGTAATGACGTGATTGACTTGTTATAAATTCATACAAATCAAACATCTCTTAAGTTGTCTTAGATCTATAGTTGCCTCCCGAAGCATTGTCAATCATGCTTTTCTCAATGGGCGTAAGTCCCTTTTAGAAGAAACGAACAATGGAGATGTTGCTTTAGTCATGTTGGGGGCATTGCGCAAGCAAGCGTTTATAACGACCCCGATAGTTGCCAAAAGAATCGCCCCGTTTCATTTTTATACTGCATATCTCTCTAGTGAGTTAGGAAGATATAGATTCAGGAAAAAACTCATTGAGGAATGCAAAAATCATATTGTTCCAATTTGTGATGGAACCTGGGGAGAGATAGAAGAGTCAGTCTTGGGCTTTGTCCATAAGGCAAAAAGGAATAGCCGAGAGTTTGACTTCGTCTTCATTGACTCTTGGGAGAATCATGGTCTTACACTAAGAATGAGAGTCCTTGATGAAGGTCATTGGATCCTCACGATCCAGTCTATGGAAGACATGGAGAAAGTTTATAAGACTTGATCTGAGCTCAAAATTGCCCTTATGAGCCAGGAATGCGATGCGGTGTGGTTGATAAGCTAGGAGATCTTATATCTCATCATTTTCCATCCCAATGATAATGTGATATTCGACCTGAGTTTGTGCCCAAGGGTTAGCTTGTGGCCTTTGTGGAGTGGGATCAACCATTCTTTGATTGAGTGGTTACCACTGAGGTACTACAAGCCTTCGCGGCACCACTGGTGGGTGTGGCATACCAGGTGCTTCAAATTGTCGGGGAAAAACAACTAGGTGTTCCTCCCGCCCCTCAAGTGGTGGATTTCCAATGTGGTCAGCCGTTGGAGGGGATTGCTCATCGATCAGTTGAACTCTTGAGGATTGGTTCCTCTGCCTTGTTTCTTTAGAGTTTCGACGGCAAGTCTTTTCGATCTTCGGATTAAAAAAGAGTAGAGATCCGGTGGACTTCGATCTACGAAGACTGTGTGTAGCACCCCCTAACCTGATTAGGGCAATACCCAGCCTGAAACCCTAATTAAGCCTAGATTACACTTATCAGACTTAACTAGAGCCAATAGCCTTACCACCTTCACCTAATAAGCACTACTGTATATCGACTATCAAAATAAAACAATTAATATATACAACGAAAATTTAAAACCTTTTCGATAATCGAAATATGATATACGGTATTAAAACAAAACCAGAATAAACTTCGGTTATATAAATCTCTCATCCTATATGATATTACAAAACATTAATTCAACACCAATATATAAGACCATAGAAAGTCATTACATCGAAGAGAAGTTCAAGACTCCTATAACTTCCCCATTCCGTAGTCGTAGCACTCGTCGTATCTACCTATAATGTTAATTGGGGTGAGCGCTCCAACTTGCTCAATAAGTAAGGATTCATACTAATCATCAACATTCCATATAATATTCAAGGATATCATGCAATAACAACATGCACCAATAATATCTAACAAGAATATGAAAATCATATAAACCAATATATAACGGATGCAAAGCGAATGTCTTTGGACTATTACACTATGATCCCCATTTTATTTATAAAACTAGGGCCGATTACCCATCAGCGCCATTAATACGAGTGCTAAACCAACACACCGCGCACATGTGATGTTTGCCAATCGATTAATGCCCAATGGTTCTATCCTAAACCCTCTTGTGAATATGTAACCCACGCAACCTATAAACTGAGTAGAAGTTACGTATAGACCGGGAGATCAAGCCCAAGTACTATACAACCTGGTATCAGCCCTGAGGAATTACTCTCGTGGATCACATAAGACACCATTTTTTGTTCATTAGAAAAACCATCACAGTGTACATAATCCCCCATTTCAATCCAACAACTACATGAGCTATATATACTAAATAGCCAGACAATAATGATAAATAAGCGAATATATACTTACCTCGATCTATGTCTCTGTTTCTCAAACTCCCTAACTTTTTGGTTATCCTACTCTTCCTCGGTGTTCCTCAACCTATCACCAATCATTTGAGATCAATATAAGTTCAATACACTATGTTTATAGCCCCTAGACCAGTCCTTAAGTCCCCCGAAAATTATTCATAAAACACAGCACAGTTGCTGGTTTCAGAGATCTGGTAGCGCGCTATATGACATGGATAGCGCGCTATCCATAAGTCAATCATCTTCCTTAGTACGCGTAGCGCGCTATGCCAGTGCCTAACGCGCTATGCGCACTAGACGTGCAACATCAACATACCTCTGCTGATCCAATTCGATCCCAAACACCTCCAAACTCAACAATTACACTGCCAATCAATCCAGGAGGACCTCTATTGAGGTTATAAACCCTTTCAAATCAACAACAACCTCAATTTATAGAGATTTGATCATCACGAGATAATTGAATATCAACAAATTCGAAATATCAAACTTACCAAAGTGATGATAACTAGCTCCTAATCCGTTTAAGCTCCTTAACTTAGTTGAATTCGGCTCTCGGAACGATCTCCCTTTTATCCGAAATCGACCGAACCCTCATCCTCTTCTCGATTGTTCGAATGAATTGATAACGATCAACTTTTGTTTATATGTATGAATTTTTTCTCGAGATACGCGTTGCGCTATCTCGAGACCGATCGCGTGGTTGATGAGTTAATGTGACACAACTTAAAGTGACACGAAGTTTGACACATCAAGCATTTACGCTTCGTTCGAGACGATCTGATAATCCATGTATTTCTAATATTCTTTTATTTTCCAATATATATTTATATATTTAACATCGCGTATTATTCACCAATAAACTCACCGGACATGCCTACAAATGTCCTTGAGCGTGCACATTCGTGCCACGACTCCCTCGTCACACTTAGTGTCCCGGTAAACCTTAGTTTATTGGGTATTTTTCCTTTTATAGGCTTGTGTATAATTTTCATATTATACAACAACCTATTTATAAATTGATTTAACAATCCAAACAAACACCATACATCATGCAAACTCACGCACACGCTAATCGACGTATGCCGAACTTAATCACAAGCCTAACTCGGATTAATTAGGATTTTGATTAGTACTAATCACCAGCTTAAGGTAACGGGTCGTTACGGTCTCCCCAATTTAAAGCAATTTCGTCCTCGAAATTAAAGTAATTTAAAACTTAAAGTTTCGAAGAAAAATGGAAACTGTTCCTTATACTTCCGCTTTCAGGTTAGTTCCTCATCTTCGTGAAATCTCCGTTTCACTATAACCAAAAGAAATCTCTTTGGTTCTTTGTTTTTTAAATCTTACGATCAAGTAACCCACTTGACTGCTCATCGTAAGATAAGTCTTCCCGAAGATCACATTCATTCCAACCAATCCTTGAAATGAACTGAGTCTCTGTTTTATGAAACATTGACATATGGAAGACATTAAGAACTTCGACTTAGCTGAGAATGCAACTTTAACCTGTAAGTACTATGATTAATCCTTTCTTGTACTTTGAACGACTTAATAAACCTTGAAGCTAGTTTACCTCATAATCCAAATCTATACGACTCATTTCATAAGTGAGACTTTCAACAGAACATATTTGTCCTTTGAAAGCTCCTACCACTTATGATATTTATCGGCGTATCTCTTTTGTTTTAGTTGTGTTGTAGTTAAACGCTGGCGACTCTGCTACATCTCCTCTGTGTAGTTCTAAATCAATTCCACCTCCAATATACTTGCATCTCATCCCTTGTCCAGACACTCCGGTGAATGACATGGTTGACCATACATAGTTTCAAAGGAGTAGTCCATTATATCTTGATAGTTGCTTTTATAAACGAACTCACACAGAGAAATGTATCTCTTCCAGTTATTATTAAACTTCAAGACACAAGCTTAAAGTATATCCTCTAGCATCAAACTTTACTACTCCAGTTACCCATCAGTCTGCCGATGATATACCATACTGAGGTTAAGAACAGTTCCCCAGCTGTCACAATGATTCACTCCATCCTCTGGACGTCAATCTCGGATCTCTATCCGAAATAGTGGACACTAAAGCACCTTGAAATCTAACACCTCATATATGTATATTTTGCATAAACAGTCGAGAGGATTTCATATAGAAACTGGCAAGAAATGCGCAGACTCCATCAACTGTTAACTACGATTTTTACCGTATTATGCTTACGCTAACTCAGAGATAAACTGGAAATAAAACCCACCGATCTATGTTCCCATTTCCATTCAGGAGTAGGCAGTGAATGCAATAAACCTCCAAGTTTCTTATGCTCAGCCCTAACTTGCTGACATATCTCATATCTCTTTATTATCTCAACCACATCAGTCTTCATCCCAAATTAACAATAAATAAAAGTGCCTCATTTCATGATATTCTTCTTACTGCTATTTGGATGAATGCAGTAAAAAGATTGATGAGATTTCCGTAACACTTCCTGCTTCACCTAATCCTGACATGGAATCCATAATCTATCCCTGAACCATAACGCAACATTATTAGACACTGACCAATCAGGATAATCTACACTAGCCGTTAACCTCTAACACTTTATATAATCCTGATTAGCCTTCTAACAACTAATCACCACTGAACCTTCTCCAATTCAGTTTGAATCTAAACTCAAATGATAAGTTTGGTAGCTCCAGTTAGCTCTCTCAATTGATGACGTGTCAACTAGACTTACACAAATAATCATCACTGTCATTTCCTCATGAAGTCTAAACTGAGAAGCTCTATTAATAGCTACATTTCCCTTTATATACCTGAATTGCAATTGTATACTGACAGTCTGATAACACCTTTCTGTGTAGTTCTAAATTACTCAGGCTCTAACAAATTTATATCATTACTTCTTGTCCCACACCGTTAAACGACAAAGTAAAACATACAAATTTTTAAGTTAAATACCTCAACCTCATATTTAGCCTGATAACATCCATACCAGAGAACTTACAGTAAATATTTCTTCCAGTAATTCATACTTTTCAAGTCACAAGCTCGGAAAATATATTCTCTGAAAACCATGGTCAACTTCAAATATATTGTGTTAAGATTGAGAAAAGTCCCTCCCAGCTATTATACATCTCTTCCCCCCTAAGAAGCATATTTTCGATTCCTTACCGAAATAATAATATTGGTTCTCCACAACTCTCAACTCTTCCACACACATACATCTCGCTTATTTTTCCATGAGGATTTAAACCACAATACCGACAAGAAATTTTCAAACTTTGTCGGTTTTACAATTATATCAATAACCTTCAGTTGTCACCACAACTTAGTTTAATTCATCACGAATTTCTGAGCATGAAATATCATTCATATAGGCAAGAGAAATATAACCCTCAGGTTAAAATTATCCAGCTTCCTCCTATTGATATATCTCATATTTCTTTATAAAATTGACACCGTCAATTTCTATTTCATTTCAGGTCACCAACTATTCATTTTCATCACAATGAATTTTAGACTTCACCTGAATAAATGTATTAAGGAAATCAATGAGATTCTCACAACATTCTTGCCTCACACTTTGTTTCAAGATCTAAGAACTTTCCTTACATGCTCAATGTTTTGATCTAAGATCATCCTTTCCAACATCAATAATTAGTAGTCATCCTTGACCTACTTGATAATCTCAATCAATCTCCTTCAATAATACATCACTCATTTCAATCGTTATTAGCTCAATTCCAATATGAGCTCCAAAGAACATACTTATAGTTAATGATCCAGACAACTCAGCTGATGATGTGCCTGCACAAAACTTCCATTTGGTCATCAGTAAATATCTCACCTAAAAGATATTACTGAGCAACTTTTATTATAACTATAACATATATCCCTTTCTTTTCAAAGCTTTGTCAACACAATCACCTTGATGAGTGATGTTTCAGAGTGAATTCCTAATACTTAGGAAAGTTTTAAGGTAACTTTCTTACTTTCTATTTCTATCACTCGAACAATTTCCCTTTTTCAAACTTCCATAGTTTGAAATTCGTTACTTACTCTTACACCAGTCTACTAGTGTTATATTCTCATGTTGTCTTTTAATGATTCCTCTAAGATTCTGATTAATCTCGAAGAATGATTAAAAGATCCTCAACAACCTTTCTTCCTAATCTATAAGTGATGTCTTTCCATATTTGGTATAACTACCAAATTAGTTATCCCGAGATTATCAGTCTCTAATAGTTCTTCTCCCAAATCTGGAACTATTTATATATAGCTGGAAATATGAGTTACAATTTTGCTTTATTGTGTCGCCCACACATTCTTACCTAGATCAGAAGTCTTAGGATGAACCTATAACTTCTTCCACAATTTAGGTTTTTTCAAGCAAACATTGTACTCAAACTATGCTTTCACCTTCCGCTAAAATGTCCTTGTATTCAATTTCAACTTATAACTATCACATACTTGAGTTAACTGAATAAATCACAAAACAATATCACAGATCCTGGGTCAATCGTTTGTTATATTCAATTATTTCAAGTTTACTTTCATCTTTTTACCATTGTGTTGAATATAGGACAACCTCATATTGTCTCAATCACAGTCAAATCCCCTGATTTACTATTAATATTCAACACTCTTACCATTTGTTATCATTTGAAACTTAGCACTAGCATTTGCAAAAAAATCTAGTCTAAACCAACCTACTGTTGCAAATTCGATTCAGTACGGTTATTTCTCGTGCATTCTCTAAGTCTTCAAAAAATTTATGTTATTATTGATAACACAATAATAACTTCATTACAATAGGGTTTTCCTTCACTTGACACCCTTAATTTATGAAAATAGTATGAGTTCTAGTAAGTTCTAGTGGTTTCTACCATCCACTTAAAATGATCTAGCACCCACTTGCAATCATCACTATGAAAATCAAATCTCAACTACCTCTTGAGAACCGTTGATTTCACTCATTTTCAGAAGGAGTTGTCAATTCTGAGTAATGAATACTCATTTCGACTACTACACATTAATCCTTAGATTCTCCAAATCCTCAGATTCACTGACCACTAATTCTCCCCAATTTGATTATACCAGTCTAATAGATCAGACTATGATATCTTACCAACTCATTGCTATATTCTGGATTTAACAATCTTTTATTAATAAACCACTTGTTATTCCAATATAGATTCACACCATGACTGGAATATCAACTTCATAACAACTTATGAAGTATAACTGCATTAGTGGTTTCCTAACCTCCATTATGCTTTTATCATTTAACACTAATTTGTTTACTGGATAACGTTCATTACTTCCATAATAGTCTCAATACTAGTATTAAATCACTTCTCAAAGTGGTCCGTCATCTTTGAGTTTCATCGAAGTCATTCAGTATTTCATTATTTTATAATTTCTATTCTCCTAATACACACCTCAAGATCTTGATCCAATCGATACTTCTTCACTGACTATTATTTGTCTAATAATATCAGTAAGAAGAAAGACCACTGAAGATGTTACTTGGAGAAGAGTTTTATTTCATCTTTGCAACTTTTCTTATGTCTTTCCTTTTTGTCTATCCCTGAGGTTAAGACTCTCTCGAGCTCTTACCTCCAACACCTTCTCATATCATGAGAAATAGATAGACTTCAACCATCTTATTATTGTTCATAAAAGACATAATTCTTATATCTACCACGTAGATATAGTATACACAACAAATAACATATTTCAGTCTTTTATCTTTTGGTTACCCCCAAAATCACGATAAAACCATTTATCAAACTCAAAGCTTATTCATAACTCGAGACCACTCTTCGAGTTGATTAACTTAGGTTCCGTTATTAGGGTAATCAGAGTACCTTAAACTTTTAAAGTAGGCTAACATTCACTTCGAACACCATCCAAAAGTGAATGTATGGTCAGAGCCTTATCCATGATACCCAACTGTATCAATGTTACCACTTTATTCCTAAACGTGATAAACCATAAACTCTGGTACCACACTGTATCAAAGTTATTCAACCTTAAGCTCTGAGGTAGGATCTAACTTTACCTAACCTATGCTCTGATACCAAACTATATCAGAGCTAATAACCATAAGCTCTTTATAAACCTTAAGCTTTGATACCAAACTGTAGCATCCCCTAACCTGATTAGAGCAATACCCGACCTGAAACCCTAATTAAGCCTATATTACCCTTACCAGACTTAACTAAAGCCAACAGCCTTACCACCTTCACTTGATAAACACTATTGTATATCAACTATCAAAATAAAACAATTAATATACGCCGCAAAAATTTATTACTTTTTCGATAATCAAAATATGATATACAGTATTAAAACAAAACCAGAATAAACTTCGGTTATATAAATATCCCATCCCATATGATATTACAAAACAATAATTTAACACTAATATATAAGACCAAAGAAAGTCATTACATCGAAGAGAAGTTCAAGACTCCTATAACTTCTCCATTCTGTAGTCGTAGCACTCGTCGGATCTACCTGTAATGTTAATTGGGGCGAGTGCTCCAACTTGCTCAGTAAGTAGGGATTCACAATAATCATCAACATTCCATATAATATTCAAGGATATCATGCAATAACAACATGCACCAATGATATCTAACAAGAATATGGAAATCATATAAACCAATATATAATGGATGCAAAGCGAATGTCTTTGGACTATTACACTGTGATCCCCATTTTATTTATAAAAATAGAGTCGATTACCCACTGGCGCCATTAATACGAGTGCTAAACCAACACACCGCGCATTTGTGATGTTTAGCCAATCGATTAATGCTCAATGGTTCTATCTAAACCCTCTAGTGAATATGTAACCCACGCAACCTATAAACTGAGTAGGAGTTACGTATAGACCGATAGATCAAGCCCAAGTACTATACAACCTGATCTCAGCCTTAAGGAGTTACTCTCATTGATCACAAAAGACATTGTTTTCTATTCATTCGAAAAACCATCACAGTGTACATAATCCCCCATTTCAATCCAACAACTACATGAGCTATATATACTAAATAGCCAGACAATAATGATAAATAAGTGAATCCATACTTACCTCGGTCTAAGTCTCTATTTCTCAAACTCCCTAACTTTCTGGTCATCTCACTCTTCCTCGGTGTTCCTCAACCTATCACCAATCATTTGGGATCAATATAGGTTCAATACACTATGTTTAGAACCCCTAGACCAGTCCCTAAGTCCCCGAAAATTATTCATAAAACACAGCATAGTTGCTGGTTTCTGGGGTCTGGTAGCGCACTACATGACATGGATAGCGCACTATCTATAAGTTAATCATCTTCCCCAGTAAGAGTAGCGCACTATGGCCAATGCCTAGCGCACTATGCGCACCAGACCTGCAATAGCAGCGTAGCTCGTTGATCCAATTCGATCCAAAACACCTCCAAACTCAACAATTACACTCCCAATCAATCTGGGAGACCTCTAATGAGGTTATAAACCCATTCAAATCAACAACAACCTCAATTTATAGAGACTTGATCATCACGGATAATTTAATATCAACAAACTCAAAAATCAAACTTACCAAAGTGATGATCACTAGCTTCTAATATGTTTAAGTTCCTCAACTTGGTTGAATTCGGCTCTCGGAACGATCTCCCTTTGATCGGAATCGACCGAACCCTTCTCCTCTTCTCGATTGTTCGAATGAATTGATAACGATCAACTTTTGTATATATATATGGATTTTTCTCGAGATACGTATCGCGCTATCTCGAGACCGATCGTGTGGTTGATGCATTAAAGTGACACAAAATTTGACACATCATGCACTTACGCTTTGTTCGAGACGATCCGATAATCCATATTTTTTTAATATTTTTTTATTTTCCAATATATATTTATATATTTAACAACATATAAATATATATATCGCATATTATTCACCAATAAACTCACCGGACATGCCTACAAATGTCCTTGAGTGTGCACATTCGTGTCACGACTCCCTCATCACACTTAGTGTCCTGGTAAACCTTAGTTTATTGGGTATTTTTTGTTTTATAGGCTTGTGTATAATTTTCCATATTATACAAAAACCTATATATATTGATTTAACAATCCAAACAAATATCGTACATCATGTAAACGCACACACACGCTAATCGAGGTACGTTGGACTTAATCATGAGCCTAACTCGGATTTATTAGAATTTAGATTAGTACTAATCACCAGCTTAAGGTAACGAGTCGTTACACTATGGGACATAAGAGTGACCACACAAAAAGAAAAAAAGAAAAGCCTAAGTCAAAAATGACTTGGTCCCCAGCAATGGCGCAAAAATTTGACGCGTGTCGAATGCGTCAAAATATATAAAATCCGATGAGATTACCAAATACCACAAAACCCGCAGCAGTGGCAACACGGGGTTGATCCATGAAGACCAAGTTTCTAACCTAGGCAAATGAACAAAAAAGTAAATTGGGGGATTTGCAAGAGTATTCTCAAGAATTCATTAAAAACAAGGAATAAAAAGACTATGTGAATAAATCAATCAGAAAAAGTAACCTAAACTCGGTATAACAAACTTCATCATTTTGGCATAATTAGACATATGGTCATTAATATAGATAAAGCATGCAAATCAAAGTTAATTTAGAATAGCTATAGACTCAGTAACGTACGCGAGTCTTCGCATTTCCCAATCTCAGTAGTCAAGGTACGATAAGGACTACTTCTCTAGCTAAACACATAACCTGGACTCAAGCGAATTAGGTTTAATGCGTTGACCGCAATGGGCTTTGTAAAGGCACTACACCTAGACAACCGGATCACTAGTGTGTCTAATTTAGCCTAGATCCCTAAGGTATTCAACTGGTCCTAAAAGAGGCGAATCAATTGGTATTGTCAATTTCCACTAGTACGGTCTTATTGCATAAGGACGGATGCTTACGACTCAGTGGCAAAAGAATTAGGATTCAAATATAAATTTAATCATAATTATTCAATCAATAAAAAAGGGAATAAAATACCTATGAAAATCAATTAAAATAAATTAAAGTATATCTCACATATGTTTATGCCAAAAGAGTAGTTTGCTCTACATTCGGTCTAGATCAACGAAGTTAGGCGGACATGTTGATGGAAGAATTCATTAAAATATTCAAGAAAAGAGCAAAAACAATTGTTTTTTTAGAAGAAGATAGAAAAGTAGAATAATGCGTAGTCGTCGTGGAGTTCTCCCAAAATAATGCCTAAAACCTAAAATGAAAAGCCTCCTAATTTGCTCTCTGGAATAGAGAAATCGAATTTATGGGTGGGTTCATGACATGTGCGCCAAGGCACATCTAGTGGTTGTTTTGAATTCATTGTAGGGTCCCAACACATCTCATGTACGAATTAGCTGAGCTCGCTACTGCGGATGACGTTACAGGCAGCAATTAGAGGAGGGGGCTGACGTATACGTGCTGGAAAAGTGGCAGAGTGCCACGTGGCATGCAGCTGGGAGGCGAGGAGGTGAATGAAAGCTCGAGCTTCAATCTGGGAGACAGCACGAACACATATCTCGAGGATCATCTGCAGCTGCTGTGGAGAAGGAAGGCACGCTAGATAACTCGCACGAAAATGTGGGAGATAACATGATGGGAGTCTCGAGGAGAATCAGTGGCTACTAGATGGAGGAACAGATGTGCGAGAGAGCATGCAAAGATGTGGGAGACCACACCAGTATAAATCTCGAGGAAAGTCTACGGCTGTGGCTATGAGTGACTCATGTGTGTCCGTGAGTTGCGTCACTCGCCTACTCTTCATCTCTTCATCGACTTGCAGTGCGTGTCTTGAGGCGTGATCGAATGGCTGTGGTGGTGAGTGACTAACGTGTGCCAATTTCCTCCGTTACTTGGCATGCTGGTCACCACTGTGCAATGCGTAACTCGAGGCAGATCTTCTAGTAGTTGTTCCACTGCATGCAAACACTCTATTTTTAGTAGTTTTTCATCCCAGATTCAACTGCGCACTCCAATAAAACTGAAAATGATTAATAAGGACAATTAGGCTAATATTTTTGAAACTTAACAATAAAGAAATATATAAATATCCTATATAATACTATATAATTAACGACTTAACATAACGACCCTAAAATCTTAACCCGTGCCACGTGACATTTCAGGACTATGACCTAGACCTATTTTGATGTGGCACACTCGGTCAACCCTCGGGAGTCAATACCGAGGTATTTTATTTTTTTGTGGTGCATGTATTACCTATCCATATCAATTTTTACACAGTTTTTAATTATTTTTATTAGTGATCGTTACGAGGATATGGGTGGATGCATCTATTAAGGAAATTTAGGCTAACGCAGAGTCAACTTACTAATCAATAGTCTAAGGTTATAAAGTCTCATTATTTATTAAGTATGGAATTTGCCTAATTACACTATATAGCCGAAGTAAGAACGTTAAAGAAATTAAGCCTAAGTTAACTCACCAATTAATTAATCTAAGTTACTTAATCTCCTTAGTGATTTTTTAAGTCACAAAGTATGGACAATTTCCTAGCCCCCTATTGGGGTGGGGTGTGTTGGGACTTTATGGATATTTGTTCTCACTTCTTTTTGGTTCCCACTTGAACAACAAGAGAAAAATAAAGAATGGGAGGCAAAAAGGGAAAGAGAGGTGGAAAGTAGGAATCGATGATTTTGGTGTGAAAATCTTTGGAGTTCCTCAAGATAAAAGAGAAGTCAATACTAGGAAGCATGCATCTGAGTTGGTTGAACTCATAGAGGTCGATTAAGCGAGAGCTTGGAAGACAACCCCGTTAAAGCCGTAGGTATGTTCTTCCCTAAATCCTTACATCTTTGACTCAATCCTTCTTAGTTTGCTATTTCTTAATTGTTTGGATTTGAAGGGGATAAGATCAACCCTTGTTTACTATGGATTTCATAGTTGGAACTGAGATTTGTTGTTATGTTGATGCTTTTATTTGAAAATGGACTTGAATAGTAGGAAACATCTTGTTGGGATTGAGATTTATGTTGTGTTTAGACTTAGTAGTTGGGTGAGGAAGAAGATGAAGAGTAACACCATTGAATGGAAATTTAGTATTTATCTCTTAGGTTTAAGCCTATTGTGTGCATTATGAGGAAGTGATGGTTTAAGCATATTGGGATTGTATGGATGTATTTAGGTAAGTTCTATAGACCTTTTCAGGGTTTAATGAAGTTTTTTATCGAATTTGAAAAGTAGAGCCAAGACTAAATCCGGTTATGCAACTTGAGCTTGCTCAATGATAGCAAGACATTGATAAGTGTTGAGCTTGCTCAAAGTATTTTTGAGTTTGCTCAATAATATTAAGTCCGTTCTAAGTTTTTAATTTTACTCAATCAGTTTAGGACTGCTTTAATTAAGTTTTGAGTTTGCTCAAAGTCTAATCGATATCAACGAGAGCATGTTTAAAACAATAAATAAACCAAAATTAGTAATATCCAACATGCCTCAACTACTTTGAATAGATATCAGGGACCTAGCAGACTAATGTCTTGTATTGGGGATTGACTTGGAGGCGTGTCAGTCGCGAGAGCGTATTTGTGCATCGATTCGAGGTAAGTAAAACCAACTAGGAAATACGCGGTAGTTCATTTGAGCTTATATTTTATTGATATTGCACTGTCCCTTTCTTGAAATTCCTACCCTTGTATGAGTGTCCGAGGGCTAAGTAAGTCATGAAAGTGTCTTTGATGGAGTGGTCGCTGGCTTGCAACTGGGGCCATGACCTCGAGTCACTAGATTGTTTGGTCGGAATGAGATGTGTTTTCTCTGGGGCACCGTTGATATCCCTCATTCGCGATGGTCTAGGTATAGCAGGCGGTGCCGTGTCTTAGAACCCGAGTTGCTTGGCGTTGTCGCGACTCTATGACCTCGACCATGTGGCACTCGCACTCGGTGGTCTTAGGCTACTTGGGCACCTCTCTATTGTTTGTTTTGACACTCATTTCTCGTTGTACTTTCATTTTACAGTCTTATTATCATGCATTCCTTATAGCTTTCATTCTATCTGCATGACTTTTAGACGACTTTATTTATTTTGAATTATTGTTTAGATCCTAATGGCTTTTACTCACTGGACTCAGCATTCTTGTGTTTGACCGAGTCGAGATCTGCAGCCGAGCAAGGGCAAGGCGCCGATACTTGGCGATCTACTCTGAGGATATCTGAGCGACCCTCCTCTATTTACTTTTGTAGGTTTTTGACTTTTTGTATTACTTATGTATGTTGTTTTATCACACTTGGAATATTTTTGGGTTGAGAGGTACACATGACTTGTATATTATTTTGCTTAATTATTACATTTGACACCATATATACATGATTACACATATTTACAAGGTTCCACATTTAGGATGTCCGACTCTTTTATGGTTATTGTTGAGTTATTTAACGTATTATTCATTTTCGCTAACTCGTAAAACTTGAAAAATTCTAATAACTCGACATAAAATTATGAATTTACTTATATGGATGGATCAGAAGGCTGATTAGGCTTGCGTTGACCATGCGAGACTGGCTCGGGGGTCCAAGTGGGCTTAGGCCGGGTGGGGCCCAGTTTGTGGGAAACTGGCGCAGTCACAAACCCACTATTGGTTTGATAGGACTAAAAAGGGGGCACATAGGCATGTCCGTCATCTAGTGGTTGCCATCACCCTGAGAGTACATGAATCTGTCATCGGATTCTTGCCAATAACTAGTATGCATTGAATGAGACCACGACTTTATGTAATTACTATTTTCTATCGCATCTCTTTTTGTGAACCCTATGCATGATGATAAGTTTTGACTTGAATATGCTTCTATCAATCTTGTAGATGTGATTTATCGATGCTTTATAAATCCATGCAATGCCTTGTTTTAAATGCTTTATTCAATTTCAATTCATGTTAGCCTTGCATGCTTATTAAGTATTACTTGCATATTTGATGGTTGAACAGATTTCTCGCATTGTTGTTCACGTGTTATTCGTGTCAAATATAACTCGTACTCGAGTTACCAATCCCATAGGGGCGTAGTAGTGGTAAATACGGGATCAAATCTACATGACTTAGGTTTTATTCTGAGTTAACTAAAAAGGAAGATTTTTGGGGTTTTTATAGTTTTTTAAGAAAATAATTAATTAACTAATTAAAACAACTTAGAAATTAAAGTTTGCAAGAATTAATTTAATAGAAGAAAACACATAGGTCTATAGTTCCACAAATCCAAATCAAAGCATAATAACATGTCATGGTCTTCAATCTATCCAAAAGATTATTAATTCAATTCCTCTTAGATTAGCTATTAAAAATCGACATCCGCCAGAAATCCCTAATTCCCCTATACTCCATAAATAGGACATCTGCCACTAACTACTTCTCTAATTAATACATAACCCTAGACATCTGCCAATCAAGTTTAATGCATTGACCGCATAAATTTTAGTGGGAATACTAATTTTAAATAATTGGATCACATCTGCTTCTGATTTAACCTAGATTTACCTGTAGCACACTCTAGAACTGAAAGGTTTTGACGGTAAACGGGTGAGTAATTGTCACTTATATAAGTCCAATCGTACAATTACAGATACGGTTGTCCCGATTAACTATAGGTCTTCCACCTAAAAGCATGCATTGGCCACATGCATATCCTAAGATTGCACCATAATCATGAAATCAACAACAAATAAAATAGAAAGAATTAAAATAAATTAAATTATAAATAAATAGATCTCATATGACACCGCTATAAACTATGAATCTGGACTTGCTTCGCCTATGACCTAGCCAAGATTGCTTAGCTGGATATCGTTTTGACAAATTCCATTAAAAATAATAAAAGAAAAGTAGTTTGATTGGTCGAGAGAAGAGAAGATATTAAAACAAAACCTAAAGTCTATATAAACAAAACCCTTAATTTTGGTTTCAAAAAGAGAGAGAAAGTGAAAATCGTGGGTTTATAGTGTCTCATTTGCCTAGGAAGATCTGCTGGTTGTGGTTGATTTGTTGTTGGAGTCTCGGACACGTGGCATCATCTTATTGGTTGTTTTTGTTGTCGTTTGCTGGCATGGCGCGCATTGATTGGCTATAGGTTGTTGTGTTGACATGGTTGATGAACAGGAGCTCGACACGTAGCACGCAGGAAGGTGGAAGGAACTCGGTGTTTTTCCAAAAGTAGGGTTGTTTTACAATTTATTTCACAAAATAGGGAGGTTTTTTTTTATCACGAAAGTAGGCAATAACGCCTTTTGAGAAGGCGTTATTGGGGTGGATGTCGGTTCGCGGTGCAGACTTGGCGATGACGTGGCGGCGTTTTGTACAGATAGCGCCATTTGAGAAGGCGCTATCTGTACATGTGGCCGCCGCGTAACCGCCACCTCAGCGCCACCTCACATAGTTCAATAACGTCTTTTGAAAAGACGTTATTAGCCAAAGTTGCGTTTGTGAGGTGGCGGCGAGACGGTTACGTGGCGGCCACATGTACAGATAACGCCTTCTCAAAAGGCGCTATCGTCTACAAAACGCCGCCACGTCACCGCCACGTCCGCGCCACCTCACAAACAAAACTCGCCCACGTCACCACCACGTCATCGCCACCTCACCGCCACGTCACCAATCGGACTCGATTTGTCCGCCGACACACCGCGCGTCGGCATTTGGACCGCGTCGTCGTAGTTGTAGTCAAGCGATCTCGACAATTACAACCAAAGGAGTTTATATTTGTATAAAAAAAACAAATTTTGAATATATATATATATGTACATTGGTTTCAACCTTCAACTTTCTTTTCTAACCTAACTAATCTAACCTAACTAAACTAACTAACTAACTAACTAACTAAACTAAACTAACTAACCTTAACTAAACTAAATAAGTAACTAACTAACTTAACTTAACTAACTAACCTTAACTACCCTAACCAAACTAAACTACCTAACAAAGTAAACTAACTAACCTTTAACTAACCAAACTAAACCAAAATAACTAATCATAAGTAACCTTACCAAACTAAACTAACTAACTTAACTAACTAACTAACCAAGTAACTAAACTAAACTAAACTAACTAACCTTAACTAACCTAACCAAACCAAACTAAACTAAATAAGTAAGTAACCTTAACTAAACTAACTAACTAACTAACTAACTAACTAAGTAACTAACTAACTAAAGTAAACTTGAAATAACTAACATTAACTAACCATAAGTATTCTTAAATAAACTGGAGTAAACTAACCTTAACTAACCTAACTAAACCAAACTAAACTAAGTAACTAACTAACCTCAAGTAAACTAACTAACTTTGTGCATGACATTGTGGTGTTTTTTGTGTCGAAGTTCAATGAAGACCAAGTGACGATTCTCACACAAACAACAAAAAATAGACTAACTTAATTGCAAACTAAACATACTAACTAAATGAAACTAACCAAACTAAACTAAGTAACCTTAACTAACCTAACTAACCTTAACTAACCTAACCACGTAAACAATAAAAACTAAGTAAACTAAAATAACTAACTTAACTAACAAAATAAACAACCAAAAAATGATCCACGTAAACTACGAAATGAAACTAAACAAACATCCAAGTAGCTCGAGAGTTACTTGTTAACAACCTAACCACACCGGTTCTATGCGAACTAAACTCGACTAACCTAACCTAACCTAAGTATGTAAACTAAATTAACTAAACTACACTAACGAACATACCCTAACTGAACTACACTAAAGTAAACTAACCTCAACACCTAAACTAAACTAACTTAAGTAACTAAGATAATTAACCAAACCAAACTAAACTAATATAACCTAACCACCGACACCTAACTAACTAAGCTAACCACTTAAGTTAAATTAAACAAAGAACCTAAACTAACTTAACAAACTAAACTAACTATTGAAGAGTAATCACATATACGACATTATAATAATATAGAAAACATGAGAAATAAGTTTATTGAATGAGAAGGTTGTATACACGTACTTCGTTCACCCAAATCAGTAGCTATCTACAAATCACCATGACTTGAAGAAAAGTCATCATGCCGGTCTATTCATGCGGTTACGTTGACGTTGTTGCTCGGTGATGCAAACCGGACGTACTCTTTGTCTAGTTGGTCGATGTGTTTGTACATCCGGTTGAGGTTGTTGAGGTAGCTGGTCTTGCATTGAATCACGTCGAGTAGATTCATGCGTTTCCTCCGGTGCTTCACTCGACTCACCTCTCGCTGCGATGCTCCCAAAAATTGGAGGTGGAACCATCCCAAAATATTGGCTCCTGTATGGGGTTGGGGAAAAGGAATATGAGGTGCGGCATGGTCAACAAGTTCATGAAAGAGGGATCTCCACCATATGGCATATTGTAAGTATGAGGAGTAGGAGTATATGGACTAGGCATGTACCGAGGCGATGATGGATACGTTTGAGGATGAGGCATTCCATGGTCCACATATGAAGACGACGGCTGTGTGCGTATGGATCAAAATAGTAAGGAGGAAGATTCACGCTCGGCGGCCTGGGTACAAACATTTGAGGTTCTTGCTGGGGTGGCGACGATCGTTGGCTACTCTCACCAACAGTCTCTGTTCTACTCGCTCTCGAACGAGATGAACGTGCTGGAGGAGATCGTCTGCTACTCTCTGCAGCAATCTCAGTCTGAGTAGATGGACGTGGTGGACGAGGACGCCTGGTGCGTTCCCGCACAATCTCTGGTCGTGCTCGTCTTCTTCTCACCTCTATGTTTGGTTCGGCCTGATCGTCTTCTTCATCGTCCTGTTCATTATCCTCATTAATGTCTTGCTCGACGTCAATTCCGTCATGCGAAAGAGTAGACCTTCGCCTTTCGTCTTCGTCTAAAATTTGAATCCCTTCATCAAGCGCAGCAAGACCTTGCTCGTACCCATCCTCGATAAACACTCGCCTCAGTCGATGCACCAAGTTACGCTGATATACAAAATATAAGAGGTCAGAGCACGCAATATAAGATATTAAATGTTCGCGAAAAATAAAGAGTTAGAATATTACCGAGTAGTCACGTAACGCCCGTCGTGTCCAATGAATCTCCTAGTGACCGAGCGATACCACGTCATGTAGTCTTGGTAATCGTGGCCTTCATTAAGTGCCATTTTGTGGCAATGGTGTCCCCAGCGTTTCTCCCACATGTGTATATAGCTTGCATGGAAGGTCACCCAATTTTCATGATGATGTCCCACGCAATTCGGCGGTGCGGTTGGGCGTCGTAATCACAATTAGGTGGCACCACTTGTACCATGCCGAATTGTCTCATAACCCTTTCTGGTCGATGCCACTCCACAATGTGGAAACAAATAAGGGGACACGTCGAGAGCCAACTTCCGTGACCATTTGTACAATAATCGGGAAGAGACCCCATGAGTTCCGCATAAGGTTGCCAGACCACATCATCCTCATGCCTCTGCGAGTCGAGTGCATCACGGTAAGCCGATACGACGTGCGTCGCACTTTGTGATACCGAAAATGCATCGAGCCATCTGTGTAGAAGACAATAATTTAAGATGAATGAAATTGGACAAGATTTTTATGCAAATTAATGACAAATCGACTTTCATACTTGTGTCCGAGTGGAACGTCCATAAGCATATTTTGTCCATCCACAGTTCGCTGCTGAGCTCTAGAAACACGCAGGCGCCGCGGTGCTATGAATGGAAATCTGTCTCATGCCCAAAGTTGTAAAAGAATTGACGCGCCAGCAACCTCATGTGCCCCTGCGCGAGATCCGCGACACAACTCCCTGTACAAATAAGCCAAACAAGCACTCCCCCAACTATATTGTCCAGCTAGTTGGAAATCCTCCAGCAATGGTAGGAACATCAAATGGACGAATCGATTAGACTTTTCGGAGAAAAGACAACCACCGATGAGTTGTAGTATGTACGATCGAACGTAACGTTGGACCGACTCCTCATCGCTATCATCATCTATTGATGGTACGTTACGCTCAAGCCAATCGACCTTAAGTTTACATCCAACGACGTCATCTCCACCGGGAGTTCGTCCAAGTAGCCTCTCGCGAGACATCAGCATAGTCTGCGCGTCCGTCGTTCCGTCACAGACATACCTTCGATAGGTAATCCAAGCTGTACACTGCACGTCTTGAAGTGTAATGGTGCACTCCCCACAATGCATGTGAAATGTATGCGTCTCGGGCGCCATCTCTACAAACACGATAATCAAAGCCCAATCAAGGCTGAAAAATGCTACCCGAGATATCCCATAGAACTCACTGGAACGAAGATATGGGATCATCCTAGAATGATCTTGCATCGTTCGATCAACGACCCCACGTCTTCGACGTACACGCATTGTTTCGTACACCTTGTAATTGATAGTGTATTAATGTATGTTTTTGATACATTATTGATTTAAATTTGACGTATTGATGTAAGAAAGGTTACCTCGCCCTCCATGCTCGCGTTGATCTGTGTGTAGATTGGAGTTGCAATAGTGATGGATCGAAGGTCCTGGATCCATTGTAGTACAACTACAAATAATGTTAGAAAAATGAAATGAGTGTTGTACGCAACCAAACGATAAGTAATTAATAAATGTTCACACAAAAACACACGACGAAAATGCTCATAAGCAACATATGTACGAACTTTAGTTACTTCACACAATATACAAAATCGACTATATGTTGTCATTGGATGGTTGAGGTCTCATCGGACAATTTTTTTGTTATGTCCCTCTAAACGACATATACCACAACGGTTCTTCCTAGTTGGTACTCGTTCACGATCTTTATTTGGACATGTTGTTCTTCTATGTCCTTCTTGATGACAAATCCCACATCGCAAAGGTCTTTGGACATTAGGAAGATCCATCTCGGTAGGTCTACGCGATCCCTTAGGTCTCCTCGGCCACGTCTCGCGCTGGGGTCGGGTATGATTTTCGTCCCAAAAGTCGGCCAATACTTCTCATCGGGATGGCCTTGAATTTGTACGAGTAGCACTTTGTGCGTACACATCTAACCTATAGTATGGCTCGATGAAGCTGCGCGTAGCTCACTCGAATCAACGCACATGATGCTAACACGTGTGAGCAAGGAAACCAAACGATCGCCATTTATTACAACCTTGCACACCCGGTCCTTTAAGATGACGATTTGTGTGTTGTTGCCTTTATGCATGCGATCTCCATGTCTTCCAATCTGCACTTGGAACTCACCAATGTCTCGATTGATCAACGTGACGTGATGCCTCCTGCGGATTTCTCATATTTCGCGAGTTTCTCCATGGCATATTCTCGTGTACACTTGTCCTTTTGAGATTGCGCATTGATTTCCTGGTTGCGTTGATCGTGGTACGTCACCAATCTGTAGTATATCATTTGAGTCAACGAGTAATTGGCAAGAATCGAGCACCCTTCAAGACCCCGTTAAAACACTCTGCAATTTCCGATGAAACTCTAGTAAGTAATATTGGTTCGTCGAATATTTCCTTGTATTATAGTGCAAAGAATAAATTGTATTTTGTACTTACCAACACCATTAGAATTCATCCATCCGTAACCGCATGCCTCGTCGCGCGATTGGGTCCAAAGTTCTTTAAGGATGGCATTGACATATTGCAGGCATTGTGGCGTTCGTGAAGATAAGTATGTGAAACGTTCCATGCACGCAATAAATTTTCGTTCTTGATGTTGAATAGCTGCTCGACCAAGTAGTACTTTCAGGGGGACAACATTTTTGACGTGTGTGCCGAAATTACTAAGCAAGTGTCGCAAGCAATAACGGTGGTACCCTTTCGGGGGACAAAAGCCGTTGATTGGGATGTTGACCGCCTCCAAAATGCCAGGGTGATGATCAGAAATAACGCATATCCCTTCTCTATCTGTCACGTGTTTGCGCGGCATGCGCATAAAAAACCACCCCATGAATCGATTGATTCGGTTTTACGCAACGGCAAATGCAACTGGTAATATTTGACCATTTCCATCAAGAGATAACGCAATCATGAGCTTCCCACTGTATCTGCCATATAGGAATGTCGCGTCAATCTGAAGTAGAGGCCTGCAAAACTTGAAAGCATGTATTGAAGCTTCAAATGCGAAAAACACACGACGAAATTGTGGAGACGCGGTACTTATTTCATCATCATGCCATTGTATGTGTGACCACTCGATTCTTGTCCCCAGACTCTTACTCCTCACCGCAGCCAACCATCTTGGTAATTGAGCGTACGACTCATCCCAATCTCCAAAAGCCCATGCAATTGCTTTCCTCTTGGCATCCCACATTAACTTGTAGTTGACTTCGTGTCCATATTTTTTCTTTATTATTTATATTAATGCTTTGATCGTGACACTTTGATCGGTTTTGACGACGCTTTGGATCTCTCGCGCCATCATGTTGGCGTCAAGTTGGGCATGACCGCGTTCTACGTTTGGATTAATACACGTGTGCGATACGTCTAAGCTTGTGTTATCTCCCATAATAGTGTTTTCTTTCGAAACATGCGCGAAACGCCACATACACCCGTGTTGTGGAAATCGCACTTAATCGCCCGAAGTTGTAGTCGATTCCATCACATGGTATTGACAATGTCTATTAACATGCCACACTTTAACGGCATGTTGTAAATCGTTTTTATTGTCAAAACACATCTCTATCTCCAAATCGAAGTTAGGGATGTCCCCCAAGTTTGCTTACGGGAATGTTGGGTCGTGATTGAATTAGCCACCTCCCAATCGATTTCGTTATATCCCGGTATTGGTTGGTGAACTTCGTCGTCACTAGCTTCCTCCAACATAATCTCTTCATCGATAGCAAATTGCTCATCATCTTCGACATTCTCCGCTTTTGGGAGGATCATATCTTGGATCATACGTGCAAACGTTAACGTCATCCCAAACCGCAACTGATGGAACTTCTTCGTTGTGATGCGTTTCCTCATCAGTTTCGTTATTTTCGTCGTCGTTATCGTCATCGTCGGTATAGGCATTATTATCTTCATGTGATGGAGCAACGAACCCCTCTTGCGCGACCTCATCCGGTGGGGATTGCATGTGCAGTCTGTCCATGTCTAGTAAGTCTGCGTCTGGCGTGCCGCTACGTTCGTCAAGAACTTGCGAATGAATCGTACGATTTTGATTTGAGTCGACTGACTCAAATGTTAAATATATATCAATCGTTGCAGTCTTTGATAATTTGTCCACCGTATCCCACATCAAGTAGAAGTGTGTCGCATCATTCAACAACACGGGAACGTAATAATGTGAGCCTCGGGGAGAGGCATCATGTGGCGATAAGTCATATGAACTATAGTATCCGTCGATGAGATAGGGAATGCGTTACAAACGTCATCAATCATTTCACGGGCACTAGACCCAAACTTCACCCACAAACACTGCGATGGGGGTGAGTGACATCTGCGATGCCATTGACCCCATTAACAATGGAGCCGTACGCATAGAATAGAATAGGTATGTTTCTTTGTGACATGCCCTACATAATGTTTTGAAATTGGATGTAAAGATGTTAGAGACAATTGCACAAATTTGTTATGGGAATTAGTTGACAATCATGTGGTGATAAAGCGCAATCGAACTTTCTGATGTAGAAGATCGCAATAATAGCGCAACTACAGAGCATAACTCATTCTTTCGCACTTACATTTTCTATGTAATAACGTTCAATAAATAAACATATCAACCGTTCTTCATAAACAAAATACATATGTCCCTATATATCATGCAAACCATAACCTAACCTAAATAAATTATTATGAAAATACTAAATTAATTAACTTACTTTTTTCCACCGCTTTTTCTCTTCAACAAAATATTCCTGCAATAACATTGTATTTTCGTTAGTTTAGAACACAAAGAGTATAATAAATCGGCTATAACAAAACTAAACATATCATATAAAAGTAAACCTTTACCCAAATAACGAGTCATAACCTGACCTAACCTAGCTCAACTAACAAACCTAACCTACTAACAGTAGTTACCTCAAATTGCCAAACAACAGAAGTTCAGTAAACTAATCACAGTTAACTAACCCAAATAATAAATGAAAACTAAACTCAAATAACTTAACTAACTAAGTTAGCCTAATCTAACATAAAATAACCAATTACCCGCAGGAACATAACAAAGATGATATATTTAGGATAGAGTTTGACTATATGTCCTCAATAATGTTTTGATAACGTAGATAGAAAATAAGACAATTTTCTTTATATATATATATATGCTCAGTTAACAGCATTAACCAAAAAAATTCTACAAACCTAATTAAGGAGCAGTACCAAGCTAAAATTGCCCAACAACAGACCTTAATTACACTAATCACAATTAACTAACCCAAGTAAGCGGTAGCAAACATGTACCCAAATAATAATTGAAAACTAACCTCAAGTAAGTTAATTAACTCACGTAACCTGATCTAAAATAAATTACCCAAAGTGTGTGAACCAATCGTAACCTAAAATAACCTAATAAAACATAAACATATCCAAAAAAACAAAAACACAAAAGTGTGTATGTGTTCATGAAACTTAAGTGGATCGCAACGAATTCAAAGTCTAAATGAGCTTAGTCTACTATATATATGGATTCAAAAATTTAGGAGCTTTCCTTAACATAAAATATAACATATATGTTTGTGGAGTTTTGTGTATTGGAGGTAGGTGCATCATGGGGGGAATCATGCGTGGAATCAGGGATGCACATGATTGGCCTTGTTAAAACTGGCGACTCTCTATCACTTTCAGGTCATATAGTAATTCTAGCTTCTTATTAGCACGCATGTAGTTAGGTGTAATTGCGATTCAATATTGATTTGCGAATTAACAACACCTTATGTCCCTATATATTAACAATGTAAACAACCTAAAATATACTAACCTAAACAAATTTGGCAAACATATCTTGCAACATTGTGATAACTAAACAAACTACATTAACTAAACTAACTTACCAAAATTAACCTAAATACCTCAAATACCTAAACTAAACTAACCAAACTAATACATAAACTTAAACTAACTTAAACAAACTAACTAATCAAACTAACTAAACTAACTAACATTAAGACCAAAAATAACCCAACTTAATTGACTTAACAAACTAAACAAACTAACTAAACTAAATTAACCAAACTAAACTAACTAACCTTAACAAACATAAATACATATAATAAACTAAACTAAACTAAACAAACTTAACTAACTAAACAAACTTAACTAACTAAACTAACCACTAATACCTAAACTAAACTTCTCACCTAAACAAACTTAACTAACTAAACAAACTTAACTAACTAAAACAAACTAAGTAAACTACACTTAACTAACTTAAACAAACTTAATTACCTCCTCCTTCCACTCCTTTATGGGATTCTCTCTGTGTATATGGCCACGCCTCCGCTCCTCCTCCTCCCTCATTGCCATGCATGGAGATCCCTCATCCACTTGCCTGTGGCCATTGTTCTTCCTCCACGCACCACCGCCACGCAAATGCCTCCACGTACCACCGCTGCCGGCTTGCTGCTTTGAGATCAGACGCTCCTTGCTCCGTGACCGACGCCGCACCTCCTCTCCTCCGTCTCCGCGCGCGTATGCACCGCCGATCAAAACACGCTGATGACTGATCGCCTCCTTCTTCCTCCCTCCTCGGTGTCTCTCTCCACGGATCACTCCCACCCTCCCCTCCTTAAATAGCCGCCCCACCCCACTCTCCACAAGATAAACCCGTGACCTACCTCCCCCTACCCCTACCCCTACCCTCACGGAAAGCGAGAAAGACGCAGAGATTCTCTGCGTCGGTTTCGGAAGACGACTGTGGGGTGTAGATAGCGCCTTTTGAGAAGGCACTATCTCGCACCCCTTTGTCACGGGTTTTCCGGTCCACGTGGATCCACGTGGACCGGAAAAACCTTCTTCGTCCACGCGTGGACACGATAGCGCCCGCGAAAGGCGCTATCGTGTACATGTCCACGTCGAAGGAACTCTCATCGTGGACGAATCGTGCGAAGATGTGGAGACATATGACGTAGATGAATGCATCTCGAGGTAAGATCAACTAAATACATGCTCTGTGTGTTGAGGAGACAACTCATGAGAATAGATGAATATGTAGGAGTCTGTGCAAACTGCATCTCGAGGAAGATCGAAGGCCCTATAGTGAAAAGAAAATGATTGGGAGAAATGTTGTCAATCTGGGAATTGGTGCGTCACGCATTCTGAGGCATATGAAGACCCTTACTTCTCATCTGATCGATCTAACATGTGAATCCCGAGGCTTGACTAACGGCTACCGCTACGTTGTGGCTCATGTGTGTATTCGTAGTGCGTCACTTAGTTGTTGCTCTCCCTCGATCAATGGTGCACTGCGTGTCTCGAGGCAGATCTTATAGTTGTTGAATCACACTGCATAGGAATGACTTATACTTAGTCATTTTTTAGACTTTTCTCAACTAATGCACCATCAAACTTCTTCTAAACTACCATATCATCAATACAGACCAATGTGGGTCCCACCAAATTGTCTCAAAGTGCGTGTAAGCTCGTTTTTCAATGCTAAACACTTAGAACACTTCAAAAGACCCTAAATTATCTCCCTTTCACCAAATTGCTACTGAAACACTGAAAATATAAATAAAAGAGAATTCATTAATACTAATAGACATTGAGATCTAAAAACATATAAAATAAACACCTAGAATATATTAATATTATTGACTTATCAAATACCCCCAAACTTAAAACTTTGCACGACCGAGCAAATGTGTAAATGACGAAACAAAAGTAAAATAGACTCCTAATATAGTTATAAACCTAACTAAACTAATCATATACCTGATTCCAAGTTCGTGGAGTTCATTTGATTTACATAGTCCCCAAGTCAACAATCCACTCTAGAAACTTAGAGTTATGATATGATATATCTAGAAATGCAATCCAAACATAATTAAGATCATAATTTATAGACATAGACTTGGTCAAAACAAAGGCTATCAACTACTCATGAGTTTTCTTGGTATATACACTCAAGCACACAAGTTTACAGTCTCTGTAAAAATAGCGCATCAATGCTTAAAAGGTATCATAGGCGAGAAATGTGACCATACTCTCCATTGTTGTAGACTTAACACCAATAGGGATTAATTGGAATTAAAGTAGGTTGTAAAATGGCTAGGATAGGGTACTAATGAAATGATATAAAGGTAATGCAAAGCATTGGAAAACTAAAACTTAGATTGTCAAAATCATAAAAATGTCAGGCTACAGGACTGAGTGAGTCTTTCTCCTAATTTTCCCTAAGTTTTAAGTAAAAAAGGTAACCACTTTTTACTCATTCACAACCAAAGGCATGAAATAAAGTTTCGGGTGACTCTAAACAATTATTATAATAAAAACTATACTAAATGCAAGCACGAAAATGTATCATATCCTAGTGAAATGAAATATAGAAATATGAATGGAAAGGAAAGAAATGGAAAGACAAGAAAATGAAAGAAATAACACCACCATTACCATCCTTCAACCGCATAATTGAAAATTTTTAATGATCGTACGTATGGTCTTTAGCAAAAAGATCCATCCAGAACATTCTACAATCCCTAAAACACCCCCAAACTTATTTCTAACCTTATCCCTAAGGTTCAAAACAAGTCAGGAGGCTCAAACATAGAAACAAACAAGAGGGTGAAAGAACATAATAGATATAGAATTAAGGAACTGATATGAGTTCATGCATAATAATAAGAGTACTAAAAAAAGAAACAAAGGATAAAGACAAGTTCATGTATAGTGATTAGAGTAAAAACTGATTAATCAAGGAATTGACTTAAAAAACTTCAACCAAATTTTGTGAGATCGAAGTTTTTCAACTAAGGGTAAAACCAACAAAATAGTGAAAATAAAATCTACTGTTTTGGATTTTACTTAAAGGCCTGTCATTAATGCGACGACTTAATAGTTTTTTATTTCTAACTATGTCTCAAAATACATAAATCTTAGCAAGTAATCAATTTCCTTAAAAATAATAACTCAAATCATGTTAATTAAAATTTAATTGAAAGTCAAACTTGACTCCAACATATTGGCATTCTCTCTTTCCTTCATCTCAAAACTTTCCTTAACTTGTAAAAATTAAAAAATGGAGTTTAGGGATGTAAATAAATAAAATAAACTAAACTAGACTAAAGTGAAAATTAAAGTATGAAAATAAATAAAAGAAGGTTTGGTTGCCTCCCAACAAGCACATTTGTTTTAAGTCATTGGTTAGACATAGCCTGAAAGATCACGTAACGCCCACTAATTTGAAGTAGTCATGAACAAATGGAATCACTGTAGCTTTGGGCAATGAAATAGGCATGCCCTCCTTCAGAGTTTTTAGTTCATCTTGGACTTCTAACGAGTAAGTCTCCATATAGTCTTGATCGTCTAACACATAGCTGTCAACTCCACATAAAACTTTCAAGTGCCCTTTTTGTTCCACCCCAGTTTCAAATTCCATAAATATACGTGAAATAGGAGGTGGATTCATCAACACCAGGGGTTGATCTTCTTTGCTCTCTTCATATGGTTCATATGGCCTTTCCAAAGTGACTTCAGTTTTCATCTCGACTTCTTCTTCATGAACTTCTGCAATTATAACGTTCGATTCGATAGCAAAACTTCAAGTTCATCCTCCAATTCAGTCAAATACTCGTCCTCATCAACATTTCTCAACGTAGTCGCACTCGCATCCTCCTCTTAATAGCAATGTATAGGCTCGAGGAACTCTTCTTAATTAATCAAAGTATCAATGCTAGCATTCATTTGACGAAGTAGAATGCTCATATTTTGACAACTTGAATTTATCTCTTGCCGATTTTGTTCCTATTTTTCTTGATAGCGTTCATTGTCATGATGGGTCTCCTAGAAAACTTCAACATTTTTTCCATAGACTGAGATTAAGTCCTTCAACATTTCTTCTAGAGAACGCTCCTCTTGTTGAGGAATATGTGAATTTGGAGTGAACTCAAAGAAGTTGGGTAGTGATTATGCATAACTTCCCTCGGTATGATTCGATACTCGTAATTGTAAGGGCAAGCATTGGTGGAATGAGTACAATCACCACAATATCCACAAACTTCGAGCCTACTGCAAATTAGAAGAACAATTAGAAAAATTATGTCCATAACTTGGCATATCTACCTCATTCATACTATGATAGTATGAGTCTTCAAATTAACCATAACTGTAGGTGTAGAATGCTACTGAGGAGTTACCTGTAAACATATACTAGAGACAAGGAACTAGATAGATAAATAAATAAAACTAAAAAAAAATAAAGAAACTAAACTTAGAATAAAGGACTAAGTTCCCGGAAATGGAGCAAAAATTTGTTTACGTGTTATTCATGCCAAATATAACCCGTACTCAAGTTACCAATCCCACAGGGGCGTAGTAGTGGTAAATACGAGGTCGAATCCACAGGACTTAGGTTTTACTCTGAGTTAACTAAAAAGGAGAATTTTAGGGTTTTTTATAGTTTTTTAAGAAAACAATTAATTAACTAATTAAAACTACTTAGAAATTAAAGTTTGCAAGAATTAATTCAATATAAAAAATACCTAGGTCTATAGTTCCACAAATCTAAATCAAAGTACAATAACATGTCATGGTCTTCAATTTATTTAAAAGATTATTAATTCAATTCCTCTTATATTAACTACAGGAAATCGACATCCGCCAGAAATCCCTTATTCTCCATAAATAGGACATCCGCCACTAACTACTTCTCTAATTAACACACAACCCTGGACATCCGCCAATCAAGTTTAATGCATTGACCGCATAAATTTATGTGGGAATACTAATCCTAAATAATCAGATCGCGTCTTCTTCCAATTTAACCTAGATTTATATGTCGTGCACTCAAGAACCGAAAAGTTTTGACGGCAAACGGGTGAGTGATTGTCACTTATATCAGTCCAATCGTATAGTTACGGATACGATTGTCCCGATTAGTTATAGTTCTTCCACCTAAATACATGCATTGGCCATATACATACCCTAAGTTTGCACCATAATCATGAAATCAACAACAAATAAAATAGAAGGAGTTAAAATAAATTAAATTATAAATAAGTAGATCTCACATGACATCGCTCTAAACCATGAATCTGGACTTACTTCACCTCTGACCTAGGCCAAGTTTGCTTAGCCAGAAATTGTCTTGACAAATTCCAATAAAAAGATAAAAGAAAAATAGTTTGATTGGTCGAGAGAATAGAAGATACTAAAACAAAACCTAAAGTATATATAAACAAAACCCTTAATTTTGGTCTTTGAAAGATAGAGAAGGTGGAAATTGTGGGTTTTTAGTGTCTCATCCGTGTAGAAAGATCTGATGGTTGTAGTTGATTTGTTGTTGGACTCTCGGACACATGGGAGCATCTTATTGGTTGTTTTGTTGTCGTTTGCTAGCATGGCGAGCATTAATTGGCTATAAGTTGATGTGTTGACGTGGTTGACAAACATGAGCTTGACACGTTGCACATAGGAAGGTGGAAGGAACTCTCAATGAATCGTGCGAAGATGTGGGAGATAGTGAGGAATGCATCTCGAGGTAAGATCAGCGAATGCTGTGTTGAGGAGACAACTTGTGAGAATCGCCAAATATGTGGGAGTCATTGCAAACGCATCTCGAGGAAGATCGAAGGCCCTGGAGTAAAGAGAAAACGATTGGGAGAAATGATGTCAATCTAAGAGTTGGTGCGTCACGTATCTCGAGGCAAATGAAGACCTTTACTTCTCATCTAATCGATCTAACGTGTGAATCCCGAGGCTTGATTAACGATTACCGACACGTTGTGGCTCATGTGTGTCTCCTTAGTGCATCACTTGGCTACTGCTCTCCCTCTTAATCAATAGTGCATTGTGTGTCTCGAAGCAAATCATATGGTTGTTGAATCACACTGCAATAATGACTTATACTTAGTCACTTTTTAGACTTTTCTCAACTAATGCACCACCAAACTTCTTCTAAACTACAGTGTCATCAACACAGAATAATGTGGCCTACCAAACTATCTTAAAGTACGTGTAAGCTCGCTTTTTAATGCTAAACATCATGAACATTTCAAAAGACCCTGAATTATCTCTATTTCACCAAATTGCCACTGAAACACTGAAAATATAAATAAAAGAGAATTCATTAATACTAAAAGACATTGAGATTTAAAAACATATAAAATAAACACCTAAAATATATTAATATTACTGACTTATCAATTAATGTGCTTCGTTGTCCCTTTTAGCTCACCCCACTTACATTTCAGACCTTCCACATCGACGCTAGATCGAGACAAGGAAAAGGCGATGGTTTGCAGTCTTCTCTTGTAGTGAGCCTTATATTGTTATATTCTATTTATTTATTTTTGAAACTATTGTACTTGGGTCGTATTAAATGGGTCTCTCGGGTAGATTGTACCTTACTTTCCTTAGTTGAACTATTTTGAGAATATGTCACATGTTGTACTTGAATGCAGAATGGAAAGCCTATATATAGTTTCATAGTGTGTCGTATGGATTTCCCTTTTATCTAATTCTGCAATTATTTATCCATATGCGCTAGTTGATATTCTGCAGGTTGTTCTAGACATGCCAGATTGTTTACTCGGGTCTGGTTCGGGTATTAGGCATAGGTGGCGGTCTGAACTGGGTGACCTGACCCTAAGTTAGGTACCATCGCAGTTGGTATCAGAGCATAAGCATTAGAACTTAAGGAAAATGGTTAGGTTAGTTAAACTTAAGTTGAATAACCTTTAAGTTTAAAAGTCAAGTTTAAGTCAGACAAATCAATAGTATGGGACATTGGTTCGAAGCCGACTTAACATATATGATGATAAATCCTAAGATGGGAAGGGATAAAAAAATTGAAAAAAGATTTGCTATGATGATTATTTGCTACTTGTATACATAATATATCGTTAGATATATGGTGAATTATTTTCACCCACTAGTTTGATTGTCTCTGACGAATTCTGCGAACAGATGAGAAACTTGAGTTCTACAAGATTGTATGGGGAATGAAAATGAACAACACGAGGAAATTGATGCGAACTCTTTGAGAGATTCCACACACACTTCAAGAATGTTTGCAACGACTGTTAGAGGATGAATAAGCTTCAATTGGAAACTACATGGTGTGATGTGCCTATACTTAATGGTAGTGTAGCAAATAAAAGGTTTAAACAAGAATTATGAAACTTGAAAGGGCAGTGAGTTATCATGCTACATACATAAATGGAAGTAGTGGCGTGGTCGCACTTCGAGAAGTAACTCTGACTCTTGAAATTCTAATGAAATGGTTAAAATTAAGGGTACCTTGTTTAAAAAAGAAGTTATCGATTCTAGCAAGGATGCCAATGAATCTTAGTTTTAAAACATCAAATTAAGTTAGTTTGGCTAGGAAGCTAAACTTGGAAACTTAATTCGAGATATGAATGACACATGTACTCTTAAAAGTCTAACTCTTGATTAAATATGCAAATCAATGGTTTATGATTTGACTAGATCAAAGGTCATTACTATGTTTCGACTTTTATTATCACACGTGATCTATTTTCCTTGAAAAATGAGTTTTTCGGCTTTATTGGACCATAATTTTTAGGGTATTTCGAATTGATGTTTATCAATTTTTAAGGAAGAACTCTACTTGTTTTACAAGATTTGAAAGCATAATCAAGTGTAAAAGGGAACAACTTATTTTTTTCGGTGTTTTAAAACCGAAGTAAATAGACTTCTATGTATTTCAAATATTTGTTGTCGTAACTTCACTTTGATTTCTACAAAATGAGTTTTACTTTGATTCGACAAACATGGTTGATATTTCTTGAATGATTGGTCTTATGAAAGTTTTGACCCAATTCGGGTTGTGTGAAAGAGTTTTAATGAATTCGAAGATTTTTTTATGTAATGAAAATGCAAAGTATAGGTTTGGTCTCAAGTTAATATCTTATGGTAGAAATAAAAATATCCGAGTCGTTATGATTTACTCTTTAAGTCGCATCGACCAAATTGCTTTGAAAAGATATTTACAGTCGCTCAAAACCGAGGATGGAGTTAGATTTTTTCTATGAAAATGAGTTTAACTCGATTTCGAAAAAATGGTTTTTGATGAGAACAAAAGACTTTGGAAAAGTTTCGATTAAAATTTATTTCTTGATAATAGAATTACATTTCCTCGAGTTTTGATCGATCTTATATAAAGAAAGATAAATCTAAACTAGTTTATCGATGGGTTGAATATCAAGATTGAGGATCCTAATTGAAGGTTAACTCAAAATGTAAGTACATGACATACGGAATAGCGAATAGGAAGTTAAAAATACATCGAAACAACTCAATGAGTAAATCTTGTGAATACAACTTCATTGGTGCACACTTTGGTAAGTGTCGTGCTAGTACACTCGAGGATATGTGAGTTACAAAAATTGAGGATAAGAAGTCAATGACTATTTGTGGCGAGATTGCCACGCATAAAGATCACGTTGCCAAGTAGAAGTTTATAAATATTGAAAGGGCCCTATGATCTGAGGCTAAAATAATACAAACTAAAGACAACCAACACTAAAATAAATTGTCATAACTTAACTAGAGGTGAATTAACTCATAAAGTTTTGGGGATACCAAAAATTTGATAAATTGTTTTCGAAAAGAATGAGGTGTACGCGATGGTTGTGCCATAAAGGGGAAATCGCGAAATGTCTAAAAAAATGAACATTTTATTTAGTCAAATTTTTTACAGTTTGAAGGATGTACATCATAGTTAATGATATTGTAATAAACCCAATGATAGGTGAATCATAAGAATTTAGGGACACCAAGCTAAAAGAATACCTTTGGTATGATTGTCCACTAATGGACACGTGAACTAACGATGACCTTGTCAAAGTGGAACCTAACCTGATTGGTAGGCGATAGTTGAATGAAAATAATGTCGAAGAATAAATAATGGAACTAATGTCACCTAACCTAAGTCAATGATGAATTGATTCTTAAAATTGGGGATCCTAAGATAGGACCGAGCTTTGAGAAAACGAAAGAGTAAATTCGTGGTATGAAGAAATCGTGAACTCGAGGGAGAAGGCGCTTACTACGATAACTTTTCCCAAAAACATGAAAATTCCAAATTGAAGCAGTGATGGCACGAGAAATCATGATAATCACTTATGGAAAGTAACTTGAAATTTCTCGATAAGAGAGAATGTTACTTTATGAGCCGAACTACTAAACTAAACGATTTTGGGAAGGATAAAGGACCAGAACAATGATAAGTTGATGATTAAAATCGGGGATCCTAAGCTAAGATCGACTCCTAAGCTAGTTAGCAAACACGTATCTCTAGGTAGAGATAAGATGTCCTAAATTTGACACCTTTAGGAATTGTTAAATAAACTGTCGCTAACACTTGGGAGCATGAGGGCTTGGTGTAAGTTCCATAGTTAAAATCATAACCGAATAGTGTAAGAAAACCTAAAAAGTAACCTAGATGAGTAAGTGATATGTTTTGCACAAACAACCAAATGTTGAGGGTATCAACAAGTAGTGAGATGGACGAACAATCAGGGTTGACACCTTAACAAGTAACAAAAGTATAAGTATTTTATATGATATGAAAGGTTCACCTAAGAATAAGGTAAATATGAGTTGTGTAGGGGAGATTTACACCAATTAAGTTTGCTTAATTACGAATTTCAAATGAATGCATCTATGTGGTATGATATTTGATAAATTAAGGGACGTGAACCTTATCCACGCTAGAAGTTAAATCATTGGATAAATAATAATGACAATATAAAAGTCTAAAACCTTAATCACTCGTGTTGGTGTAGTTGACAAAAAAATAAAAATAAAAAAGTACGACAGTAGTAATGCACACGAGTAACAAATTGAAATGTTGAGGGTGAATTATGAACTTAAAATAATTGAATCGTAGAGAGTTACGATTCCTTAATGATAAAACCCGAGGTATTGGTTATATATTCTTAAGAAACGACATGAAAGTTAAAACGCCATTGATTTCTCAATGAGGGAAGTTCTAAACGAACTATAAGAGCTAAGAATTAACTCGGAAAGACGATAAAAGACGAGTGTGCAATAAATGTAAACCTTGACTACGCCAAAAGGATTTAAATCGGTTACCGGGATTGTGAAATTTGATTGGTACGAAGACGCAATGGAAAAAGTTTCTAGAAATTAGAATGATTACGATAGGACACCTTGGTATGAAACAAAGATTTTGATGTAATAAAACATTACAAATGAGTACTGAAAGTCACTTAGAAATAGCAACGATGATGATTATTTTACAGCTTACCAAGGGTGAAAATTTGCTATGTAAGTAAACGATTAAATGTGACAGAGAAGTTACAAAGTGGATCGTCGCTCAAAAGTTGACTCAAATCATGAACCTAATAGAATAAACATCAACAAAAGTATGTTGACAGTAATGTTAAGGTATAATTCCAGAGAGGAATACTATGTTTGTTCATTTGTAGCCTCCACAGAGAAGTCGCAAGGACATGATAAGTCGTTCATTGATATGTGTAATCGAGATGGTGACAGAAATGGTGTGCTAGTGTTCATACTATAGCAGATAGCTATCCTTGTTCCTACTACCAGTTGGCGGTATGGATTTGTTGCCAGATAGGCAGAGATATTTATCGACACAGATATGCACCAAATCACATCTCAGTATGGTTCTCTTTACTTACTGATCGGACGACTTGGGTGCACGTTTCGACATCGTTGGAGATAGACCTGATCATCCGGTAGGATTGGGCGGGCTCGGGTCGGGCCTAGACGGGCTTTTTTTTTTTAAAAGCCATGCTAAGGCCCGCCTAGGCCCGCTTCTAAGTATTGCGAGCCCAAGCCCCTAAATGGGCCTTTAAAAAATGTATTAACAAAAAAAAAAGTTTTGAGAATTGATTATAGTGAACCAAAACATATTATAATAAAATATATACTTGTGCAATTAGATGACAAGAACGAAATATTGGCACATTGGTTAAAACACTAGTGTAGCATTTGGGCAACTTGAGTTTAAACCTTACTTCCTCACTTTTTAAAGATATATACACGCATTTTGGACACAAGTATATACAGGAGGGCGGGCGGGCCGGGCCGGGCGAGCTTAGCGGGTTGATAAATGCAAACCCAAGCCCGACCCATAAAATAGCGGGCCTTCAAGGGCTTGGGCCGGGCTGGGCCCTATTGAAGTTTCCAAAGCCCAAACCCGGCCCATGTTGACCGGGCCCGGGCCGGGCCGGGTAGGTACCAGCCCAGTGATCAGGTCCAGTTGGAGATAATAAAGGAATACCTAGAAACACGTGAAGATACAAGAACTTGACAGGTAGCTAACGTATAATGTCTCTATTGGGACTTATACAAGACAAACCTTATGAATTTTGGCATGTGGGATGAAAATGATACTATTAAGAAGTTAGAGTCAAAAGTAATATTTTATATCACGCGGGGTACTAGCAAATTTCGAAAGTGCGGATTTGCATCAGTTAAAAAAATGGGTCGTAAAAGAAATCATTACGAATAGACACGTTGAGCAACGGATGTACTTTACTTTTACTTTTGAGGATGAAATTTCTTTAAAATTGGAGATGTTGTGACGACACAAAACCCAAACGTCCGCCTTAAAGGCAATTTGGTAACTATACATACCCTAGACTAATTGGTCTTAGTATATAAATCTTATTATAAACCCTAGCTGATTTTTGTTCAAAACCCCAAATTTGAAGATAAGGATAGAGAAGAGCTTTGTTGGTGATTTCATGGTGGGTGTTGTGCTCCAAAGTCAATAAAGTCCCCTTTAAAGGTAAACTCATTATCCATGCTCCCCCATTTCCTTGTTCAAATTAATTTATAAGTTTGGCTTGGTTTCATTAATGGTGGAAAATTTGAATTGGTGGTGTTTATAAAGTTCGAGAACCCATAAAAAGGGGACGGCGGCGCCGTCGCGACGCCGTCGAAAAGAGAAGACGACGACGAGCTGCCGTCGCCGGAGGGAGTCGGACCAATGCCACCAGAATGGGGCGGCGGTGCGGAGGGGCCGACACCTTGAGTGCTGGGCAGAGCATTCTGCTTTGCCCAACACATGACCAGGAGTCAAATCGACCTTTGGTCCTCAAACCAGGGGTCAGTTTGACCCCTAGCCACCCAACCAATGGCTAGTAACTAGAACTAAGGGGCAGATCGGATCCTGGACTGGATTTCAAGGGCCAGACGTCCCCTGAATCGAACTTTAAGGACAATTTGGCCCCTAGACAAAAAAAAGAAATAAAAAATAAGAATAAAATAATATATATATGATAAATAAAAATAATATATATAATAAAATACACAAATCATTGCCTTCAAACGGGGCGCGCTACCGCGTCCCCAGGGAGACCGATCGGGTCCCACCCCTCGACCCTCGCACTGGGCGGCGAAGGACCCGCGGGACCCACATTATTAAATCTCAAAATAAATCTAAAAATAAATTGGAATTAATATATGACTTGTTGTTGATGTTAATGTGTCTTAAATTGTTTTGATTCACAAGGCGGTTCGCATTGGACCCCGAGTGTGCGAGGATCAGAAATAGGATTCGCGGCGAGTCGAGGAGAGCTTGCTCAGTTATCAAATATGACATGATATTAATTATGTTAGGACATACGTTTTTAACTAGAGACTTAGGAAATGGATTGCAGCATGTCTAATTCCCCATGATGTTTATGGTGCCACCGAGGGCTTTATTTAATGCCCCACGATGTTGTAAAGTTTGCCACCGGAGACTTTACTTGTCTAATTGAATTCATAAGTGTATCAATTAAGGACATGAGTTGGAGTTGCCTTCTCATATACTTTTGTGATAGAGGGACGTGCATCGGTGACGGTTTTGGATGAACCTACTATTGATTTGATGGGACTAACAAGAGGGCACATAGGCCTATGTGTCATCTAGTGGTTGCCATCACCCCGAGGGTAGATGAATCGATCACCAGATTATTGTCAATAACTAGTATGCATTGAATGAGAACACAACTTTATATAATTACTATTTTCTATGGTATCTTTCTTTTTGTGAACCCTGTGCATGATGATGAGTTTTGACTTGGATATGCTTTTATCAATCTTGTTGCGTGATTTATTGATGCTTTATAAATCCATACGATGCCTTGTTTTAAATGTTTAATTCAATTTTAATTCATGTTAGCCTTGCATACTTATTAAGTATTACTTGCATATTTGATGGTTGAGCGGGTTTTCCGCATTACCGAGCTTCGTTTCCCTTTTAGCTCACCCCACTTACATCTCTGAACCTTCCACATCGACGGTAGATCGAGACAAAGGAAAAGGCGATGGTTTGCAATCTTCTCTTGTCGTGAGTCTTGTATTATTATATTCTATTTATTTGTTTTTGAAACTATTGTACTTTGGTCGTATTAAAATGGGTCTCTCAGGTAGATTGTCCTTTACTTTCCGTAGTTGAACTATTTGAGAATATGTCACATGTTCATACTTGAATGTAGAATGGAAAGCCCACATATAGTTTCATAGTGTGTCATATGAATTTTTCTTTTATCTAATTCCCCAATTATTTATCCATATGCGCTTCTAGGCGTGTCAGACCTTTTACTCGTGCCTGATTCGGGTATTGGACCTGGGTGGCGGTCTGGGCCGGACGACCCAACTTTAGGTCAAGTGAGGGTCGTCAAACTTCAACGCTATCCCTCTGGGATACCTTTGGATGAACTGTTCACCACCTTTATACATTATTCATCATTTTTTATTCTTTTATTCTTTTTACTTTTTTATATATTTAACTTTAACTTTATGTTACTTTTAATATATTTTATATTTATCTTATTTTGATTTATTTTATATTTATTTAAAAATTGTAATTAATTAACTCACTAATTGTTGTTTAAAATATATTAATTAATTACTCAATCAGTATTTTTATACATTTTTTGTAGTTACTATATTTATTTTTTATTTTTTATTTTTAAATCTTTTATTTTATCTTATTTTCATTAATGATTAATTATAAGAATGTTTTTATGGGCATGAAAATACCCTAAAACACATAAAAGAATAATCTTTTTAAAAAAGGTTAAATAAAATAAAATAATAATAAATAGTAGAAAAGTGTAAAAGATAGAGTTGATAGGTTGAATGCGTGAATAGTGTTAGTGTAACTATTTACATCAAAATAAATATAAATAATGTTAAAGTTACTCTAATTTAAAGTTGATGGGTTGGAGATGTCCTTCCCGAACCCCAAAACATAAAAAGGGGAAGGTGTAAAGATGGATAGAGAAAGCTATTAAAGGCGCTATCTCGTACATGTGGCCGCCACCTCACCGCCACGTCAGCGCCACATCACATCATTCAATAACGCCTTGCCACGTCGCGCCACATCACCTCATTCAATAATGCCTTCTCAAAAGGCGTTATTGAGCTTAGAAATTACGTTTGTGAGGTGGCGCGACATGGCGCCGACATGGAGGCCACATGTACGGATATCGCCTTTTGAAAATGCGCTATCCGTACGAACCATGCCACGTCACGCCACGTCGGCGCCAACCTCACAAACGCAACTCGCGATGTCATGCATCACCGCACGTCTCAGCCAACTGGTCACCAAACCGCGTTCTCGGCCGCTCAGTCCCTCGCATATGGCGTCGTGTCGAGCGATCTCGACAATTACAACCAAATTTGAATATGCATATGAGGAGTTTATATTTGTATAAAAAAACCAATTTTGAATATATATATATATATACATTGGTTTCAACCTTCAACTCTCTTTTCTAAACTAACTAACATTAACTAACATAACCAACTAAACTAAATAAACTAACTAACTAACTAACTAACTAAGTAACTAACTAACTAACTAACCTTAACCAAACTAAAATAACTAACCTTAACTAACCTAACCAAACTAAACTAACTAACAAACTAAACTAACTAACCTTAACTAACTAAACTAACTAACTAACTAACTAACTAACTAACTAACTAAACTAAACTAAACTAACTAACCTAAACTAACCTAACCAAACCAAACTAAACTAACTAACTAACCTTAACCAAACTAAACTAACTAACTTTAACTAACCTAACCAAACCAAACTAAACTAAGTAACTAACTAACTTCAACTAAACTAACTAACTAACTAACTAACATAACCAAACTAAAGTAACTAACAAACTAAACTAACTAACATTAACTAACCAAACCACCTAACAATACAAACTAAGTAAACTAAAATAACTAACTTAACTAGCTTAATTGCAAACATAACCTAACTCAACTACATTAAGGAACATACCCTAACTCAACTACACTAAACAAACATAACCTCAACACCTAAACCAAACTAACTTAACTAACTAACCTAATTAACCTAACCAAACTAAACTAATATAACCTAACCCGACACCTAACTAACTAAGCTAACCACTTAAGTTAAATTAAACATATAACATAAACTAACTTAACAAACTAAACTAACTATTGAAGAGTAATCAAATCTACGACATTATAATAATATGGAAAACATGAGAAATAAGTTTATTCAATGAGAAGGTTGAATACACGTACTTCGTGAACCCAAAATATAAGTTATTTACAAATCACCATGACATCAAGTAAACTCATCATGCAGTCTATTTGGCGGTTCCGTTGAGCGTTGTTGCTCGGTGATGCAAACCCGGACGTACTCTTTCTCTAGTTGGACGATGTGTTTGTACATCCGGTTGAGCTTGTTAAGGTAGCTGGTCTTCTGGCGATGAATCACGTCGAGTAGATTGTTGCGTTTCCTCTGGTTCTTGACTCGACTCACCTCTGCTACTGATGCTACCAAAAATAGGAGGTGGAACCATCCCGAAATACTGGCTTCCTGCATGGGGTTGGGGGAATGGAACATGAGGCTGCGGCATGGTCAACAAGTTCATGAATGAAGGGTCTCCACTATACGCCATATTGTAATTATATGGAGTAGGAGTATATGGACTAGGCATGTATGGAGGCAGTGATGGATACGTTTGATGATGAGGCATTCCATGGTCCGATATGAAGACGAAGGCCTGTAAAGGTGCGTAAGGATCAAAATGGTAAGGAGGAAGATTCACGCCACGGTCGGGTACAAACATTTGAGGTTCCGGTCAGTGTGGAAGATGCGGGAATGTACCCATGAGAAGAATGACTACTCTACTCGCCAACATTCTCTCGTTCTACTCACTCTCGAACGAGATGAACGTGCCGGAGGAGAACGCTACTCTCTGCGGCAATCTCAATCGAGTAGAGATGGACGTGGTGGACGAGACGGGCGTCTGGTGCGTTCCCATGACAGCCTCTCGGTCGTGTTCGTCTTCTTCTCACCTCATGTTTAGTTCGCCCCGATCGTCTTCTTCATCTTCTTGTTCATTATCCTCATCTATGTCTTGTTGGACGTCAATTCCGTCATGCGAAAGATTAGACCTTTGTCTTTCATCTTCGTCCAAAATTTTAATCCCTTCATCGAGAAGGCAAGTCCTTGCTCGTACCCATCCTCAATAATAAACACGCCTAAGTCGATGCACCAAGTTACTGATATACAAAAAATAAGAGCTCAAATCACGCAATATAAAATATTAAATGTTCGAGGAAAAGTAAGAGTTAGAAGATTACCGAGTAGTCACGTAACGCCCGTCGTGTCCTATGAATCTCCTAGTGACCGATCGATACCACGTCATGTAGTCTTGATGGTCATGCCTTCTTCATTCAAGTCTTGCATTGTCGCAATGGTGTCCCCACGATTTTCCCACATGTTTATGTAGCTTGCGTGAAAAGTCACCCAATTTTCATGATGATGTCCACGCAATTCGACGCGGTGCGGTTGTGCGTCGTGCGCACAATTAGTGGCACTACTTGTACCATGCCGAATTGTCTCATGACCCGCACTACGGTCGATGCCACTCCACAATGTGGAAACAAATAAGGGACACGTCGAGAGCCAACTGTCGTGACCATTTGTACAGTACTCGGGAAGAGACCCCATGAGTTCATTATATGGTTGCCACACCACATCATCCTCATGCCTCTGAGAGTCGAGTGCATCACGGTATGCCGACACGACGTGCGTCGCATTTTGTGAAACCGAAAATGCATCGAGCCATCTGTGTAGGAAACAATAAGTTAAGATAAATGAACATGGACAAGAATTATTTGCAAAGTAATGACAAATCGACTTTAATACATGTGTCCGAGTGGAACGTCCATAAGCATGTTTTGGCCATCCACCGTTCGTCGTTGAGCTCTAGATACACGCAGACGCCACTGCCGTGCTATGAATGGAAATATGTCCCATGCCCATTGCAGATTGTGCAAGAATTGAGGCGCCAAAGAACCTCATGTGCCCCTGCGCGCGAGATCCGCGACACAACTCCCTGTACAAATAAGCCAAACATGCACTCCCCCAACTATATTGGCTGCTACTTGGAAATCCTCCAAGAAAGGTAGGAACATCAAATGTACGAATCGATTGGACTTGTCGGAAAAGACAACCACCGATGAGTTGTAGTATGTACGATCGAACGTAACGTTGGACCGACTCGTCATCGCTTTCATCATCTATTGCCGGAACGTTACGCTCAAGCCAATCGACCTTAAGTTTACAACCAACGATGTCATCTCCACCAGAGTTCGTCCAAGTAGCCTCTCGTGGACATCGCATAGTCTGCGTCTGCTGCTCCCGTCACGCATGGTGCATACCTTCAATAGGTAATCCAAGTCGCACCGCACGTCTTGGAGTGTAATTGTGCACTCCCACAATGCATGTGAAATGTATGCGTCTCGGGCGCCATCTCTACAAACGCAGATGTCGAATCAAAGCCCAATCAAGGTGAAAAATGCTACCCGGGATATCCTATAGAACCCATTCGAAACGAAGATATGAGATCATCCTAGAATGATAATGCATCGTTCGATCAACGACCCCACGTCGTCTTCGACGTACGCGCATTGTTTCGTAAACCTTGGAATTGATAATGTATTAATGTATGTTTTTGATACAATATTGCCGTAAATATGACGCATTCATGTAAATTGGCCTTACCTCGCCCCTCCAGGGTTCGCGTCGATCTCTGTGTGAGTAGATTGGAGTTCCAAGAGTGATGGATCCGAAGGTCCTAGATCTATTGCGTAGTACAACTACTTGTTTCCTCCGGTTTTCCGCCGCATAACGTAATTAACTATACCAACTTAACTAAACTTAATTAAGTAAACTAACTTAAACAAACATAATTAACCAAACTAACTTAAACAAACTCACTAAACTAAACTAACGTAAACAAACATGTACCCACTCCACAATGAAAACTAACTTAATCAAACTTAATTAACTACCAAACGTCAACTAACTTAAACAAACTTATTAAACAAACTAAACTAACATAAACATACTTAATTAACTAAACTCACTTAAACAAACTAAAACTAACTTAACAAAACTAACTTAATCAAACTAATCAGTAACTAAACTTATTAAACAAACTAAACTAACGTAAACATACTTAATTAACTAAACTCACTTAAACAAACTCAAATTAACTTAATCAAACTAACTTAAACAATCTTATTTAACTAACTAAACTAACTTAACTATATACACATACCTCCTCCTTCTCCTACCTTCACCCGTTTACTTTCTGGCCTTCCTCCGCCGCGTCAAGTTGCTCCTTCCTCCCCGCGCGCCAGATCCCTCCTCCTCTTCCGCGTGGCCGTCACCGTCGCTTCTCCTTGCCTCACCACCGGACCGCCACATAACACCACGTTCCACGTACCACCACGTACCCCGCCAAGCTCGACAAACGTCTCGCGCGCGCGCACACACTCGCCCACTCTCTCCCGTTAAAACAGTCTGTCCGCCCCTCCTTCTTCCTCCCTCCTCTCGTCTCGCCCTCTCTTTGGTTCGCTCCCCCTCCCCTCCTTAAGTACCCGACCCACCCCACTCTCCACGCAAACCCGTGGACCGACCCCATGACCTACACCGCCCCTACCCCTACCCCCTACCCCTATACCGGTAAGAGACGACGAAACCGACGCAGTTGGTAAAAACTTCATTTTATTGTGTTTGCTATTAGTGCATGTAAGAGAGTCACGTGAGAGAGTACAGATACTGTCAATGTGTGTTGCAAAGATCAAGCTAGGGCAGCGCTATGAAACAGTACAGCTTACAAGCACCAGTTCTTCTTTCATTTAGGATAGTAGGTAAACATATTTATTGAGTGGGAAAAGAAGGTACTGCAAATAGAATAAAGATAGTTGAGGACAAAACATGTTAACCACCGGTGAATTCTAAATCAAAAATACTATTTTGATCCACTTTCCTCCCACCAATTTGACACGCACTTTGTGACTATTAATTTTTGCATTAGTGTCTCAATGGTGCTTATAAAAATTGATGCGCATCTAAGAAATTTTTAGTGAATGCATCTCAAATTTGCATATGGGGACACATTTTTTTTTTTTTTCGCTTGGACAGAACAAGGTAATAACAAGCAAATTCTAAAAGGAGCTTGTTATTGTAATATGATTAATACACACATTTGACACGCAAGGGTGACACGCACAAATTGAACGCCAGTTTGTGTCCCTTAACTTTTCCATCGCGATACGCACATCATAATGTATCTGGCAGAGATGAAGGAGTGTATGTTGTTCTTGCGTGTTTGTGTTGAATTACAATAGCAAGCTTCGAAATGAAAAATGCTTTTATAACGCAGCATGAACATGTCGTATCGACGGACACCGATAGCTAGTATATTAAGTAAGTTAAATATGAAGAAATCAATACGCGCGCCAACTAAATGAGGGATCTTGTACCCATAATAGCATATCTTGTCTACTTACCCCTAACCAAATGAGTCTTAATTAAATTGATAATTAAGCAGCTTCTTAATAAGCAAACCCATATCATATAATATCCTAGACGCAAGGCTCCTTAGTTTTTTTATTTTTTTATTTTTTATTTTTTATTTTTAAGACTCCTTAGTTATTTACTTGCGATTCTTTGAAGTTGCAAATTCAAATTTTATATTTTTCGAGATATACATCGTTTGCGTAATGGGGTGTCTCATGTAGAATAGTTAAGAGTAATTATGCAGTCAAAGTTAAGAGTAATTTGGAATATGACAAATCAAATAAAAAAAAATAGTCACTATTGATCCCTGATTTATTAGGATCTTATCACTTAATTAGCGTGCTTTCTTCATCACATAAGCACCTCCTTTGCAATATGTACCAATTAACTTGAAGATATTAGAAAATATCTGATAGGAACTCCTAAAATTATCTTTGTCTCGGTCATATAATTATAAACTCACTGAAGTAAATTTCATCAACCGAGTCTCCGAGCAGATCCCGTTCACTCATCAACCGAGTCTCCATGCTTACCTCAATCATTTATCTTTTGATAACCTTAATATATCTATATTCTATAATAAGTCAAAGTGAAAGTACCCTATTAAACGTGAATGTACATCGAATTACACGATCTGTCCATGCACGCTTCAAAATGTAGATATACCCATATCTCGATATAAAACATATGAGTCGAGTACCATGTTTATTCTAGTGTGCTTTAATTTCGTGATGTCATTTTAACATTTTCCCTAATAATAAGACAAGACTAACCCATTTAAGATGTGAGTTTAGACCATATTACCTTTTTTATTATATTTTTGGAGACAATCTTCAATCAAAAACTCTATTTTGACTTCATTTTATAATTTGTCACGTCAAATTTATTTTATATCCAAACATGAACTATATTTCTTCTATAAAACTGTATTCCTTATTTTTATTCTTTTACTTTTTATTCATTAAAAATACATTTTATTTTGATAAACACAAAGTAAAAAACTTTTCCTAGCAAAAAAGTAAATATAATAATTTAAAATATTTAATAAGTTTTGAAAACTAACCCAAACCCCATTTTTTCGTTTGGAACGCCAAATCTAATTTCATTTGAAGGTGTCCCGAGTGCCCCGAGAACTGCAGGCCATGTTTGGTTGAGGAGAGTTTTTTTTTCATTTAATAAATAAAAAAAGAAAGTCTGCAAGTTACAAGTTACAACCATTTAAAAACAATTCTTCTTCTTCAAAAGTAAAAAAGAGAAGTGGTAGAATGACAAACACCATGTCACACCTCAATACATTGGCTCACAAGAGCAATCTATGTGCATATCAAGATGCGGGCATACATTGATCCCAATATGTAACACACGAGTCGAGTCGCATTGAAAGCTCTTGTGAGCCAATGTGTCGTATAGTATGAGATTGTTGTTGTCATTTAGTATTTAAAAAAAAAACCGTTTGAATCCATTATATTCCTGCATCGAGATGCGTAGAACACCAATTAACAGTATATCCAACAGACTGCAAAACGCATACGACTTCAAAGCCGTGACAATGTTCTTCCTTCCCCCCTTGATTTCGCCTTTCTTCGCTCTGACTCAGCCCTCTCTCTCTCTCTCACACACAAAAAACACAAAACATACATTGCACCCGCAACAACAAACATCAATCAAAACAAAACCAAAAACACACACCAAATCGATCAATCGTCTCTTCTCACCCAAATTCGAGCTCATGATTCCGAAACCCTAACCCTAATTCCCACCAATTCCACTCCCATGGAAGACAAGAATTGCTCTTCCTCATCATCTTCATCATCATCATCGTCGCTGTACCTCCTCACGAACGGCGCCACGTCATCTCCGCCCCCATCAACTTACTTCGAAATCCGGCTCTTCTACGTCCGAATCGCGCCCTGCGCGGTCTCCGCCGTGCCCGACCACCTCACGATCCGCCACATCCGTCGCGAGATCGGCGCTTCCTTAGAAATCAACGGCTCATACGTGCCCGCATCGGATTCATCATCGCTGAAGCTCCGATGCGACCGGATCGACAAGGAGGCGTCGGAGGTGACCTACGTGAGCACCGACACGGTCCGCGTGATCGGCGCCGTGGAGTTCGAGGTCTACGAGAGGGAGGCGATGGTGCTGTGCGGGTCTCTGGAGAGGGTGGAGACGGTGTGGGGGAATGGGGGGATTGGGGGGTTGGAGAAGGATGAGAGGACTGGATGGAGTATGGATTGCAATGCGGCCGCGGCGATGATGTTGGGTTGTTTGTCGTCGGCGCCGCCGCCCTCGATAGAGGTGTATGTGGCGGGGTGTTCGGCGGGGGTGCCGTTGATCTTGACGAAGACAATTCAGCATAGTCCGCGGAGGAAGCCTCCTCGGCATGGGATGCTCGATGCGATTCCCGAGGACGAGGAGACTGGGAAGGGGGAGAATGGGGTTAATGGGGTTGTTCAACGGAGGAAGTTGCAGGTAAGGAAATTCTACTAATTGAATTTCAGGGCAGTTTTTCTTTTTATTGTTTGTTTATGTGTGTTTTGTGGATTTTTAGTTCTAAATTCTGATTTGTTTGTTACTGGATTAAATTTAGCTCTAAATGTTATGAAATCAATAGATAAGAAGCAATCATGTTTTGAGAGCTTAAATAGGGAAAACAATGATGGAAATTGGGAGAGGTATTCACATGGAAGGAAAAAAGTGGGATAGATGAATGGGAAATGTGGGCGGATGAGGAGATTTTGTGGTTATGAGGTTTATTAATTTCATTAAGTTTTGCATGAATTGGTCTGCGAGACGAGCCTGTGGTTGTCGGAGAACGGCTTTTAGAGTGTTAAAGTGGATGAATTGGATGGCTTTCTATATTTTCTCTTTCTTTGTACTAATTTAAAAATGATATACATTCATGATTCGTAACAGTAGAAGTAGAATATTGGTGACAAGTTGTTGATATGGTTACATTCGACCGGGAGTTCATATTTAGAGTTGCCTGAACAATGGGTTAATATGTACTTCGAATGCCTGATCTGCTACTACCAAGCTTCAGATTTTAACACAAGGCTCATTTTTTATTATAGTCTTTTTAGTGCCATTTAACTTTTGGCTTTATACTAATTGCACGCCATGAAGTGGAATCTCATCTGCCTCCTTTTGGTAATGATTGGATCATTGGGAAGATGAGGGTCATCAAGTGTGTATTATTGGAAACATTAACATGACTTAATGTGAGTTGCTTGGAAATTTTAAGGTTGCTTGAGTAAGTGATCTTTTCTCATCCCTTTATTTTAGTTGGAACTATTTGCTTGTAAGTTTAGACTGAAGATGTGTCCTAACTCCTAGTGATGTCCTATGCTATACGTTGAGCTTTTACTTTCTTTCGCTATGGCCTCACAAGCCGTTTGCGAGGAAGCAAAGAAAACATAACTATCAATCTTGGCATATAAGTTTTTACTTTTTTTGGTGGTTAGTGTCTCCCTATGCTTTTAATTAGTAAAGCTTCTTCTCATCAGAAAAATAAAACATAATGAAAACTAGAAAGTTCAATTGTCTGTCGATAAAATTTCTTCCCCCCTTTAAGATTCAAGAAGCAAAGCAGGAAGACATCTACTGATCTACATAAGCAAAACTTATTAAAAAGTATCAAATAAAAAAATATTGAGAAACCATCACCAACTATAGTTTCATTTTTGATTCGTTGAGAATTAGGTTGAATGATTTTTGTTTTCTCCAAAGAGAACAAAGGATTAACTCTGGCAAAACCAGATGCAAAAAAAAAAAAAAAAAAAGAAAAAATGCTTACTGGAATTTTACAACTCTATTTATATCAGTAGGAAAATGGTTGATGAAGTTAAACTTTCTTGTTGTAGCTAATGTGAGACATTGTAGTGCTGTTGATGAATACCATGGATTCATGCTGGCAATGCTAGGGAAAGGGAAGAGACAATTAAGAAAGAAGTACTATGTAATACTCAAGTTCAATATTCATTATTTAGACCCTGCCGACAATTCCATTCTCATATTCATGCATACTAAAAGACTAAATTTGGAACTAAAGCATTCATGTACTTTCTAAATAATGGTTCTTGACCAGTCACCAAATGAATTAGTATTTTCTTATAAAAGACCTAACAAATCATGTTTCGATTAATTTTAATATTGAACTTTACATTTTAATTTAATTTTGAAAAAACATGAAACGCATTTAATAGTTGAAAATATGCATTGTTTATTATCAATATTGGTGAAGAAGAGGGGTGAAATGCATTTAATAGTTGAAAATATGTATTGTTTTATTATCAATATTGGTGAAGAAGAGGGGTAAAAGGGGGTACCCAGCTGTTTTGAACATAACCTTATTGCATACCTATTATACTCTAATAAGAGGTAGAACGGACCTAAAACTTCTAATAATGACAGCTCATAAACAAATTCTTTCTCAAAAAGAAAAAAATAGCTCAAACAAATAAGAAACTGATGGCGTTCTGACTAGGGAAAGGAAAGAGGGGGTCGCCTCTGAGGATTTAATTGATGAGTGGAATGGAAAAGATGGGGATACAACGAAGGGTGGAGGGACTACTCCTCACAATCGCAGCAGAGAGTTGCCTCTCACCAGATCAGAGGTCACCACAAGAGATTACTTAATACATGCATGCCCTGTGTCCGCTTGACTCTACTATATATATATATATATATTCTGATTACAAAAGCTTGACTCAACTAACACTCCTATTGTACTATCTAGACTGACCCACACACATGGTGCACCCACCCACTGTGCTGCTAACTACTCAACTAATCCTGACGCCTGGCTGCAATACCCTCTGTCACGTTTCCTTTTGATCTAGTGCTCCCGCGAGGCCTTCTCGTGTAGAACTTCTTGATAGGCTTCCCATGAATCATAACAGTAACTTAAGCTGCATTACTTGCATTGATGTTAAGGTCATATCATAGTATTGGGGTTGTGAAAGTAATCACTTGGTAACTTAATTTAGATCAAAATTCCAAAACGATTTGGGGGGTGTGTTGTTGGAACAATGCATCATGTAAAGAGTTTCTTCCCCCCTTTGTTGCTCAGTTAAATGGTAAGGTTGAATGCAAACGTGCCACAATTCTTTCAGTATTTCATTTTATTTTAATAAAGTTTATGGAACATGCTTGAGGATAATTTTATGAAGATCAAAACATCAATATTCTTCATTGCTAGGATTTATAAGAAATTCAAACCAGTTTAAAACTGGGTTTTACATTCCATCGAGCTTATGAAAGGAATGAAGCGGTAAGGATACACCTCATTTGGAGTTTGGAGTTAGCAACTAGAAGCAAATTAGCTGATCCAAATAAATATTGAGGATTCAAATGGAGTTTGGCCACATGAAATATACTAGACTTTGATCGGTAGAACACCACAAGCCCATATGATTTTTCTGGTTTTTGATCTAGTATAAAATTAAAATAGATATATCTGTTAGAGCGAGAAATTCTTGAATGTTGAATGCCGTTGCGGTTAATGGCATTTGTTTTGCTCCACAGTTAATGGCATTGATCGGTCTTAGGGATCAAATTTGAATGACCAGACGTTTGAGATGCGTGATAATAATGGAAGGAAGAACTTCCTGGACTATTAAACCATGATCCCATGGCTCATCTTGTTGTTACGTCAACTTGCCAATCAATATATCTTTTTTCTTTCTTCATGAGAAAGCAACATTTTTTCTGATTTGGGAAGGTTTTATATCAACTTGCCTATCGATACTCAATCTACATTTCTTGGAAGTGTACCCTTTCTCCATGTCATATAACCCTACATCATGAACAGTGAGTTGTTGGAATATGAAGGGAACAGGTATTGCTGCTAGGTGTACAAACTGTGGCCCTATAATATAAATAGTGGATACTTAGTTTCTTGGACCTTGAATTTGTTGCAATGACCGATTCTCCGTTGTTTCCTTAGCTCGGTAAAACTATAAAACAACAACAACAACAACAACATAGCCTCAGTCCCAAATTAACTGGGGTTGGCTACATGGATCAAACTTTTCCATTGTGCTCGATCAAGTGCAATTGATGGTGAGCTTTTCAAACCATTCAAATCCCTCCTAATTAATGCATCCCATGTTAAATATTGAAGGGCTTTGTCTGGTATGTGGTCCTTGTTGTTTAAACCCTCTAGTAGGCTTCCTCTTTCTTTGAGCAATTTCATGATCCACTTGAGTAGCTGAGCATGATCTTATAGTTTTCAGCTTGAAACACTTGCTGATATATGTGTGGGACTTAGAGAAACAGCTACATCATGTTAGAATCCTAACTTTGAGCTGGTGATGATTCTTTTACGACCATAGTTCTACAGTTGTGTCCTTTCAGGTCAAATTTTTAAAATTCTCTAATTTTTCCCATCATGGTAAGATGTGTTAATGGAAAGGACAATCCCTAAAGGAAAATCCTGCTGCTATTGGTGTTAACAAAGACAGTGATGAGTCTAGTGAATAAAATCTTTCAGTTTGGTTAATGAGCAAGAAAGGTTTAAAAGCTATTATCCAGTGTTTGCTTACACGCTGAAAAACTAAGGCTAACTATATCTAATTGCTATCTAGGCTTGAATTAGTTAGACTTAGGGTAGCTGTCATAATATGATGACTTTTAAATTGATAAAGCATGCTTATTGTGGATTCATAATGCTGCTAGTTAAATGTTTGACTATTTGTTTCCTTTTACACAGAGGTATCAAATCGTTGTCATATGTATTTGATACTCTCTCTTGGATTGGCTGGTTTTGGTTCATGACGTAAGTCTTACATATATTGATTAATGATTTATTTTCCATTGGTTCATGGTCCAGTTTCTGATCTTCTTAGTTTGTTTAAGATTATGAGGTTCACATAATACTATATGATAAGGGGGGAGTGCATTTTCTTTAAATTCACAAGCATGGCCGCTACTTTCCATTATAAAGCATTTGATCACAAAATGGCCACATTGTAATAGGAACTCCATAATTAAACAATTGTTGGACCTGTAGTAGCATTACCGTACATTCATCATTATTACTTCACAATGAGAAGATCGATGGGACTGGAACAACTAGACACTTGGGGTCCTAATTCTTCGTTAGAGTAATGAAAAAGTTTATCACATGCTTCCATGCATAAATTAAACTAAATGTATTGACATCCTCAGCAGTTCGGATAGATTTTTAGGCCTCGAAAAATAGAGGAAATAAAAGTGAACGAAAGAATTAGGTTAGAGGTCAACTTATAAAAATGACGTACTTTCTACCAAAATACGTATCCTGGGTATGTTTTCTGGACTTTGTCAGATATTGTAACGCGCTTCACATGGATCGATACATCTTCCATTTGCTATTTGCACTCTGTTAACCATGCCAAAAAATTATTTGTTGAATTTTTTTCATTAGTAGTCCAAAAGCATTGTCGTGAGTGATAAATATGAATGGAGAAAACAATATTTGGTCTGTTTGGATATATTCAGATTATCATTGTGCGAATGCTGCACATGTTTTCTTTCAAAATGACGATTGATCTTGTGCTTCTTCTGTAGGCTATAGATTTGGAAGTTGAAGAATACGATTCTGACGAAAAACTTAGCCATGGTTACTACTCTGAAGACCTATATGCTGATGAAGATGGTCAACTCTCGTGGTTTAATGCCGGGGTAAGAGTGGGTGTTGGCATTGGTTTGGGAATGTGCATCGGGATTGGAATCGGCGTTGGACTGCTTATGCGCTCATATCAAGCGACAACAAGAACTTTCAGGCGGAGATTCCTTTGAGGACCCCGGGTTTATCTTATCCCTGTTTTAAGGCAAATATGGAGGTTTTTAATGATCTAGTTCTAGGCATTACGGCAAGCGGAAGGGGAACGGGAATCACTAGAGCTTCAGTTCCTTTCTTATGCATAAGTTTTGGTACAGAAAGTGGAGTTTGTACAGTTATGGGTAGTTTACAAGTTTGTTTTATAAGGATGTGTTGAGCTGTATTTATCCTTTCGTTTAATTTTTTTTTTCTTTGAGGTTGTGGTTTGATCATTGTAAAAGCAAAGACGGATTCTGTATTACTGTAGATGTATTTCCATCGGCTTTTATCAAATGACATATAGAGTTTAATTTCTGAAATCTCAGTTAGAATGAGAATTTTTTTTTTTTTTTTTTTTTTATTTTGTCAAAGCTCAATAAGTTCCATTGATGAATTTGGGGAGATCTCTTACAACGAAAATACAACATTTGGTATAACAGTCTCCTAGAGAATAACTGAGGCAAACAAAGCCACAACAATTCCACCGTCAAAAGTGCCGAATCGAAATCGGAGAGATAGCCCTAGCAAAGGGAAACCAGCCCAACAAGGGACAACAATTCTAACAACTAGAACAACAAGAGACATACAATACTTACATACAATAACCCTAACTGAAATGCTTACAGAAAGATATTTACAAATAGAAGAGAGACAAAAGAAGAAGAAGAAAGAAAGAAGAAAGAAGAAAGAAGAAAAGGAAGATGAAGACAACACAGACACAAACTTAAAACAAAACAACAAAAGAACAAAGTCCGATCTCTGTTTCGACTAGCCGATGAGAAACCGCGAAGAAGAACGTTGAGAGGGTCGGCCGGCCTGGCCGCCAGCCGAACAAGAAGCAACGAAGAAAAAAACTTAGGGTTTGGGTTGCTTGGGGAGCACAGCTTAGTTCTTTTGTGTGAGTTGGGTCACATTGCCAAATTCTCCTAGGATGAGAGTTCACATACTCATAAGTGTTAGCCCCTCGATAGCGTGACCCGAGTAAGCTGGCTAGGCAGCGGGAAAACCTAGCAATATCTGGGTTTTGGTGGACTCGGAAGGTTTCATGGGAGTTAGTTGTTGGATGGTGCACCACGGATGGTTCGCAGTATAGTGCTCGGAGGCTCGCACATGCGCATGGGTAAATCGTATGCGGCATGGACGAGGCAGCGTGTATGGGCGTGGACAAGGCAGCGCTTAGGCACGACACCTAGGCGGGGAGCACAGTGGCGCCTTGGCACGAGCAAGGTTGGGCCTTGGCATGTTCCTTGGCGCATTTCCTTGGCACGAGCATAGTTGCGCCTAGGCACGAGCACGGTTGGGCCTTGACACGTTCCTTGGCGCATTCCTTTGCGGGAACACAGTGGCACCTTGGCACGAGCATGGTTGGGCCTTGGCACGTTCCTTGGCGGGAGTACAGTGGCGCCTTGGCACAAGCACGGTTGCGGACCTTGGCAGAGAGCACGGTGCGCCTTGGCGCGTTCCTAGGCGGGAGCATGGTGGTGCCTTGGCACGGGCATGGCATACATTGGCAGATTCCTTTGGCACGAGTAAGACCGCGCTTTGGCACGGGCAATGCCGCGCCTTGGCACGAGTAAGTCACATCTTGGCAAGGGTTGACAAAACTTGACTTAGGCGTTGATCAAGTCAAAATATGATAGGTCTCATTTCTTGATGTTTCCTATTGGAGTTCCAGGAACGGCTTAACATCTACTGTAATGAGGGGTGACTCTCCTAGAGGTGGCATGGGCAAGGGAGCAAGGAAGAACTTAGAGCATGCCTTGGGCAGGCATGCCAAGGCAAGACCCATGGACGGACCATGGTGCCGGCCACCCCAAGCCGGTGGGACTCGGATTCGGACCGAGCCCCGGCAAGCACTCAAGGGTGCCTAGGCGCGCAGCTAGGCACCACCAATCGACCCGTCCTCGAGCAAGGCGAACCATAGGCTTGGATGGACCAAGTCAAATGCAGTGGTTATGTAACTGCCTTGGTCATGGCTACTAGCATGACCAAGGCACGTCCCAGCAAGTCCCGGGCACATGAAACATGTGCCTATTGACCAGGAGGTCAAGGCGGTTATGGAACTAAGTGGCAGCAAAGGAAGGAGACAATTAGGTGGTTGTTTTAAGCACTACATGAGTGTGGTGGTTTACTTAGTCTCGTGTAATGTACATATGATAGGTGTTCTCAGTAGTTATGTAACTAACTTGGCTGTTTTGCTATAAAGCCAAGGCATGTAAGCTTGGGAGAGCATGCATGGGATGCTAGAGTTGTAATATCATTGAACTAAATAATAAACTTCCTTTGTGTCATTGTTGCTGTTCAATCACGTTTTCGTTGGTGTGCTAAACTAAGGCGGTCCTTAGGCACCACGGGTTGTGTTAAGCGAGAAAAATTTCCTTAGGGTAAACCCCTCACTTAATAGCCTCGTAACAATTGGTATCAGAGACCCGTTTTGGAGACGATGGCGACTCGAGCAGTAAGTGATCTAAGTGAGAGGGTAGCTCACATAGAACACATGACGACAACGATGACTGTCCCGACAGAGTCGGCGGAGTCTTCAATGTCGGCACAACGCATTGAAGGCTTGGAGATGCTGGTGGCTTCCTTGGTGGCTAGGACAGAGTCACAAGAAGCTTTGATATCCATGTGGGAACCCAGATTCGAGGAGTTGGTTGCTGATGTTCGTGCAATGGGTGGACTCACCACCGAGACAGTGGAGAAGATGGCTGTGGAGGTGAGTATGCTCAAGAGAGTCGTGGGAGGAACCTCGGAGGTTTCTGGTGTGGCGAAAGTGAGACCTAAGGTACCGGAGCTAAAGAAATTTTTAGGCAAGCGGAGCGCGAAGGAGCTTGAAAACTTTTTTGGGACATGGAGCAATACTTTGCTACTGTCCAGACGGAAGATGACCAAAAGGTCATCCTGACTTCCATGTATTTGGAAGGTGATGCGAAACTTTGGTGGCGAACCAGAGTTGATAATGATGCAACTGCTGGTCGACCAAGGATTGTGGAGTGGGAGGTGCTAAAACATGAATTGATGGATCAATTCCTAACCACAAATGCGACATGACAAGCACAGGAAGCCTTGCGCCAATTGAAGCAGAGAGGGACTGTTAGAGAATATGTGAAAGAATTCTCTTCTTTACTACTTGACATTAAAAATATGTCTGACGAGGACAAGTTGTTCAATTTCACTGCAGGATTGCAAGGATGGGCGCAGTTGGAGTTGCGAAGGCAAGGTGTGAAGGACTTGTCGAGTGCAATTGCGGTGGCGGATAGCCTTGTAGATTACAAGACTAGTGGTGCTTTTTTTGAATCAAAAGAAAAGAAGTACAAGGAGAAGGATCGTGCTGGTGGATCCAAGAAGGAGGAGAAGCCTTCTTCAAAAATTGATGCTAGTGCAAAAGCATCGATGTCGAAAAAGGGTTGTTTCATATGTGACGGTCCTCATCAGGAAAGGGATCGCCCGAAGAAAGAAAAGCTGAACTCGATTGTTGCGGATGAACCGAATGTACGGATGAATCCATTGCAATTGCTTAACACGGTGCATGTGCAAAAAGTCGTGGGATCAGTGGGGCTGATGTTTGTGGAGGCTCGATAACTAACTATGGATGAAAAGGGCCGTGCTTTGTAAAGGTGTTGATTGACTCGGGAGCCACACATTCATTTGTTGCAGAGAACCTAGCTCGGAGGCTTGGTTTGCAGCTTGCCGAGAGTGCAAGCATGGTGAAGGCACTTAATTCAGAACCAAAAAAGGTTATGGGCATAGCCTTGGACGTGGGCATTCGAATTGACACTTGGGAGGGCAAGGTAAATTTGATTGCTGCTCCGTTGGATGATTTTGAGATCATTGCAGGAAATGATTTCTTGATGGCTGGGAAAGTCGTTGTCATTCCATCACTTCATGACTTGCTGATCATGGATGAAAAGGGGTCGTGCTTTGCTCCAGCAATACGAGGCGGGGGCAAAAGCAGTACACTAACGTTGGTGGCACAAATCTTGGATCAAGATCGGATGGAGAAATGTTGCAAAAATAAGGAAACTATACACCTCCCGAGAAAGAACAATTTGAACCACCTTTACAACATCGGTGGTCTTCTTGCATGTGATGAAGTGAAATCTTGGAAAAAAAAGGTCAACCACCACAAAAATAGAGTCATTTCCCCGCTTCGTGTTCTAGGCAACCCAAAGACGAAATCCATGCTAATATCAACCCATGATCGGTTCTTGAATGGGCAAAGGCATATATGACACCGACATTAGTTGCGGGCATCTTTCAAAGTCGTGCGGCAAAGTCCAAGCACCATTTGCACATATCTGTCTACTTCTTTGCGAATGGTAGGCCGAAAAGTAAAGAGGCCGCACTAAGTGCGATCACGCCCAACATGTCCTCTCCATGCAACTCTCTAATAATCGTGCAATCTCAATTATGAATGCAAAGTTGGTTGCCCCGAAATAAGAAACCTTCATGGAGTGTGTAATCAATCACGCTCCCCACTCCGCACTTCTTCTCCACAATAGAAGCAAAGAAAAGATCGTAGTAAACAAATCAAAGAAGGAGGAAAACCCCAGTACCTCAAGGGTCATGCGGCTCAACAAATGCGTTGGTCACACCGGACTTGTGTTTCACCACAAAAGTAAAGCGCTCCAAATAGTTCACCCAGGAAGCATGTCTGGCCGAAACCTTGTTCTCGCCTATGTAAGTGTCGCAATGCCTCATGGTTTGTAAACAAGACGAACTCTCTGTGGAAAAGATAATGCCGCCAATGCTTCACGGCTTGTACTACGTGCATAGAACTCCACATCGTATGTGCTATACCTCAACTTCGCCCCCAGACTGCTTCTCACCGAAATAGGCAAGATGCCTATTATTCCGACTCAAGACCTCCAATGCCTACCTTGGATGCATCACTCGTGCAACTCAAAAGGTATGTGAAAATGCGGCAACACCGGAATGGGGTAGTGGTTAACCGCACCTTGATCGAGTGTCCGTAATTGGGGCCATGATCTATTTGAAGTGTGGAATGAACCGCCTTTGTAGAAGGAAGCCAACCCATGAAAGCCGCGAACCTCCGTGACGGTTGTGGGTCTAGGCCAAGTGGACATGATGCATCGCACACGGACTCAGACTTTCACGCGTTGAATCCTTGTAGTTAGCACCAATAGAAAAAGTCACCAAGGCGCGCTTCGACACCTTCACCTCACCACCCTTCTTTAGCCAAGCTAGCTTGTAGGGTGCAGGGTGTTGTTCGATTGCAAGGCCTAACTTCCGAACCACTTCAACCGAGACGATATTCTCGCAATCGCCGCATCAATCATGAACCCGCACACCTTGCCTAAGATGGTACACTGGACCGAAAGATGTTATTCCGCATGCCCACTCATCATCGGCGACAACTCTAGGAGTCATACACGAACGCCTCACAACCAAGGCAAGTACCCATATCTCCAATCACAATCTCATCTTCGTGTTGTCGAAGTATCAAAGGCCGATTCTGCAGTGATGTTGGCCTCTTCCCCTTCGTCTTCCTCTTCGTTCTTAATAAAGAAAGCCTTCTTCCCTTTACATTCGACTTCTCGTGACCAACTTCGCCACAACCGAAGCATTTAATCCCACTAGTGCTAGGTCCTGTTCGTGCGACTAGCGGGGTTAATTGCGCGGTATTACCTTCGTATTGGTGTCCCAACACTAACATTTTGGAAGCATTACTCACACCCCTGACGCTGTTGTTTCTCCACCAACAATGCTCGGCATTGGTGCGCTACGAGATAAGGAAGTCGGATCAAACATGTTGACGACATCTTGGATCTCGCACCCTCGGTCCACCAATATACCGCGCCACTAATTGGTCGTTAGTCTCCTGCAGATTCGTTTCTAGCGACTAATCGATAAAACTCAGTAGTGTAATCATCTATCGACTTTGCCCTCTGTCTCGATTCTCGCAACCTCCGATACATAAGGCGTTGAAAATTGTAAGGCAAGAACTCACCGTAAGTGCTTTTTCATCTTCTCCCACGAGGTGATCTTCGCCTTTCCATCCCTATTCCGCATCAACTTCGCATTTGCCACCAAGTCGTGGCCCCAAGTCGTGGCCGGACCATTGCGGTCGCAACCGATTGCACACACGCTTCGGGCACACCTTTGAATTCTAGGACTTCTTCAACCTGACGCCTACCTACCCAAGAATTCTTCCGGTTGAAGGGTGCCATGGAATGGGACCTCCGTCTTCATCCGACTCCCACCGCTCGCGATCATCCTCAACCGCACGTGGCCGTAGCACCTCCTCGGTGCCTCAACATACTCATCCTCCCTCTCGGTAGAAGAATCGGTTCATCACCAACGGGTTCCTCCTTCGAAGGTTACGAACACGATCCATATTCGACCCAACAACCGGTCGATTCCGCGATTAATTGTTATACCACCGCGCCCATGCGTTGGTCAATTATTTGGCCAATTTGTCGATTCGATTGTCACGGTCATACACCTCCTCGATACGGCTTCTTTGGTTCCTCTTCGGCGGCATGATTTCTCCAATCACGCCCGAACAGGCTCGATACCAACTGACGCAATGGAGATCTTCTAAACCGTTAAACGAATCCACGAACAACTCGATCTAGGTCGAACTTAAGCCAAAGTTCGAAAATTCTTTTATTCTAGCCAAAAGCTGCGAATTACATCCAATAGGTCGCTTAAATAGCAAACCCTAAAATTTGCCAAAAATAGTAAAAAGTCCAAAAAGCCGACTTCATCACAAAGTTGGGGTGTTCGATGAGGGCATCGAACATTTCGGCGGGGGGATGTTTGTTAGCCCCTCAATAGCGTGACCCGAGCAAGCTGGCTAGGCAGCGGGAAAACCTAGCAATATCCGGGTTTTGGTGGACTCGGAAGGTTTCGTGGGAGTTAGCTGCTGGATGGTGCACCACGGATGGTTCGCAGTATATCGTGCGGAGGCTCGCGCATGCGCATGGGTAAATCGTATGCGGCATGGACGAGGCAGCGTGTATGGGCGTGGATAAGGTCGCGACTTGGCGCCCGCCTAGGCCTAGGCGGGGAGCACAGTTGCGCCTTTGGAACGAGCACGGTTGGGTCTTGGCACGTTCCTTGGCGCATTCCTTGGCACGAACACGGTTGGGCCTTGGCACGTTCCTTGGCGCATTCCTTGGCGGAAGCGCAGTGGCGCCTGAGGACGAGCACGGTTGGGCTTTGGCACGTTCCTTGGCGCATTCCTTTGCGGGAGCACAGTGGCACCTTGGCACGAGCATGGTTGGGCATTTGCACGTTCCTTGGTGCGGGAGTACAGTGGCGCCTTGGCACGAGCACGGTTGCGGACTTTAGCAAAGAGCACGATGAGCCTTGGCGCGTTCCTAGGCGGGAGCATGGTGGTGCCTTGGCACGGGAAGGCCGCGCCTTGGCGCGGGCAGGGCATACCTTGGCAGATTCCTTTGGCACGAGTAAGGCCACGCTTGGCACGAGTAAGGCACATCTTGGCAAGGGTTGACAAAACTTGACTTAGGCGTTGACCGAGTCAAAGTATGATTGGTCTCATTTCTTGATGTTTCCTATTGGAGTTCCAGGAACGGCTTAACATCTACTATAAGGAGGGGTGACTCTCCTTAGAGGTGGCATGGGCAAGGAGCAAGGAAGACCTTACAGCATGCCTTGGGCAGGCATGCCAAGGCAAGACCCATGGACGGACCATGGTGCCGGCCACCCCGAGCCGGTAGGATTCGGATCGGACCGAGCCCCGGCTAGCACCCAAGGGTGCCTAGGCGCGTAGCTAGGCACCACCAATCAGACCCTGTCCCTCGAGCAAGGCGAACCATAGGCTTGGATGGACCAAGTCAAATGCAGTTACAAGCGGTTATGTAACCGCCTTGGTCATGGCTACTAGCATGACCAAGGCACATCCCAGCAAGTCCGGGCACATGAAGCATGTGCCTATTGACCAGGAGGTCAAGGCGGTTATGGAACCAGGTGGCAGCAAAGGAAGGAGACAGTTAGGTGGTTGTTTTAAGCACTACATGGGTGTGGTGGTTTACTTAGTATCGTGTAATGTACATAGGACATGTGTCCTCGGTAGTTATGTAACTAACTTGGCTGTTTTGCTATAAAGCCAAGGCATGTAAGCTTGGGAGAGCATGCATGAGATGCTAGAATTGTAATCTCATTGAACTAAGTAATAAACTTCCTTTGTGTCATTGTTGTTGTTCAATCACGTTTTCGTTGGTGTGTTGAACTAAGGCGGTCCTTAGGCACCACGGGTTGGGTTAAGCGAGAAAAATTTCTTTAGGGTAAACTCCTCGCTTAATAGCCCCGTGACAATAAGTATGGCATGGTGTCCATTGAGAGCAAATTTTAGTGCTAACACGACCACGGCGGATTATTATTATTTCCAAAGTCACATCCAAAAATGTGACTTTGGGTTTTATTGAAACATTTTTTATTTTTTATTTTTTTGGGAACTTCTTAAGCGAAACAAGCTGTTCAATTTCGTAATTTTCGTTGCTACTATTTTGTCTCACTGTCTCCTATTTTTCCATTTTTTTGTATCAATTTCTCTTCCTTCATTTTTTAAAAAATTCTCCTTCTTTTTGTATATCACTTGGTTGGAATAAAGAATAGGTTGTTCTATGTGCACCTCATAATTTTGTAAAAGCAAGCCAGTGGATTTGGCACCCAAATCAATTTGTGTTTCTCTAGTTTTCGTAGGTCTTAGTCTTACCAATGCAAGAGTATCATCACAACTCACAATTATGCACCCGAGCTTCCAAACGATGCTTTGCATGTCATTGCAGGCCGCCTGAGCTCTTTGGTATGTTATGCTGTATTCAGATCAATGTCTCGATCATGGAGATGTTTTTCACTTCGACATTACTCTCATCTCGTGCCTCCTCAACCTTCATGGCTCATGTTTCCCAATTCAATAAGTCCACTTTCAAGGATATGACCTCTATACTCATTGTTGAAGATGTGTGGATCGAAAGTTAGTTCCATATCTATTAAATGAAACTTCGTAATGACGTATATAATTGATTTACTCCTCCCGACTAGCACCGAAGCCTTTTGAGATAAAACCTCATACCTATAAGAGTTGAAAGTGGTTAAGTTGGGAACAATAACGAGCTAGCGGAGGAGATCCACGGGCTCGCACAAGTGTTTGCAGCACGGCCGTGAGAATTTTGACATGGTATCAGAGCCCATAGTTCGGATGGAACCCGAGAGAAAAAGTCCTATGGATCATGTTACTTTCAGTCCATGGGGGGAGTGTTGAAGATGTGAGGACCGAAAGTTAGTCCCACATCTATTAAATGAAACTTCGAAATGAAGTATATAATTGATTTACTCCTCCCAACTAGCATCGAAGCCTTTTGAAATCAAACCCCACACCTATAAAAGTTGAACGCGGTTGGGGATTTTGACACTCATGACGGTAGAATTTTTTTTTTGGATTCCCAAAGGATTTACTTACAGTTGGACTTCAGGGACTTGGTTGTTTTTCTTAGACTTGAAAAATAAAAAGACTAGAGTATGGAATCCATTGTCCGCTACGTATATTCTTCTGCCTCATGTAGTTGATCCATCTAAATCAATTATGCCTACCGTAAACTAATTTTCTCTTGTAAAAAGGTCCCTTGATCAAGAATTACAATGATATGGTTTTCGGCTATAAGGTTGGGTGATAAAGAATGGACACGGGTTGAAGTGGATTTCTTACATCAACTACTACCAAGTACTATAGAAAAGCCGAATTTCGTGGCATCTTCTTTAATCAAAAAAAAAAAAAAAAAAAAGCTTTTTGTTGTGGATCAATCTGGGGCTGTTTTTATTTGCGAAGAAGATATTCTTACTCCTCATTGTCATGATTACAATCATCATCATTGCCGGTCCAAAGTATTAGGGGCCGGGCAAAGTTATAAAATGGTGTCTCTTAGTTTTTATATACTATGTAGTAGCGATTTTTTTTTAGATAGTAAAATATGTTTTTTGATTAATTATTATTCTTACTCCTCATTGTCATGATTACAATCATCATCATTGCCGGTCCAAAGTATTAGGGGCCCGGGCAAAGTTATAAAATGGTGTCTCTTAGTTTTTATATACTATGTAGTAGCGATTTTTTTTTAGATAGTAAAATATGTTTTTTGATTATTTATTATAATTTCTTTGAATACATTGTAGCTTCTTCCCGTGAAATACATGATATTAATAATATTAGATAAAAAATAAATTAATGATGAATTTAAAATAATCTTGGATTGAAAGCAACATACACCATTAAAGTCGTGGTCACCGAATTATTAAATCAACCGTTGATAAAGGAAATTGATAAGCTAATTCAATTAGTGGTCTAAAGTGCGTGCGTAAGGGAGTGAAGGAAAATGAAGAAAACAAATTTAGGCCCAACAAAACAAGTTATAAGTTTTCGTAGATTATATTTATTTATTTTTTAGTTTATAAGCTTTTAATTTAAAATTTTAATCTAATTAATTTTACTTATAAATATTAAAATGTATGAAGAAAGTTTCCTAAATAATATATGATGGTTTTTTGATGCGTGCAAGATATTTCCTAACTTCATGCATTTCTAAAGTAGTTACTAATGTGGTACATATGTAATTAAGGAAATAACTATGTTGATTCAAATTGGGGACACGAAATGGACACGCACTTGTGGGTGTTCATTGATTTATGCATCGATGTGTGTGCGCACAAAAATTGATGTGTATCTAAAAGGCACCCACAATTATGTGCTCACTTTGGGTCACCAGCATTTGCTCAACTTTATTTTTGTTAATAAATATAAACTTATTTCACATATAATGTATACATAAGGATTATATATAAAAAAAATTTAAAAAGTGGGGCCCCAAAAAAATAGAGGCTCGGGGCCTTTGCCCCACCGGCCCCTGCTCGAGGTCGACTCTGATCATTGTCATCCTGCCGTAGCGATTCCCAATATCCATCCCCGATGAGGGAAATCCTTGTCTCCCGCAAGGACTCTATGCCCCACTTGCATCCCTAAATCTACCCAATTAAAGCCTAACATTTATATCATCAAGATTTCACGGACCAAATCCTAGTTTCATATAATATTCATCTATAACTGACTAGAGAATTATCTTTACTTATCCAGTACAAAACAACGCAGTTGATTTCTGAAAAAAAAAAAAAAAACTATCTCTAGGTAAATGTCTTAAACCCACATTTACTATATAATATATCCGTTAGAACCGGTGTTTTTCACATACTAAGGTGGGTTTAGTTTTTTATTCATCAAATAGGGAGTGTTACTTTGAAATTACAAAAGTAATGTATGTCTCTTTTCAAAAGGAGCTATTGATGATGAGGTGCGTGGTGGTTTGATGAGGTGGAAGGAACTTGTATGAATAGTTCCTTTTGAAAATAAGCTATTCATACAAAATACTAAAGTGAATTAATCATTCTCAAAAGGAGTTATTCGTTCAATTCAAATATCACATGCACATATTGAGGTGGAGAACCCATGCAAAAGACACGTGCATATCGAGGTAGAGAACCATGCAACTTAACGAAACGCACGTGTCTCGAGATGGACAACCCGCGTCACGCACGTATCTCTAGGTAGACATCCCATGTAAACGACACGTACGTATCTCGACGTGGACAACTCATGCAAACGTCACGCATGTATCTCGAGATGGAGAACTCATGCAAACGCCACGGACGTATGTCGAGGTGGGCGACCCATGTAACCTCGTGCAATTCATGCAAATGTCACGCACGTACCTCAAGGTGTGCAACTCATGCAACCTCGTGCAATCTATGCAAACCATGCAAAGGCCACGCATATATTTCGAGGTGGACAACCCATGTAACCTCATGCAATCCAAGTAAACCATGCAAACATCATGCACGTGTCTCGAGGTGGACAACCTATGCAAACGACACGAACATATCTCGAGGTGGACAATCCATGCAAACGTCACACACGTATCTCGAGATTGACAACTCATGGAAACGCCATACATGTATGTCAAGGTGGGCGACCTATGCAACCTCGTGCAAACCATTTAAACGTCACATACATATCTCGAGGTGGACAACTCATACAACCTCGTGCAATGCATGCAAACCATGCAAATGTCAAGCACGTATTTCGAGGTAGACAACCCATGCAACCTCATGCAATTTATGCAAACCATCCAAACGACACTCACGTATCTCGAAGTTGATAACCCATGCAAACGTCACGCATGTATCTCGAGGTGGGCAACCCGTGCAACCCATACAAACCATGCAACCCATTCTTTAAAGTTTTGTCTTACTTCTATCTCGTGATCATAAGAAGAGATATGAAGATGAAAAAAATTTTAGGCCAAAACCACATTATTTCTTTATCTATAATTTAAAATTAAAACAATAATGAAGTTTTGAAAAATAAGTTCATTCCATGAAAAAGCTTGTATACAACTTCATTCACCTAAGATATAAATTGAAAAAAAAAATCACCACGACATAAAAAACTCATCATACAAGTATATCGACGATTACGTTGACGTTGTTACTCCGTGATGAAACTGGACGTACACTATGTCGAGTTGGACATTGTGTTTGTACATCCGGTTGAGTTTGTCGAGGTTGCTGATCTTGCATTGAATTTTGTTGAGTTGATTGATCTTCTTCCTCTGGTTCACTCGACTCGCTCTGGTACTAATGCTTCCAAAAATAAGAGGTTGAACTGTTCCAAAATACTGACTTCCCGTATGTGGTTGGCCTAAAGGAATATGAGGCAGCGACATGCTTCACAGGTTCATGAATAAGCCATCTCCACTATATGACATATTGTAATTATAACATGGTGGAGTAAATGGACTCAGCATGTATTGAGGCAATGAAGGATACATTGGATGTCTAGGCATTCCATGGTCCATATATGAAGACGACGACCCTTGTGCATAAGGATCAAAATGGTAAGGAGGAAGATTCATGATCGGCGGCCTAGGTACAAACATTTGAGGTTCTGGTTGCATTGGGGACAATTTAGGAATGTACCCATAGAAAGAATGACATGGTGGGGATGAGCTGTAATGGCCCAAAATCGCTAACCGTGTTTGCGTCTTTAAACAGGCTCAACGACCCGTACTGTGGGACCCACACCGTGATATGCCCGTTTATCGAGGCAATGGGCCGAGGTACATTTTATATTTGTTGTGATGTATGCCTAGTGTATTGTATATGTGTAGACTATTAAGTTAATTTTCTACGGGTGTGTAGGTATCAAGACGAGCGGGGGCGTACCTCGAGTCGCGTGTTGACGTGTGACCGAGGTAGCGACATATTGGGATAAGTTTAATTTATTTGAATAAAATGTGAATTTATTGGGTCATAAGTGGCTTTAATGTGGCCATATTTAGCTAAGTCCTAAAGTTTGGAAAATAAAACAATAGGCATTGAATGTGCATCGAGACACGCGTTAACCCATCATAAGGCAAGATGTCACTTTGGTGAGTCACTCACAAGTGACTTGGGGGACAAGTGGGACAATGTGCTCCATGGGATGAGCCTCGAGACACGTGTGCACACCATGATCAAAGGCGAGCATTTAAACCAAATTTGTGTATATAAGTCCCCAAATGGGATTCTTATCCTCACCAAACTCAAATCGGTGGAGAAGAAAGGAGAACCGCTGGTGGAGAAGAGGAGGAGAAGGAGAGAACCCAGAGAAGAATCGATGTGAGTTTGGTGTGGATGTTGCGTTGTGGGTTGGTTTGGCGAGGGGGCTCGGGAGCTCGCGAGCTACCGTGCTTCTGAGGAAGGAGACGACTCGAAAGAGACGTCTCCCCTCCTAACGAGCTGGGGTTGGATCGCCAACCCCAGCTCGTGAAAAAAAAAAAATTGCTCCCCCAACGAACCAGGGAGTCCCTGGTTCGTTGGAAGAAGGGGGCACACGCACGTGCCGTGCGTGTGCGCCCCTTCCCTCAAGTGGGCCGGGCCAAGGGCCTGGGCCAGGCTTAGCCCATGGGGCGAGCTAGGTCCAGCGCCCTGGCCAGGGTCGGGTCGACCCAAACGGGTCGACCTGACCCAAAAAAAAAAAAAAAAAAAAAAAAAAAAAAGAAAAAAAGGGAAAAAATGGAAAAAAATTCCAAAAATTTGGGAAAAATTCGAAAAATTATATTTCGACAAAATAAATAGAAAGAAAGGAATTTCTATGAAAAATATGATATTTGGGATTTCGGACGAGCCTTTTTCGGAGGTTTTACCCCGAAAAGCGCGAAATGAGCGAATTTGCCTAATTTTTTTTAAAAAATTGGTCTCGAATTCGCTTTGACCTAAATTGATACATTATTGAATGTTAGGGAACTAAGGGAAGAACTAAGGAGTTTGGGCACCCATTTTGAAGTGTCGAGGGATTGAATAGACTAGGACAAGCTTGTGAATTGTAAGTACAACTGTGAGAATTTTATATTTCATTTCATTCACCTTTATTGATTTATTGGTCTATTGATAGACATTGCTACTTGAACTCGCACATCATGTTGTTCTTGTATCTATTCATGAGTGAATATTGTGACATGATGCCTTGTGACTTGTTTCATTGACTCTAATTCCTACACTTGATGTCATTTTTGAAAAGAATGGATGAAAAACATGTTAATGAGATAATTTGGATTTACTTGGACTTGTATTTGATTTCCTTTGGGCTTTGTAGCCTAACTTGTTTTGGATTCCTAGAACATTGACATTATTTGTCTTTAAAATTAAAGTAGGGATTATCTAGTGTCCATTGCACGAGAGATGCGCGGTTCACGGGGACATGGGTCTACCGGGGTTTAAGACTCACCACTACACTTGCACTACACACTACACTTGCGCACACATTGAGTTATGGGACTCGGGGTGGTGTAAGATATTCAAGCATGAGATTGATGTTGTATAAGCGTAGAGCGCAACTCCGCTATTTGTGTAAGATATGTTAAGCGCAACTCCATATAGTAGTGGGAAAGGTTAGGTGATAGTTCTCACCGCCAGACCGAACGTAGATCATCTCGACTTAGCGACGCGGTGTGTCTGTCTCTACATCTTTAGGCACACACACACACAAAACACACAGAGACACACGGGGAGGCGGGGAGCGAGGAAGAAGAAGAGGAGAGGAGGAGGAGAAGGAGGGACGCGTCGGGAAGGAGAGGAGATCAAAATTGCGATGAGTCGTTGCGTTTGTTGTGGGTTTGGTGGTTGGCGGTGGGGTGGCCGAGAGGGGTTCGTCCACCATGGCCGAACGGTGCCGAAGTGGTATTCCACCGGGGTTGGGGTGGAGAGCAACCCCAACCCATCACCGGAGAAGAGGAGAAGAGAAAAAAAAAATTGTTCTTGCTCCCGATCGAACCAGTCGATCGGGAGGAAGAAGGTGCACAAGGACCCCAATATCTTGGGCGGGGCCCGAGACGGGCCGAGGCTCGGCCCGTGGGCCGAGCTGGACCTGTTACAGTCCAGGTCGGAGTCGGGTCAGACCCGTTTGGTCGGACCAGACCCAAACAAAAAAAAAAGAAAGAAAGAAGAGAAAGAGAAGAAAAATGAAAGAAAATTTGGATAAATCCCAGAAAATAGAGAGAAATATGGAAAAAATATATTTGTGACCCAAATCAATAGAAATTCGAGATTTTCATAAAAAGTGAAGAATTCGGAAGTTGGTCAAGACGTTATACGGGAGTTTTACCTCGAAAAACGCGAAATGGGCCGAATGGCCGAAAATAAATAAGAAAAGTGTTTCGAAATTTGTCTCGACTTCGATTTAGCCTAAGTGAGACATTATTGAATGTTAGGAAATTACGGGGGAACTCAGGCGTTTGGGCACGCACTTCGATTCGTCGAGGAATCGGCTAGACTAGGACAAACGTGTGACTCGTAAGTACAATTGTGAGAGTTTTATATTTCATTTCATTCTCTTATTGCTTTATTGGTCTATTGGTAGACATTACTACTTGTCATCTCACATCATGTTGTTCTTGTATCTATTCATGGATGAATATTGTGACATGATGCCTTGTGAATTATTTCATTGCCTCTAATTCCTACACTTGATGTCGTTCTTGAATACAATTGATGAAAAACATGCTAATGGACTACTTTGGATTTAAATAGCCTTGTATTCGATTTCCTTTGGGCTTTGCAGCCTAACTTGTCTTGAAACTCTAGAATTTTGGAATTATTTGTTTTTGAAACGAAAGTAGGGATTATCTAGTGTCCATTGCACGAGAGATGCGCGGTTCACGGGGACATAGGTCTACCGGGGTTCCGGCACTCACCACTACACTTGCGCGGCACACGAGGTATGTGACTCGGGGTGGTCGACAAGTATGAGATTGATGTTGTAAAGCGTAGAGCGCGGCTCCGCTATTTATGTGAGAAATGTTGAGCGCAGCTCCATATCGTAGTGGAAAAAGGTAGGTGATAGGTCTCACCGCCGACCGGACGTAGATCATCTCGATTTAGCTTTGTGTCTGTCTCTACATCTTTAACTTCGTGGTATTTACTTGCATTACTTGTTTCAAGCAATTTATTTCGCTCCTTTATGCTTTTAAATACCATGTGGTATTTACTTGCATTATTTGTTTCGGCAATTTATTTCGCTACTTTATGCTTATAAATACTATTCGTTTATTTTGGAAATGTGGCATAAAATTCTATAGTTAGTACTTAAATATCATTGTACTCACCGTCTAGTTTGTGACGGTGGATGTAGGTCCGTCGAATTTATTTCGCTACTTTAGCTTATAAAGACGGGGAAGGAGAAGATCGACGACTTCCTCTGAGCAGACGGCGACTCTCCTCACTCATTTTATATGTCTCTACTTTTGTTGTATTATTATTGTTTATGTCATTTTGGGTTGTACATTGGGTTGAGTGAATAGTGTCCTATATATACGTGCATGTGATGTTGTCTTTTCTTGGTTTTCCACACTTAGGAATTTTGAATCATAATAGCTTATGCATGATCTTTAAACTACATGAAAATGATAATATAGATCAATACATGGATTCAGAGAAATATAGGGATGAAAGACTGACTAATACGTAATTAAGTCTTATGTGATTTGGATTAAGGCTTGATTACGGGATTAGGCGGGCGGTGCCCTGTTTAGTAGTTGGGGCGTCACATGAGCGTTGGCTACTCTCACCAACAGTCTCTGTCCTTCTCGCTCTCGGACGAGATGAACGTGGTGGAGGAAAACGTCTACTACTCTCAGCAGTAGTCTTTGTCCGACGAGATGGACGTGGTGGACGAGGATGTCTGGTGCTTTCACCCACAACCTCTGTTTGTGTTGTTCTTCTTCTCACCTCTCTATTTGATTCGCCCTGATCCTCTTCTTCATCTTCATCTTTATTCTCCTCATTTATGGCCTATTCGAGATCAATTCCATCATTCCATAGAGTAGACTTTTGCCTTTTATCTTCATCTAAAATTTTGATGCCTTCATCAAGCGTAGCAAGACCTTGCTCGTACCCATCCTTAATGAACACTCGCCGCAGTCGATGCACCAAGTTATACCGATATAAAAAATAGGAGTTTAATACACGCAATTTAAGATGTAACTCGCGAGGAAAACAAAATAATAGTTTCAAGGTTACTGAATAGTCACGTAAAGCCCCGTCGTATCCAATGAATCGTCTAGTGACTAAATGATACTACGTCATGTAGTCTTGTTAATCATGTCTTTCTTCTTGTTCCGCTGTGACTATGTTGTCACCACGATTTTTCCACATTTGTATAAAGTTTGCGTGAAAAGCCACCCAATTTTCTTGAGTGCATTATCGCAATTCGATGCGGTGCAGTCAGGTGTCGTAATCACAGTTTGGTGGCACGACTTGTATCATTCTGAATTGTCTCATAACCCTTTTTGGTCGATGTCACTCGACTATGTGGAAACAAATTAGAGGACACGTCGATAGCCAACTACCGTGACCGTCAGCACAATATTCGAGAAGAGACCATATGACTTCAACATAAGGTTGCCACACCACGTCATCCTCCTTCTGCGAGTCGAGTGCATCACGGTAAGCTGATAAGACGTGTGTCGCACTCTGAGTAACCGAAAATGCATCAATCCATCAGTATACAAAACAATAAATTAGTGAAAATGAAAATGGAGTTTATATTATAGAAATTACAAAATAATATTTTTATTACCCATGGCCCAATGGAACGTCAATAAACATGTGTTCTCTATCCACTGTTCGAGGTCGAACTCTAGAAACACCAGGCGCCTTGGTGCTATGAATGGAAATATGTCCCATTCCCACAACTGTACAAGAATTGATGCGCCTGCAACCTCTTGTGCACCCGCGCGAGATCTCGCGACGTAACTCCCTATACAAATAAGCTAAACATGTACTCCCCCAACTATACTGTCCAACTTTTTGAAAATCCTCGAGCAACGGTAGAAATATCAAATGTACAAATCGATTTGACTTGTCGGCGAATAGACAACCACCGATAAGTTGCAGTATGTACGATCGAACAGAACGTTGCACCGATTCCTCATCGTTGTCGTCATCTATAACTAGTACGTTATGTTCAAGCCATTCCACTTTAAGTTTATTTCCAATAATGTTATCTCCAACAAGAGTTCCACCAAGTAGCCTTTCACACACCTCAACATAGTGTCTGTATCGGTGGTTTCCGTCACAGGCATACCTTCGATAGGTAAGCCGAGCTGTACCTGTACGTCCTGGAGTGTAATTGTGCACTCGCCACATTGCATGTGAAATGTATGTGTCTCTAGGCGCCATCTCTCAACGAATGCAGTAATCAAAGCCCAATCAAGACTGAAAAATGATATGCAGAAATCCTAAGAACCCATTAGAATGTAGATATGGGATCATCCGAGAATGGTACTGCACCGTTCGATCAATGACACCACATCTTCGACGCACGCGCAACGTTTCGTACACCTTATAATTGAAAATGTATTAGTTGATATATATTATACGTTTATTCATGAACATTGGACGTATACATCTAAAAAAGTTTACCTAACCCGTCCAGGTTCGCGAGGATCTGATGGACCTGGATCAATTGGTGTACCTACTACAATTGACTGATTTAAAAAATTAGTCGTGTTGTTGGAAAGTCATAATAATTCATTAATATAGGTTCAAACAATAACGAATACATAAACATTTCATGATGTGAAATTTTCGGACACTTCAAAAATTTCAAAGCACATCAAATTACCAACTTAAGCCAATGACAAACAATATACAAAATCGGCTATTAGTTTTGATTGGAAGGTTCAGCTCTGGTTGGAAAAAAAAAAATTTATGTCCCTCTGCACGACAAATGCCGCATCGGTTCTTCCTAGTAGGGACTCGATCACGGTCTTTATTAGGACATGTTGTTCTTCTATGTCCTTCTTGATGACATTTGCCACATCGCAAGGCCCTTGAAACATTAGGAATATCCATCTCGTTTTGCCAACCCTCTCTCTAGCCAAACCTCCTACAACAATATATCAAATGAGGAGGAAAATTATAGTAAGTCCAAAAAAGCTATGTAACTACATAACATGAAAATAATAACAAAACCAAATAAAAAATAATAGAAAAAATAATTTTTTGAACTTACTAGAATTTTTCTTCTTTTTTGATCTTCAATTTAATATTCATGCAATAAAAAATAAAGTTAGCTCTTTTATTTTAATGGAAATTAATAACTAAAAGAATATTCTTTAATAAAAACAAATCCTAACCTAACACCTCCTGCAACAAAAAATGACTAAACTCTCTTTAGCCAACCCTCTCTCTAGCCAACCATTTGTTGTCTTAATGTTGTCCTGAAAAAAAAAAAAGTTCGGATTGTGTGTATATTGAGGGACATATGAGAACACATGGGACTATTTATTTTTAACAACAAAAAATATGTAATAGCTTTCAAAGGAGTATTGCCACTCGTGAAAATAAATAAATGCAAACCTTGCAACCAAAAAATTCATAAGCTAACAAAATAGTTTGATCGATCAATAAAAACTCAATATAACAATTCTTTCAAACAAAATCCTAAACTAACACTTCTTGAAACCAAAAAGTTTAACAAAAAAAAATGTATTATTCATCAATCAAACTTTTTTGTATTATTGATCTATCAAAAAGTTAAACAAAAAAATTTATCAAAAAGTTTAACAAAAAAATAAATCCTAAACTAACACTTCAAACAAAATCCTAAACTAAACTAAACAAAATGCATATGAAAAGTATAACAAAAAAAAGTTTAACAAAAAAATAAATCCTAAACTAACACTTCAAACAAAATCTAAAACTAAACTAAACAAAATTCATATGAAAAAAGTTTAATAAAAAAAAGTTTAACAAATAGTTTAACAAAAAATAAATCCTAAACTAACACTTCAAACAAAATCATAAACTAAACTAACAGTTCCTTTAAATCATTTGCCTCTTATTGCCTTCCTCACTCACTCTCTCACTCTCTCACGATCTCCTTCTCCTTCAAGCCGTGAGCACAAAAGGTGAGATTCTCACATTCTTCTCCTTCAAGCCGTGATGTCCAACAATCATACCATTATTAATGTTTAATTTCTTCTACTGCCATTGCCAACGACGGCGACAACAACAACAACAACTTGTTCTTCTTTGCTGAAAATAAGAAACAACAACAAGGTGCAAGTAAGTAAAATCAGAGAGATTTAAAGGGGGAGGGGAGTACTTACTGATCAACAACTAGTTCTTATTTGAGACTGTGACCTCGATCTCTCTCCCTCTCTCAATTAACAGCCCACCTTCTACCTATACACTGCTGTGACCTCGATGTGAGCAACTCCTTCTCCTTCAATGACCCACCTTCTCTCAATCTACTTCTCTTCTCCAAATCAAGACACTCTCAACCCGATCTCTCTCTCTCCAAATCAAAAAAATATCAATCTCCTTCAACAGCCGTAACCTCCTTCTCCTCTTTCTCGCTATTTTCTCTCTTAAACCAATAACCAATTACCTTTCCACCAACACCATTAAATAAGGAACTAACCCTCACCCAACTTATTCAAACCTGTGACCTACACCCCTCTACTCACAATAACTATACTAGTCCACAGAACACAGAGAATATATTCTCTGCGTTCTGTGTCGAGAAGAAGATGATTGAGTTACACATATAGCACCTTTTTCGAAGGCGATATTTGTGTTTCCCGCCAACATGGATATGAGCAACACGAATAGCGCATTCGGACGTGGATGCCCACGTCGACCACCCTCAGTGATTAACACGAATTGCGCATTCTTCGAATGCGCTATTCGTGTTATGTGACCAACGTAGCTCATAAACATGGATAACGCCTTTTGAGAATGTGCTATTTATATGTCCGCGTAGCATGGAAATTTGTCTTCCATTGATATCGCATTTTCAAAAAGCGATATACATTAGTTAACGAATAAAAAGAAATCCACACTTATTTTACTCATTTAAACTATTTTTTTGCAGTACTCATGTAATTTTTCCGTTAGAACCATCTCCTCCCACATTTCACTATTTATTTTTTTTTCCTTCCCAAATCGATCGATCATTCATTCATTCACTTTCATACTTGTTTGGTCTTCATCAATCCATTAAAGAAAGTCATTTCTTCTTCAATCCAATCTCTCAATTTAGCCGCTATACTCTTTTTCTTCAACGGGCCTACAACGCCTTGGCCGCCGCAACAATTCTGGCCTAGCTTGATATCATCAGACACCTACTTAGAACCATCAAGGACAAGGCCTCCTTATCCAAAGCAACCCTCAACCCCACCTCCTCCCTCCACCGCTCCATCGTCTGCGCTACTACCCACTGCCCATCCTCCCCCTCACAAGGCAACGTGGTTGGTCTGAAGGGACTACTTCTCTGCCCAAAATGAGATTTAGGTAAGGATGAAGCACTTGAAAGAGAGATTGGTGGTTCCTGTCTGCAGTGTGGCAGACATTGTACAATTAAATGGCGCATTGAACAGAACTGGAAACTGTAAGGAGAAATCGATTTCCATGTTCAGGAACAAGGAAAGATTGGTAGGGGATTGAATGTGGAAATTAGTGGGGGAGATGGAGAGGGAGATCGATCGGAGACAAATCTCTGGGGATGGGATTATTCTGCGATTGGAGAACTGCAAGGGTACGAAGGGACTACTGAGTCGGCTCGTTTCCGAGATGGCCGAGTCATCCAAACCGGTGCCAAGTGGAGACTACTATTGCTCAGACACTCAGTCAAAGTGATTAGTGACTTGTTTGAAAAAAAAAGTAATTAGTGACTCCCAGTATTAGCAGGATAACCTTTTTTTCAGTCTTTGTTTTCTTTTCTTCAATAAAAATATATATACTGTGTACATAGTCTTCATAAGTAGATAGTGGCGAAGGAAGATTATTATTATTATTTTTTATTTTCTGGGTCCGTGAAATGAGTTAGAACCTATTATTTTCAATGTGCTTTGCTATGTTAACATCAATGTCAACTATAATATCATAGATCGATCCTATCTTTTGTGTATAATTCTAGTGCAATTTTGTCAACACATCCAAAGTCTGTATACCTCTTCCACTATTTATTTTTCTTTTTTTGATAAGAAAAATATAACACCGATTTTTATATGAATCAGCAATCTCGGAAACAAGCCGATGCACTCCCCTGTTCTCCAATCGCAAAATCAACTGTCTATCCCAATAGATTTCTCTCTGATCGACCTCTCTTTTCATCCCCCAACAGATTCTCACATCAAATCCCCTACCGATCTCTCCAATCTCTCCTTACCGTTCCCAATTCAGTTCACTGCACCATTTAACTTCAATTATACAGAAGTGCATTGATTTTTTTTCTTAAAAAACTATTTTAAAGAAAACGAATTTTTGGTTTCTCATGTGGTATTTGATATCAATTGTATCAACTAATTGACTTTTAAAGGTAAAAAAATGAATTTGAAGGTAAAAAAATGGCACTACCATCCTAACCAATTATCCAATTAATTGGTAATTAGCGGGACAAGTCAATTTAATTGATTAAAATAGAAACTCGGAGCACCGACAAACAATATTTTTGTAAATGGCTGCCACTAGTTATACCCATCTCCTAAATATTCCGCCATTAGTTGGTAATTAGTTTTCTCCTATATCTTTTCATAAAAAAAACAAATAATAAACATCGACAATGGACTCTGTTTACAATTAATTCTTGATCATCTTCAACGCACAACTCATTAATTCAACTGTGTCCCCCCACTCAGACTCCCTGTCTCTCTCTCTCTCTCTCTCTCTCTCAATTCATTCACTCTCACCCAAATCTCTCGCGCAGGACCCTCACTAATTACCCTCTCAAGCTAATAATATATACTGTATATTTCTTCATAAAAGAATAATACTATATCTTTCTCAATAAAAATATAGAAACCTTTGAAAAAGAAAACAATATAGAAACAACCTTTGTAATTGTTCTTGAGATAATATATATCTATCAACTATATAAAAAGCGAATCTGATTTGATTATTCGTAATCAAACTTAAATATTTTTGCATTCCTAATTCGCTCCTAATCTCCAAAACCAAGTCCCAAGTCGAGATCGAACTTGTGTCTTTCGAGTTCTACCCTATTTTGCTATCTCATTCGAGTATTCACCTTCGACGGTCGACACAATCAAATGACAACTCCAACAACCATTCAAGCTTTTGACTTCAATACTCTAGCAACCTATCGACAACAACTCCAACATCTCTCACCTGTCTATAAAATATGTTCTCTTTTCTCCATCGCCGGTATTATCAAAAGTTTCAGTTATGTCTGAATCAATTTTGTGTTATAGTTGATTGCTTTTCTTAGTCTATTTCAGATTTTGTGATTGATCTCTAATATAATTGATAAAGGATTTTGTGTTATTGCAGTTGATTTATTTGGTTATTGAAATAACCAGAGGCGGTTAAAACCGAACACAACGTTGGTTGTAACTAAGAAATAAAAAGTAAAGCAAATACTTAAAATGTAAAATATGTAGTAAAATAAATCAAACCAGGACACAAGATGTGTTATCGCTAGTTCGGTCCAAGACCCTACGTTTGTGGGGCCACGCCCAGATGTAAACTCCACTAGTATAACGAATTGAACTATAGGACTCATTGTCGTGACTCCCTTACTGAGCTCCTCCTAGCACACTCTCCTATGGACCTTACATACACAAGATCCCTCTTGTGTGTGAGGCTCCCCCTCACTGGAACACCCAAGTCCCTTGGATGCCTTACAACTCGATAATAAAGTAAATAGAACAGGTTCACAATATAAAGTAAAACTGAATAACAGGTGTACATGACTCAATTACTTTAGCAAATAAATAGACAAATGTAGATTACATAATCTTAACTAAAACTAGCAAGATCTGAACAATCTCCATCTTTAAATAACCGCGTTCCTCCATAATTAACACGTGGTGATCAGCCGGTTGAGATAATATCAAATCTTTAACTGCTTGATCCAGAAATCCTATTGCAACCGTTTTGATCTACCGATTGCAACCGCACATAATTATCCAAATCCCCAACTGTTTCGGATCTGATTTCGAGTACACGTATCATGTGTTGGACTTGGATGACACATTTACTGATAACTTCAATCGTAACAACTACAATGATAAATCTAAGCTGTCGATATGATCACGACACTAACAATCTCCCCTTTTATCATTATGTTGTCACAATCAGTAAAATGAGTTTAGGAGCTAAAATAATAATTTTGCTCCATCATAAAGAGTCACACCAGTATTCAATAATTTTCAGTGCTCTTCGAAAAATTCACGAAAGTAAAAATAAAGATATTGTTAATACAATAAGTAATTAATAGCTTCATATGGTGGTTATAACAGTTTCAACCATCTGGTTGTACCACAATATCACATCTCCAAATAGTCTTTAATAAAAACCCAGATATAAATAGAATACTAGCATAAGTATATTAAGATCAACATACTTAAGAAAGCAAAAAATAAATAGTAGTATCTTCTCGGATGAAATGAAAATGAAAATGAATCAACCTTCCCAAAGTTAAAAATAAAAATATCTTCTCGGATGAAATTGTGATAACATAACGACAAATAAACCAGGTGGAACCATACCAACATCTGTTGCTTTAAGGAGGAGTGGGAGCAATAAGCCTAAAAAATATGAATAGCCTTTGGAACAGAGTGTTAGGTAAAGCTTGAATGGCCATCATCATCTCCTTCTCTTGTTCTTTCCTGGGGTCCAGGAAGTCATCACCATCTAGTCCTGAGTCAAAATGGGCTTGTGAGACAAGTGAAGATAGTGCAGGTACAGAAGAAGTGGTTGCATCAACTGCAGTCTGAGACTTCTTCTTCTTTTGAATTTTAAATGAGCCAGTTTATGTACCATCAGTTGGAACCAAAATACCACGTTGTTGCAACTGGTACGGTAGTGAGGTGGCTAACTGATTTGAGACTGGCAAGTCATTGAAGTGGGAAGATCCCTCATTCTTGATCTTGTTGGAAATTCCTCACACTTATAGATCACTTTCATAGAGAATTTACAATTGGTTTAGCTGGAATTGGTGTTTTGAGGGAATTGGAAAATTTGGTGAAATCCTGAGATTTAGTGAATTTGGGTCAAATTGTTGTTCTGAGTTTGTTCTGATTGTCGTTTTGGGTTAAATTGATATGGAGAGGATGTAAACCAGGTTAGGGTAGCTAATTGAGAGGGGAAGGACATAATTCTCGACTTGAGAATTTTTTCACAGAGGGCAATTAGGGCGCTAACTGGGCTGGTTAGCACGCTAATCGTTCTGGGTTTCCAACTGTTTTTCAAAATGAAAAATAGTAGCGCGCTAGACAGATCCTCCAGCGCGCTAGGTAGAGCCATTAGCGCGCTAATGATAGATAAAATATGAATTTAAGGGTTGTTTTGATGATTTTCAACTTAATACATGTTTAAACACTTGTAAATAAATTAAACTTATAAAATTGGACTTTAGGGACTTAGTGAACCGTAGCTCATTTTTGGGAGTTAATGGGTCGAATACGGGAATGGGGGGAGGTTTGAGGTTTGTAAAACCCAACTGAAAAACTTTGAGTATTTGATTATGTTTTAAATTTCATTCCTATCATTTCTTTCCTTGTTTTTTACAATTCCATTTTGTTACTTAGACGTGGGTTAAGGTTACTTCCCCGAATTTCTTGGTTATGTGTTCATGATGCACTGGACTGTAGCACATGCGACCCGACCCTCAATGAACGTCAACCTGAGCTTGTCCTTATTGCACGTGTTGGTGGTTCAGCATATTTGGCCAGCACCGCGAGGGACCAAGTGTCGGGCCAGTCGGGCGCGACTACTGGTGGGAGTTTCTGACCCGAAGTACAGTCTAGTCCATTTGGAGCGAGCACACACATTTGTTAGCTTAGCTATTATCTATTCATGCGATGAGCCATATACAGTTGTCTGTCTTTACATTCCGCATGTTTACTTGACAGTACTTCTTGCATTTCCTTATTGTATTTACGCGAATGCTCAGAGGGGTTCCTTGGGATTTTACTTATTGGACTCGTCATCTATCTTTTTGAGATGATTGAGCGCAGATCCTTGTACAAGTAGGGGCAAGGGGATCCTAGGCGACTACATCTGATTGCCCACCGTCGAGGACCTACTAGTACTTGCTTATTTTAATATTTTGTAATTATTTTGGTTATTGGGGGACTTGAGATGTCACGATACATGTATATATACCTTGTTTACGGTACTGTCACTTTTATACAGAGTACTTTTTCGGGTTTTCCATAGTAGGATTTGCTCTTATGAATAAAGTTTACCATGCTAAATTACTAATTCTAATTGTATCAATTAAGGCTTCCGTTGATTATGTTAACTTGTAAGATACAACCCACTAGTATGGTTAGGCATTAGAATAAATTGTAATTATTGAACTTAATAAACTTTTCCATACTTAAAGAGAATAAGGTAAGAAAATACAGATAATCCACTAACTAATTGGATAAAACACATGTGGACATGAATTTCGAGACAAGATGTGGACGGGCAGGTGCCGGACACGTGTAGTTGGGCCCACCGGGAAAGGAGTACACGGAGACACGTCACCCCGGGACGGCAGGGCCGCCACAATATATCCACTAAAGGGTGAGTTTTTGTGCAAATTGGTGCAAAGAAACGGATAAAAAATGGACAAAATAAGTCTTAAAACTCGTAGCTTTGCGTTCTTGGAGCTGAAACAACGACCCGGCGCTTTCGCGCCCAAAACAGTGAGTTTTTTGTGGCCGGCGCTGAGTCTGGTGCCACAGCGCGAGACACATAATCTTGTCTTTTTTTAATCCTTCAATTTCCCCCATTTTTAAATTATATGGATATATAAATTGAAAATTATAACACTTAGGCAATAACACGACAAAAAAAAAAACATATAGCATCATTCGGAAAACGATACATAAATGAAAAGTGACTTTTGGACTTAAACTTTTCACTCAGTGCAAATACTTCAAAGTTTCATCAGGTACTATGGTGAAAGGATCTTGAACCAAGAACCCTTGCAACAAAATCCAAAATATCGCACATATCGATTTCATGTAAGAAAGAGTGTTAAGTTGATTGCACATTATGGTCTTTCTTGAGTGCTTTAGAGTTGGTTAGGCTCATAAGAAGCGGTTGCACTTCTACACCCGCATAGGTAAGTCTACTTAAGTGAATCTGCGAGTCACTCTATTTGACATATTAAGACCCAATTGTCAACCTCCGTCATGCAGAGGCAACACTAGAACTAGGATGGGACCTTTTATAATATAAATTTTCTAGTGTTCCGTAATCTTCACTTGACTTGTTAGTATCATATTGAACTTATTCTGTATTTTCGAGAATTAAGTTGGGTTCCCATCAAATGACAATCGAATTAGGCAAACCTAAGTCTCATTCCTTTTGATGTATGAGACATCATATCTCTAAAAAGACCTTTTGTTAATGGATCCGCTAAATTCTTATTAGATTCCATGTAATCAACTGTGGCAACCCCATTTTGAGTAACCATCTTAAAAGGATTATGTTTTAGACTTATGTGTGTAGACTTTCCATTATAATCCTTGCTTGCGACCTTATAAAAAGTTGTCTTGTTATCACAATTGATTAATATAGCCGGACATGGCTTGCTCCATAATGGCATTTCCATCAACAAGTTCCTAAGCCATTCCACTTCCTTGCTTGCATTTTCTAGGGTAATTATTTCTGATTTCATTATTGAATCAAAAATACATGTTTGTTTCTTTGAGCTCCAAGAAATAACCGCTCCTCCTAGCGTAAATATCCATCCACTAGTTGATTTGGAATTTGACTCCACATTATTCCAACTAGCATCACTTTAAACTTCCAAAACTGGGAAATATCCATTAAAATGTAGACCATAATTCAAAGTCCCCTTAATGTATCTAAAGATCCTGGTTGGCAAATTGGTCTCGAATTCGATTTCGACCAATTTAGGAATTTTACATAACTAATATTGAATCTAAATTGATAACTTGTCAAATGATAGGACCCTAAAGGAGATATTACAAGGTGTTGGGTGCGTACAGTGACGCGACAAGAAGCCGGATAGCTTAGGAATTGTTGTGGACTGTAAGTAAACTGAGTGAGACATTTATTTACATTTCATTCCATTTATTTATTCATTCTCAGTTATTCGAACTGAATTTACCTTTGAAATCCATATGCTATGCCTTGTTTATTTCTCATTTTATGACATTGCTCATAGCATACTCTGTTGTTTATATATTATCATTGATTCCAATTCCTATACTTTGTCATGTTGATTGTTGTGTTTGGAAGTCAATGATATAGCATGCTATTAGGTTAGTTTGTTTATTTTGACTCTAATCCTTTGTGCATTAGTATGCGGTTACATCTCTTGGATTATATTACCGAGTCATTATTGAAAGTGAAAGTGGTTCTTGTGATTAGGGTCATTTGATGATAGAAATTCAGCTTTCATACGGGGTCACTAGACTTTCCGGGATGTTAGAGAATTTCTCCACTACCTTGCATGACACACGGGGTAACATGCCTCGAATGGGGTAACCGGACCTCGGGGTTTGTTGGCGCAAGAATAACTTGGGTGAGCATGACGAGTTTTAAAACTCGGGTATGTTAGCAAGTATACATTCTGGTGACAACTAAGTCACTTGGAATAGAAAAGGCGTAATCGTAAGTACGACCTTTTGAAATTATGATCTAGAGCTCAATTTGAAATGAAATGATATAAAGCAGAGCTCAAATTGTAGTGGAAAGGCTGATGTGACGTAGCTCACGGCCGACTGACCCTAATCCATTACTACTTAGCCTTGAGTCAATTTCATATTTGGTTAACTCAAGTATCTCTTTGCATGATGTTTCTTTCAGACAGTTGCTAATTAAATTATGCCATTTGATACTTGTTGCCTGTTCAGGAATGTGGATCAATGTCTCTCAGTATTACTTAAATAATTTCATGTACTCACCGTCTAGTTTGTGACGGTGGGTACAGATCAGTCGAGTAGCAGACCGGGCAAGGAGAACATTGGCGACTACCTCTGAGCCGGTGGAGGACTGCTACAACATATTTTTGTACGTTTTGTATTCTTTTGTAATACATTTTATATGTACATGATATTTTTACTTTTAGGTTAAGTAATAGGAACATCTGACTAGACACATGTTATATATATCACCACTTTTGTTTATATATGCATGTGATCTCTATTTCCTGGTTTTTCCACAATAGGTTAGGCCTTATGTTATCATTTCCACCAGTAACTTAAGAAGATTTCCGCTCAATAACTTGTAAGTTTGAAAAATGTAAATTAACTCGATTTGTTAGGTATTTGAACTATCTAGTTAACTATAGGTGGTATCATGTTTTTACTATGGAATAATTGGTAGGTTTTTAGGTGTTTAAATAAGGTTGACTAGTTCCTTGTTAGATCCTATATGGGAGATTATGGCTTAATTAGGGATTAGGTCGGGCGGTGCCCTTGTTTCGTAGTGGGGGCCGTTACAACAATAAACTTCAATATTAGGAGGATGGTAATTTGACACAATCAAACATTTTCTTTAATCGGACGATTATAAACATTGTGATTTGTTACCATATGAATAATATGTGAAGATGTATAATCAAGATAAAATTTGTTCCTCTCGTATAGAGAGATTTCAATGGATCCCTCGATATGTTAAACTGTTAAATGGCCAAGTCCAAGTGAATTGATTTGATCAATGTCACTTGGATGTTTTCAGTCTACCTAAAGATCGAGACTAGTACGATTGAACATTAAGAGTGACTTTTCATGCCTTATGTTTAATTGAAGGATATCCACGACAAAAGGATATGATATATGTTATTTATTAGGTTGTATCGATTTTGATATCAATGCTATTTGGGTAGTCATAACGCCTTGCTAGAGACTATTGATCACTTGTGTACCAAAATGATTTTGGTTCACTGCCAACGTCGCATGAACCTATTGTGTCGCACACAAAGAATGGCTTTGCGCGATTTCAATTGGTCTAGAGTAATGAATTTTATATAATAAAACTCATAACATAAAAGTCTTTATGATTTATTATATGATAACTTATTAATATGGGCATTCGTGTAATTTGCTTGAATTGCCTAAATATAATAGTTGTATTACGATAAGGTTTTAAGAGAGCTTATCTACACATATAAATAGAGGTTGAAACCCTAAAAGGAAATAAAATCTTAGTTTTTACTATTTTTGGGTTCTCTGGATTTTGGGAGAGAAAGAAAAACATTTTCAATCTCTCTTGGGGCTAGCACTCCAAATTGTGGTTAATGTTCATGTGGGGATTTCCGATAGAGGACTCACACTTAAACGTTTTGGAGATCGATCAATCAGAGAAGGAAATCATGGATTAAGGTATGCTTTACTTTTGTAGATCAAGTTTAATGGAACTTATTTTTGATCCTATTGGGGTTTACAAAAATTGTTTTGAATGTTTTGTTGCGTATGAACCTAAAACCCAACACATGCATGGGAAGATGTTGGCTTGGGATAAAGAGGTGTTTAAAAAGGCCATAAAAAGGTGGAAGATCTTAAAGGAAGAATTAGGGAGTTGGATGAGAAAGAAGACTACCCGGTTTGGAGTGATCTTAGTAGGAGAGTGCAAGGAGGTAAAAAAAAGAACTCGATAAGGCATTATTGATTGAGAATCGCGTCGCAAGCCAAAGAATTTGAGTCAAATATGTTAAGGAATGTGCCCTAGGTCAATCGACAAATATTTTTATCTTATAATTTTAGTTGATAAAATAGAGGTTTTTCGTTTGATGTTTTATTATAAGTGATTGCATGTTTACCTTATAATAAAATTCATGAGTATTTGTAAAATATTACAAATGTCCCTAGTCGGTCATTATACTGGGAACTATACTGAATTAAGACTAGTGTAAATCTTGATTGATGGTCATGTGATGATCATGCGTATAGGCATACGAATCAAGATCATGAGTTCTTATTAGGGAACAAGGTACTGGATTGACCCGCTATGAGAACACCACATAGATTAAGTCATATGTGTTACTCATGATAGCTATATCAATTAGTCCTTCAACTAGAGATTACCTTAAACTTCAATATTAAGAGCATGGTAATTTGACACAATGAAACATTGTATTTAACCGGACGATTATAAAGATTCTGATTCGTTACCATGTGAATAATATGTGAAGGTGTGTAATCAAGATAGAAATTGTCCCTCTCGTATAAAAAGAGATATCAGTGGATCCCTCGATATATTAGATCTGTTAAATGGCCAAGTCTAAGTGAATTGATATGATCAATGTCACTTGGATGTTTTTAGTTTACCTAAAGATCGAGACTAGTATGATTGAACATTAAGGATAACTTTTCATCCCTTATGTTTAATTAAATGATATTGCACGACAAAATGATATGATATATGTTATTCATTAGGTTGTATCGATTTTGATATTCAAGCTACTTGGGTAGTCATAATGACTTGCTAGAGACCGCTTATAACTTGTGTACCAAAATAGTTTTGATTCACTGCCAATGTTGCATGAACCTATTGGTCGCACACATTGAATGACTTTGCACAATTTCAATTGATCCAGAATAACGAATTTTATATGATAAAATTCATAACATAAAAGCCCTTATGATTTGTTATATAACTTATTAATATGGGTGTATATATATTTTGCTTGAATGGTCTAAATACAATAGTTATATTACGAATAGGTTTTTTAAAATAGCATATCTACACATATAAGTAAAGGTTGAAACCCTTAAACGATATAAGATTTTCGTTTTTGCTATTTTCGAGTTCTCTGGATTTTGAGAGAGAAAAGAAAAATATTTTCTATCTCTCTTGAGGCTACCACTCCAAAATGTGGTCACCATTCGTGTGTGGATTTTCGATAGAGAATATGCGCTTGAACGTCTTAGAGATCGAACAATCAGAGAAGGAAATCACGTATTAGGTATGTTTTACTTTTGTAGATCTAGTTTAATGGAACTTATTTTTGATCCTGTTAGGGTTTTTCAAAAATTGTTTTGAACTTTCTGTTGCGTTTGAACCCAAAACCCTACTGTGATATCAGAGCCTTATGCTCGGTTGTATTAAACATTTGCATGTTTTCTCTGATGGATATATGACATATGTGTGAAAGCATGATCTTGATTAATATATATATATATATATATATATATATATATATATATGATGTACATATAAGTTCTGTGATAATTGTTATCAAGAATTGGTTTTAGAGCATATTATTAATTCATGTATTTGATACATATGCATTATTTATTTCAATGGTAGAATTCATGTTTATAACATTTTGATTGACATATGTTTTAATATTGAACGATAAGAATTGTGTATGTTCATGATAGAAGTCATGTTTAGGTTAATGTGATTCTAGTATTGAATACATATTTCATTTTTGTTCAATAATTATGTATGTCTCCATGATAGGAATCATGATTAGGTTAATATGATTAATTAAATGTTATTCTAGTGTTGAATGCATATTTGTTTTTGTTCAATAATTATGTACGATCCATGATAGAAATCATGATTAGGTTAATATGATTAATTTAATATGATTCTGATATTGAATGCATGATTAATATTTCGTTTCTTGATTCAATTGCTTGTTTTGTATGAATAAGAAACGAAATTGGTTTCGATCATATATCTCATTGTGGTTATCCGTTATTATATTCCTATTAAATAGGAAATAAACTTGTACTTAGATAAGAATTACAAATCCTATAAGATAGGTAAGTTAAATAAAAAATTCATATTGGATAAGGATTTAAAGTATCTTAAATTCTAATTGGATTAGGATAAGATATTAAGTTAGAGGTGGGACTGTCGCCCGCTGACCGGCAAGCGGGACCGCCATTAATTGTTCGTAGCGCAAGGAAATTTGTATAATAGTCAATATTAATAATATTTCCTAACTTGTTTAGTGGTTGTACATGTATTGTAATATATGATATTTATCTCTTTTAAATCATGATCGTTAAAACAACTAAAATCCCTCTTCCAAACTTTAAGTCAAGTGTCATCCATTCTCAAACACTTGTCAAGGCTTCGATCACATCAATATGGGTCTGCCTCCGCAGAGTGTATTTTATTATCTTGGTGAGGCAAGTTGAGTAACTGTTACTCCATTGTTTGAAATGGTTAGACTTGATAAAGCTATCAAAATGGCTTTGAGCTTTAAGCACAAGATGAGATAAAACATGCTAAGACATATGATATCATAATCTCATAAAAAACAACTAAAAAGTTACATATGATGTAATTGGTAGAAGGTACCTACCTAAATAACCTAATTTAAAGTGTCATGCCTTAGCTGCCTGGGAATTAGGTGAAACATGGATTTTAATCCCTTAAATTAACATAGAATTTTTAAGGATGGTTGTTAATTTAGTGGGGTTCTATTCCTTTATACTAAAATCAATTCTTGCATGATCTTTGTTGTAGATCTATGGCCTCTTCAAATCATACTAATCCTTTGTCACTGCGATCCATCCTTGAGAAGGATAAGTTGCATGGGACAAAACTTTCTTGACTAGTTCAGAAATTTAAGAATTGTTCTTAAGCATGAACGCAAGTTGTATGTCCTGGATGATCCCATTCTTGAGGAACCACAAGCTAATGCTTTAAGTGACATGAAGAATGCACATACTAAATACGTCAACGACTTAACAAATGTTGCATGCATTATGCTGGCAACCATGGTTCCTGAACTTCCAAAGGACATGGAACACATGAAAGCTTACGACATGGCTACGATGCTGAAGGAAATGTTCCAAGAAGCAGGCTAAGCAAGAAAGGTTCGAGACAGTCAAGAACCTTCATTCTTGCAAAATGGTTGATAGTGCGTCAATTAGTCGTCATGTTTTGAAAATGAAGGCTATATTGACTAACTTAGATTTCCCATAAGCCAAGAGTTGCCTATGAATTTAATCCTCAATTCATTGCATGTTAGTTATTTACAACTTGTGACGAACTATTATAAATATAATATGGAGAAGTCTATCTCAGAGTTGCATTTGGTGCTTAAAGCTGCTGAGCAAAATGTCAAGAAACCTATTGCTAATGTGTTGATGGTTCAAAAAAGAAAGGCTATGAAGAAGAAAGCCAAAGGCAAGGCTAAAGTTGCCAAGGCTGTTGTGACTTTCACAAAGCCTGTGGAACAAGTCAAGCCTAAGGTTGCTTCTACTTCACAGTCCCAAAAAGAAAAGGAAAATGAAGGAAATTGTCATTTATGTCATGCACCTGGGCATTGGTTCAAAACTTGCAAGCTCTATCTTAAAAATTTAAAAAAAAAAAAAAAGTGGTGTGACTATTGCTTTAAGTATTTACGTTATTGAAGTTAACTTGTCTACTAGTGATTCCTGGATATTAGATTCGGATGTGGATCTCACATTTGCGTTAATGTACGTCTCACAAAAAGTAGAAAGCTAAAGAAATGAGAAGTCATCCTACGAATTGAAAATGGAGCAAAGGTTGTTGTGTTGGTTGTAGGATCTTATGAGTTAATTTTACCAAGTGGACTTGTTTTAGTTTTAAATAATTGTTATTATGTCCTACCTTGAGCAGAAACATCATTTCATTTTCATGCTTGGATTTGGAAGGTTTAATTTCATTATTGCGAATAATAAATGCTTCATTTCTCGTAAATACATTTTTATACGAATGTTGATTTGTGTGATGGTCTTTATATTCTAAATATGAAAAGGTCCACATATACTCATATTCTTAACGTGAATACAAAGAGATTCAAGTCAATTGATTTGAGTCAAACCAACCTTTGGCATTGTTGTCTTGCTCATATTAATGAGAAACGCATCTCTAAACTCTATAAAGATGGACTTTTAGATTCATTTGATTTTGAATCACATGAAACATGTATATCTAATTTACTAGGCAAGATGATAAAGAGTCCTTTACTGGACATAGTGAAAGGGCAAGTGATTTATTAGGTCTAATATATACTGATGTATGCGATCTTATAAACACAATGGCTAGAGTTAGTTATCAGTACTTCATTACTTTTATCGATGATTTCAGTAGATATGGTTACATGTATCTCATGAAAATAAAGGTGAATCTTTTGAGATGTTTCAAATATTTTTGAATGAAGTGCAAAATCAACTTGGTAAAACTATTAAAGCACTTCGATCAGATCAAGGTGGTGAATATTTCAGCCAAGAGTTTTATGATCATCTTTGAAACTGTGGGATTGTCTCACAGTTAACTCCTTCAAGCAACTCCACAATGGAATGGTGTTTCTGAGAAGAGAAATCAAACTTTGTTGGATATGGTTCGATCTATGATGAGTCATGCAGATCTTTCTATTTCCTTTTGGGGCTATGCCTTAAAAACTGCTGCGTTTATAGTGAATCTTGTTCCTTCCAAAGCGGTTGATAAAACACCATATGAGATGAAGTTTAGAAAAATACCAAGTTTTTCTTTCCTTAAGATTTAGGGCTGTGAAGTTTTTGTACGACGACAAATTTCAAAAAAAATTTAGCCAAATCTACCAAGTGTGTATTTGTTGCTTTTCTTAAAGAAACTAGAGGATGCTACTTTTATAATCTTATTGAGAACAAAGTGTTTGTTGCTCAGGAATGGTATCTTTATGGAAAAAGAGTTTATTTCAAAAGACAACAATGGGAATAAAGTAAGTTTTGAAGAAGTTCAAGAACCACAAATAAACAATCAACCGCCTAGTGGCAGATCAACAAAGTCTTGAACTAGTTGAACCTCCACAAGTATCACAAGGCCCGCCTAGGTCTGATAGGGTAAGACATCAACCTGGGATATTTGGATTTCTTATTACTGATAGTAGTGAGGTGTTACTTATGGATCAAAATGAGCCTACAACTTATCAAGAGGCTATGTCTAGCCCTAAAGCAGATAAATGACTTAGTGCCATGAATTCGAGATGTAATACATGTATGATAACCAAGTTTGGAACCTGGTTGATTTACTTAAAGGTGCTAAGACTATTGGATGTAAATGAGTTTTCAAGAAGAAAACTGACATGGATGGAAATGTATATACTTATAAAGCACGACTAGTATCAAAAGGTTTCAGAAAGACTCAAGGTTTTGATTATGATGAGACTATTTCTCTTGTAGCCATGCTTAAATCAATTAGAATTCTAATTGTCATAGCCGCATATTATGACTATGATATATGGAAAATGAATGTCAAAACAATTTTTCTAAATGAAAAGTTACTTGAGGACGTGTATATGATACAACATGAAAGATTTGTTCATCCTGAAAATTCTAGGAAGCTGTGCAAGCTTCGATGATCTATTTATGGATTAAAGCAAGTTTCTCAGAGTTGGAATCTTCGTTTTGATGAAGCAATTAAGGAATTTGGTTTTATTAAAAATGAAGATGTGCCTTGTGTATATAACGAGGTCAGTCGAAGCGTGGTTGTTTTCCTAGTATTGTATATTGATGATATATTACGCATTGGAAATGACATCCAAACCTTGAAGAGTGTCAAGTCTTGGTTAGGGAAGTGTTTCTCAATGAAAGACTTAGGAAATGCAGCCTATATCCTTGGGATTAAAATCTATAAGGATAGATCTAAAAGTTTGATTGGTCCAAGTCAAAGTGCTTATATTGACAGTGTATTGAATAAGTTCAGTATGCAAGACTTTAAAAGAGGGTCGTTGCCAATGTCTCATGGTATAATTCTTAGCAAGACTCAATGTCCAAAGACTAATGATGAGCGAGAACGCATTAATACGATTCCATATGCATCAGCTATTGGATCTATTATGTATGTCATGTTAGACACTCGACCTGATGTATCATATGCTTTGAGCCAGATATTAGTCTGATTCCGTCACTGGATAGCAGTAAAGAACATTCTTAAGTACTTAAGAAGGACTAAAGAAATGTTTTTGATCTATAAAAGTATGGAAGACGAGCTTGTTGTAAATGGTTACACAAATGCAAGTGTTCAAACTGATATAGATGACTTTATATTGCAGTGAGCTGGAGAAGTTTAAAGCAAGAAACTGTGGTAGATTCTACAACAAAAACTGAGAATATTGCAGCGTCCGATGTAGCTAAAGAGGCAGTTTAGATCTAAAATTTCATCTCTGAACTTGGGGTGGTTCCTAGTATAGCAAACCTCGTTTGCTTGTATTGTAACAACAACGGGGAGATAGTACAATAGGCCAAGGAACCAAGATTACACCACCGATCCAAACCTATACTTAGACGTTTTCATCTCATTCAAGAAATCATTAAGAGCGGAGACGTGAAGATTTGCAGAGTTCCTATAGAAGACAATGTTGCAGATCATTTGATGAAGGCTCTTCCACGAAGCGAAACATGATAGTTATGTTTGGTCACTAGGTATTAGATACATGAATGATTGGCCATAGTGCAAGTGGGAGATGTTGGGGAATGTGTCATAGGTCAATCTACAAACATTGTTTATCTTATAATTTTAGTTAATAAAATAGAGGATTTCGTTTGTTGTTTTATTATAAGTGATTATATGTTTATCTTATAATAAAATCCATGGGTATTTGTTAAAATATCCTAAATGTCCCTAATCGGTCATTATACTGAGAACTATAATGAATTAAGACTAGTGTGAATCTTGATTAAAGGTCATGTGATGATCATGGGTATAAGGATACGAATCGAGATCATGAGTATTTGTTAGGGAACATGGTACTGGATCGACCCACTATGAGAACACCACATAGATTAAGTCATAGGTGTTACTCATGATAGTTATATCATTTAGTCATTCGACTTGAGATTACCATAGACTTCAATATTAGGAGCATGGTGATTTGACACAATCAAATGTTGTCTTTAACCGAACGATTATAAAAATTATGATTGGTTACCATGTGAATAATATGTGAAGGTGTTAATCAAGATAAAATTTGTCCCTCTCGTATAGAGAGAGATATCAGTGGATCCCTCGATATGTTAGATTGTTAAATAGCCGATTCCAAGTGAATTGATATGATCAATGTCACTTGGATGTTTTCAGTCTACCTAAAGGTCGAGACTAGTACGATTGTACATTAAGGGTGACTTTCCATGCCTTATGTTTAATTAAAGGATACCGCACGACAAAAGGATATGATATATGTTATTCATTAGGTTGTATTGATTTTGATATTCATATTACTTTCATAGTCATAATACCTTGCTAGAGATCGCTTGTGACTTGTATACCAAAATGGTTTTGGTTCACTGCCAACATCACATGAACTTATTGGGTCACACACAATGAATAGCTTTGTGTAATTTCAATTGGTCCAGAATAATGAATTTTATATGATAAGATTCATGACATAAAAGCACTTATGATTTGTTATATGATAACTTATTAATAGGGGCATATTTGTAATTTGCTTGAATTGCCTAAATACAGTAGTTGCATTACAAATAGGTTTTTTAAGAGATCATATCTACACATATAAATAGAGGTTGAAACACTAAAACGATCTTAGATTTTCGTTTTTGTTATTTTCGAGTTCTCTAGATTTTAGGAGAAAGAAAAATATTTTCTATCTCTTTTGGGGCTAACTGTCAGACCCCACTTAATTAGAGCATCTAACTGGTCTAGATTATTGTAGTTCCTAAATAATCTAGCAGCCTTCACCTCTTCAGCAATAAACAATTAACATTAAGATCTTATAATCATCAGTTATAAAATATTATAAACCATTAAGGACTCTAAGTGAATCTTAAACCTCAAAGTTTGTTTACATTAATTAGATAGTCCTTAAAATTTTGTAAAAATCTTTCAACATAGCATCTCCTTTATTTCTAAGCCCACACCAGAAATTTTGGCCTTCAAAAATCTTCAACAAAACCTGCTCAGCTTTGGTGGAAATGTCGAAGGACTCACAATCTACCCATAACAATATATATTGCATCAACTAAATTATATATTCATTCTAATGATTTAAAATATCAAAATTCTTAAACTAGCAATACCTTAACTCCATAAATTATCTCAATTTGTCCTAAAACCATTCCCGTCATTCCAAAGGAGATCCTAATCACACTCGAACTCATAAACCCATTTATACAATATAATATATTCAAAAATAGTACATACAAAGGGAAAAGAACTAAGCAAGTCACATACAATCGAAAAGCTTTCCCTTTCCCTTATCGCCTCTAGAATTTGTCATTATCCAATTATAACAATTTGATAATGTCAGATAAGTAAATCTCACACTATCCAGTACACCTGTTATAATCAAATGCATAATAATCTGAGGAATCCAAGGAATTTAAATACTACCGTGAATCCATCTCGTTTTTGTTATTCGACCGTAATCATATAACGTTCTCCGAAAGTGGTTAGTAAACAATAATAAAGACTCATGCACGGGGAGAATAATTGAATGAGTCTCGTTCCTCAAGTCTATCCAAGTATGATCTAGTTCAACGTGATCTCATGATAATCACGTGATGCAAAGTATCATTGACTCTAGCCCCTCAAGCATAATATAGTGTTCTATAAACACGGTATAGTCTACACTATATGGAGACTCGAATCGCCTTATCCTCCCAACCCGTGTATGCATGTATAACAAAAATGCAATATTAAGGATCAATGCAATTTATATGAAATTATAATCATACAATGTAAATGTTACTATAAGATTTACTTAACCATACAAACGCTATATCACAACTCCCTCGTGCTCTGAGTCGGTATACTAGTCCACACGAGCTCCAATCGTGGTCCTACAATTTATTAATACGTCTAGTAAGCCTCCACAACAACTTCACCGCATTTTTTTCAATTATTTACAATTTAATTGACTCAATCGCGTCCCGCAACCCCTAAAATACTTCTAAATAAATTATCCGACGCCCGAATTTTATTTTTGACTCAAAATTATTGTTCGACATCGAAAATTACGTTGTCTAGGTTTAAATATAATTTTTCCAATTTTTTATGTATTTATCAGTCATATTCGACCCAAAACCTCAAATCCCTCCAAATCAACTCCTTAGATGTCTGGATCCCAATTATGACTTCAAAATGTGATTCAGAATCAAAAATCACCCTTGACTAGGCTCTTAAATAATTTTTCAAATCTTGGATATTTTCGGGTATCATAGGACGCATTACGAGAAAAAACCCGGTATAATTCCTTGACAAAATCCTGAAATCCACGTTTTTCATAACAATCCCTAATTTTCACTAATTTGGTCAAAAATCTAATTTTTTTGAATTTTCTCTAATTTTCAGGGATTTATTTTTTCTATTTTAAAAACTTTTTTTTTTTTTTAAATGAGGAGGGGTTGAACCTTTAAACCAAACCCAGTTCGGTCTAGGGAATCAAACCCCCTCTCCCATAGTCTACTTCCTCACTCACTCCTCTGTTCGGCCTTTTTCTATCTCTCTTTTTTTTTAATTCGATTGGGTTTGGGGTTGGGCAGGGGAGCTCACGGCTCTCCCCTTCCCCCTACCATCTTCTCCTCTTCTTCTTCTTCTTCCTCCCTCCCATCAACGCCTCTGAAAATTTTCTTTTCTTCTCTATTTTTTTTCCTTTCCTCCTCAACTCTCACATAATCAATTCCAGGTTCACCTTCTCTCTCAACTGGAATTCAAACTGAAACACACACACACACACACAATCCCCATAAACAAATTTATAGTCAAAAAAATTTCAAAGCTCCATTACCTCACTTTCGATCCATCACCACGGTCATCAATATCAACCCACGATAGCTACTAATAATAATGATTTACAATGATGGGGAAAGATGGATTCGTACCAAGAACGGGAGAAAAAAGATAAATGAAAAAAAAAACAAGAGATGAGAGAAAATTTGTGATGACAAACAAAGAAGACGAGAAGAGAAGACGAATTGTTGAGAATATGTATTTGATTTCTTTGAGATTCGCATTACACGAATCTCAAGGCAAATCTAATGATCTATTTCATTATTTAATCTTTCTTGAGATATGTGTTGCGTATCTCGAAGTCAATGTTATGGCTATTATTAAGATGATCATCACTAACTGCTTTTAACAATCAATTATATTTGATCTCCTTGAGATACGTATCGCGTATCTCACGATAGATCAATTGCTTTTATAACAATCCACTAAATCACTTCATTTTCCTTGAGAACAAATTTTACGCATCTCAAGGCATGGATTATTTCTCTTCAACAGCAACAACAACGTTCAACCATTTCAACTCTTCGATGATCACGCTATATGTATCTCGAGGCATATCCAATTTATACTTTTATTTAATTCAAACTATATGACTTGTTTATATATATTTATATATAAACTATATATAAATATATATACGCCTATGTATTTTTGCAACTATGAATTCGCCACGCACGCCAACGACTACCCTCGAGCATGTACATTGTTGTACATCCCACGCGTGTCACCCTCGACCTCGCGTCTCACTAAGCGCCCATCAATTTATTTATTATTTTATTAAATTTCATGATTATTTCTTTAATTCTAAAAATTATCCAAAAACTACAAAAATTAGAGAAAATTCTCCAATGCGCTCCGAAACTGACAGACACAACATATACACTCCACTTGACCATATTTCGTGTCGAAATAGTGTATAATACATCAAATAGGCACACGACACATAAAAGTAATATTAAATATATATATGATCTCTGAGTTAAATCCGTAGACGAGAGGAGAGAGATAATAGATCCTCCCCTAGGATGGTAGCTTCTATGTAACGCGTGGGTCCCACCTCGGATACCTAAATCCCAAATCAAATTCGAAAATACTTAATTCGACGCCTAATCAAGTTTATAAAATTCTCGGACGTTACACTAGCACTCCAAATTGTTGTCACCATTCGTGGACTTTAGATAGAGGACGAGCGCTTGCACGTATTGGAGATCGAACAATCAGAGAAGGAAATCATTGTTGTCAACCATTTGTCTTTATGGACTTTAGTTAATAAAATAGAGGATTTTACGTTTATTATAATTAATTTGCATGTTTACATTATAATAAGATCCACGTATTGGAGATCGATCATTATCGGGAACTATAATGAATTAAGATTAGTGTGAGTCTTGATGAACGTTGTCTTTAAGGACGATTATAAAGGTTGTGATTGGTTATTGTGTGAGCAATGTGATGAAGTTGTGTAATCAAGATAGAATTTGTCCCTCTCATATAAAGAGATATATCCAGTGGATCCTCGATGTGTTAGACTCGTTAAAAGGCCTAGTCTAAGTGAATTGATATTGATCAATGTCACTTGGATGTTTTGAGCCTACCTAGAGATCGAGACTAGTACGATTGAACATGTTGGATGACAATTCCATGCCTTATGTTTGATTAAAAGGATATCGTGTGACAAAAGGATGTTATATACATTATTGATTAGGTTGTATCGATTTGATATTCATACAACTTAGGTAGTCATAATGTCTTGCTAGAGGCCACTTATGACTTGTATACCAAAATGTGTTTTGGTACACTACCAACGTTGTATGAGCCTATTGGGTTGCACACTAAGAATGGTTTTGCGAGATTTTAAGATGGATAGAAAAATGAATTTTATATGATAAAATTCAAAATCACAGATTAAGGTATAGTTTAGTTTTGTAGATCTAGTTTAATAGAACTTATTTTCGATCCTATTGGTGTTTTTCAAAAATTATTTTGAATTTTTCGCAACATATGAACCCCAAAACCCAACAAAATGGGCCAAAGAAGGAGGTTGTAATTCCAAGTTTTTCCATCACATCTTAAGGGCGCGGAAGGCGAAAAACTTGATAAGACGGTTGCAACTGGATAATAAGGATTTCACTAAGGACGCGGATACGATTAAAGCCACACTACTAGAGTTTTATCGAACTCTATACACGACAGACATGGATAGTGTTTGGGAGATTGAGGGAATAACTTAGGAGCCCATACGGGCAAGCGAGGCTAGCAATCTCGAGAAGGAGTTCTCGGAGGAAGAAATATGGAAAGCGGTCTTGAGTTGCAGTAAAGACAAGGCTCCAAGCCCATAAGGATATACGTTCGCTTTCATCCGAAGTTGTTGGGGCATCCTCAAAAGTGACATACTAGCTTTTTTCTCGGACTTCTATCGGAATGGGGTTGTTAGTGCAAAAATGAATGAGACGTTCATATGTTTGAATCTGAAAGGGGCGACATCAAACATGATCGATGATTTTAGATCGATAAGCCTAGTTACATCAATGTATAAGTTTCTAGCAAAGGTGTTAGCAGGGCGGTTAAGAGAGGTGTTATTGGGGATTATCACGAAGGAGCAACATGCATTCGTAGTAGGGAGACTGATGTTGGACTCGATCTTCATTGCGAGTGAAATGATAAAGTTCGCTAAGAAAAATGGCAGGAAAGGGTACTTGCTGAAGTTGGACTTCACAAAGGCTTATGATATAGTTGATTGGGACTTCTTGGATTACGTGATGAAGATGAAGGGGTTTCACCCAAGGTGGCAGAAGTGGATATTAGGTTGTCTAAGGTCCGCAAACTACTCGGTCATGGTGAATGGTACACCGTGTGGCAGTTTTAAAAGTCAACGGGGATTAAGACAAGGGGATCCTTTATCCTCGTTTCTTTTCATATTGGTAGCAGATATCATGGGATGTATGATTAATGTTGCAAAGTCCAATGGCACAATGCGGGGCCTGAGGATCGGCAGGGAGGATACACATGTGACTCACTTGCAATACACCGGTGATTCATTGCTCTTCGTAGAGAACTCGTAGGAGGCGGTCCGATATATGATGTGGTTGGTCGAGTCATTCTGGATTTTCGAACTCAAATTGAACGTACATAAGTGCATTTTGTTGGGTATCGATTTGGATGGTCAGGATGTGATTAATATGGCAGCTTACACACGATGTTAGTTCGGGGCATGGCCATTGAAGTATTTAGGCATGTCGCTTGGCGGTTCACCCGTCTATTCAGCGTTTCGAGAGCCGGTAATCAAGAAGATTGCAAGGAGACTAGACGGGTGGAAACGAGGTTTTATTTTCAAAGGAGGTGGCTTACATTGATTAGCTCAGTTCTTGATGCCCTACTGACATAATTTTTGTCATCGTATCTCATACCAGACGGAATGGCAAAGAGAGCGGAGAAGATGATGAGAGAGTTCCTTTGGAAGTGAATGGGTATCGATAAGTCGTGGTCACTTTTAGAATGGAAGCAAGTTACACTGCCAAAGAGCTTGGGAGGATTGGGGATAGGGAATTCAGTTAAGAGGAACAATGCGTTGGCTGGCAAGTGGCTTTCGCGGTTCCAGACTGAGCAGGAAGAGAAGTAGGCATAAGTGATAAGGAGCATATATAGGGCAGACACAAATGGATAGGATTCTATGAGTCGCTTCCAACCAACATATATGGCACTATGGTGGTTCATTCTTGAGTGCAAATAGGAGTTCCAACAGGTTTGCATTACACACTGGGAAGTGGGAATATAACTAAATTTTTGGAAGGATCCATGGTGTAGTGTAGAGATGTTTGAGCGTACTTTTCCCTCACTATTCCCTCTTACTAAAAACCCGATGTATCGCTAGCAGGGGTCGTGACACGAGGGGACAATGGGACAGAGGTACCATCTTGAAACCTGGATTTGATTCGGCCAACACTAGGGGAAACCAAAGAGTTTGCGACTTTGATACACAGATTAGAAGGACGCCTCCTAACCTCAGGAGAAGAATCTCGATCACGGGCATGGAAACCCTCGAGGGAATACTCGGTCAAATTCAAAATTTTACTTTATGTGTAGGGACGTTGGGTCCCCAATGGGGCAAGCGCATGAGTCAATCTGGAAGAGTCTAGCGGCAATGAAGGTCAAAGTGTTCGCTTGGCTCGCATGGATGGGCAAGATCCAAACAATCGATGTACTACAGCGAATATGTCCTTTCAAGACCTTACTCCCATCTCGTTGTGAATTGTGTCGTTAGGCGGGGGAGTCCATCGATTATATTTTGGTATCATGTGACTACGTGGCACGGATTTAGCAGACCTTGGCCTCTGAGGTGGGATTGGTGTGGCCATGTCCGAAGAACTTCAAAGAGTGAGTGGAGGCTCTACCGCCTCAAATTTGTGGGGGCAAGGCGACTTTTGGCAGATTGGGACCTTGTACATAGCTTGGGCGATATGGACAGAAAGGAATAAATCGAATCTTTCAACAATGCAAGAACAGTTGGGTTGATGCTTGGGAGAGTGCAAAGATAGGTTATGCATCTATGTTATTTGGGCATAAAGATTTCATGGGATATCAGTGGTTGCAGCTCTCTTGGAAATTAGAGTTTACTGTTAGTTTAACTTTTGATAGAAATAAGGGGTTGTGTGTGTTTTGTTTAGGTTTTAGGGTTGTGTTTAGGGTGTGCGAATATAGGTCTTCGGGGATATACTCTTGGATGGATATAGGGAGATCACAACTTGTTTGGTTTTGCATTTTTTCATGGATAGTTAGGTGAATCCTATTTTCGATAGGTGGGCGATAATGGTATAGTCTAGTTTTTTTTTTTTTTGGGGGGGGGGGGGGAATGCATGCATGTGGGAAACTGAGTGTATTGATTGCTTGATGGGAGTTAGTTTGAGCAAAGAGTTTTGTAGGTAAAGCAATTTAAGTAGCATGCTGGGGCCTAAGCTTATTGTGTCTATAATGGGGGAGTGTGTTTTTTTACTATTTTGCACATGGGATGTTTCTAACTTTGGCCATTTAAGTAGTGGTGTGGTATGTGGAGAGCAAATGGGGGAGCGTATGGGCTTTAATGCCTCTGTTTGAGGGGCATTAATTGGCAAGAAGTCTATTTCTCCTTACTTTCCATATATATATATGATCGAGTTTATGCATGCATTTAGGAAGAGTGTAAAACATAATATCGCTATCTAACAGATTCTTTTGTGGCCACAAACAGTAGCCCTGTATATATAGGTGTTGTGGGCACAAATACGGGTTTCATGTCTTAGCGTAAATATATAAACAATATGTTCAACATATTTTGTTGTAGCCATAGACAGTAGCAATTTATATATGTGTGTGAATGTGTTGTAGGCACAGATACGGGCCGCATGTCTTGGCGTAAATGAAAAATAGTGAGAAAAATAAATTGCAGTAAACAAAAGATACGAGAATTGCTTACGCAGTTCAGACCTCCGTCCTACGTTTGCAGGGCCACGCCCAGATGTAAATGCACTAAGAAAGATTATCAATACAGATTTACATAGAACTCCTAACTAGTGATCACTCACCTAGCTAGTAATCCCTCACCAAGTTCTATTACACTAATCACTCGCCTTTACACTTTGCACTGATACAAAATCCTAAGTCCCCTTGGTGTCCGAGATCCCTTCCATGTTTCGGCTAAGTCCCCTTAGCCTAATGTGTGAAAAAAAAAACTAAAGAGAATGTATTCTCTATCTCACTTTTGAATGCAAAGAATACTTAGTGTGTCAACGGTTGCTTTGCATTTGTGATGACGCTCCTATTTATAAAGAAGGCCTAAGAAACATTTGTTTTGGTCTTCATTGCCTTCAACGAACCTAGCCCATATTTTTCTTTCCTTTTAATTGTTTAGGAAAGAATTGATTGTCTAAATTTCTAGTTTCCGTATTCTTCATCTCGTTTCATATAAGTAATCTGAGCTTGGGCACTCTTTTCTTGTCTTGTAAATGTTTGCCAATCTTTAGTAGATACACGGGATACTGCAAAAGTATTTTCATGATCTTCAAAGATCCTATGAGTTTTGCATATATTCTCCAGGCCTACGTGGTGATGTCTTGGGCAAAGCTATACAAGGAAATAACTAAATGGTCCATTAGTGATACAATATGTTCCATTGAAAAATTGATGCTTAAGGTGTGACACACAACGACAACTTCTAGGGAATTTATGTATTGACAATCTCCCCTTTTCTTATATGTGTGTCACAACTTAGTAAATGGATTAGATATGCAACAAGTGAATGTGCAAATGTAATGTTAAATAAAAACAGTCATGTCATGAACAAAATGGTAAGCATGCGTTCAATGATTAACAAATATCCTGAAGTTTGAGATAGAATGAATATTGTAGTTCAAAATAAATCAAAAGTGATTATGATTCAAAAATAGGCGTTGCGCCCTTATATATAAGCTTACTCTCCTCTTTTGTGGATACTGAAAAACAAATGGTGCTCAGGGGAGATATCATCTAATAATTAAGCAAACACAGTCGGTGCAAACGGACGAGCAAAAAAACTAACTAAAAACTCAAAACGAGAAAAATAATTGACTCATCAATTGGTACAACCTGACAAGCAAAAAACCATATATATGTTGGACAACTATCATATTAAAAGCTACAAACTTCACATCAGTGGTAAGAGCAGCGAAAATATAAATGCTATAAAATAGTTGTAGCATGAGATAGTTTCAAAGCAATAAGGGAAGATGATATGTAAACTTATACTTACATTAACTCTCCCTAAGTTCATTATTACCTCCAATGAAATCAATTGTGGGCACAAACAGTGGCTCCACAGTTGAAAGATGCAAACAAAAGTCTGTGGGCATAAATGATGTGGCATTCTAAGGAGGTTTATCTTCATTTTTATTCAACCTTTTCAACTTATTTCCTAGCTAAAAAAAAAGAAAATAAATTGCAAAAATAGAGAAAATAACTGAGTTTTAACATTATACCTTTCCATAGTGCATATGGTGTCGCCTTAAGATGTGAAACACGAATTCAATGGAGGATTTGTGTGGCGGCCCCGCGCCTCAAGGCCGCCCCGGGGTGTCTTCGTGTCATACACTCCTCACTTGGTGGGCCCAGCTACACGTGTTCATGCCTCGATTATCGTGTCCATGTGTTTAAAGTTCCTTAAGTTCAACTATTTGTAGTTTATTCGAGTCTTAACCATGCTAGTGGTTTGTATTTTACAAATTAGCAACAAGTCTGTGGAAGCCTTAATTTGATGCAAGTAATTATTAAAATAGCATGATAAACATTATCCATATGAGCATATCCTATTGTTGAAAACTCGAAAAAGTACTTTGTATATCGCGACAATACCATAAAACAGTGTATATATACATGTACAGTGTCACTCCAGTCTCCCAATACCTAAAATAATACAAAATATCAAAATAAGCACGTACTAGTAGGTCCTCGACGGCGGGCAGATGTAGTAGCTTAGGATCCCCTTGCCCCTGGTACTAGGATCTGCACTTAGTCATCACAAGAAGACAGATGACGAGTCCAATGAGTAAAATCCCAAGGAACTCCTTTGAGCATTTACATAATAAAGTAATAAAATGTAAGAAATACTGATAAATAAACATGGGAATATAAGACAGGCAACTGTAATTGGCTCATCGCATGAATAATATAAGCTAAACAAGTGTGTGTGCTCGCTCCAAATGGACTAGACTGTACTTCGGGTCACCAGTATCCCACTAGTGGGCGCACTCAACTGGCCCAATGTTGGTCCTTCACGGTGCTGGCCAAATCTGCTGAGTCACCGACACGTGCACCAAGGGCAAGCTCGGGTTGCTATTCACCGAGGGTCGGGTCACGCGTGCTACAATCTAACGTATCATGAACACACAACAGAGAATCCAGGGGAGTAAACTCAACCCACATCCAAGTAACGGAATGGAGTAATAGAAAACAGCAGGAAATGATAAATATGTAATTAAAAATAGAATCAAATACTCAAAGTTCTTCAATTGGGTTTTACAAACCTCAAACCGCTCTCCAGCCTCCCGGACTCCCATATCCGACCCGACAAACTCCCCGACACCAAGCTACGGTCAACTAAGTCCCTAAAGTTCAATTTTATAAGTTTAGGTTGTTTACAAGTGTTTAGAAATGTATTAAGATGGAAATCATCAAAACGACCCTTAATGTTCAGGTTTCATCTTTTATTAGCGCACTAATGGGTTACCTAGCGCGCTAGGTGGAGTTAGCGCGCTAGGAAACTAGTCTAGCGCGCTATTGTTCTTCGTTTTGAGAAATAGTTGAGAGCCTTTAACGCTCTAATTGCCCTCTGTGACAGAATTCTCAAGTCAAGAATTATGTCTTTCCCATCTCAATTAGCTAACTTAACCTTACTCACTCTCCATTCATTTGGGAGTCCAAAACATCATTTAAACCAATCTCAAAACATCAATTAGATCAAAATCATTCAATCCATGCATTGGTTAGTTTTTCCCAAATTCATCAAAAATCCTTATTCATGCAAAACTAGTGATCATTATACATATAGTTTATCAAGTTTCCATCAAAAACCAAGGATCTAACCCTCAAGTTTGAATTACACCAAAAACACATACAAAATCAGGTTCAGTTGATAGAGAAGAAAATGAAGATAAAGATTACCTAAGTTTGATCCTCATATTTGATCTCCAAGGTGTTGAATTTCCAGCTTGAATCTCCTTTAATTCTATGGTTTTTCTCTGAATTGCATGAGTTTTGTGTTAGTGGAGATGAAAACTCCCACTAACTTGCGTTATATATGTTTGTCTTGATCAAGTGTGCTATGGGTATCTCGAGGATTATCTTGTGGTCTCTATTCATGTTGTAACACATGGTTTAATGACTCTAATAGCCCACTCTTATCCTAGTTCCACTCAGTAGGATCATCTAGATGTCCATTTACGGTCCTCATTATTTAAATCAAACCATAGGCTTATTGTGACGACCCCAAACTCTGAGGCAAACCGGTACCGCCGCGTCGCCAGACACGTCACCAAGCATGCCACGTCACCGCACACTTATTTTTAACTGCCCGCGACCTAAACCTTTGTACGTATCTTATTCGCCTTAACTTAGTACTTATGGATGATTTTATGAATATTTAAATTAAATTGACTAAGTTAAGTTGTTCGCGATTTATTAAATTAATATAGGTTAAATATCAAAGCGGAAGTCTTTGAAGCATGCAAATATCGTAGAAATGAAAAGTTTGCATTTTATAAATAACCCTATAGCGTGGAAACCCGGCATTAGATACCATGTATATCAAAGAGCGACAAAAGTACAAAAGATTAGCATATACACGTATCAGGTATACAAGTCCTCCCAAAAATTTCATAAAAGCAGTGAATAAATGCATACAAACACCTACGCAAAAAGCTGATGGGGCTCTTCTAACTCAGAGCTAGTCGCCTAAGACCCCCTTGCCCCGGCTCGTCGTAGGATCTGCGATTTGTCATGAAAAACAATGACAAATCTCAGGTGAGTAAATCCCAGAGAACGTTAGCTAATATTCACGAAATCCAATAAAACGGTTATAATTCATGCAATTTAAATAAGGAACAAGAATAAAGTAATCGCATGAAAATAAGTAGTTGAGAAGTCGAATTTGGACACGAGTGTAGCGTGACAGAGAACCCTGGTCGACATCAGGGAATCGTCTTAGCTAAACCGAGAGGAACCCATGATGACCACCTCGCCAAACATCTCACGGTCAAATGAGAGGAACCCATGAACGGGAGAACCCCATCCAAACATCTCTCGAGAGGAACCCATGACGAAGACTTAGGTCTTCGTCAAACATCTCTCAACCTACGGGTCTTGCGAAAAATAATCACCGCATAGCCCTAACATGGCCAATTACTCGAACAACGTGGGGTAGCTAGCCCTGGGGTGTGAGTCCGTGCCATGCCCGACCCCGTCGACAAACACGCATACACACGTGGGAGTGGATGAACAGTAAATGAACAACAATAAATAGCACAATGGAATAATTGAAATGTGAAATAAAGTAAGTATCATAAATGAATTTTAACTAATTTTCTCTTGGGTTTACTTACCTCAAACAAATTGCAAATCGCCATCACAACGTCCCGCACACGCCTCGAGATGCGTACCTGACACCCGACTATGGTATCCTAGTCCAATGTAGTTGTGTTTCGTCGGGGATCGATCGTTCCGGCAACGCGCCACCGCACCGTCGCTCCACGTCGTTCACCGTGTGTCGCTGCGTGCGCGCGCCGACTCATTGCTAGAGCTGCGTCGCGCGCGCCATTCGCTGGAGTCGACTTGTCGTCGCCATTCTTGGAGCCGCGTCGCCGCTGTTGGGTCAGCGTCGGAGTTCAGGCCGGCTCACGCGCCGCCACCGCTACTCGTTCTCGATCTCTCTCTCGCCGCTCATTGTTGCCGTCGCCTCGCTGCTGCGGCGCCGCCGTCCGCGGCCTCCCGTCTCGCTCCTCGCCGGAGCTTCCTTCACCTCCCTCTCTCTCTCTCTTGGTCGTCTCTCTCTCTCTCCCTCTCTCTCCTGGTCGTGACTCACTCTCTCTCTCTCTTTCTCTATCTTTCCTCTCCTCCCTTCCTTCTCTCTCTTGGCGATTTTCTCCCTCTTTCTCTCTCTATCCGTGTTTAAATGAGAATTTTTTTTTATTTTGGAGAAAAAGAGAGAAATGATTAGGGATGGGTTTAGGTATGATGATGTGATGTGTGATGTGATGGGATGTGTGATGTGACAACTAAATCTAGGCTATCCCATACACCGGCGTTACGCGCTCACCGCGACGTCATACACTCTTTTCACTACACTTGCACAACGTGACCAATAAAATATCAAATAATGCGATGCGAATTATTTAATAATAGTAAAATAAATAAACACTCACACACAAAAATAACAGATTTTACCTCGTTAGGCGTGCCCTGGACTTTTCTGTGACGTCCACGTGGGTCTGAGCTTAGGATCTTAATCTGTAATTTGTCAGTTAATCGGGATTAATTAGAGCGGACCGTTACACTTATTATCATTGATTTAATTACATTACACTAAGCCTCATTAAACCATATGGTTAATGTTTTTATTCACCAAAGTTAACAAATTTGTAGTCCCACTAACCTTCGGCTACCCAATACTCGGTGCATCGCGTCCCAATACGTATTTCGAGGCACGTCATAGCCTACTGTTCTAACTCAATTGACTTAGCTTATGGTTACATTACCGATTTTATTTGATTACTTAGTCGTCATATTGTGAATTTGTCGAGTTTTCTAGTGTATCCGTAGTTCGCCCCTCCGATACCCGAGTTGGCATGTATTTCGAGGCGACTACCCATCACACAATCTTGCACGATATAACCATCCAACATACACACATGTGATTTATTAGTAAATAAATTCATAAAATGCATCGAATAATCAATACAACACACAATTAACAAGTGTACCTAGGTCGACATGTGTCTTAACCTACCCGCGGCATCCACTTGGATCTGAGCTGGCGTCCATGTCTGAAATTACGAAATAAATAATGGCATTAATAAAATGAGTCATTATAGTTATGCCATTGAATTGATATTGTGCCTTAGGAACCCACTTTGCTGATGATATGATCTTTTGTCATCAGCTTTCTTTGAAACATCACTTCTTTTGGTGATTAACATTGTCGTCTTGCTAAATCACGGTGCATTTTGAAGCATCGTGTCCGAATGTTCCCCTTTATTCCATAATAGTAGCAGATTAGCCAGAACCGACATGGAGGATCTTCATCACTTTCTTTGGGGGTAACATTCCTTTTGCAAAAAAAAAAAAAAAAGTTGTTTCTCTCTTTTCTGTGGAGGTAGATGCTTCATTTTTGAATTCGACCCAATGTGGTCATAGTAGCCTTTCCCCATATTTAGTATATCATCTAGTTAGCTTTTCCCTTATTTAGTTGCTTCATTGTGTCATTGGACTTCTCAAGTGCCTTTCAAGTAATGATCAGCTCATTTTCAGCTGATTCAAGCTGTTATTGGAGATTTATAACTTCATTTGATAGAAGAATATTTTTTTCGACAACTTTCGACCACTTCTCGTAGATTTCTTCGTAAGATTCTTTATATATGTAATACTAGCAGAGTTAGTTGAATTTAAATCAGACTCATAGTTAGATGTTACCTTCTCTTGATAGTTCAAAAACTGTGGGCACAAATAGTGGTTGGCTGACTGCAAGTTCTGTGGGCATGGTACTAGAGAGATGATTTTAGTAAGTGCATAATAAAATTCAGCAACTGTAGGCACATCAAAAAGGTTCATTCAGCTCTTCAAAAACGGAGATGAATGCGACTTGATTACTCTTTTGTCCATTCTCGTTTTCATCATCAAACTCAGAGTCGCTCATAGTTGTATTAGGTGACTTTCCTTTCTTCTTTATGAAGTTTGGACACTCGGATTGATAATGCGCAACTCCTCCACACTCTCTACACTGAATGGCTTTGTTCTTTCCTTCATCAGCCATGTTTTGCTTAAAACCATGGTACTTGTTGTCATGCATCTTTTTGTACAACTTATTGTACCTTTTGGTGAATAAGGCGAAGTCGTTCTCTTCAATTTGATATTCTTTAATGTGTTGAGCAAAAAATTTAAGAGTAATCTCGCACTATTTTATATTTTGGTTCAAGTGCATCTCGTACGTTGTGAGAGATCCCATTAACTCGCCAAACTGCAAGTTTTTCAAGCCCTTTGTCCCCTGAATGGCTGCCATTTTCACGTCGAATTTGGATGGTAGCGATCTGATGACTTTTTCTACCATATTGCGATTTGAGTATGTTTTGCCGAGCTGTTGGGCTTGATTTGATATATCCTTAAGCTTTGTTGTATACTATGCAACAAATTTATCGTCATCCATTATTAAAGCTTCAAATTGAAATGCGAAAAGTATTTTTTTCGAATCCCTGGCATCTTCATTTCGTTCGAAGAGATTTTAAACAATTGTCCACGCTTCCTTGGCTATTTTGCACGATGAAATCAGCTTCAAGTGCTCTTGGTTCATGCCACTAAAAATCGTATTCAAGGCTTTGGCATTTGCAAGTAAGATTCGTTCTTCTACCTCGGTCCAAGAGTTTGTATCTTTAAGTTTTCAATCGAGTTTAGGGAATTTGTAGCCTTTCTCTATTGCTCTCTATCTTTACATCGATTGATAATATGAACCCATCCATTCATGACTTCCAATAAGTGTAGTTTGTGCAAGTGAGCAGTGGAGGTCTTGTGGTTGACACACTTTCATATTGATCTAATTGAGAAGGCTGAGATATTGCTGCCATCAGGATCTGCCTTCTTCGACACAACAAAGGGTATTGGCGTTTGGCTTTAATACCAAATGTAAAAACAATATCTAACAGATTCTGTTGTTGCCACAAACAGTAGCACTATATGTATAAGTGTTGTGGGTACAGATACGGGTTGACTGTCAGCGTAAATATAGAAACAATGTCCAACAAATTATGTTGTGGCCACAAACTATAGCCCTGTATATATATGTGTTGTGGGTACAGATACAGGCTGCCTATCTTGGCATAAATGAAAAATAGCTAGCAAAATAAAATGTAGTAAACAAAAGACACGAGAATCATTTACGCAGTTCAGACCTCCCGTCTTACGTCTGCGGGGCTACACCCAAGTGTAAATGCATTAAGAAAGATGATTACAGATTTACACAAAACTCCCAACTGGTGATTCGTCACCTAGCTAGTGATTCGTCACCTAGCTAGTGATTCGTCACCAAGTTCTATTACACTAATCATTCCCCCTTACACTTTGCACTTACATGAAATCTCAAGTCCCCTTGGTGTCCAAGATTACCTCTGTGCTTCGGCTAAGTCCCCTTAGCCTAGTGTGTGAAAAAAAAATTAAAGAGAATGTATTCTCCATCTCACTGTGAATGCAAAGAATACTTAGTGTGTCAACGGGTGCTTTGCATTTGTGATAACACTCCTATTTATAAATAAGGCCTAAGATACATTTGTTTTGGTCTTCATTGCCTTCAACGAACCTAGCCCATATTTTTCTTTCCTTTTAATTGTTTAGGAAAGAATTGAAAGTCTAAATCTCCAGTTTCCTTATTCTTCATCTCATTTGAAATAAACAATATGAGCATGGACACTCTTTCCTTGTATTGTAAATGCTTGTCAATCTTTGGTAGATACATGGGATACTACGAGAGTATTTTTGTGATCTTCAAAGATCGGTGAGTTGTGCATATATTCTCTGAGCCTACGTGGCGATGTCCTGAGCAAAGCTGTACAAGGAAATAACTAAATGGATCATACAATATGTTCCATTGAAAAATCGATGCTTAAGGTGTGACACATAATGACAACTTCTAGGAAATTTATGTCTTTACAAAGAGGAATGAATGATTTTTTACTTGTGGTGTCTCCCTCCTATTGTTTTAAGTGTGTCCAGATTTTTTTTTTGAGGAAAGCTCTAAGTATGTGCAGAATCTGCAGATACATATGAGGAAGTGGGGACGTTTCTTTGACTTTTTTATCCTGGCTGGTAACTCCCCCATCGCTCCTGTTATATGTATAATAGTGATCTTCTTTCGTTTTAACAGGTAGTGCACTAACGAGAAACTTGCGTTCCCAAGCCTTGTTGTGTTTCGTTATGCTTGACAGTTCTGGCCGCGGGCAGGGAAGAGATGCGAGGGTCACACATGTTGTGGTTACTCTGCTACATGCAGAGCTTAGACTTCTTTTGGAGTTAGAGCTTCGGCTCTATTATTATTTCGAGCTTCTAGTGCTCGCAGGGGTTCTGGCCCTTTCTTCTTAGTTTCTCTCTTTAAGGAGTTTAGACTCTAGACCATCCAGTTTATGGTGGGGAGAGCTAGAAGGGTGGAAGCTTTGGCTCCAATTTTGGCTGCGCGGCCTAGTTTTTATATCTAATGGATGATTAGTGGACCGGTGGAAGCGCAAGTCCCTTGTTTATATATATTCTTCCCATTCTTTCTTTTAAATTATGATGGAGGGTACACTGCCCCTTCGATGCACATTTTTACTTCAGATAATACAACTTTCGGGAGCTAGTCTCTCATTCCCCAAAAAACAGATAGACACACTTGTCTGTCATGGTTGGTTTAGCATTTTGCTATTTGAGACTTTGAGTTAACCGATAGATATGTATATCATTGTACGAACGACGTGTTTTTCTTATACTACATTGATAGGGTTTTTTCCGATTGTATTTATAAGAAACACATCATTTCTCATGTATTGGTAAACTAGTCAGCATCCCGCGCTTCACGCACGGGCAAGACCGTGTGTCTAAAAATAAATTTGATGAGAAAAAAGTTAAAAAAATAAAAATAAAAACTTGTTTATGTAATCTTGAATCGAAACCAAAAATAATATCTAATTGTTCTATTGTAGAAAAAATGCTACTCAAAATATATCACTTTTCTTTTTGTAAGTCTCAAATAAGTCTTTACGTTAATAACTATTGGAAGTGGGAGCACAAAAGCAAGTTGTAGAATCTCAAAAAAAAAAAAAAAAAAAAAAAAAAAAAAAAAAAAAAAGTTCGTTAATTCTATTTCTTATGTATTTATTCTTTTTTAAAGTAATGTATTTATTCTAATAATTAAAAGATAAAGACAATAATTAATCTTGGATACTTAGTTTTCTTGGACCTTACTTGTATTTGTTGGAGTGACCAATTATCCATTGGTTCCTTAGCTCGGTACAATTATCTAGGCTATTAAACATTGATGGGCTTTTTCTGGTATTATATTGATGGTTCTTGTTGTTTAAACCCTTTAGTAGGCTTCCTCTTTCGTCGAGCAATTTCATGATGCACTTAAGTAGCTGAGCATGATCTCACAGTTTTCAGCTTGACACACTTGCTGATATATGTGTGGGACTTAGAAGCAGCTACATCATGTTAGAATCCTGAATTCGGGATGGTGACCATAACTTAACAGTTGTGCCCTTTCTGGTCAAATTTTTCAAATTCTCTAATTTTTCCCATCATGGTAAGATGTGTTAATGGAAAGGACAATCCCTAAAGGAAAATCCTGGTGCTATTGGTGTTTACAAAGACAGTGATGAGCTGTTGTGACTATGGAATCTAGTGAATAAAATCTTTCAGTTTGGTTAATGAACTAGAAATTAAGGTTTAAAAGCTATTATCCAGTGTTTGCTCGCGCTGGAAACCTAAGGCTAACTATATCTAATTGCTATCTAGGCTTGAATTAGTTAGACTTAGAGTAGCTGTCATGACTTTTAAATTGATAAAGCATACATGCTTATTGTGGATTTATAATGCTGCTAGTTAAATGTTTGGCTATTTGTTTCCTTTTACACAGAGGCGGCAAATCGTTGTCAAATGTATTTGATACTCGATCTCTTGGACTGGCTGGTTTTGGTTCATGACGTAATTCTTACATATATTATCATGGATGAACGATTTATTTTCCATTGGTTCATGGCCCAGTTTCTGATCTTCTTAGTTTGTTAAGATTATGTGGTTCACATTGTAAAAACACAATATCTCGTCCAACAGATTCTGCTGTGGCCACAGACAGTATCCCTGTATGTACATGTGTTGTGGGCACAGATACGGGTTGCCTGTCTTGGCGTAAATGTAGAAACAATGTCCAACATATTCTGTTGTGGCCACAGACAATAGGTCTGTATATATTGGTGTTGTGGGCACAGATACGGGCTGTCTGTCTTAGCGTAAATGAAAAAAAAAATAGCGAGAAAAATAAATTGCAATAAATAAATGACACGCGAGAATTGTTTATGCAGTTCGGACCTCCCGTCCTACGTCTGCGGGGCCACACCCATGTGTAAATGCACTAAGAAAGATTATTACAGATTTACATAGAACTCCTAACTAGTGATCTCTCACTTAGCTAGTGATCCCTCACCAAGTTCTATTACACAGATCACTCCCCCTTACACTTTGCACTTACACAAAATCTCAAGTCTCCTTGGTGTCCGAGATCCCCTTGGTGTTTCGGCTAAGTCCCCTTAGCCTAGTGTGTGTATAACTAAAGATAATGCTATAGTCCCCTTAGCCTAGTGTGTGTATAACTAAAGATAATGTTTTCTCTTATCTCACTTTGAATGCAAAGAACAATTGATTTCTCAAAAGTTACTTTGCATCTGTGATGACTCTACTATTTATAAAGAAAGCCTAAGATCTCTAAATACATTTGTTTCGATCTTCTCCTTCAAAGTATCTTGCCCATATTTATCTTTCCTTTTAATCGAGATTTTATGGCTTTAGGAAAGAATTGAACGTCAAATCTCAGTTTCCTTTTTCTGCATCTCGTTTGAAATAAGCGATCTGAGCATGGGCACTTTTTCCTTATGTTGTAAATGTTTGCCAATATTTGGTAGATACACTTACTTAATGGATACCATTTATTATACTTGACTACGTTTCGTGAATATATAAATCTTTTTTAATATCGAATTTTATGTTTTTTCTCATTTGAATCTTTGTTGTTGATATATTGTTGATTTGTGTATGTATGTCAAATTTCGCTTTTTGGGGGATGTTAGCACCCCCAATGAGTTGTTGGAGGGTGCGTGCGATGGAGCATGTCCTATGGTTGTATTTTCGAGTTTAGATGTTATGGAGAACTAATTGGATTGATCTTAGATTTGTTGCAACGAAATTCGAGATTTGCTATTAAAGTCTCTAATTTCCGAGAAATAGCACAGGTAAGACTAAACTTTGATTCAAAATAGAAACGGATCGAAGAGCGAGAATTCTTGAATTAGCAACGGATGAATTATTGCATTCCGTCTCGATCCGTTGCTAATCGAGAGAGCGAAAGAGACGGAAAGTAATCAAAATCTCGATTAAGCAACAGATCGAGACGAGATTATTGCATTAAAGTCTACGATCCGTCTCTAATAAACGGATCTCGAATTATTGCATTAAAATCTCGAGTCTCGATTAGTAGCAACGATCAGATCGGAATGCAATTACAATTGCACCATTTGGAAGAATTTCCATTTTTGTTAAAATCTCTGTTAGTTTCTAAATTCCGTCTCTAATCGTCTCAATCAAGAACGAAACACATTTCCGTTCGACTAAATCGATGACGATTTTAGTGACGGAATAGATTCCGTCTGATTAGATTCTGAAATTGAATTAGAGCGAAATTTATGCTAATCAAAGAACGAAAATTTCCGTTTCGATCATCTCGTTTTTTTGTAGCAAGCCCATATTTATCTTTCCTTTTAATCGAGATTTTATGGCTTTAGGAAAGAATTGAATGTCAAAATATGTTTGCCAATATTTGGTAGATACACGGGATACTGCAAGAATATTTTTGTGATCCTCAAAGATCCAGTGAGTTGTACATATATTCTTCAGCCCTACGTGGCGATCTTGGACAAAGCTATACAAGGAAATAACTAAATGGACCATTAGTGACATAATATGTTCCATTAAAAATCGATGCTTAAGGTGTGACACACAATGACAACTTGAAGATAATTTATGTCTTAACAATCTCCCCCTTTGTTATCTGTGTGTCACAACTTAGTAAATGGATTAGATATGCAACAAGTGAATGTGCAAATGTTATGTTAAACAAAAACAATCATGCCATGAAAAATGAGAAGCATGAATTTAAAGACTAACATAAATCCTGAAGTTTGAGATATAACGACAATTGTAGTTCAAACATGAAATACTATAATAAATCAAAACACAAAATAAATAAAAAATGTATGTGATTCAAAAAGGGTGTTGCTCCCCCTATATCTAAGCCAAGTTTCCCCTTCGTGGACACAGAAACAAAAGGTGCTCTAGGAGATATCAAAAGGAGAAAAACAACAAACTAAAAATTCGAAACTAGAAAAATAATTGACTCATCAATCGGTACAACCGAACAAGCAAAAAAAAACAACCTATATGTTGGGCAACTATCAAAAGCTACAAAATTCACATCAGTAGTAAAAGCAGCAGAAATATAAATGCTATAAAATAGTTGTAGTGTGAGATAGTTTTGAGCAGTAGAGGTTTTGTAGTTGACACTCCTTCAGGTTGATCTAATTGGAGAGGCTGAGATATTGCTGCCATCAGGATCTGCCTTCTTCGACATAACGAAGGGTATAGGCGTTTGGCTCTGATACCAAATGTAAAAACACAATCTCTGTCTAACAAATTCTAGTGTGGCCACAGACAGTAGCTCTGTATATATAGGTGTTGTTGGCACATATACGTACGGGCTGCCTGTCTTGGCGTAAATGTAGAAACAATGTCCAACATATTATGTTGTGGCCACAGACAGTAGCCATGTATATATTTGTGTTGTGGGTACAGATACGGACTGCCTGTCTTAGCGTAAATAAAAAAAAAAAGCGAGAAAAATAAATTGCAGTAAATAAATGACACACGGGAATTGTTTACGCAGTTCGGACCTCCCGTCCTACGTCTGCGGGGCCACACCCATGTGTAAATGCACTAAGAAAGTTTATTATAGATTTACATAGAACTCCTAACTAGTGATCCCTCACCAAGTTCTATTACACTGATCACTCTCACTTACACTTTGCAGTTACACGAAATCCTAAGTCCTCTTGGTGTCCGAGATCCCCTTGGTGTTTCGGCTAAGTCCCCTTAGCCTAGTGTGTGTATAACTAAAGAGAATGTTTTCTCTTATCTCACTTTGAATATAAAGAAAAATTGATTTCTCAAAAGTTATTTTGCACTTTTGATGACTCTACTATTTATAAAGAAAGCCTAAGATCTCTAAATACATTTGTTTCGATCTTCACAACCTTCAAAGTATCTTGCCCATATTTATCTTTCCTTTTTATCGAGATTTCATGGATTTAGGAAAGAATTGAATGTTAAATCTCCAGTTTCCTTTTTCTACATCTCGTTTGAAATAAGCAATTTGAGCATGGGCACTCTTTCTTTGTGTTGTAAATACTTGCCAATCTTTGGTAAATACACGAGATACTGCAAGAATATTTTCTTGATCTTCAAAGATCAAATGAGTTGTACATATATTCTCCGGCCCTACGTGGCGATGTCCTGGGCAAAGCTATACAAGAAAATAACTAAATGGACCATTAGTGACACAATATGTTCCATTAAAAATCGATGCTTAAGATGTAACACACAACTACAACTTCTAGGGAATTTATTTCTTAACACACATAATACTATATGATAAGGGGGAAGTGCATTTTCTTTAAATTCACAAGCATGGCCGCTACTTTCCATTATAAAGCATTTGACCACAATTAAAATGGCCACATTGTAATAGGAACTCCATAACTAAACAATTGCTGAACCTGTTGTAGCATCACCATATATTCACCATTATTACTTCACATTAAGAGGATCAATGGGACTGGAACAACCAGACACTTGGGTCCTAATTCTTCGTTAGAGTAATGAAAAAGTTTATCAAACGCTTCCATGCATAAATTAAACCAACTGTATTGACATCCTCAGCAGTTTGGATAGATTTAGGCCTCGAAAAATAGAGAGGAAATAAAAGTGAATGAAAGAATTAGGTTAGAGGTCGGCTTATAAAAGCGACCTCTAACCACATGGATCTGATACATCTTCCATTTGCTATTTGCACTCTGTTAACCATGCAAAAGGCATTGTTGTGAGTGATAAATATGAATGGAAGAAAACAATATTTGGTCTGTTTGGATAAATTCAGATTATCATTGTGCAAATGCTGCACATGTTTTCTTTCAAAATGATGATTAATTAATCTTGCGCTTCTGCAGGCCATAGATTTGGAAGTTGAAGAATACAATTCTGACGAAAAACTCAGCCATGGTTACTACTCTTAAGACCTATATGCTGATAAAGATGGTCAACTCTCGTGGTTTTATGCCGGGGTAAGAGTGGGAATTGGCATAGATTTGGAAGTTGGACTGCTTATGCGCTCATATCAAGCGACAACAAGAACTTTAAGACGGAGATTCCTTTAATGACTCCGGGTACTATTAGAAATATATATTATCCTTGTTAAAGGCAAATATGGAGGTTTTTAATGAACTAGTTCTAGGCATTAGGACAAGCGGAAGGGGAACGGGAATCATCATAGCTTCAGTTCCCTTCTTATGCATAAGTTTTGGTACAGAGAGTTGAGTTTGTAAATTATGGATGGTTTACAAGTTTTTTTTTATAAGGATGTGGTGAGCTGTATTTATCCTTTCTTTTCATTTTTTTCCTTTGAGGTTGATAGATTTCAAAGAAGAGTCTAAGAATTGTATTGATGTGGGCAAATTGAGTACAATAGAGTGCTCTTATTTATAAAGTGAACAAATCATAAAATAAGGAAAATTACCAAAACTACTTAGATATCAAAATATAGAAACTTCTTAAATACCTAAACTACGAAATATAGCAACTACTATAATTTCCTTAACACCCTCCCTCAAACTCAAGTTGGTTCAACTTGAAGTTGTCAATCGAATCAGTAAACCTGACAAATTTAAGGTTCGTTGCGGAGCAGATCAACGACCACCCAAGACGACAAATCTAAGGTTCGTTGCTGAGTAGATCAACGACCACCTAAGACGGCAAGAAAAATATTCTGATGTGGCAGAGTCAGAACAACGGAACTATAGAACAGCGGATATCAGAGTCGACGGAGTCGACGACAGAAAGATAGCAGAGTCGACGGAGTCGACGACGGACAGATAGCAGAGTCGACGTAGTCGACGACAGGCAAACGGCGAGTCGACATAGTCGACGACAGGCAAACAACGGAATTGACATAGTCGATAGCAGATAGCATGGTCGACATAGTCGACGACAGATAGCAAATAACGGAGTCGACATAACGACTAATCGGGCAGAGTCGACACAGTGTTATCAGGACGCACAAGCAGAGACGTCATATTGCACGGGCAGGCGAACATCAAGGAGCAGATTGGGTATGGTGTCCAGCGGCGGCGGCGGCGGATCTGGTGTGGGTGAGCAGCGGTGGCAGCGGTGGATCGGATCTGGTGTGCAACGATGTGCGGCGGAGCAGTTGCGCAGGCGACGAGGAGCAGCGGCTTGAGGGTGGATGCGACGGCGCGAGATGGAGCGAAGGCGCGGCGGTGCGCGGTGGACAGCGAGGCGGCGAGGGTCAGGCGAGCCTCCAAGACGGCAATGCAGTGGTCGGCGCGACACCAGGCAGCGACGCGGGTGACCAACACAATGCGACGTCGGCGGACAGTAGCGACTCGGGAGCCTCCGACGCGGACGACCAGCAGCGGCGGCGGACCAGATTTACAGACGGCGACAAGGAAGTCGGCCGGCGATGGGAGGCGTGAAGCACAAATCGCTCCCGACGACCTCGCTCCCGGGGACGGTGGCGCTGTCGAGGCAGGCAAGCGAAGACGGGGGAAGGCTACTCGAGACCGCAACGGGCGAGACTTCGCAACGGAGAAAGAAGAGGACAAGCCTGTTGCCGAAGCGCAGAAGGCCGCGATTGAGGGCGCGAGCGGAGAAGGCGCCGGAACGGCTGACGCGGTGATGCTGCAGCAGCAGCAGGTGACTTCGTGGAGATCGGGATCGCGAGCGGTGATGCAAAGAACAGTGAACGACGGCCGATGCGGCTGGTGCAGCGAGACGACTTGGCAGCGCTGGCGAGGACGAGGACGCGCTGGCGATGACGAGGACTCGGGTGTGCAGGGGCTGGTGCAAAGGCAGCAGGCGGACAGATGGAGAACGCGAGGCGGCTTGGCAGCGTTGTGTCTCGCACAACCAGAGAGGTCAGAGTGTCTCGCACGACCAGAGAGGACAGAGTTGTGTCTCGCACAACCAGAGAAACCCACGATTAGGGCTCTGAAAAACACAACCCAAAGCGAGAACAACAACGAGAGATCGAAAGAGACACCACGAATTGGTCGTCGACTTGAAAGTCGACCGACCTAATACTAGAAACCAAGCTCTGATACCATGATAATTTTCAAAGAAGAGTCTAAGAATTGTATTGATGTGGGCAAATTGAGTACAATAGAGTGCTCTTATTTATAGAGCTGAACAAATCATAAAATAAGGAAAGTTACCAAAACTACCTAGATATCAAAATATAGAAACTTCTTAAATACCTAAACTACGAAATATAGCAACTACTATAATTTCCTTAACAAAGGTTATGGTTTGATCCTTGTAAAAGCAAAGACGGACTCTCAATTACTGTAGATGTATTTCCATCGGCTTTCATCAAATGATATATAGAATTTAATTTCTGAAATCACTGTTAGGATGAGAGTTCACATCCTCATAAGCATGGCATGGTGTCAATTGAGTGCAAATTTTAGTGCGAGCAACACATATTATTTCCAAAGTCACAATCAAAGTCACTGCACTGTTCATTGTAGCATTTTTTATTTTTATTTTTTTTGGTACTTCATAAGCGAAACAAATTGTTTAATTTGTAATTTTGGTTTATACTATTTTGTCTCACTGTCTCCTATTTCTCCATTTTTTTGGTATCAATTTCTCTTACTTTTTTTTTTTGAAGAATCTCTTACTTTTTGTGTATCACTTGGTTGACTTCAATTTTAAATAAAGAATTAATCCTTAGCTTTGTTTAATTTTAGATTGACTCAATTGTTCATTCAACAAAAAAAAATTAATGTTGCTTTAAAATTTCAATTATATTCAGGAAACTAAATATATAATGTTGAAATCTACTAAATTTAAATACCAAAAAAAGAGAAACTTACTAAATTTAAACAACTTTTTTTAGTACGAAAATTTAAACAACTTACCTATCCGTTTAAACAATCAAAGAAGGCACATCACCAACAAAAAAAAAAAAGGCAAGTGGTAGGCCCCTTAGCTCGTAATTCATGGCTTTCTATATAATTTTTTTAAGAAGCTTACATATATGAATCTTCTATATATATAGATATATATATATATATATATATATATATATAAATATTTAAGTCTCGGGCCGCCCAGTATACAATCAAATAAGCAAAAGCACGTAATTAGAAATGTTGTTGGTTGACACAATTGAAGTGAGTGGTTGTTCCTTAATTAGTTACTCGAGTTCAAGTCATAAAAATTGAAACATCAATGTTGGGAGCTCCCTCCACTTATACGGTGCATAACTCGAGACAAATCCAACTCCAAATTCAGGATGATTTGGACCAAAAAAAAAAAGCAAGACATAATTACCAAAAAAAAAAGCAAGGCATGTTATTATAATTGTAGTGATATATAAGGACGGTTTAAGCCCGAGAAAAAGTGTCAATGTACGTAGCATAAAAGCCGTAATGTATATTTTTGCCGATCTTTACAATTAATATCCTAACTCGACTTTTGATTAAGTGATTATAAATAAGGATGGTTTAGGGTTCCAAATAAAATTAGAACTGCGCCTCTTTAATTAAGGAATCGACAGTTTGTGTTTCTCTAGTTTTCATACCAATGCAAGAGTATCATGATTACAATCATCGTCTTTTATCAAAAAAAGCTTTATGTTGTGGATCAATGTGGGGCGGTTTTTTTGTTGCGAAGAAGATATTCTTACTCCTCATTATCATGATTACAATCATCGTCATCCTGCCAAGACAATAAAGCTCATTGAGTATTCATATTGAAAAACGGAAATCTATGCTAACAACAAAATAATGGAAAATGAAAGTAAATAAACCACAACACTGCCTAGATGTGAAAATCCACTAAGTTGAAAACTCACACTTACACAAGACCCTTTTCTAGTGACTCCCTCACCATCTTGAGGCACTCTCTTTCACACTTACAATAGATTTTTACCCAAGTCCCCTTGGTGTGTCGAGCTCCACTCGACTGGACTACCCAATCCCTGGTGCAGGTCGAGATCCCCTCGACTAAAATACTCAAGATCCCTTTGGTGATAATTGAGAAATACAAAGAAAAATAAATGAACACAAGTTCGGAACCTGTTCTGTGGCGGCCCCCAATCCCGAGGTCGCCACGTGGGGAGGCGCGGCCCCGCGGTCCTGTCAGATCATTGACCAACTGGGTCTCACGCGCCACTAACGTCCTTTGCTACATCACAATTTCTTGATATGCGTGTTGTTCTCATTTCGTTAATCAGTTTAGTTAGACAGTTGAATCATTTTTAGCATTAAAAATAGTGGAAGTCTTAAATTTAAAGCAAGTAAAACAATTAAATTTATCATCATATAAAGCATCATTGTAAGAGCAACACCTATTGTGGAAAACCCAGGGGAAAGTACTATGTATATAGGCGACAATACTAAGCGATAATATATACAAGTACAAGTGTCTATCCGATCTCCCATTTCCCAAAAGTAAGCAAAATATCAAAATTGCACGTACTAGTAGGTCCTCGGCAATGATGGCAATCGAGATAAAGTCGCCCAAAATCCCCTTGCCCCTACTAGCACTGGGATTTGCACTCGACCATCACAAAAATCCAGATGGAGAGTACAGTTAGTAAGATTCCAACGAAGTACAGCAGAGCATTTATAAGAAAATAAATAGATACCAATAAACATGTCAAATAATCATGCGGAAACTAAACAGACAACTGTGCTAAGATCATCACATGAATAAATAACACGAGAGAAACAAAGTGTGTACTCGTCCCGATCAGACTAAACTGTACTTCGAACCCCCAGGATCCTTTCGGTGGGTGCCCCCACTTCCTTTCACCTGGTTCCTCGCGGTGCTTGCCGATACGTGCACCCTTAATGCAACTCGGGTTGCAATTCACCGAAGTGCCTGATCACACGTGCTACAGCCTAGTGTGCCATAAGTACACTACGAATATCAGGTGGTAGTAACTCGACCACAAACCCAAATGTATCACAGAATAGAGTACAATGACAAGGAATATGAAATCAACGATGGAAAAGTAAACCCTCAGCGACTTTCAGATGAAATCTTACGTACCTCAAAAAATGCACTCTGAAGTTCCACTCACGTCTCGAGATACGCGCAGACTCCTGACTATGGTCTCCTAAATTCCTAGTGTCCAATTAAATCATTTTTAATATTTTTCCTGATTTTCTGGATTTTTCCCATAATTTTCCACCTATTTTTCTTATTTTTCTGTAATTTATTTTATTTAAAATTGTTTTTAAATTAAAATTTAATATTATATTATTTAAATAAATGGGTGGGTCCCTGGACCGGGTTTGACCCGGTCACCCGGTCGACTCCGACCGGAGTCCAACCACACCGGGTCGGGTCAGTCCGGCCCAGTCGACAATCGGCCCGGCCCAATCGGGTCAGGGGCCCACGCACGCACACGCGTGCGTGCACCCTCCCCACCCCATCCTTCTTCCTTCTTCACATAGACTTTCGTCTCTGTTGTGTTTTTTTTTTTCTTTTTCCTCTGTGGTTTGGGTTGGGGTTCCACCCCAACCCGGTGGACTCGATGGCGGGGGAGACACCTGCCGTCTCCACCTGGCCGGTTCGGCCTCATGGCTAACCCCACTCTCGGCCTCCATGGCCGACGCACCAAACAACAACAAAAGTAAACGACTCACCTCCTTCCCGGCTTCTCCACCCTCTCTTCTCTCCTTCCAGGCTCCTTCTGCTCCTCCTCATGTATGTTTCTTATTCTTCCTCTCGGCTCGTGTGTGTGAGTGTCGGGTATGTGTGTTGTGTATGTGGGAGAGAGTGACGTAAGGGAGAGGAGAAAATGATGATGGTGTGTGGTGGAGTGTAAATGAGGGTAAGCTAGTTGACTTTGTGTCATTGACTCCAAAGTGTGACAAAGTGGGACACTCGCTTTGTGTTTCGGGCGTTTCGGCGCTTGGTTTCGCTTTCGAATCGTGATGTACGCGTACCGCCGCGTCATTAGCCACCCAATATCTATTCCATAGTAGTTACTTGACCAATCTTTTATTTAATTTGTGTGTTTTAGTTTCCCGACCTAGTGTACCCGCGATTCGCTCCTCGGTGCCGTCTTGACATGTTTCTCGAGGCGAACACCCGTTACACTATCTCGCTCGATTCAATGATATAAATACACACATGCGATGCTAGGTAAATAACTTGATATACACAAGACATCGCAAATAGGCAAACAATCACACAAAATCACTATTTACTTAGTCGGCGTGCCACGACTTATCTGCGGCATCCACGTGGATCGAGTTTGTCGTCAAGTACGAAAATAATCAATAATAACGGCGTAATTAAAATTTGGGCCGTTACAACTCTTCCCAACTAGAAAAGAAATTTCGTCCGAAATTTTAAATAACTTGATGTTTCGTACCATGAAATAGCTTGAGGGTAACGCTCCTCATAGTAGACTCGAGCTCCCGAAGTGAGTCCCTCGTACCATGATCTTTGCCAACGAACCAACACCTTATGGATCTCCCTGTTCTAAGAGTCGAATTGCGCGATCCGCAATTGCTATCGGTCGTTCCTCATATGTTACATCGGCGAAACCTCGATCTCTCTCAAGTCAACCATCGGTCTCGGTCCCGACCTAGCGGTCTTAACATCGAGATATGAAACGTAGGATGAACCACGACTAACTCTCTGGCAAGTCTAATCTGTAAGCCACACCGCCAACTCGTCTTTGCGACTCGAACGGTCATATGTATCTCGGCGTCAATTTCCCTTTAATCCCAAATCTCTGCTTGGCCATTCCATTGGGAAACCTGCAGATAAACCATGTCGCCCTCTTCATAGCTCATACCACTCGTGGTACTTATCCGCATATTTCTTTAAATCTGTCATGTCTTTGCCCGAAGTCTTTCCGTCGAATCGCCTAATCTTCTCTCGTGTGATCAACAACTATACGTGGCCCAATCGCCGTTGTATCCTCGAGGCTGCGCCCACACGCGGGTGATCTGCGGGGCACGCCATCTGACGCCTCAAACGGAGGCATCCGATACTCGCTTTCGATAGTTGTTATTGTAAGCAAACTCACACAGCGGTAAATAATCCTCCCAACAACCTCCAGCTGCAAAATACAAGCTACGAGCATGTCCTCCAGAATCATGTATCGTCTCTCAATGTCCGTCTGTACGAGGATAGTAAGTTGTACTAAATTGGAACTGGTGCCAAAGCTGTTCCTACATCGCCTCCTAGAATTTCGAAGTCAACCTAGGATCACGATCGGATACAATAGAGATTGGCACCCCATGCAATCTAACGATATCCTCTCGAAGATAATCATTCGGTGTGGGAACGAATATCTCATAGAAATAGGAATGAAATGCGCCGATTTCGTTAGTCGTCAATCACAACCCAAACCGCATCGTGTCTCCTCGTAGTCTCGGTAACCCACCCGACAAAATCCATAGTGACGTGTTCCCATCTCCTTTGTGGAAATGGTAGTGGTTGTAGTAAACCGCTCGGTCTCCTGTGCTCACCTTGACTTGTTGGCGAGATATGACAACTCCGACGTACTCGCAAACGTCAGCCTTCATCCCTGGCCACCAAAATAATCGCCTCAAATGATGATACATCTTGGTCCGACCAAGATGAACCGTGTAGCGAGACCTGTGCGCGTCCTCCAAAATTCCGTCCCGTATCTCCGGAAGTGCAGGTATCCACAACCTCCCTCGGTGTCTCAAACACTGATTTGTTGACTCTGCCCAATCCGTACACTCCGGATCTCGAGCCATACCACTGAACCGCTCATAGAGCTCATCAGTCCTTTGACACTCGGCAACTCGCTCGATAGATACCGTTAGAACTCTCATCTGACAACAAATATATGGCTCGGTCGTAGTAAAAACATCGGTCAGGCTTATAAGCGACGCAGCGCTTTGTAATAAGCCATACTCGTGCGTCATATATGTCGCACTATCGTCTGTCGTCAAACCGCTCTGCTCTCAATGCGTCAGCTACGACGTTCGCTTTCCCTGGGTGATACTCAATAGTGAAGTCGTAGTCCTTCAGTAACTCAAGCCATCTCCTCTGACGCATGTTCAGATCTCTCTGAGTGAAAATGTATCTCAGACTACGATGATTAGTGTAGAGTACAAACCGCCCTCCGTAGAGATAATGCCTTCAAGCCTTCAGTGTAAAAACGACCAAGCTCCAAGTCATGCACTGGATAGTTAACCTCGTAGGGTCTCAGTCGTCGGGACAAGTAAGCTCTTGGTCTACCCTCCTGCATTAAAACGCATCCAAGTCCAATGCCGATGCATCCGTATACACCGACAAGCTCTTTTGCCGGCTACGGCAATGTCAACACTTTGGTGCGCGAAGTCAATCTCCTCTTCAACTCCCGGAAAGCTTGCTCACACACCCTCGACCAATCAAATTTAACATCCTTCTTGGTCGGTCTAGTCATCGGTCTTTGCGATCGAGGAAAAGTCTTGTACGAATCGGCGGTAGTACCGTAGTCCCAAAAACTCGAATGTCAAAAGCAGATTCAGGCGTCCTCTAGTCAATAATTGCCCGAATCTTCTCTGAATCCACATAGATACCTTGATCGCTAATGACATGTCCTAGAAACCTCACTGCACTCAGCCAGAAATCACACTTGCTAAATTTTGCGTACAGTCTATGCTCTCTCGGTGTCGTCAAAACCGCTCTGAGATGACTCGCATGCTCCTCACGAGTCATTTTGTAAATCAAGATGTCATCAATAAAGACGATGACATATATGTCCAAGTATGGTCTCAAGACCCTGTGCATCAAGTCCATAAAGATCGACGGGGCATTAGTCAGCCCAAAAGGCATGCTGTAAACTCAAACAACCCATATCTTGTCTTGAAAGCGGTCTTCTTGACGTCCTCTTCTCGAATCCTCAGCGATGATAACACGAACGCATATCAATCTTGAGAAAACTTGGCGCCGATCAAACGATCAAAAAGGTCGTCGATCTGGGGAATGGGTAACGGTTCTTAATTGTCACACGATTCAACTTCGTAGTCTATGCATATCCTCATTGAACCATCATTCTTCTTCACAAATAATATCGGAGCTCCCAAGGTGACATGCTTAGGGTGAATGAAATCATTTTCCGATAAGTCATCCAATGCCTCCCGACCTCCTCGTGCTCGACGGTGACACCGGTAAAAGTCTCGCTAGCGATCGGTGAGTCCACAGTATCGGCTCAATGATGAACTCAATCGCTCGTGGCGGTGGCAATCTGGTAAATCATCTGGAAATACGTCGACGAAGTCTCGGACTCTTTGGAACATCTTCAATCCCGACTTTAATCCTAACCTCGGCTCAACTATCATTGCGAATGCCTCCATCTCTTGAGTCGTAGCTAGTCGGCCTCTAGTAATGGGTAGTGCGGTAGCGACTCGGTAAATGTGAACTCGGAATCCTCGAAATCAAAACGTGACGGTCTTACGGAAGCAATCCGGTTGTGCATGATATGTCGCTAACCAGTCCATCCCTAAAAGTGCGTCAAACTCGAGGTACTACAGGACTCGTAAGTCTATCGACAAGCGATGCCCCTCTACCTCTATCGTGCGGTCTCGACATATCCAGGTTACGGTATATCTTATCCCCGAGAGGAGAGGTCGTGCGAGGACAAGGTGTGTGTCTAGCGTCGTGATGTTAACCACTAACTCTCCTACCATGCGTCAAAGCAATAAATGATAATGTACTACCGAGAATCTATCATAACATGCATCGGTCTACCCATAATAGATAACGTACCCTCGGCGAGATGCAGTCGCATCTCGATCCTGGCTCGCGCAACGCATGTGCTCTCTCACAGCGACCACTGTTGTGCTCTGGTAATGTCGGTGGTGCCCTGCAGTTAGCTTTCAGGTGCCTTTTCTGACCACAACGATGACATCGACGTTTCTCCTGCCTGTCTCCGAATCTCTGACCCTGACCCTGGTCTCTCTGACCCCTGTCATGGCCTCCCTGATCCCTATCCTGACGATCGCTTGTTGTGGCGATGTCGCTTCTGCTTGCGTGGGTGCGAGTGCTAAGGCGTGCGTTCTTGGCTATCCTCGTCTTTGGGCCAGGCATGTCCCGATGATCAACCCTATGGTCCCTATCTCGTCAATCATCTCGGCGACCTCTGTCAAGCTGATCTCTCTGTCTCTTCGGTCTCCGATCTAACCGAGAACCCTGACATACCTGTACTGCAGTACCTGTCGTACGCATGCCCTCTCTCTCCAAGAGCAGTGTCTCATAAGATAATGCTCGACCGTACACCTCTGAAGAGTAGTAGCACTGTCGAGACTATCGCGTCGCAATCGCTCATCAACACCACGTACGAAATAGTAAATGCGAAGCGTCTCGTGCCCGCAACATCCATCGAGAACGTAATAGGTATCGGTGCGCTCCATGTCTTGCATCGATGAGCGGTTAACTGTCGTAGGGCCGAGAAAATCCTCCTCAATCTCGGCCTCACACTGCGTGGGAATGAACTCGTCGTAGAACAACTCTCGAAACTCGCCCATGTCGGCGGCTTCGGGTGGATATCCGAGATAAGTCATCCACCAAACATTTGCATGACCTCTCGGACACGCTCGGATAAAATGCGCATGTTGTCATCATTCCGCATCGAACTTATGGAAACGCCCGATGCGAAACTATCCACTTCCCTGCCGCCTCGGGGTCTCCACCTCAGTAGAAGTATCCCGTTGAAACTTCATAAACTCTCGATAAGCTTCGCCTCGGGGTCAAGACGAATGCGGAAGTAGAGAGCTGTAGTAGGCTGGCTACTCGGTAGTCATAGGTGGGGCGTAAGAGTCGAAGTCTCTAATGGTATCACAATAGCTAGTGCGAGACTCCACTCGGCCGTGTCTCGAAAGTGGTGTATCGGTAGGCATATGTGGTGTGTCGGGCGACGCGTGTGCTGTCACGTAGTGCGACGAAGCTGTGGGAGCTAGTGCTGCTGATTTTGATGGCGGCTGTGCATGCGGCTTTGAGCCCTAAGTAGCTGGAGGATCTTTGTCAACTGGGCATCGTGGGCTGCAAGTCGATTCTTTTATGCTCTGAGTCGATACGGTAGTAGTAGTGGTGTCCCTAGTAGGATCACTAGTACGTCCTATCTCAGGCTGTGTCGAGGATTGTCCGTCCATCGTGATATGTGTCGAAAAGTGTGTGTCGAATCAGCCTCGGTATATATACGTGTTAATTTATCATTTACAAAAAACATAACACGTGTATAAACTCTAAGTCTACCCGCCTCACCATCACTTCCCAACTAGAGTTCTAAGGCAAGTATATCGGGTTTCCACATCTAAATTTTTTTTTAAAGTCTTATGCTCTTTCAGTTAATTTCTCGAGGTTCCTAGAACTCTCGCTCTGATACCACCCGTGGTGGCCCCCAATCCCGAGGTCGCCACGAGGGGAGGCGCGGCCCCGCGGTCCTGTCAGATCATTGACTCATTGGGTCCCACGCGCCACTAACGTCCTTTGTTACATCACAATTTCTTGATATGCGTGTTGTTCTCGTTTCGTTAATCAGTTTAGTTAGACAGTTGAATCATTTTTAGCATTAAAAACAGTAGAAGTCTTAAATTTAAAGCAAGTAAAACAATTAAATTTATCATCATATAAAGCATCATTGTAAGAGCAACACCTATTGTGAAAAACTCGGGAAAATACTATGTATATAGGCGACAATACTAAGTAGTAATATATACAAATACAAGTGTCTATCCGTCTCCCATTTCCCAAAAGTAAGCAAAATATCAAAATCGCACGTATTAGTAGGTCCTCGGCAATGAGCGATCGAGATAAAGTCGCCCAAAATCCCTTGCCCCTACTAGCACTGGGATCTGCACTCGACCATCACAAAAAGCCAGATGGAGAGTACAATTAGTAAGATTACAACAAGTACGCCGAGCATTTATAAGAAAATAAATAGATATCAATAAACATGTCAAATAATCATGCGGAAACTAAACAGACAACTGTGTTAAGATCATCACATGAATAAATAACACGAGAGAAACAAAGTGTGTACTCGTCCCAGTCAGACTAAACTGTACTTCGAACCCCCAGGATCCTTTCGGTGTGTGCCCCCACTTCCTTTCACCTGGTTCATCGCGGTGCTTGCCCGACACGTGCACCCTTAATGCAACTCGGGTTGCAATTCACCGAGTTCCTGATCACACGTGCTACAGCCTAGTGTGCCATAAGTACACTACGAATATCATGTGGGAGTAACTCGACCACCAACCCAAATGTATCACATAATAGAGTATAATAACAAGGAATAGAAAATTAACGATGGAAAAGTAAACCCTCAGTGACTTTCGGATGAAATCTTACGTACCTCGAAAAATGCACTCAGAAGTTCCACTCATCTCGAGATACGAGTCCGACTCCGGCCATTTGTGGTCTCCTAAATTCTTGGTGTCCAATTAAACCATTTTTAATATTTTTCCCGATTTTCTCGGATTTTTCCCATAATTTTCCACCTATTTTTCTTATTTTTATGTAATTTATTTAATTTAAAACTATTTTTAAATTAAAATTTAATATTATATTATTTAAATAAATGGGTGGGTCCCTGGACTGGGTTTGACCCGGTCTACCCGGGTCGGCCTGACCCGGTCCAACCGGGTCGGCTCGGACCAACCGGGTCGGGCCCGGGCCCACCGGTCGGGTCGGGTCGGGCCCAGACCGGATTGGTCAGGGTTGCACGCACGCACGCGCGTGCGTGCGCACCCCTCCCCACCCCATCTCCTTCTTCATAGAGACTTACGTCTCTGTTGTTTTGTTTTTTTTATTTTCTTTTTCCTCTGTGGTTTGGGTTGGGGTTGCTCTCCACCCAACCCCGGTGGACTCGATGGCGGGGGAGACACCCCTGCCATCTCCCCTGACCGGTTCGGCCTCCATGGCCGAACCCCCTCTCGGCCTCCATGGCGACGCACCAAACAACAACAAAAGTAAACGACTCACCTCATTCCCGGCTTCTCCACCCTCTCTTCTCTCCTTCCCCGCTCCTCCTTCCTCTCCTCCTCCTCCTCTCTGTTTCTTCTTCCTCTCGGCTTGTGTGTGTGAGTGTCGGGTGTGTGTGTTATGTATGTGGGAGAGAGTGACGTAAGGGAGAGGAGAAAATGATGATGGTGTGTGGTGGAGTGTAAATGAGGGTAAACTAGTTGATTTTGTGTCATTGACTCCAAAGTGTGACACAACCTGGGACACTCCTTTGTGTTTTCGATCGTTTCGACGCCCGGTTTCGCTTCCGAATCGCGATGTACGCGTACCGCGCGTCACTAGTCACCCAATATCTATTCCATAGTAGTTACTTGACCAATCTTTTATTTAATTTGTGTGTTTTAGTTTCCCCGACCTAGTATACCCACTGTTCACTCCTCAGTAGCCGTCTTGACACGTTTCTCGAGGCGAACACCCGTTACACTATCTCGCTCGATTCAATGATATAAATACACACATGCGATGCTAGGTAAATAACTTGATATACAACATTGCAAATAGGCAAACAATCACACAAAATCATTATTTACCTAGTCGGCGTGCCCTGACCTATCTGCGGCATCCACGTGGATCTGAGCTGTCGTCCAAGTCTGAAAATAATCAATAATAACGGCGATATTAAAATTTGGGCCGTTACATGTTCTCACATCATTGCACAATGTGAAATGATGTGAGAACAGTTACAAATGATAACTCAACTCAAGGCTACATTTTTAATCGAATGGGATACAAAACTCTGATGTGCCTTGATTATTATATAGCATGTCTTCCAGTTGCTTCAGATCATAATAAATCTCATCTTGATAACCTCCAAGATCCAGCCAACCACCTTTAACTAATTTAGTTCTATATATCTCCAAATGAACTCTGTTGCAACTAAAATGATTTATCTTCTGTTCCAACAGTCAATATTTGTAGTTCGGTTGCCACATGAGTCTTCTGCAGAACCAATCCTTCAGATAAGGATGAAGAAATAACTTCTCAGATATGGATTGTGTGTTGTTAGCAAAATAATCATGCTCTGTTGTAACAGATACGACTTGTGTGCTGTTGCAACAGGATGCGATTTTTGTCTACTGTCAAAGCCAACAAAATCAACCAACGAATCTTCATATCAAATCTCAACAAATTAGTTGGCTTCAGATAACTTTTGTAGCAACTGTTAAGATGTTCATTTTGTTGTCATAATCATCATCATTGTTTATTGCCACAGCATTTACCATTCAAACAACTTTTATATAATGAGTATTTAACCTCCATATCTAGAATCTTCAACAAACAAGAGATAGATACAAATAATGACAATTATGCACTTGTAAAATGTGACTCTAACACATATGAACTACAAGAAATAAACCATGACGGCAAGTGCAAATTAATGCACTTCTTGGTGGAAGTTAACGGGGATTTGATGTTGGTTTTAAAGTACTCAAATTCGAATGATCCTCTATAAGAATACTTAATTTTTAAGCTTGATTTTGGGAAAAGAGAATCACACTCCGTGACCAAGTCGATTATTTGAAAAATATTCGATCGATGTTCTTAAGTACTCGCGACGCTTCTATCTCTGTCATAGTCTTTGAAAAGTCATGCATCTTCATCAAAACTTATCATTCGTTGAGGTCTAGTGATAAGTCTAAGAATTGTTAGGTTTAGAGACACTGCAATGACACACTTTATTAATCACTATAATAAACTCGTTAATTACAATGCAGGGGCTTAACTCTAATTTATAGACTCACATAAGAATACTCCTAATCCAACTAGGAGACCCTAAATAGACTCATACTCTAACTCAAAGTCATAATCAAACTCAAACACTAATCTAATTTAGATTACAACTCCAACATCCCCATAATATAAATTACCTATCTGAATTAAAAAATAAAACATCATCCCCCCATAATTCAGATTGTCATGATCTTCCACTTGATCTTCTCTCGAATGCAGATCTCGACCTCCATCGACGACATCCTTTATCGTTCACCCGGCATCTATCTCGCACATCTTCCTCAATGCTGAATAGTGTACAAGGCACTCGATTGCTTTCATCATCAATGACATTATCATGGGCGATCTTACAATCCTGAAGTCGAGCTAGTTGTCCCACACTTCTTTGTGGTCTGCTACTGGTACGTTGGGGTCTAGCGTCAATACCAACTGAAGTGGAAGCTTCATCCTCACATCTAATTGTTGATGGTTGAGCAATATTTTTTCCTTTTATGTCCCAAATCAACGCACTCTTCTTATCAAACTTGACATCTCTGCTAACAATGACTGCATTGGGAACTGGATTGTACAATTTGTACGTTCCAATCCTCCCTGGAATATAGCAAATAAATATGACTTTCACGCCTTTGTCATCTAACTTCTTCCTGTTAGCATCAAGAACATGTACGTATGCAGTGGATCCAAACACCTTCGAGTGTTTGACACTTGGATTGTAACCACTCCAAGCCTCTTCTGGGGTTATATGGGACACACCTTTTGTGAGAGACCTATTGATAAATAAAGCCGAACATGCAATCTGCTAGCTTCACTCAAAAAGAATCAGGTAGACATTTGGCCTTCAACATACTATGAGCCATGTCTATAATTATACTATTCATCCTCCCTGCAACATCATTATGTTGCGTTGTCTGTGGTGGCATGATCTCATGTTTAATCCCATGACGATCACAAAACTTTGAAAATGTCGAGGACGTGTACTCACCACCACTATCTATCCTCAAAGTCTTGATCTAGTGTCCACTCTGTTTCTCCACAGTTGCCTTGAACTTCTGAAAGCAACTAAAGGCATCAGATTTATTCTTTAAAGTATACACCCAAATCATCCTGCTGCAGTCATCAATAAAAGTCATAAAATATTTGCTTCCTCCTAGTGAAGCGGTTGCATTGGACTATAAACATCTGAGTGAACAAACTGTAGTAGAGATTTGGCACGCCTTGGAGTGTTGGAAGAAAACGTTCGTCTATGTTGCTCCCCCAAAATACACCCCTCACAAAATTGCTTTGGATGTTGAATGACAGGCAATTCTTTCACTAAATTCTTACGAGTCAACAACTTCAGACTTTTGAAGTTCAGATGACCATATCTTAGATGTCATAACCATGATTCACCAGAAACAATGGATTTAAAACACGAATAAGATCCAGTCTTAATCTCGATCTGAAATAACCTATTTTTCAAAGGAGACTTAAGAATGATCATACCTTTATAGTCAAATACAGTGAGATGGCTATCTTTGAAATTCACTTTGTACCCCTTCTCTAGCAATTGCCCCAAACTTAGCAAATTGCATGTCAATGTCGGTACATATAACACATCTGAAATATACTGATGATCACCATTCTCCAACTGGATCATAATTCTTCATTTTCCCTTAACTTGGAAGTTTCCTATCATCAGCAAACTTGACCTCTGTCAACATTGACTCATCCAACTCATCAAAGAATTCTTTATTGCCACACATGTGGTTAGAGCATGCACTGTCGAGATACCACATGTTACTCTGAGCATTCTCTGGGTGATGAAATCATCATTAGTGTCGATGATACTCCTCATCTTTATATGTACGCTCCTCGGACTCAGACTACGACTTTGATGATTGTTTTATCTGCATTGTCTAGCTATATGCCCAAATTTGCGACGGTTGTGTAACGAATACGATTTCTCACTACAAAAAAACGCCCAATCGAAACGAAAATTTGCATTCTTGATTAACATAAATTCCGTCTCTAATTCAATTTTGCAACGGAACAGAGACGGAATCTATTCCGTCTCTAAAATTGTCGTCACTGATTTAGTCAGCAACGGAAATGTGTTTCCGTTGCTGATTAGAGACAGATTAGAGACGGAATTTAGAAACGGAACAGAGACGGAACATAAATGGACATTCTTTCAAAGTGAATGGTTTTGCTTGCATTCCGTTGCTAATTAGAAACGGATTAGCAACGGATTAGCAACGGACTTTACGAATTTCGTTGCTAATCCGTTGCAAATTAGAGACGGATTAGCAACGAATTCATAAATTTCGTTGCTAATCATGTTGCTAATTAGAGACAATTAGCAACGGACTTTTACGAATTCCGTTGCTAATCCGTCTCTATTCCGTTTCTAAACTCGTTTACCCAGTTTTTTTCATTCTATTTCTTCACAAATTAGAGACGGATTAGCAACGAAATTTATAAATTCCGTTGCTAATCCGTCTCTATTCCGTTTCTATGCCCAGTTTTTTTTTTTTTTTAAATATTCACAAGAATCAAATTGGTTCTCCAAAACTTCTAAAACTAAAAATAACAACAGGACTGCTTCATCACTGCACCCCCTCCAACAACTCCTTGGGGGTGCTAACATCCCAAAAAAAACAAAATTTCACATACATACACTAATCAACAGTATATATCAACAACAAAGACTCAAATGAGAAAAAACATATAATTCGATATTAAAAAAATTTATATATTCACGAAACGTAGTCAAGTATAATAAATGTCTAAGATACCAAACTATCCACAAAAAAACCACAATTCTCATTGTTCTACAACAACCATAAAAATACCTAAGTATCATAAAGTTGTCAATCCCTCCTATCCCTCGTTGTGCTAGCACCTGGGGTGTGCTAGCATCGACATCTGCGTATCTTCTCTTCTTTCTCCCTAACGACTCGAGACCGTAGACACGTCCTTTGGGACACTCACCCTCCACCTTGTAGTACACCGCATCATCATCCATTTGGTGGTCCGGTGTAGTCCAGGTCGACTCACGACGTCTCCTTTGGAGCTTAGCTGCATGGATCAACAATAAGCAACTAAAATGATATGCTTGTAAGATCAAACAATGGTGGCTACCACAGACTTCACAATTTACACAAGTTGAAACAATTCTCTCCTACGCACATCTACGAGCCCTCAAAAACATTCAAATCAGTTATAGCTTAGATTACATCTATTCACATTATTTAAGTCTTCTTTTCCACTATTGTTACCATGAATTGATGGTATTTGTTGTCTTTTACATTAATTCACTACCAATATTGAAAAGAAAAGAAAAACACACAAACACACATAATGGTAACAATATAATAGTAGCATTAAATTACCTTAAGCTTTACTGCTCATTTTCGTGATTTCAATAACTCTACTTTTGATATACGTCTTCCTGCATAGAAAGATCAAAGGTATAAGTAATTACTTACAAAAAAAATCATAAATGCACAAGGAAAAAGAAATAAAGATTTAAGGAATGCCCGCGCGACCCTTAGAGAGGCATTGCAGTACAAACAATCCAAAATAATTAAGTTACTAGATAGCAACTCGAGTGGCTGTTGACATGTGAAGCTTACAAATGATCAATGGCATCACTCAGTTAAACAATTCCATTCTAGTTTTCTACCATAGGCAACCCTTGGCTAAAGCCCAATCTACACGACCACCTAAACAACAAAATATGGGTATTTAACTAGTTATGAAACATCAAACTGAATCATACTAAAACACATTAAGTAAGGGTAAGTACAAAGGTTGGCTCCTTAAATCATTCCTATCGAGGACTTCATGTTTTAGAAATTACAAACAAGCATCACACCATAAACATATTGACATATATGTGTGCATTCACCAATAAATACAGTTACACAAATCATAGTATGTTATTTAGAAAGAAATTCAATATCTCATAGATCAACGACATTAAATAAATATAAGAAATCAAGATAGAAATGTACACAGGAATGTAATTTGATTGGCACGGAATGACATTTTGCATGGGGCTAGAACCATAACAATGATGATGATGAGAACCCTTATTGTAATTTTAAGAATAAAAGTAACAACGAAATCACGAGAATGGGAAGGCGGGTTACAGATTTTCCCATTTCCATTGACCACCTCTTGATATTGGTAAGACATGGTCGATGGTTAGGTTTTCACGTGAACAACAAGTACATGTTGATAGAAAAATGTCATATAGGCCCTAAAACTATTTTAATAGAACTAACATCATGCACAATGGAATCATACGAAACCATAAGCGCACGAGAAAACAACAAAGTAGAGCATCAACATCATTTTGCTTAAGTAATATTCTTGGCTTTTGCCCTTTCCACGAAAGTTGCATTTGTACTATTCTCTTCTTAATTTAAATATACAAACTAGAAGTGTTTTCTTATATCCCCAAAATAAGAAATTTGCTTTCACATCCACTTGAGTTTTTAACTAATACCCTTTAGCAGAGCCCGGAGGCAACATGTTGCTCCTACCAACAAAAATGAACCCTTACTACATCACATGAATCATTTCATTTGGACATTAGAAAAATTAATCTTGGCATATTTCTTCTTCACATGACTATACTGAGTCACTTGCAAATAGCTTAGTAAGATCAAATATTCAATGACAAGGACAAGTAAACAAGCGCGTGCAAGTTACGAGCACACAGGGCAAGCTATCAATTACGCGTTGAGGGAAAAGTTATTAGGGACCACTCTACGCCTCAAATTATAGTTATAATAGGAAGTTTCAGTTTTATTGTCACTAATAGTATCTCTTGTTTTGAAGTATTAACAATTGAATGCATGTCCAATTAATATGCATGTATATGTGCAATAAGCCTACTTTCGAAATTCTTTGCATCAAGTACCAACCAACAGAAATCAACAATGACAGTTAATGAATCAAAATAAACAACTCAACAAATGGAAAAAAATACCAACAACCATAATCGATCATCGAACTTAAGAAACACAAACAACCAGAAATTATTGCTACAATTATTTATACTTTTGTAATTCCTATTAGATCATAAAGTTCACATTTTAGAATTACGATTTCATTTTAACACTTCAAATTCCATTTTCAAGTCATAATGAAGTGAAATCACTTGAAACTCATTTATGTATTTCAAATTAGGTTATAAACCAGTTTCAATTTCACACGAGTTCAAACCAATATAAACTCAGGCAACTTCTTTTTAAAGTCCTCAAATACTCTTCATAACACTTTTCCATGTGTTTTTGAACTCCAATTAGAGTTTCAAACAGTTAATTTAATTTGTAAACCAATACAAGCTTATCTATGAATTCTAAAATTCAAATCATAGGCTATGCCTATTCCAAACCTCAATTAGAAACTCTTAATGAGTCTCAATTTGACTTGTTTCAACAACAACATCATTCACCATGGTTTAGCAAAATCATTATTAATTCTAACTCAATTGAAACTCATACGAGTCTCTGTTTCATCAAGGAACAAATATTTGTCCGACTATATCAACAAGCAATGGCATAAATTTTTACAAATTACAGTAACGAACAATTGAAACAAATTTAAAACTAGGATCTCATCATTAGAACCCCTTGGTCATTATCACTTTCTCATCATTTTATTTAATGTAATTTCAAAACTTCCTCCACAATTCCTCCAACAGTGTGGACGCAAAGGCCGCCTCCTCGAAATCTTTGCTCTGTTTAGAGAAGGACACACACAACCCCGCCATGTGCGGTGCAGCCTGGCCTGAACATGAGAGTTCAGCGCGGTGCTGCGCCTTGATACCTCCCAAGTTACACAATAGTGCAAGCAATGCTCCTACACTTGTGTTTTTTACATTGATAAGTTGATCGAACTCATCACTACCATTGAAACCACCAAGAACACCACCATCACAATGAAAAACTCGAACCACAATGATTTTTACATCGTCACAAACCATCTATTCTATTTCCCTCTCTTAATAGATACCACACTAATTAATAAAACCCCAAAACCCTCAACACCCTTTATTCAACAAAAGATCTACAAACACACTCGACGCATACCTCTGTTCAAATCCAACGCCTTCTCTGTCAAATCACGAACGGCGGCGAAGCCTAATCACGAACATGGCGAGGGACGACGACGAACAAGCTTTGAAGATGATGATGAAGATGGCGAGGACGACGACGGCGAACAGAAACGGCGAGGGCTTCGGAGCAGCGGCGATGGTAGAGGGCGAAGGCTTCGGAGCCTCCAACCTCCGGCAGACGGCAGAGATTTTAGGGTTTCGGAGAGAGATTTCGGTGAGAGAAAGAGTTGACGGTGAGTGAGATTTCAGTGAGAGAGAGAGAGCGTTGATGGTGAGTGAGATTTCGGTGAGAGAAAGCATTGATGGTGAAAGAGATTTCCGTGAGATTTCAGCGTGAGAGCGAGAGAGAGAGTAGACGGTGAGATTTCGGAATCGGGAGGGAGAGAGAGAGAGAGAGAGGGAGAGTGTTCTATAAGGCGTCTCCGTTTTTCAATCGTCGATATCGACGCGTGCACGAATCTCGAGACGTAATGGAGGGTTGTAAAAAATTAAAGTTTTGGTGGGAATGTTGGCGCCATTTTTTGAGACGGAATTAAATTTCGTCTCTATTCCGTCTCTATTTAGTCTCTCGATATCTCTCTATTCCGTCTCTGAATCATTCCGTCTCAATTCCGTCTCAAACCATTTTTTCTTAGCAACGGAACTAAATTCCGTTGCTAATTCTGTTTCTAAATATCCATTTTCTTGTAGTGTCTCTGTTGATCACGACCGTCTCGTCCACGACCTTTATTTCTATCCCACCACTACTGATTATTATTCTGACCTCTGCCATTGTTGTTGACTTTATCGCGGCCTTTGAACCCATAATTCTTGTTTAGCTTCGGGACAACTGTAGTCTTCAATGCCTGCTCAATAGGCTTGACTTTTTCACTTTTTTCATTGATTCGTTGTTCATGTGCTCGTAATGAACCAATGATTTCTTCAACTGACTTGGTCTCATAATCTGTCCCGGACTCCATAATAGCAGCTACTACGTAGTCGAACTTCGTGGTCAAGGTGCGCAAAATCTTCTCGTTCACATCGAGATCGGCGACATCTTCGTCATTCATCTTTAAGCGATTGACGATTGTCCGAACACGATTGATGTACTTCTCTATATCTTCGGAGTCGTCCATCTCGATCAACTCGATTGGTCGCCTCAAAGTTTGCAACCGAACTTTCTTGGCTTTGTACACCACTTGTAGGACGTCTCTAAAGTGTCCCACGCTTCCTTTGATGTCTTTGCCAGTTGCACTTTCTCAAACGCCACATCATCAAGGGTTTGCAAAATAAAATAAAGTGTCTTCTGATCTTTCTTGCGAAGCTCCTTTTGTGTCGAGGTAGCGGTGGCCCCTGGGTCTTCGAACCCATCTTCAACTACTGCGAGCAAGTCTTGAAAACTGAACAAGACTCTCTTCTGAGTGCTCCATCTATCAAACTTCTTCCCATCGTATATTGGAAGAATAGGTTGAACTTGGCCGCCCCTAGATGTCGCCATAATTCACACCAAATAAGAAAATCAAAAATCTCAATTTTGATTTTAACTCTCTGTCGCACACACTTTGAACAAATTGTTCAAATCTTCGTTTCTTACGCAAAACAAGAAACGGGCACGCTTCGATCTCTCGATAGATGCGAAGCACAAATTCTTTGTTCGATCTTGAACAAAGTCTCACACCGCAGAGATCTAAAATCTCGGTCTCACTCTCACTGAGATCTCGGGATCTCACTTTTGCTCGATACCATGTTAGGTTTAGAGACACGCAATGACACACTTTATTAATCACTCTAATAAACTCGTTACTTACAATGCGGGGGCTTAACTCTAATTTATAGACTCACATAAGAATACTCCTAATCCAACTAGGAGACCCTAAATAGATTTATACTCTAACTGAAAGTCCTAATCAAACTCAAACACTAATCTAATTTAGATTACAACTCCAACAAGAATATCAAATTTATTGAGTCATCAGATTACTCCAGGGGAAAACAAATTTCTTCAACTCTTTTTGAAGCAAATAACTATAGCTCTCGTGATCCACGTCCTACATGGATAATTCCAACCACTGAAAAAAGTAGGTAATTTTATTTATTTATTTATTTATTTTTGCCACAAAAAAAATGTTCATGGATAATTAAATTGAATTAATAATACTGGATTGTGTTTTTTTTTTTTTGGGTAGAAGATTGTGTTATTTTTCAAAGATTGTTGTACTGACTTTCAGGTTTATAATTGTTAGATTGACTGAGTGCTTTAATGGATTTTTGGCTTGATTAGTACACCTAAGAAAATTTTTTATCAACCCAACACATCTTCAAAACTTATTCCCCAACTAACACATTTTTTGTCCGTCGGCGCCACCATCTTTGGGTGAGGTGGCCACGTTGCCCCCATCTCTCCCCCCCGACACCCCCTGCACAAACCCTAGTCCCCAACCCCTTTGCCGCTCTTTGCTGCCGCGCCGCCGCGCCTGCTGCCGCTTGCCGGTGATTCCTCTCCACTTGGCCGCTACCATTTGCTGCTGGCTGACCTGCCACCGTCCCCACCGCTCCGCGCGCTCTTGCTCTCCCACCGATCGTTTCGTTCCGCTCCGTCGCCGCGCGGGCGCCGCTCGCTCCGCCGCTATGCCGCGATCCATTGGCTCGCCCGCGCCATGGGTGCGGCCGAATCAGCGTCCGCCATGGGTTCGGTCATCGCCTCAGTCACGATTCGCGGCATCAAGCGGGAGCAGAGCGGCGGAAGCGAGCTTGGCGATTGCTGGCGAGCAGTGACGGAGCGGAACGAGGCGGCGTGGTGGGAGCGAGAGCGGTAGCAGCGGCATTAAGCGCAGTTGGTAGCGGTGGGATTTGAGGTGGCAGCGGCGCGGTAGCGTGCGGGAGAGGAATCACCGGCAGCAAAGGGCAGCAAGCGGCCGGCGTTAAGCAGCAGCAGCGGGGTTGGGGGACTAGGGTTTGTGCATGGGGTGTGGGGGGAGAGATGGGGGGGCAACGTGGCCACCTCACCCAGTGAGGTGGCGCCGACGGACAAAAAATGTGTTAGTTGGGGAATAAATTTTGAAGATGTGTTGGGTTGATAAAAATTTTCCTAGGTGTACTAATCAAGCAAAAAACCCGTGCTTTAATACAGTAGTGTGTGTGTATATATATATATATATACTGTTGCATGGCAACAAATAATTTCTTATATACTAATTAAACGTGTGTGTATCTAAATTTATTTATACAATACACTAGTACTTTTTGGAACATTATATAGTAGAGAAGTACTAGAATGATAACACTATGTCACACCACAAGACACATTGGCTTACAACAATTATTCTTGTGCGCCTCGAGATGCGGGTATACAGAAATATAGATGTTTAACACATAGGCTGAGGTCGCATGAAAGACTTTTGTGAGCTAATACGTCTTGTGGTGTGACATTGTTATTATCATTCTACTATTAAGGCCTTCATTTCAATTACAAGATAACTAATCTCCACGGGCATATAATCAGTCCATAATACTGAGTTACAAGAAATGAAGGCCTTCTTAGCCAAGCGATGGGCTACAACATTGTACGCACGCGGGACATGGTGAAAGCTTGGATCCTCAAGATTGTGTGCTTCTTCTTTAATATATGTTGTCGTGAGTTCATGATGATTGCTCACAGATGAATCTCTTGCTATGAGTTCCAAGGCGTTAAGTGAGTCCGAAAATATGGTCAGGTATGTAATTCTTTCCTTGATTGTGGAGAGTGCGCTAGTCGCCAGTGATTCTTTGTCTTAAGACAATGTTTTTATAATATATTTATTTTGTGGTGTCGACCGTGTTGGCTCTCATCTTGGCAACTCCTTGTTTTCAAGATTTGCATCTCTTCTTGAGAAATGCAAATCAAGCATTGATGGGGAAGAGAGTAGCAATCGTTGGAGGTGGAGTGAGTGGCCTCATAGCCTGCAAGTACATATCAGATAAAGGTTTTCATCCAATTGTGTTTGAATCTCAAAGTGAAGTTGGAGGAGTTTGGACTCACACAACACAGACCACAAAGCTTCAGACCCCAAAAACCTCTTACCAATTCTCAGACTTCCCCTGGCCTTGTTCAGTTCATGACACATTCCCACATCACACTCAAGTCCTAGACTACATTCAATCCTACACTCGCCATTACAACTTACTTCAGTTCATCAAACTCAACACTCGAGTCGTCAGTATCGAGTTTTACGGAGCATCTGATGATGACATGGCTTCGTGGAGTCTCTGGGGTTGCAATGGTGAGCCTTTTAGTCCTAGAGGAAGATGGGTTTGTTCAGTTGAAGACACCATTCAACATACAAGAGAGGTTTACCAAGTGGAGTTTGTGATCCTTTGTATAGGAATATTTAGTGATGTTCCTAACATTCCTTATTTTCCACCTAACGAGGGCCCTGAGGTTTTTGATGGGGAAGTGATTCACTCCATAGACTACTCGGCAATGGAGGATGCTAAAGCCGCAGAATTCATCAAGGGAAAGCACATTACCGTCGTCTGACTTCAGAAATCGGCGATGGACACTGCAGTAGAATGTGCCACAGCAAATGGGTCACAATATCCATGTACATTGGTTTACAGGAGCGATGGTGTGCCCCTCGGATATCTTTATCTTAACCGTTTCGCTGAGCTCGGCGAAGGGTTCCTACTCAGCTTCCTAGCCACCCTCCTTACACCTTTGCGATGGATTTTCTCGAAATTTGTTGAAAGCTACATTAGGTGGAAGCTCCCCTTGAAGAAGTACAAAATGATACCAATACACAGTTTCTCACAAGAGATATCCTCATGTACGATCTCAACCGTTCCGAGTAATTTCTACAACAAAGTTGAGGAGGGGAGTATCATTTTAAGGAAGTCGGCGAAATTCAGCTTCTGCAAAGATGGAGTAATGATTGACGGCGAAAATAAATCTTTGAAAACAGATGTAGTGATCCTTGCTACTGGATACAGAGGTGACCAAAAGCTGAAGAACATTTTTAAGTCACCAACATTTCAAAACTACATACAAGGGTCTTCAAGCACAATTGTTCCACTCTATAGAGGGTGCATTCATCCTCGAATACCGCAACTTGCGGTGATAGGGTACGCAGAGAGTCTTTCTAACTTTTTCACTTCAGAAATTCGATGTCGATGGCTGACGCATCTCCTTGAAGGGAATGTGAAGCTGCCCAGCATAAAAGAGATGGAATATGATGGTTTGCAGTGGGAAAGGTATATGAAGAGGTACACTGCACAATATTACAAGAGAACTTGTGTGGTTGCTGTGCGCATATGGTATATTGATCAACTACTTAGAGATATGGGATTCAATCCCAAGAGGAAGAAGAACTTCTTCGGCGAACTCTTTCAGCCCTACGGACCATCGGATTATACAAATCTTTCTGGTTAACTGCAGTGAAAGGCCGGCGAACACAAATATGTATAGCTCCAACTTTTACTCGTTCTGCTTTTGCTCAGCTTATTTGTTCTCAATATCATCTGAAGCTAAGGAAGGAACAAGACATTTTCTTCGCTCAATCTACTATAATAAGTTGCTGTGATGTGAATTCATTGTAATTTTAAGCTGTGCTAAAAAAAAAATGACAAAAATCCATGAAAGAACGGTAATGAATAGATTGAGAACAAGCACTTGAACAACCAAAAGAGTGGCCATTATTCTCCAAACTAGATTTCAAGAGTACAACAAAATCAACAATCAGAAGAACTAAAACTTTGAATATCACATTTTTATTGAGCACAGCTCTTGCACAAAATATAAGTTAGACCTGCCCAACATGATATTCACACCCAACCATGCTGTTGCTTGGAGCACTCCAACACCAACTTTGGAGTCTCATTAAGGTACAAAGGCGCGACCACTCCCGTTTACTCGCCAATAAGCAGCTAAGTAAAGACCGACGAGCAAATAGGAGCCGCAGAAGTTATACAGAAGATTTTATAGCACTCTCAATATCTACATTACATATAAATCATTTGCGAGGAATGCAATGGACAAGTAGAATACAGTGCTTTTTTAGAAAATAATGATCTTAGCACTCTGTCGAGTGCATGCATTACTCCCTAATGGAGTGGGTCAGGGTTGAACTTCACAGATTCCCTCCATATTAGCTCCTTGATGTTCTCTTCAGTGCATGATGGTTGCTCGAAATCAAAAACGAAAGGCCTTGGGCAAACAGGCTCGTCATTGATATCGTGAAGAGATTTCAAATACGGGTGGCACAGGGCCTCATCGACTGCAAGAAGACACAGAAAAGTAGAGCAAATGATGGATGAGGATTTAACATCACATTCATCATTCTTTTTTTCTTTCTTTTTTTCACAAGAAAAAAAAGTAGACAAACCTGTGATCCGCTTGTTCGGATCAAACACTAGCATTTTCTCTAGAAGATCTACAGCACCAGCGGACATGTTGGAGAATCTAGTTGCAAATTGTTGCTTTGGGAACTGAGGAAGCTGCCTAACGTATCGTCTGGCATTATCACTTCGAAGAAACCCAAGGCTGGTGTCATCAGGTGAACCTAGCAACTTTTTAATGCAAAACATGCAACAGAACCAGTCAAATTATAGTCCAACTTAAGAGAACAAACACTTGTCAGATGCAAACATATTTTCCTAAGATATGTTCATTTTATTGGAATCAAAGCTGTGCCATCCTCAATAAGGAAATCCTATATCCTGCTGCTACTGAATTGTTGCAAATAATCCTAATAATCTTTCAAACTAATTCACTCGTGGATGTCAAAGAATTAGTACAATTACGAAATAAGTGTCGGCATCAATATGATTCTTAAATGTCTACATAAGGAAAACTAAAGCAATAAAGGAGTCAAACAAACACGAGGCGTGAGCAAGAAGAATGTTAATCAATGAACATAAATGAAGCCAACAAAGGGCAAAAGATGTACAAAATATACAGATTAGTAGCCGATGATGTACACATGGACACGCCATATGTAGGTTTCAACTTTCAAGGAGAATACATTTTCATTTTCAATAGGAAATGATGAATATTAAATAGAACTTCTCATAAAAAAATCCACAATTAAGAATCCCAACAAATGAATGAAAAAATAAGATAAATATATGAACGAAAATCGGTTATCACACTTGTTACACTCTTCTTCATATAGCTTGAATTCTATGCACGACGTCATTCTCAATATGACCATTTTTTTCATATGATTGATCCTAATATCTTAAATGGTTTGCCATAGGAAAAAAAAAAATCAAATAAAGCTTCATCATGGAAATGTAAACATTACCCGCTGACCATAAATCATAGATCATGCAGGATCTAGTAAAAAGAAGAAATTACACAATGAACTCTTCTCAAAGAGCTAATTCATAGGAAAAAGCCCATTAATCAGATCATGAAACGTGAGAAGCTAAAAAACTGGCACCTTGGACAACACCTTTGGCTTTATATTTATTGAATAAATACAATCAAGAGAATGCTGTGAAATTTTATTTTATTTATTTTATTTTTTATTTATTTTATTTTTATTTTTTATTTGCGGAATGCTGTGAAATATTTTGAGTTGACAGTAAAATCTCTGGAACCATACCTCTGTTATAAGCCTCAGCTGATGAACATAATCTTTGCCAGGAAAGAGGGGCTCTCTTGTCATGATTTCACCAAGTATGCAACCCACTGACCAAACATCAATTGCCGCAGTGTACTCTGAACAGTTAAGGAGTAACTCAGGAGCCCGATACCATCGAGTTACAACATATTCCGTCATAAAATCCGTTTCAGAAGTCGTCCTAGCCAGACCAAAGTCTCCAATTTTTAAGTCACAATTTGCATTTAGAAGCAAATTGCTGGGCTTAAGATCACGGTGCAAGACATGTGCAGAGTGAACATATTTCAGTCCTCGTAACAATTGATACAGGAAATACTGCAAGAGTTGCAAGTTGAAACAATCTTTACGTACTTCACACCAAGGAAATTTGACCATATTGCAGACGTGAAAATAATGCAGGAAATGTTACACAATAAGAAATAGAAATTAACCATTAGTAGGGAACATCTCGAGCATATAAATCTTCATTTTTTTTTTTTGTCAAAGAGCATATAAATTTTAAAATACAAATATCTAAGCATTTGAAAAAGAAGATTCACAGAAACATACAAAGGCAAAAGAGATGGTGATTTTTTTTTTTTTTTCATTGAAGCCAAAAAAAACAGTGATATTCATCGAAAAAAAAGCCGTGTTCATAACTTGCGAAAAGAGAGAGAAACCCATTTCTATTTTGAATGCCTAGTCTTGAAGTGAGGAGGCATATATTTGGAGTATTGACAGACTGACCACCAGAGAAAGGGACTGATATTATGTCTATGTTGCGTTTTCCCTGTAGGTGCACTCCATGCTAACCCTTTCATCACTTAGCCCTTGAGCATGTGAGGCACGAGTTCCATAACTGATAAGGAAGGTATGAATTGATGCGAACTAGAGGAAATGCAGTGGTTTGCTGGTCCCCTCCCAGACCACCTGGAATACTTAATTATCAATTTCACTACCTGTACAAACTGAGCCGTTCACTCAAACTGATAGCAAACCAAGCTGAATACTCACCGTGTAATGATTTTAACAGCAACCTTTCCAAACACGTGACCAGCGCTCATTGAAGAAACAACTACCGAGTCCTTTTCCAACATGCTGAAAAGGAAAACCTAACAACAACACTAAGAAAATGTATCACCATGATCTCACTAGCAGCTTGTTATCTAAACTTGAATTGTAAATTGTTAGGCCTGAACTCAAATTCACATATCACAGGAAGAGGAAGAAGGTTGGGTTGAGTCCAACAGCAGCACTGGGCTTAAAAACAGCCTATGTCGCAAAATAGTAGGAGCAGATTCCTATTGTGTGCGCATCACATTAGTGGTGACAGCTTAACCTAATTAGCATAATAGACATTACTATTAATAGGTACTACTAAACATTAGAAAGAGGGAGGATGCATATATATACATAATAAGGGAGACTAGGAATCATCGATTCATTACTGTTTAGGCATAGGAAAAGTAGGAGTCCTGCCTCTCGAAAGCCGAGTATTGTTTTGTTTTGGAACGCCAACTCAATTAGGAAAAGAATTAGTGGAATGCCTCTGTCGATACTGCACCAATGTCCTCTTTGGTTGTCACAAAGGTTCTGGCCATGAGAATGATAGAGGTGATTCATACGAAACCTCCGAGGTACAGTTTGCTTTCATAGAGTAGGCAGATTTTTGGCCTAGTCTTGATTGCAAGTTAGACCATTAAGAAACACAAGAAACGAGAAGAAATCCACAGCTCAAAGAATTGATCGCAAAAAGGCATATGACTTCATGGATTTGGACTTGCAGCACCATGTTCAAAGGACTAGGGCAAAGGTGGATATAGATCTACGGTGCTTATCTATAGTTTATTCTTCATCATGATCTGGGGCAGGCCATGAGCAAGTTCACTGCCTCTATTTACCTATTTTATTAACTTGTGATGAATGTTACGAGTACAATGACAAAAAGTACTGCAGAATTTTCACTTATAAAGACCAACAGACCAACGCAGTTACGCAATAAAGTAGCAGTGTTACACTGCCAACTCAAATATATAATGAATGCATAGAAACTCCATGACGAAGAATTCGTTCTACAGATTAAAGCAAAGATGACTTAATTAGTATCAATTTCTTCAGAATTAGATAATGACTAATAGTCTAATACTCCTTGGGGTTTTCTAAAGATATCTGAAAAAAATTGTTTAGGTCCAGATAAGAAGGAAGTACTAAACCTGGCAATGATCATCAGTCAATGGTTGAGTTGAACGTATTATCTGATGAAGATCTGTATCCATTAATTCATAGACAATGTACACATCATTGAAGGTCTCCTTCTTTGGAGGCCGTATTATGTCTTTTATGGAAATAACCTGTGGCACAGAAATAATTTGAAAATTAAGCCATGCTGATTCTGTAGAAAGCAGGAACCATCCTTTATCTATAAATACACCAATACAAGTCCCTGTAAAAACTGTTCTAATTGCAATCGACACTACAAGCAGTTTAAGAAAATAAATATTTAAAGTAGCGGGCACAATTAACTAACAATTTGGCATGAAAGTTTCACAACATGAACAGCGCAAGCTAATGTTTTACAAACAATGCAGCAAAATAAGATGCCATGTACAAAAACAATTAGGTTCATGATCATTTTTTTAAACTATTTTCGAAACCATAAAAAGAAAAACTGCTTCTTACCAAAAGATTCAAGTAATAAAATGCTTGTTTACAATTCTGTACAGATCCCAAATATTTGCAAGGCAAGAAAACAACTGAAAACTGCAGAATCACTCGAAAAATACACATTAGAGTCAATCTTGAGAGTAACATGGGGGTGCAAGTACATATAGATATAGCAAGAGAGAAAAAGGTTTCAAATTTAAAGAGATATGGTCAAGTCGAAACAGGAATCAGCCACACAAGTCAAACTAATGTGATCTCTCACCCATCACATCTCATCGTGCAACAATATGTACGAGACACATTTGAAAATCGAATTAACATACATATCTAATCGCCTTTCCCTTAAATCAGTAGATGGATAATACATAAAATAAGTCGAATTAATGATCGCAATTGAGGCAATGGGAATTCTGTTAGACGGCAAAGGAGCCAAGCAATTTGGTCCAAAATTGTACATGAGAATCTGAGATGTCTCAATGCCAAAGAACATTAAAGGGGGAAAGGAAACTTTAGGTATTCCCGAGAAAGGGTAAACAAATTACTCCACCCAAGCCTTCGATTACTTAAAATTTGTGATTAATTCAAAGGAGTACATTGGGCCGCCCAACTGCGTGTGGCTATGAATCACTGCTAATACTCGATATTGTCACCAACATAACCAACTTGTGCACAAAGGATGGGGGTTTACTTCAAAAGGACTCGGTACTAATTGGGGAGAGATCCACACTTATGGCACGTTCACTTCACAAATACAATAGTCCTAAGTTTATGGGATTAACTTATACCTAGGATTGTGGCTTGGATTAAGTGATTAGTCCCAAATAGATCACTTGTTCGGTTGGATGTATTGATATTGGGATTAAATTATTTGGAGCTGGTGGAATGACCAACATGCCTCTCACTCTATGCCCTCATCAAGGTTCGAAACTTCAACTCGCTTATGACTTCGCTCACTTAAAATTCGGAATTAATTCGAGGAAGTTAACTTCGACAATGGAAGTTTGACAAAAATTCGCCGGTGTACAAAAGTTTACGGAATTTCACTTTAAATGCTAGAAAACTCAAGTTTCTTCATAGAGATGCTAGAAATATACTTAATCATACAACAATGCATAAAACTCATGTCACCGGAGGATATTCCGAATTTTAAGTATATTTCTAGCATAGGCGAAGTTTTAGTCGAAGTTTGCTCAACTTCACGAAACGTAACAATTTTACTTCATGTTTTATTAACTTTCATCGATGTTTTCAAAGTTCGGTCAAAGTTAGCCGAAGTTGAGTCGAATTTTTGCAATTTTTCTACTGCCTCTGAACTTCTCTTCGCTTATCTCAAAATCGATTCGACGAAATTTGTCGATTTTTTAAACCTTGGCCCTCATCAAAATTGGGTTGTCGAAGATCCTTGGTTGTGTTTGGTGGGATTTTATGTATATGGTCATCAGAATTGAAGATGCCATGGTCATGTGAAACTAGCACTATTGCTCTTCCCAACTGTGACAATGAATCGTAACATATATATTAAAGAAATTCAATTGGATCCATGAGAATTTGAGTTCTCTAGTTGGTAGATCCTACAGGTGGGGTGTGGTTCTATGGAATCCAAACATTTTATTACCACAGTAACAAAAAGAGACTTTAGTTTGTATAAACGTCATCCTTGTGAAATGTTTCAGCACTAATCAAGCAATGTTATAGTGATTGTTCATCGAAAAAGAAAGATTTTTCTCAAACTTCCGAGCAGCAGATTTTCTTAAACTTCCGAGCAGAAGCATATGCTCCAAGGCGTTCTCCTGCTTCTCTCCATCCTCCTCCGCACTCAGAGTCTCTCCCGCCGTTGCAACCATCAGATCCTTCCTATCCTTCTTCATCTCCGCCAAACTCCATCACATCGACGACAGTTCGAAACCAACGAAGGCGCCATTAGCAAAAGAAGAGAACGAGGTCAGATCGAGCGACCTGAAAGAGAGACTGATCGAATTGGTCGAGTTGAGACGGCAAGTAGGTTTGGAAACTAAGGAGGAGGTATGTTCCGAGGTTTGAGAAACGAAGAAGATGACGAAGATGAAGAGAGAGCGATCGATGAACAAATGTTCCCAAATCAAAACACCTGTGAAGATTTTGTTTAAAAGGGATGGGGATAATTTGGTAATGTCCCACGTACAAGCAATGGGACTAATTAGAGATAGCAAAAAGGATGGTTTAGTTTATTCACCTGTATTGGGTATTAAGTAGTCCCGTGGACTAGTTAATCTTCCAAGCGAACACCAGAGTAGCCGGTACAGTGTGGCTAATCCAACCTAAGAAGGTAAAGCGAACATGCCATTACATTCTTCTTTAGCACCAAACCCAACAGCTTCCCAAGTCAAACCATCAACTCTGATACCACTTGTTGGCTGGCCTGCAACTCCCCACGTGAGCCCATGGATATCCACCAGTACTAATACTTTCCCCAACTTAACCACTTTGTTCAGACAAGAGTGGAGTTTTACTTCAAAAGATCTCCTTACAAGTGTGGGGAGAGATCCACAATTGTATCTTTGTTATGAAAACGTCCTTAACCGATGTAGGACTATATTCCACTCCACACATCCCCAACAGGGTACAATTTGATGATGGGAGTTTTTGTAAAATTAATGGCGTCACGTGCAAGCATGATTATGTAAGAATATGAATAACATCATGAGAAGTCACAATTAAAGGAAGCAGTGCTGCAAACATGAACTTTGAAACAGGAGTATAAGTAAACCCTTTGCTACAAAGGCCTGACTGCCCAAAAAGGGTGATAACAAAAGACCTTGCTTTGAATTTGCTGTCCAAAGTCAAATATTCAGATCTTGTTCCCTTAGTTGCAATTGCAACCACATTAAAGCAGTAAGAGATTCAAATGATTAATTCATAATATGTATCTTGTGTGAGCAGTACTCAATATCCCTACAAACAAAGTGATACCATCATCCAATACTTACAAATTTGAAAGTTAGCATTCATTTTTCATCCAAAGCAAAGCAAAAATGCCGTAATGATATTACTATCACCAAAAACCTGTAGAGCCCTCTCGTTAGATATAAAATAACTGAAATTATCATTACATTTTGTACATCAAAGCTTTTATCAAAATCCATCAGTGGACAGCATGGAATAGAATGATCCAAAATGAGTTGCAACACCCTGTTATATACAAATTGAACATGTAGACAATTTCTAGCCAGCTATCCATTACTTGAGTTATAAAATTCAATCACTTTCACACTCATTTAGCAACTCTCATAGCAACAAAAGCAAGTAGGAGAAGAAGACCAACACCTTCAAGTTATACAACGGCCACATGCACAATTAATCCTTGTAATAAATAACATCTTTACAACTGTAAAGATAATGTAAAATTTGTGTTTCAGGACATGGGGACTCCAGTCAAGTGTCAAAAAATTTGGACAAATGGCCAATATATAACTACTAGCCTACAAGCATACTCTTTCCCTTCCATGTTTCTTTTTCCTTCTTTCTTTACAATTTGATTTATCTTTATTCCAAGAACCTTTACAGTGGGCTATACAAACATTTTTTAACTATTGAATGTGTAAAAAGTGTCTGGTGCAGTTGTGAGATAAACGATAATCAGGGAAACCAAAAGCATTTTGAGTAGGAAGTACAATGAGAAATAAACTAATACGTGTGCAAAACAAAGCATGATAATGCAGTTGAAATAAAGATCAGAAATATTTTCACACACAATAATCGAGGATCATAAGAAGGTAGCAAGAATTATAAAGAGACTTAAGGATCAAGCAAGAACACTAAGCTCACATTTTCATGATCCATATGGCGTAGAAGCTTGATTTCTCGTAATGTTCGTTTAGCATCTATACGGTTATCAAATGCATTTCCAATCTTCTTAATTGCAACCTCTTCATGTGTCTCTGAGTTGACTGCCGCACTGAATGAAAAGAAAGATTATAATTCAACTTCGTATAAGGAAATGCAAAGTACAATTGTGTGCATGTGTACACTAAACCTTTTTGGAAGGGAAGGAAAGGAAAAGGAAAATGGGAACCGGAAACTCCTTTTCAGTAATAAAATTGTAACTAGCAAACATAATAAACATGTTACGTTATGCACAAGATGGTTAGACTTACTCTGCAATCTTTGAAAAAGAAGGAAGCCCCTAGAGATTTATGCAAAATAATCAAAGAATATCATCGTGATTTTATTATTATCTTTATGCATGGTCAAAGATAGTCATTGTAACAACACAGAAAAGATTCACCCTAAAAGCAACAGGCAATTTATACATCAACTGCACAGAAGTAGCATTAATTGAAGTGGCAAGATCTATGAACCAAAACTAAGTTGAAGCCTACCTAACACACTTTTGAGCAACAAGATGGAAAATAACAAATGTAAGTTTAAATATGACCTCAGGATATGTTCAAACCATCTAAATCATTCATTATTTATCTTAAACAAAGTCGTTTCCTGATATCTATCTCATCGGGACATGAAGATTTCAATTTTTTTGATAAAGACTATGCATCGCAAAGTCACAGTTATGCACATCTTCCCAGTGATTACTCCAATGTCGTAATGCACAAACAAAATAGAAGTAGAAGATTTACATTCCTAAAATAAAGAGAATAAATAGAGTGAAGTGTAAGAAACAGTAAGCAAGGTTCTATCGTGTCAGTACTGTAATGGTGACAGTGAACTTTGGTGACTAAATCGTGTCACTTTTGTTTTTATGTTTTGGTTGTAGAAGCAATGACTATAGGAAACAAATGCCACAGCAAAGACCACCTTAGTACACGACGAAAGAAAGGAAAGTAGATGACAATCATGGCGAGAATTAGAGAAACTCAGAAGATATTCATTAAATCATTTATTATGATATTGTTTAATAAATCACTGGAGGGGCTCAATTGGAAAATTGAAGCTTATATTTAAAAAATTTAAAATTACTCGCACAATTTATATCCCATCAATAGCTTCCTAGCTAACTAAGGAACTTATGGTCCGTTTGCTTGAGGTTGTGGTTGTAGTGTAGCTATAATATAGTTTAACTAACAATTTAAAAATCCATGAAGTGTGTTTGGTTCAGTTATCAAAGAAAAGCATTTAATTGATTAAGTTACTTTAATACCCCTGCATTAATCATGTACCCATTCAACTTTTTTTCTTCTTCCTGTAGATGGAAACCTCATCCACGTTTTTCTCTCAAATTACCTTCAATCTCAGGAAACAAGAATCTCAATAAAATATTTGGTGCAAAGATTACCATTAATAACAAATATTCAACAAAATTATTTAAGAAAACAACGATCTCAAAAAAAGAAAAAGCAAAAACTTTAAGAGAAACAAAAATTTTAGAAAACAACGAAAAAATAGCTTGAATGACAACTTTAATGGCGACTCTTGTTGTGGAGCTTCAATGGAAGATCTCTCTCATGTAGGGTTTGCTAGATGGAGAAGAGAAGACGGTCGCTGGGTGGGCGGCGAATATGTGAGAAGGATCTGCTTTTCAATCATATAACTTTGGGCTTACCTAAAGGGAGGGGAGATGTGTCTTTTACTAAGCAAGAGTTTAATGGCCTGTTTGCTTGGAGGTGTAGCTTAGCTACGCCTTGGCTAACCAGTCCGGTGCATCATCCCGCCAACCAGCCGAACAGATCCTATTCAGAGATTCGCTGCCACCCACCGACCATCTTTTCTTCTTCAATAAGAGAAAATCGGCGTCCTAGTTGAATCTCAACAACAATAGCCGCCATTAAAGCTCTACCATTCAAGCTATTTTGTTCATCTCTTGCTTCATAAGATTGTTGGTTCAAGTGAGATTTTTCATTCTTCTTTACTTTTTGGAGAATATTGTTTCCTTAATTTTGTTGAAGAACTGTCATTTTAAAAAAAAAAAAAAAACGTTGAAGATCTGTCATTAATGGTAATCTATGCACCAAAATCTTTTTATGAGATTGTTGTCTCCTTTTAAGATGGCCTACAAATGCCCCCACTAGAAAACTTGACTCAATAGAAACTGTAGAAATTCGACGAGGTAGGGGTAGACCAAAGTTAACATGGGATGCATTAATTAGGAGGGATTTGAATGGTTTGGAAAGCTCACCATCAATTGCACTTAATCGAACACAATGAAAAAGTTTGATCCATGTAGCCGACCCCAATTAATTTGGGACTGAGGCTATGTTGTTGTTGTTGTTGTTGTTGTTGTTGTCTCCTTTTGAGATGAGATGATGTGCAGCTAGGGTTTTCCATCTGGAGAATAAAGTAAGGAATAGGTACTCAATGAATGCAGGGGCATTACGGAAATTTAACTGATTAAATATTGGTGTTCATAAATTGAACCGAACGGACATGATGAGTTTTTACATTATTAGCTAAACCAACTCATAACTAAACCCACCTACCCTTCACAACCACAACCTCAACAAAACAGGTCATAAGTGTTTTGGTAACACTTAGTGCTAGCCAGACCACTTAACCAAACATGTGTCCATGGTTTAAAAAATCAACAAACTTCGCCGAAGTTCAGGCGAAGTTTGTCGATGTTGAGGTGAGCGAAGCGAAGTTCAAGGGCAGTTGAAAAATTGCAAAACTTCGACTCAACTTCGGCTAACTTCGACCGAACTTCGACCGAACTTCAAAAACATCGATGGAAGTTCATAAAACATGAAGTAAAATTGTTATGTTTCGTGGAAGTTGAACAAAGTTCAACTGAAACTTCGACAGAAACTTCGGAAACTTCGCCTATGCTAAAAATATACTTAAAATTCGGAATATCCTCCACTGACATGAGCTTTATGCATTATTGTTGTATAATTAAGTATATTCCTAGCATCTCTACGAAGAAACTTGAGTATTCTAACTTTAAAGTGAAATTTCGTAAACTTCCGTACACTGGCGAATTTTTGTCAAACTTCCATCGTCGAAGTTAACTTCCTCGAGTTAATTCCGAATTTTAAGTGAGCGAAGTCATAGGCGAAGTCGAAGTTTCGAACTATGCATGTGTCTTAACCTTAAGCCAAGGTATAGCTATGCTAAGACCCCAACCAAACGGGCCATTAGTTTCTGAAAACTAAGGTAGCAAAGGATAATAGTTTGGTGCAGATGCAATAGAATGATTGGCCAAGAATATGTGCAATCATATTGCAGAAGGAGCATATTAGGACATAATATAAAAGGATCTTCTTTACAAACGTACCTCTAAACACAAAATCAGCACAAAAGCTCTAGGTGCCAACTGTAGTAATTGAGAATATCGCCCCAAATAATGCAATTCAACTTAAAAGAATGCCAGAAAGGTAATGATTTAGCTACTTGCGGTCGCATTAACCAACCATTAAAGAGAGATTCATATTTTGAAAAAAGAATCAAATGAAAATCTTCATTGTTTAGTTCTTTTTCATGGATCACAACATGGGGAAAAAGAATCCCAAACAGTATTGACAAATAAGCCACTAGAAAACTTAATGGTACAAAAAAGTAGAACATCAGTCATCAGTAGCAAAATCTTGCAATGGTCAAATAAGCAACTGAAATATACCTCAGGACATTGATCTTAAGTTCAAAAACAAGTCTCTTGTATCAAAGTTCAGAATCATACATAAGTTTTTCACCTTTAGTATGCTTAGCAAGCCTTAAAAAAAAAAAAAAATTTCAACCAAAGCTGGAGTGGTTTCAAGATGATGTTTCTAAGGTCTCTTTGGCATTTAATCAAACATAATTGAGTCAATAGAGGTGAAAGGCGAAATTTAGGCACACCAACCCCATGAATGCCCTAGTCGACCTCAGGAAACCAATCATAACCCCAATCGCAGGTCCAACGAACCTAAATTAATCACCATATTTCAATTTTTTGAATCTAAATATTCAATTTGGTGAACTTCTTCTAGTTATTCATTTCCATCAAGTACTTTTCCAACCCGTTTTCATTCGCATTGCCACAAATGCCAACGATGATTTCATTGCCCATTGGTGAAATGCCACTCGAACCCAGAGCTAGCTGGTTCTCCCCAAAATGCGTTGAGGCGCAGCAGTTGACTGGACATCTAGGGGTAAAGCACTGTTTCGGTGCGGGCCGCGAGAGCGGTACCAAATCGAGGCAAACTCTGAATACTAGATTTGACCCCAAAGGGTCAAGGTTCACAATCCAAAATGGAGTAATAACTTGTTAATTATCTAGTGAACCAACTAAGGAAGATCACACACTCAATCATTGATCTTTCTCGCTCACAATTCACTTCAAATCCAACAAATCACGAACAATCCATGCCCTTCATGGCCCCAGTACTAAAGGGTCTCTCCAAAATTAGAACTTTTTCACACATGCCAAAAACACAAACCTTAAACAACAATACAAACAAACAAGAACATCAATCATCATCAACACCCACAACAACAGAAAACACAACCATGAAAACCCAGATTCAAAAATCCACAAAACACCCAGAAAATCATTCCAACAGGCAAGGAAAGCTCACCAGACAATGCCATAAGCCCCGCGACCGACGGGCCGAATCGGGGGCACATACTTGGTGGAGATCTCAAACAGATTCCCATACACATTGTACTGCACATATCTCCCTCCATGAGTGAGAACCCCCTTGATGTTCCCATCGCCGCCGCCGGACCCGGAACCGGCCTCCCCAGATGACATTTCAAAGCCAAATCCTCAGCAACCACACAACAACGACACAAAAAAAAAAAAAAAAAGAGAGAGAGAGAGAGAGAGAGGCTTTAGAGCAAATCTGGTTGAGAAGCGTTGGTGGGTCGTTTTTGGGTGAAATTTCTACTATCTTTTCTTTAATGGGTGTGTGAGTTTGGATTGTAATGCTGTGTCAAAGTCCGTGAACTGAAGTTGACTTCAACCCAACTTTTTCTTGAATGAATGAATCCTTTACGTCGTGGTGGTGGTGGTGGTGGTGGCGGTGGTGGTGATCAGATGTGGGGAGGTGGGCATCGAGAGTCTGATGTGCACTTCATCTGGATCACTGGTTTTGATGATGATGGTGATGATGATCCTGATTGAAGAAGCTGTGATGGGTGAAGTGGGGGGTTTAAGGAGGAGTTTGAGAGGCAGCTAATGGCGTTACAAATTGGGGGGAGTTGGTTCTGTTTGGTTGTGGGTCGTGGGAAAAATTACAGCGGTACAGTAAATTTTTATTTAAATTAGTAAAATAGGCTGGGTTTTCTTTTTATTCAATAAATAATGTATTTTGGCTTTTGAGAAGGCGTTAATCATAATGAAAAATTGTCCTATCTACTAAACATTGCCCTATCTACTAAACACAAATAGCGCATGTGGTAACACTAATAGTGCATTATTCGAATGCGCTATTCATGTTTTTGGTATACGGTTCTCACGTGGGCATCCACATGGACCGAGCCAACACAAATAGCGCATTCGAAGAATGCGTTATTTGTGTGTGGCTATTTGGGTAAGTCTACGTGAATGCCCACGTGGATTTAGCCATTGTAAACACACGAATAGCGCATTCGGAGTATGCGTTATTCGTGTGGTTAGTCCACATGGACATCTACGTGGACTAGCCAGTTTACGTGAATAGCGCATTTTCCGAATGTGTTTTTCATGTAAATTGCCTTAGTAGGGCCCTTACAATTGGGTCTAGGGGTAGGCCTGGTTAATAGTACGTAGGTCAGATCCATTTTATTGAGGTGGTGAAGGTTGAATATGTATTTAATTGGTGCAGGTGGTGTTGGTGGGGGTGGTGTATTTACAATCGTTCATCAAAGAGAGAGGCCACTGGTATTGGTTTTGTTTGAATAATGTGATTCGGAGAAAGAAAAAGAGATATATATATATATATGCAGTGTGATTTGGAGAGAAGATACAGCAGTGGTTCGTTTGAGAAGGTGAGGCCACTGCCACTGATTTTCTAACTGTGTGTGAGAGAGCCCCCTACGGTGTGTTTATGTATGTGTGTATGTGCGCGCCCGAGAGAGAGAGAGAAATCCACATGGTGTGTGTGTGTGTGTGAGTGAGTGAGGCCACTACCCAAAGTTTGTGTGTGTGCGAGAAAGAAGCCCCCACGGACGTTTGTGTGTGTGTGTGAGGCCACTAATTTTGGTTTTGGTTCCCCACCCCACTCCACCCCACGATGTGTGTGTGTGCGCGCGCATATGTGTTTGTGTGTGAGAGAAGCCCCCATGGTGTGTGTGAGAGAGCAGCCCCCCACTATCTTTCTTTTTGAGGGCCGCTAAGGGCACCCCACCTTTTCATGAAGGCACCCAACTTATTTGTAAAAATTCCAGCAAAAATGGAAAAGACCATTTTGCCCCCTGTATATATATAATGGTTCAAACCCCACAAACCATTTTGACAAGGAGTTAGGGCACCCCAATGCCAAGCTTGAACCACAAACAACAACATGACCACATTCCGTTTGGCGAAGAGCCGATCGATTCTTGCGGATTTACATCGTCCGACAAATGAGGTAACAATGTTTGACAACCATATTCGGGTTTTTTAGAACTGTTTAGTTGTGTATAATCGTGAAAATGATGATTTGTTTGTCAACGTAGGGTTTGGTAATTTCTTCAAATCAGAAGTTGTTTCCACTATATAATGGAGGATTGTAATGCTTCGGTGCCGAGGAGGTCGTCCTTGAGGTAACTTTGCAAATTTTTTGTGTTTTTTATGCGGTTATCCGAAGTTTTGTCCGGGTGCGCGATTGTTTCGGCCTCGCAGACCGAGATGTATAGTAATGTCTCGGCCATGAGGACCGAGAGGTTTCACGCAGTCACGGACCGGTACGACCGAAGTCGAGTAACTCTGGCCGTATACGAGCGAGACTCGAAGAAAGTTTCGGGCTGTCGTACAACCGAGAACCTTTTTTTGGGTTTTTTTGTGATTGTGATGTACATTTTGGTTGATTCTAATGTTACATTGTTTGTATTGCAAGTAATGCCGGTATCTAGTAATTTTCGGACTACAAGGACACTTTCATACCTTGTAAGTCATTCCCCTCTCGAGAAGCGGCTATTTCATGGCTTCAAATCATAGCCGGGAGAACAAGTCGTGTTAGTAACGAAGCGCTCGGATGCCGGGGCATTAAGCGCAGGGAAGGGTGAAACTTGCCTGTGAGAGGTATGGGACATATAGGGGAGTGGCTCGAGAGAGTAGGGAAGGGAAAGCGGCAAAAATTTTAAAGAAATCAAGGAATGATGAAAAGGCGAGGAGTCACACCGGTACGAAGAAATGTGGATGCCCTTTCCAAATTAACGTCAAGGAAAATGTCGACTCCTTATGGTATGTCACCGTGATTTGTGGGAGGCACAATCACGACACCGCAGGAAGATTGGATAAGGGGAGGATGAAGTTGAGGATGCGGGGGGAGGACCGAAAGTGAGCGATTCAGGGAGATTAGTCCCTTCGTCTTTTGTGGAGTGCGAGCGAGGAAGTTGAGGATGCGGGTGGGAGGACACCGGGGTCTCCAATCGGAGGCACCCAAAGTGTCGAAGAGAAAACACGATGATGACGATTCTTCGACGAGACGCAAAGTAGATCTAACATGGCTTATGGTCATTGCTTAGAACCGGATTGGTTGCCACATGTTGAGGCCATTATCGATGTGGTTTCCGATGGAAATTGTGGATATTGGTGTATAGCCTCTAGGCTTCGACTTGCCGACGTAGACGGGTGGAGGATTGTGCGTAGAAGGATGTACGATGAGATTATCGGGTATGAAGACCTTTGGCGGGAAGTGCTTGGCTCGAGTTTCGAGATCGTCAAGAATGCGGTGCATTGCCCAGAGAAGAAAGAGGGGCATCTTTCAAAGAATGGTTGACACTTCCGGACATGGGATTGTTAGTATCCACCGCATTCAATGTCATTCTCGTCAACCTCTCGCATGGGAGTGCCTCCACATTCCTACCTCTACGTAGTACTCCACCGTCGTCATTATGCACAAGACTTATCATTGCAATGGCAAATGAAAGGAATATCCATCAAGTTAGGGTAAGTTCTATGATTTTTTGTGAATTGGTTTGTTCCCCCCTTAATCGGGTTTGTGACAATATCTTCTATGTTCTATGTTCACTTTGACAGGCAAATTGCGTGTGAAGGCACCATTGCCATCCTTATATCCATCGTGGGATCTATACGTTGAGGATCGCGCCAAAGGTTGGCGAGATGGATTCGTTTTTCGAGACATCGCGCCCATTGCAAATCGTTGATGATGAAGCCACCATACCGTTGTAGATTTAGATACACCGTAGTTAAAGCTGTACCTAGAAACCTTGATGGCTAAACATTTAGAAATTTTGTCAATTCCTCCGAATGTTCTATGTATATGCAATGCAAATGTTGTCTTTGTTTTGTATTTTGATTGTTGTTTACTTATGGATGGACCCTTTTTAGAGTCGGTTTGAATGTTACGGAGATTTATAATTAATTAAGTTTCGGTGCAAATTGTCGTGTTGGATTTTCAATCTTGTATTGTTAGTTTGACATACCACAAAATTTTTTTACAAAAAGTAATGTTCAAATTCATCCATTTCGATGTCTCGGTCAAGAGTTCGTGAAACAACCCATATTTTCGGTCACCCATAACCGACCGACAAGTAGTCCAATATATCGACCGTTTACAACCGAGTCCAATAGCAAGTTCTTATACACCACCGAGATGGATTGACCATTTCAATTCACCTTACTCTCGTCCTATGACGACCGAGCCTTCGAGACCCTCGGAAGTGGACAACCGAGTGTAGGACAAAATTTTCGGTTGTACACCACCGACGCCACATTACCTATCACTAATTGTAGCTCTCGTCATGTCACGCCGAGATAACGGCGGTATTCTCGGACATGCGTAACCGATACGTCGTCAACTCTTCCGGTCTACCCCCGAGACTGCGAGTTCCCAAAAATATTAGCTTCGTCTCGCCATTTCGAGACAGATTGACACCGTCTCCGGCTGTGTGGCGAGAACGCGATTTCCCAAATTTTTTACCATTCTACAAACCGCCACACACACATTACAACTACTCTACCAAATGTCGACGATCTTTTTTGGAGACGAAATGACCCTACAAAATGTCGAACAACGAAGGAGAGACACACGGCGAGGGACGAAGAACAAGGTCCTTCATCAAAACAAAAACAAGGAGTTCGGTGAAGGTGGTGGTGGGGGTGGTGGGGTGCTCGGGGGTTTGTGAGGTGTGCGGATGGATTTGTGTAATTTGTGTTTATTACATTTTTTCATACCTGTGTGTTTTTTGTGTCGTGTGTAAAGGTCCTTCATCAAAAAAAATGTGTGAAGGTGTGCGTGTGTTTATTCATTTTTCATAGTGTATGTGCGTGTTTTTTAATTTTAAGTGGGTGTATTTTTCTAATTTCCATAGTATATGTGTTGTTGCCATTTTTCCACAGTGTGTTTTAACATTTTCGTTTTTGTGTTTTAATATTTTCGTTCTCTAATTCTTTTTTATTTTGCATGTCACCAACGATGCAAACTTTTCCAAAATGACTTATTATAGTAATTTATTTAATTTTGTAGAACACGACAAAACTAACATATATTATTTAATTAATCTTGTATACTTTACAATAATTAAAGTTTTTTTGAATTTTTATTTTACAGGGAAAAAAGGACTTGACGGTCAAATAAAGAGCACTACACAAATTAGAGACAATAATTGAGTGATAAAAAGATATATATATATATATATATATATATATATATATATATATATATATATATATATATATATATATATATAAATGAACACCGATTGATATAGAAAATTGGCATAACTTATTTAAGTAGCATTTGTTCATTTGAAGTAGTATTAGTTTTTTTTTCCCAAAAGTTTAATCTTCATTCTATTTTTAATTTTGACTTGATGTGTAATTGGTTATATCATTATTTAGGATGTAAATATGAGTTATTAATTGGTACTTGAAGCAGACGAATGAGTATGTTATGTAGTTGCGCTATTAAAGCGATCTCTACATCAGAAAGTTCGATTTTTTTTTATTTTAACTTTATGTGTGATTTGTTTTATCGTTATTTAGGATGTAAATATGAGTTATTAATTGGTACTTCAACCAGACGAATGAGTATGCCCTGTAGTTGCGTTATTTTGGCGATCCTCTACGTCAGAAAGTTTGATTTTTATTTTGGCTTGATGTGTTATTTGTTATATCATTATTTAGGATGTGTTGGTACTTCAACAAGACGAATGGGTATGCTATGTAGTTGCGCTATTTTAGCGATCTTCTACATCAGAAAGTTTGATTTTTTTTATTTTGACTTGATGTGTTATTTGTTATATCATTATTTAGGATGTAAATATGAGTTATTAATTGGTACTTCAACCAAACAAATGAGTATGCTTTATAGTTGCGCTATTAAGGCGATCCTCTACATCAGAAAGTCCGATTTTTTTATTTTGTCTTGATGTGTGATTTGTAATATCATTATTTTAGGATGGAAATATGAGTTATTAATTGGTACTTCAACCAGACGAATGAGTATGCTATGTAGTTGCGCTATTAAGGCGATCCTCAACATCAGAAAGTTTGATTTTTTTTTTATCTTGACTTGATGTATGATTTGTTATATCATTATTTAGGATGTAAATATGAGTTATTAATTGGTACTTCAACCAGATAAATGAGTAAGCTTTGTAGTTGCGCTATTTTGGCGACTCAGAAAGTTTGAGTACGTTTTAAATCCCCAATTTGATCAACTTTTTGGCTTGATATGTATGTAATCATTTTACATCATCATTATCCAATAAATTATGTAGGTCATGGAACATAGGAACATCTCAGTTCTATTTTATGCGTACGATGAAATTGTAAACGATTTGAATGGCATCGGGTACAACGCACCCCCATCAGCAATCGATGCTTAAGTTTGGGACGAGGAGACAAGAATTGATAGATCACATGTGTAACGCGTTCAGTATCTCATCTACGGAGGCTCTAGTTATGATGACTTATCGTCACGCGATAATCCTCCTCGGAGGTTCGCATTATTTCGTCCCCGTGATTTGCTATCGATGAAGAGAGTTTCATGGAGGAAGCAAATGATGAAGTTCACCAACCGTTGCCGGTGTATAATGACATCGATTGGGAGGTGGCTAACTCCACTGCGACCTAACATTCTCATCAACAGACTGTGTGAGACATGTCTAATTTTGAGTTGGAAAGAGAAATGTGCTTTGACAATAAAAAAAGACTTACAACATGTCGTTAAAGTGTGGAATGTTAATAAATATTGTCAATACCACGTGACGGAGTCGACTATAACACTGTATGTAACGGCCCAAAAATTTGACTTGTGCCACGTGCCAGGTCAGGGTCGTATGTGGGACCCATTCGTCAAAATACGTATTTCCGAATCTCGAGTGGAGACACCGATGTATGATATTTTTCTGTGATGTGTGTATTATTTAGTAATATTCAAATTGAGATTTGAATGCTAATCGTTGAGTTGTTTTACAAGTAAGGTATACGCGGGGAATTCGGTGAGCCGAAACACGAACGGGGACGTGCCTCGAGTCGCGTATCGACGTGGGACCGAGGTAGCGGCTTAATGTGGCTATAGTGATTTTAATGTGGTCACATCAAAAATTAAAATTAAAAATATATGTATATATATATAAGAATCGAAGAGAGAGAAAAAGAAAGAAAAGAAGAGAGATAGAGAGAAGATGAGAGAGAGAAGATGAGAGAGAGAAAGAGAGCGAGAGCACCAGAGAGTGAGAGAGAAGACGGCGAGGAGGGAGGTGCCCATGGAGGGGAGCAGCGCGGCGGAAGCGCGACGGAGCTCCGAGCCGTGGACGGTGCGGCTCCAGCGACAGCGACGGACGACGTCCCAGCAGCGGCGCGGACAGCCGACGGCAGTAGCAGCGAGGACCGGCAGCGGAAGGTGCGGCTCCAGCAGCAGCTGTTCGCGGAGGTGGCGGGCGACGTGAAGGCCACGGACGAGCTGCAGCAGCGGCGGCAGCGGCGCGGCTCCGGCGATGGCAACGGCGCGGCTTCGGGAGCTGGACGCGGACCAGCGGCGACTCCAGCGGCGGCGCTGCAGCACTTGCGAGGCAGCGGCATCGATCGGCGCTCGGCAGCGGCTGCGAGCAGCGGCGGCGGCAGCGACGCGGCGCGCGGCAGCGCGGCGACGATGGTAGAGGCGGTGACGGCGGCGTCGACTCGGCAGCGGCGTCGGCGCGGCAGCGGCGCGGCAAGCGGCGAATGTGAACGGCGCGGTGGCGCGTTGTCGGACCGATCGATCCTTAACGAGGGGTGCGATTCGACGAAGTTCGACGACGAGATGGAGGTGAGGTTTACTTCACCTAATTTAGTTGTGATTTGAATGACTTAGTAAAATAGGTCTAAATTGTATAATTGGACACCAGGGACTTAGGATACCATAGTCGGGTGTCGGGTACGTATCTCGAGACGTGAGTGGGACTTCTGAGTGCGTTTTTGAGGTACGTAAGATTTCATTTGAAAGTCACTGAGGGTTTACTTTTCTATCGTTGATTCCTATTCCTTGTTATTGTACTATATTCCGTGATACATTTGGGTTGGTGGTTGAGTTACTCCCACCTGATATTCGTAGTGTACTTATGGCACACTAGGCTGTAGCACGTGTGATCAGGCACCCGATGAATTACAACCGGAGTTACATTAAGGGTGCACGTGTCGGGCAAGCACCGCAAGGAACCAGGTGAAAGGAAGTGGGGGCACCCACCGAAAGGATCCTGGGGTCTGAAGTACAGTTTAGTCTGACCGGGACGAGTACACACTTTGTTTCTCTCGTGTTATTTATTCATGTGATGATCTTAGCACAGTTGTCTGTTTAGTTTCCGCATGATTATTTGACATGTTTATTTGTATCTATTTATTTTCTTATAAATGCTCGGTGTACTTCGTTGGAATCTTACTAATTGTACTCTCCATATGGATTTTTGTGATGGTCGAGTGCAGATCCCAGTGCTAGTAGGGGCAAGGGGATTTTGAGCGACTTTATCGATGGCCGCGGTCGAGGACCTACTAGTACGTGCGATTTTGATATTTTGCTTTACTTTTAGGAAATGGGAGACTGGATAGACACTGTACTTGTATATATTACTGCTTAGTATTGTCGCCTATATACAGAGTACTTTCCCCGGGTTTTCCACAATAGGTGTTGCTCTTACAATGATGTTTTATATGATGATAAATTTAATTGCTTTACTTGCTTTAAGTTGAAGACTTCCGCTAAACTGTAAAATTTGAAAAATACTAATAACTCAACTTAACATTATGAATTTACTTAAAATGATGAATTGGAAGGCTGACTAGGCCTACGTTAACCTTGCGAGACTGGCTCGGGGGTCCACGTGGGCTTAGACCAGGCGGTGCCCAGTTTGTGGGAAATTGGGGCCACCACGCTGTGGCGACCAAGTATAGAAGTGCGCAAGACGGGTGCATGTGGTGTCTCCGTGCATGTTTGCGAAAAACAAAATTATGGGAAATCACACAATTAGACGAGCCGCACAACTATATAAATCCAGAAGTAGAACGCGGTCATGCCCAACTCGACGCCAACATGCTTGCGTGAGAGATCCAAAATGTTGTCTAGATAGATCAGGCAATAGCTATTAAGGCAATAGTACAAATAATCATAAGAAAATACATATACGAATTAAACTACAAGAAAATGTGGGATGCCTAAAGGAATGCAGTTGCAAATGCATTTGAAGATTGGGACGCGTCATACGCTAGATTGCCAAGATGGTTGGCGGCTATGAAGAATAAGAGTTTGGGGGCAAAAATCAATTGGTCACATAGACAGTGGGCTGCTGATGAGATAAGAACAGTGCATCTTCAATTTCGTCGTGTGTTTTTCGCATTCGAAGCATCAATTGAAGTTTTCAAGTATTGCAGGTCTATTCTACAGATTGACGCGGCTTTCTTGTATGGAAAATATAGTGGTAACTGGTAAGCTAATGATTAACATCTGTGTCGATGGTAATGGACACATACTACCGATTACATTTTCCGTTACAGAAATCGAATCTACAGATTCGTGGGGATAGTTTTTGAGGATGCTGCGCAAACACGTGATGGATAGAGATGGTATTTGCCTTATTTCTAGTCGTCACCCTGACATTCTGGATGCGATCAACACACCGGCTAATGGTTTTTGTCCCCCAAAAAGATACCACTGTTATCGCCTGCGATACTTAGTTAGTAATTTCAACACCCATTTCAAAAGTTAACCCTTGAAAAACCTCATTTCTCGAGCTGCTGCTCAATATCAAGAACGAAAATTTAATGCGTGCATGGGGCCTTTTGCATACTTATCATCACGAGCTCCTTAATGCGCGTAATATGTTAATGTCATCCCCAAAGAACCATAGATGCAATTGCATGACGGATGGATGACTTCTAATGGTGTTGGTATGCATGAAATGCAAGTTCTGTTAATTTTTCGACGATTTAGTTATCGCTAACTTAATATTACTTACACGATTTCATTTTTCAATTGTAGAATGTTTTAACATAGTGTATTGAAAGCAGCACGATTCTTGCCAATAACAGCGATAGCTCAAATGATTTACTATAGATTGGTGACATACCACGATCGACGCAGACAGGAGATCAATGAAGCAATCTCTAACGACATCTTCTACACAAAATATGTCACGAATAAACTCACACATTATGAACAACATGCACGGAGGCATCAAGTCAATCTGATAAATCGTGACATATGTGAGTTTAAGGTGTTGACTGGACAACATGGAGATCGCTTGCATAAAGGCAATAATACCCAAGTCGTCGTCATGAAGGACCGGTGTGTAGTTGCAATAAATGACAATCATTTGGTTTCTCTTGTTCACAAATGTTAGTTGCATGTGCCCTTATTCGAGAACTACTCGCAATTCATTGAGCCATACTACATGATGGATGTGTACGAGCAATGTTACTCCTCTAATTTCAAAGTCATCCCAGATGAGAAGTATTGGCCGACTTTTGCGACGAAGATCCTACCGAACCCAAGGTGCAGGCGTGACCGAGGGAGACCCAAGGGAACACGAAGGCAAAACGAAATGGGTCTTCCTAATGTTTCGAAAGCCTTGCAATGTGGCATATGTCATCAAGAAAGACATAGATAGACAACATGTCCTAATAGAGTCCCTACTAGGAAGAATCGATATGGTATTTGTCGTGCAGAATGTCATAAAAAAATTGTCCAACTAGAGCTCAATCTTTCAATCCAAACTAATAGTCGATTTTGTATTTTGTTTGTAATCGGTGTGAGTTGGTAATTTGATTACATTGATATTTTTAAGTATCCGAAAATGTTACGTCATGAAATATTTAGGTATACAAACATTTTTTTAACCTATATTAATGATTTGTTGTAACTTTCCGAACAACACCACTAATTTTTTTAAATCACTCAATTGTAGTTTGTACAGTAATAGATCCAAGTCTATTAGATCCTTCACTTTTACATCTCCAATCTACGCACAGATCCTAGCAAGCCTTGAGGGGTCAGGTAAACTTTTTAAGATGTATACGTCCAATGTTTATGCACAAACTTAAAATACATATACATATCGACTAAAATATTTTCAATTATAAGGTGCACGAAACAATGCGCGTGCGCGAAGACGAGGTGTCGTTGATCGAACGGTGCAGTACCATTCTCGAATGATCCCATATCTACATTCCAGGGGGTTCTACGGGATTTCACGCATATCATTTTTCAGCCTTGATTAGGCTTTGATTACTGCATTCATTGAGAGATAGTGCCCAGAGACACATACATTCCACATGCAATGTGGCGAGTGCACAATTACACTACAAGACGTACAGGTACAACTCGGCTTACCTATCGAAGATATGCCTATGACATGAATCATCGATACTGACTTTATTGAGGTGTGAGAAACTACTTAGTGGAATTACTGTTGGAGATGACATTATAAGGAATCGACTTAAAGTCGAATGGCTTGAACTTAATGTACCAGTTATACAGAATGACAGCGATGAGGAAATGATGCAAAGTTATGTTCGATCGTACATAGTACAACTTATCGGTGGTTGTCTATTCGCCGACAAGTCAAATTGATTTGTACATTTGATGTTTCTACCGTTGCTGGAGGATCTTCAAACAGCTGGACAATATATTTAAGGAAGTGCGTGTTTGAATTATTTATACAGGGAGTTGTCTCACGGATCTTGCTAAGGTGCGTAGGAGGTTGTAGGCGCGTCAATTCTTATACAGGTGTAGGCATATGATAGGTTTCCATTTATAACACCAAGGTGTCAGGGTGTTTCTAGAGTTCGGCCTCGAACAGTGGATGGAGAATACATGCCTATTAGCGTTCGATTAGGACATAGGTAATAAAAACATTTTTCATAATTACTCTAATATTAAGTCCATTTTATTTTTAACTAATTTATTGTTTTGTATATAGATGGATCGGTGCATTTTCGGTTACTCAAAGTGCGACACGCGCCTTATCAGCTTACCGTGATGCATTAGACTCGCAGAAGGAGGATGTCGTGGTGTGGCAACCTTATGCTGATGTCATCAGGTCTTTTCCCGAATACTGTACTGAAGGTCACGAGAGTTGGCTTTTGACGTGTCATCTAATTTGTTTTCACGTAGTCGAGTGGCATTGACCAGAAAGGGTAATGAGCCAATTCAGAATGATACTAGTCATGCCACCAAATTATGATTACGACACCCGATGTGACGGCCCCAGTTCCACAACCTAAACTGGGCCCCGCCCAGCCTAGACTTACGAGGACCCCGAGTCAATCCTCGCGACATCAACGCAAGCCTAGTCAGCCTTCCTAACCATATTACTCGACTGCACCGCATCGAATTGCGAGGACACACTCAACAAATTTGGTGGTTTATTATGCGAACATTATACAGATGTGGGAAAATCATGAGGAGGATACAATCAAGAAGACTACATGACGTGGTATCGATCAGTCACCAAACGATTCATTGGACACGACGAGGCTCTACGTGACTATTTGGTAAGCTTGAAACTTTTATTTTGTTTTCTTCACAAGTTACATCTTAAATTGCGTGTATTAACACCTAATTTTTTATATCAGTGTAACTTGGTGCATCGACTGCGGCGAGCGTTCATTGAAGATAGGTACGAGCAATGTCTTTCTGCACTTGATGAAGGCATTAAAATCTTAGATGAAGATGAACGGCAAAGGTCTACTCTATGGAATGATGGAATTGCTGTCAGACCTAAAATACATGATGAGACATTTGAACAAAAAGAAGAAGAAGATGATCAAGGCCGATCAAATAGAAGGGTGAGAAGAAGAACAACACAGACAAAGACTATGGGTGAGAGCAGCAGATGTCCTCATCCACCACGTCTATCTCGTAGAACAAAGACTACTGCTGAGAGTAGCAGACGTTCTCCTCTACCACATCCATCTCGTCTGAGAGCGAGAAGAACAAAGACTGTTGGTGAGAGTAACCAACGCTCATCCCCACCACGTCCTTCATCTCATGGATACATTCCTACATTATCTCCAATGCAACCAGAAGCTCATATGTTTGTACGCAGGCCACCAACCATGAATCTTCCTCCTTACCATTTTGATCCTTATGCACCCATGCCGTCGTCTTCATATATGGACCATGGAATGCCTAAACATTCAATGTATGGTTCATTACCTCAATACATGTCGAGTCCATTTACTCTACCATGCTATAATTATAGTATGCCATATAGTGGAGATGACTCATTCATGAACATGTTAAGCATGCCCTGCCTCATGTTCCTTTAGGCAAAACACATACAAGAAGTCAATATTTTGGAACGGTTCAACCTCCTATCTTTTGTAGCATTAGTACCAGAGGCGAGTCGAGTGAACCAGAGGAAGAAGATCAATCGACTCAATGAAATTCAATGCAAGATCAACAAACTCAACTGGATGTACAACACGACTTCCAACTCGACATAAAGTACTTTTGGTTTGCATCACAGAGCAGCAACGTCGACGCAATCGTTGATAGACCTATATGAGTTTTTTGGATGTCGTGGTGATTTTTTTTTAAAAAATTTATATTTTAGGTGAATGGAATTGTAAAGTTTATTTTTCATGAAATGAACTTATTTTTCAAAAGTTCCTTATTGCTTTAATTTTTTAAATTCTAGACAAATAAATAACGTGGTTTTGGCCTAAAATATATTTTCATCTTCATATCCCTTCTTATGATCATGAGATAGAAGTAAGACAAAACTTTAAGGGGTGCAGAAAGTGCGTTTGATCTATAGATGCACCATGTAGAGTTTTATTGATGAGCGAGGCCAGTGAAAGCAAGATAAGCGGTGGGGTGCGACTGGCTAGCTTGACATGGTATTCATCCTAATTAATACTTCGAGATATGTGCATGACGTTTGCATGGTTTGCAGTGGGTTTGCATGGGTTATCCACCTCAAGATATGTGCGTGACGTTTGCATGAGTTTACATGGGTTGTTCACCTCGAGATATGTGCGTGATGTTTGCATGGGTTGTCCACCTCAAGATATGTGCGTGACGTTTGCATGGGTTTGTATGGGTTGTCTACCTTGAGATTTGTGCGTGACGTTTACATGGTTTGCAGTAGGTTTGCATGGGTTATCCACTTCGAGATATGTACGTAACGTTTGCATGGGTTGTCCACCTCGAGATATGTGCGTGATGTTTGGATGGGTTGCATGAGCTTGCATGGGTTTTCCACCTCGACATATGTGTGTGACGTTTGCATGGGTTTGTATGGGTTGTCCACTTTGAGATATGTGTGTGACGTTTATAGTGGGTTTGTATGGGTTATCCATCTCGAGATATGTACGTGACGTTTGCATGGGTTGCATGGGTTTGCATTGGTTGTCCACCTCGACATATGTGCGTGACATTTACATGGGTTTGCATGGGTTGTGCACCTCGAGATATATGCGTAACGTTTGCATGGTTTGCAGTAGGTTTGCATGGATTGTCCACCTCGAGATATGTGCGCGATGTTTGCATGATTTGCATGGGTTGCACAAGTTTGCAGTGGTTGAACAAATAACTCATTCTCAAAATGAGTAATTCATAAACTTGTTATGATGAACAAATAATTCCTTATCGAAATGAGTAATTCATACACTTTGTATTTTGTATGAATAACTCATTCTCAAAATGAGTAATTCATACAAAGTTGAAATGCACACTAAGTCATCACCACGTGAATAACAAATCACCACGTCATCATTAATAACATCTTGTCAAAAGAAGAAATACATTAGTTTTGTAATTTTAAAGAAACATTTCCTATTTGATGAAAAAAAAAAGTAATCCCACATCACTTTTTGAATAACCCGTGGGTTGTGTGGGACACGCGGAACATGAAATAGATTAGGAAGATTGGGAGATTGGGAGATTGTCAATGGAAGAATGACGCTAGATGTCACAGAGGAAGTCACGTCGAGCCACACAGAGCCATCCGTGCAAGCCTCGATACACAGACACATAAATTTCACGTATGACATGTGTGTCCGCATGCATGGCTCGTGTAGCCTGACGTGCCTTTTAGGTGTGATTGTGCGATGTCATTCTAATATTTCCCATAGAGACGTTTTTAGGAAAATACTAAAATGACAATAAGTGACACCCCAAGTCACATCAGTCCACAAGAGTGGCTCATGAAGCCTAGACTCGCGTGTTATGCGCCGAGATTGTATATGTCCGTATCCCGAGGCGTGCACAGATGGCTCAAAGACTCGATGTGTCTTTCTGGTTCTCATTCTAGTATTCCCAAGTTTTTAATGAGGTAGCTCTTATAAGCACCAATCACAATTACTAAATGGGTTTTCCTAATTAGATTAGACTTTTTTCACACATGTATCCAGGCTCAGTATTATTGAGCTTTATATAGGAGTTGTCCGTCCCAACCCGATTTTTTCTATCCATAAGACTTGAGCTTGAGACTTCACTTAAGAGAAATCGAGTCATTTTCCACTCGGATCAATTGATTATTGGTAGCATAGATTTTTCACGACTAATTTTAAAGTGACTAGGAGGAATGTAGTTTTCAAAACGGTTTATCTTTTTCCTCAAAAAAGGGTTATTTGCCTTAAGTAAGGTTTTAGTCTTGGACTCTGTCTCTTAGAAAGAATAAGAGGTTTATGCAAAGAGGATGAAATATGAAAATAATAAATGATAATCAAGTGGATGGCTCAATGGTTTGGTAGGTGGAATTGTTGAAAGAGGGTGAGAGTTTGATGTAAGACCATTATGTGTCTCATAAACCTATGAGTTAATTACATAAGTTACTAAAACCTTAAAGTCTTTTGAGTTCCATTGACATTACCATTTTACTGGGAATTTGTACTTATTGTGGAAGTTGAATGGTTCTCCCTTAAGCCTATAAAATGGCACTTTGTATCATCAAATAAAGTGTCGAATGTGTTGAGGTTCATGAGGGCAATAGAATCTTTGGGTTTTAGGAGTCTATCTAATCAATTTCAGGGTAATATTCTATTTGATCTAATTCTTATGTTTAAGAATGCTTACATATGGTATCAAAGCCTACTAGATCAGTAGAGTTTTCCACTAATATATGTTTAATCTTAAGCTTCATTGAGTTTAATCTCGGTGAACTAATTTTGCTGTCAATTTTTTATAAGTCTTTATACATGTCAAATTATCACTGTTTTGTATAAACTGCATTCTCCTGTTATTATATATTTTACGGGTTGATTTAGATGAGTTATAAAGTTTCGATCTTGTCATGCATTGATAGTTGTGACTTAAGATTTGATTGTAAATTAACTGATGAGTAACTAAGTTCTTTGTATTATCCAAGTTGTATGTCCATGATTTATTTCAAACAAAAAAACTAGATTGATCAATTGTTCACTGTTGGATTTTGATTATAAATGTTAGCTGCTATCAAAGTCTCTTCAAGCACTTGGAGATGCACCTAGTTTAAAAAAAAATCAATTTAAAATATGCTCATCAGATTTGATATATTTTTTATGTATTTTAAAGTGGGCACATGTGAATAACGTGATAACTATATAAAAGAAAAATGTTCACAAGCTACTTGCATATGAATCATTAATTAATATAAGGAGCCTTCTGTTTTAGAATTGCACATATGCATGTTTTAAAAACTTGATCCAAATAGACATATCAAGAATCTACATATATTTTACATACATATGACCTGCATTCATGAGTAATTCCTTCACCATTGAAAATTTTGTAAAATAAATAAATAAGTCTAGAAAGAAACGAATCACACCTCGTTTAATTTCAAAATGCATAACTTAAGCTAGGGATGATGAGAGAGAGAGAGAGAGTATGTAAGGGCAGTTGATCCTCTCTTTTCTCTCTGTCTCAAAATGAAATTATTGATCGTTCTCTCGATTTCATTTTCAGTGAATCAACAGCCCCTTTTTTTCTACTTAAAAAAAAAAAGCTTGGGATGATCTTTCTCATATGAGCTTAATGGATAAGAAGGCCAATACACTACCCATAAAATTATTACTTTATATATTTTTTGTGCACATCATCAAATATTTCAATTGTCCAACTACACATAAATGAAAAGAAGATGAACCCGTTGATCTTATTATGAAATATTTTAATAAACGAAAAGGATGGTTACATTCCATTTACATTATGGTAATAAAAAGCCTCATAAATATTTTACGGGAGCAGGGAATAATATATATGCATTTAACTAATTAGCGGTTCATTCTTTATTAATGTAATAAAAGCACTCTAATTAGTATTGAATGTACCGCTTATAGTAACATTTGATTCCTCATGTATAAATCATAGTGCTATTAATTACATTAATTTTCGAGTAATTATATAAAAAAAGAAGCACGTTATTGTTTCTATTAACTTTTTAAATTACACATATTATGCTTCTCCTAGTTAATTAATAAGACCAATATTGCTTAACTATACTTAGGCAATATTATTGTTGACCCAAATTAAAAGTTTACAATATTTTAGTAATGTATAATGAACTGAAATTTATTACATGTGTGACTATTAAAAAGAAAATGCATTATTATTGATATTACGCTTATAATTTGGTGTTTATATTATGAAGTTTTGTTAATCACCAAAATGGTCCAACTAAATAATTTAAAGATCAAAATTATGTGAATTTTTATATACGCATTTTGTTATGATTTTATGATAATTACTAAAATTTGGTTTAACCCAAAGGTGAATCATTTTCTAGCAATTTACGATTAACATGATTTAATACATATTAATTCTCTTAATGACTATTAAGAGCGGTGAAGAATACCCAAAAGTACCTCATCTAGTCTTCTTGAATTTTTGATTGATTACTAAAATACCACGATTGGCCTAAAGACGCACCGCATTTTTAGTAATATATGAATTAATATTTTATGATAATATAAATATAGCAATTACTAAAATATTATGGTTGACCCAAATGTGCACCACATTTTAGAAATATATGTAGATTTTATGATAATTTAAAAATGGGATGGATACTCTAAAGTTCCGCATTTTTAGTTTTTACTTATAGAATAAAGTACATCGTGTTTTTACCCAAAAGAAAAACACAATATTATCAATTTTATGAATGATTCCTATAGGCATACGTGGATAATTTGACATTCTATCTCTGTCAGTTGAATATTATTATTAGATAGGATTGAATTAATAGTGTCCTAGTTCATTTGCTAAACTCATTGTGTGACGATCCAAAACCCAAAATATCCACCTTAAGGGCAATTTTGTAATTTTACAAACCATACACTAACTCAACCCAAATAATAACTTAAGCTAAGAAACCCTAACCACTTTTGGGCTCAAATCGTAAGATGAAGAGAGGAGAATGTAGGAGTGCACAAACAGTGAATTTGGATGGATACAACCAATGAGAGCTCTTTGAAGGTAAACCCAACATCCATAGCATTTAATTTCTTGATTTAGTGAGTTGAAAATTTGGATTTGATTAAATAATGATGGAGAACTTTGTTTTGAGTGTTTTATTATTGATTTGAGAGATTTTGTACCATCCGAATTTGTTTATGAATTGAGAACTCCCAAATGGGGGGCGGCGCCATTGACACCGTCGGCGAAGGGTGGTGGCGAGCAGTGGACCTACTGCCGCCGAAGTAGAGTGGCGGCGGTGGACCTACGCCACCCAAGGGGGAGGGGCCTCCACTAGGAAACCCCCCATATTCGGTAGTGAGCACGAGAGGGGGCAGGGGTCAAAATGACCCCTGACCACCCCAACCAGGGGCCAAAATGGCCCTCGGACCTTTTTCTTTTTAAAAAATAAATATATAGACACGTTATCATATATATATATAAATATATATATATATGATAATATATATATATATATATATATATATATATCAACAAAATAAAAATAAATCTTTGCCTTCAAAAGGGGTGCGCTACCACGTCCTTGAGGGAGACCGGCCGGGTCCCACCCTCGCACCGGGCGACAAGGGACCCGCGAGACCTACACTAGTGGACCGCGAAATAAATTTAAAAATAAATTAGAATTAATATGTAACTTGTTGACGTTGTGAATGTGACTTGATTTGTTTAAATTCGCGAGGCGGTTTACGTCGAGCCCTGAGCGTGCGAGGATCAGGAGTACTTAGCGCGCCGAGTTGAGGTAAGTGGGGAGCTTCGCTCATGCATTAAATATGGCTTGAATATTAGATAAATATAAATATCTCATTTATATCGAAAGACTTAGGATTGGGTTGCATGAAGTTAATGGTATGAATATGCTTATCTATGGAATGCATGTGATGTGAATAATTGCGTTATTCGATCAAAAGCAGTGATGTGACAATGTGCTCATCAACAGAGAGTGGTCCGCGCCAGGAGTAGCGGTGGTGTGGCAGTGTGCCCACCAACAGAGAGTGGTCCGCGCTACGAATTGCAGTGGTGTGGCTATGATCCCACAAAAAAAAGAGCGGTCTGCACCATGAAATATCAAGTTCACAAGTGGTCACAATCGGTGATGGCTTGAAAACACTTACTGTGGGTTTGATGGAACTAGATGGAGGTCACAATGGCCATTGTGACCATCAATGGTTCACATCAACTCGAGGGTGAGTGTTTCGATCACTGGATTCATACCATTCGCTAGAACGCATTGAATGGAACGGTGACTTATATTTATTACTATTTCTTATAGTAAATCTCTTATTGGACCCCATTGCATGAATATATGGAATTTATTTACGAATTGCGAATTCTCTTTCATGATGTAGTTTCAAAAGAATGCTCATTTTCTTGCTTATTGAATTATGAATCTTACTTTTATGTTTTACTTGACTTGGAACTTGTTTACACCCCCTTTATGAACAAGAACCATGTCTCCATTACTTTTCATTAAATGCTTTACAACTCGGTTTACTACTTCATGTGTAGAATTATTTTGCTTTATAGGTAATACTAGCATGTTTAATGTTTGAGTGAGTCTTCTCTCTTATGGAGCTCCGTTGGTTCTTTAGCTCACCCCACTTACATCTCAAGTATCCACGTCAGCGTTAGATTGAGAAAAGGGAAAGGCGATAGCTTGAAGCTTCTCTCTTAATGTGAGCCTTGTATTGTATTATCTATATATTTGTTTTGAAAACTATCAAACTTGGGTTATATTTTAAATAGGTCTTTTGGGTAGTTTGAACACCATGTCCCTTGTAGTTGAGTTATCTGAGAGCCTTTGAATGACCTTACGTAGTTGTACAATATGAAAACTCATTTATAGTTTCTTTGGTAGACGTATGAATTTGTTATATATTTTATTCTGCATTTTTATTTCCAAATTGTCTTTATGATTGTTCCGCAGGTTGAATTAGGCGTGCCAAGCCGTTATTTGGGCCTGATTCAGGTATTGGGTTTGGGTAACGATTTGGGCCGAACGACTAGACCTTAGGTCGGGGAGGGTGATCACACATTGAATGGCATGATATTTGTGCTCAATACACAATACCCGGTATAAGCCTCAACATAATGATGTAGTTGAATGGCGTAACTAAATAATTGATGAAAATGATTAGAGGTATGTTAAGTTATTATATATTGCCTAAATCATTATGGATTGAGACCCTAAAGAATGATTTTTTCTAACAAAAGGGTTTATGGCAAGTTAGTTCTTAAAATTTATTTTGATCAGTTATGGACTAGAAGGAAACCTACCTATCCAACAAATTAAGACTAAAACTTGTAATCCATAAGAGAGTACATTAGAATATCGAACGTTCAATTATTATTTTATTAGTTACTTTATAAAATCTAAAGGCTATATAATTTACTATCCTAGCCATTTTATATAAAATACTGAAACTAAAAATGCTAGATTCATCAAGAATATAAAAATTATTGGGAGTGACGTATCATATTACCTATAACTTTTAATGAAGCAATAGTCACTCCTAGTAGTGATTCTCATAAAGAAAATATTGAGATCATTGCAATTAAATACACCTGTTAATTATTCCAAGGATGCATAACAAAAATCTCGAATAGTGATGAGACATAATATTCATTCTTGATGTTTTATAGTATAATTATATATATAAATCTAATTATGATATATGGACATATATTTTAAGACTTAATTTCTTATGATGAAGCCATCTAGGTGATGAATTTCTAAAATGGATTGATGTCATGAAAGATGAGTTAAAATCAATAGCTCACAATAAAGTCTAGAATCTCGTTGAATTGCCTAAGAATTTTAAACCTATAAATGAATTTTCAAGACTAATTGTGATTGTAAAGGCAATATTAAATGATATAAAGCTAGACTTATAGCTAAAGATTTTACTCAAAAAGAAAGCATTTACCATACGTGGTTATTCTCTGATTATATGTTTAAGAAGAACACTTTCAAAATCATAATAACATTGGTCAGTTATTTGATTTAGAATTACGTCAAATTAATGTAAAGATTACTTTTTTGAGTAGGAGTTTAAATGAAGAAGTCTATATGAATCAATCTAAGGAAATTTATAGTACAAGGAACTGAACTCCAAGTCTGCAAACTTCAGAAGTCAATATATGGATTAAAACAAGCTTCCCGTCAATGGTATATTATGTTAATGATACCATAACATCCTTTAGACTTAAGAAAAGTGTTGGCGATCGATGCATATATCGAAGGTCAGTGGGAGCCAGTTCATATTTTGATACTTTGATGATATTTTTCTTGACAAGAGTGATCTCGGTATGCTCTATGATATCAAAGAGTTTCTCTTTTATAACTTTGAAATAAACAATATACCAGACTAAATTTCAGGTTTACCATTGGCGTGTTGGGATGCTACCAGAGCAACCCTTGCATGGTCCATTGGTGAGTTGCAAAGAAGATATTACAATATATATAATGGAAAAACATTACATGCACACTTATAAAATTTTTGATAAATTTAAAGAAATTGTTATTCAAATATAGACTTTGTTGTTTGTCTTCACGCTAGAAAGTCTACTTTTGGGGCATACTTTTCTTTTCACTAATGGAGAAATCTCTTGAAGGGCTAAAAAAATAATTATGACTAATTTTACTATGATAGCTGAGTTTGTAGTTTAAAACTACAAATCAAAGATTATGGTTAAGAAAATTCATTTCAGGGCTTGGTATTATAAACTCAATTTCCAAGCCTTTGAAGATTTATTATGATAATTCCGTAGCTATATTTTTTTCCAAAAATTATCGCTATTCAACTGGTGCTAAGCACATAGGGATAAAATACTTCGCAGTTAAATAGGAAGTTCGGAAGAAAATAGTGTCATTTGAACATATTAGCATAGATCTTATAGTTGCGGATCCCCTAACTAAAAGATTACCACCAAAGGCATTAAGAACATGTCGACATGATGGGCCTTGGTTTTATTCTTAACGATTTTTAATTTGGGATTTGATTATGTTTATGTTTATGATATCTCATATACTATGCTAATTCTATTAATGTATGTACACACTTATGTTAATGATGATTCTAAGCAAATTTAGTCTTTGATACGGACATTATGTTTTATGAATCATTTAAAATGAATTAGTAATGCACTTGATACATGGAAGGGAATATGTCATATTTTGATGTATAACATGTAACGACCGAAAAAATCCTAATTACATGCAAATTCCAAGATTTTGACGTCCCAGTTCACACGTAGAACACTCGGTCAAACCACGGACATCAAGGGCCATATAATTAATTTTCATTGATGTATGTATGTATGTTAGTTGTATTGTATTTATATTAAATTAACATATTAAAATAGCTACATAGTTGGAAAAATATATAGTATGAATTTATTTATGTGCACTATAATTGTTAAGATATAGTTTCAATTAAGTTTAAATGTGTCATATAGTTTTAGATAAATTGACTAATTTACAAGAAAAAAAGGGCAATTAATAAATGAAAATTTGTAATTTAGTAGTGAGACTTGAGGTGTCACTTGTTGTGGGAGCTTTTTAAGGATAAAGAAATAATCAATAAAATTGATAAATAAATAATTGAGAGAATTTATGTGGTGGGGGTGGATTGCTTGTAGTGTAAGAAAAGAGAAAGGTGGGTCTCATTGTTGTTCTTATGTTGTTGGGAGTTGAACGTGGGAGAGGGGAGCAAGAGGGAGTTTTTATTTCTCTTAAAGATTGGTGAGTATTATCAAGGTTCTAAAGAGTTAGAGAAGCTTTAATGGCTAGGTAAGTATCTTCTCATTTTGCTTCCTTGTCATACTTTTAGAGTTGGTGTTATATGTTTACTTGTATTGATAATTTTTAGTCTTCAAGGTTCGAAATGACTTGATTTGGGTATTTTTTGATCTATTTATTGAAGATCTCACCTCTTGTGGTTCGGATTTACAAGGGCTTAAATTTGGTGACTTTAAACTATCTAAGAGTCTAGATGATTTGAAATTAACTTCATTTTTTGTCCCTTTAACTTTTGGTTAACTTGAATGTGACGTTAGTACACACACACACACACACATAGGGAAATTCTATAATGGTGCCCAAATATATACACACGTCATGTGGAACCCCTCAGAATGTGTTGTGCATTTATGGCGCATCGATTAATGTATTGGATTAGAATCCAATGGTTGTAAATAGTGTACCTATGACATGAGTATATATTTAGTTCTATGATAGTAGCACTCATATATATAGTCTTTGAAGTTCATCTTTAGGCCTTATAATGATACAAACATAGAGGACTAAATATTGTGCATCCAATTTGTATAGATTATGTTTGAAACCACTATCTATATGACTACATAATTTGCAAACTAATAGTTCTTTAATCTCTTCATGTAAGTTCTCTACATGGGTGAATTGCAAGCACAAAGTTATTAGACATTTTGATTATAATGTAGTCGGTTTTGTTAGCAAAGTTGATGCAAATGAATAAAAATATAGGGTACTCTAGAATTTTCACGAAGATGGCAACAAGATTGAGGAAGTCTAAACTTATAAAATTTTATTGTTTTCACAATTTTAGTGAGGCTTCAAAGCTTAATAATATGTAATGCCATTTAAGGGAAAACAAGGAGTTTAATTGAGATAACTTAATAACCTTGACTCTGTTCGAAATTAGGAGTTGTTCAGGGATTTCAAACTTAGGAGTTATATTACGTGTCAAAACACTATTTGTAACACTAATACAATACATGTGTATCATTTAATAGGTTGAACCCTGACTAAAGTGTGGAATGACGTGGTGGATGCAAGTAAACCAGTTGGAGCATTATCAGTAGTTCTCTTCTACTTCTTGAATTTAATTTCTTTAATTGTGTCTATTTATGGAATTCCACTCATAGTTACAGTGTCTAAGGGCTAAGTGAGTCAGGAAGGTATTTTTCTGGATATGACGACTGACTCGCAACTGGAATCATACCCTGAGTTATTGGATTTGGGTCGTAGACAGGAGGTGAGGTATTGGGGCGTCGTTGGTACCCCTACGTTCAGGACAATTTTGAATCTGCTAGCGCTGCCTGACACGTGTCGAGCGTGCACAAAATTTTCTTATAGTAGTGATAAATGAGATATCGTATCCAAAGGGATTTTTCAAATCTCTTAAGAATTAAAGCTACCCTAAAGTTTTACCGGATTTAACTTGTTTTAATTTAATTAATTTGAATAAACGGGAATTAAACACTAGATAATATGCAAATAAAATAAACAATTAATTAAAATAACTAAACTATAAATGATTTAAATTTAATAAACTAACTTAATATACTCAAACTAATAAATCAAATAATCAATAAATTTATATAAATAAAATACGATACAAACATCTAAACAAACCCCTACTAAACAATGTAATACACATGGATTGTTTTTCAAACACTAAAAATATAACATCACTTCATAACATAGCTATAATTATTTCATATGAATCTTGGAATCGTCAAACCCTAATTCATATTAGGTTGATAGCCTTTAGCCAGCAACCGATTTTCCTAAATTCAATGAAAATGTCACATTTTTATCATTGTAAGTCACCTATTAGATAAAACGCAACGCAGTAGAAATACGATAGCATTAAGTTCAATGAAAATCATGCCTATTCTAAGCCAATATTACCAAAGTCGCATAATAAACAACTTAAAAAACAATCACCTAAGGCATCCGCTCGGAAAATGCCCTATAAATTAATCATAGTTACTACTTCTATAATTGTTGTCAATAACTATAGACATAGAATGAATACCTATATTAAGGAACATATTGGCCACTATGCACTCAACATAAAGAATTACTAGTTGTAATACGCAAAAACAACTTGTTTTATCTGTGATTGACGTGTACGAATTGATTTAAAGCATTAAGTACGCGATTCCATAATTATAACTATATAACAATCCAAAGTATAGTGCATGCTTAGGGTTTGTTTAAATTTATAGACTACTCACACATGCTGAAAACAAGCAATGCTAATATGTAATTAAAAGTCATAATTATGTAAATAAATACCTCTAAATCAATGCTCCAATATTGCTTCACATATAGAACTTAATAAAAGAGAAAAGAAAAAGTAAAGAATAGTTGGAGATAGTTATTTCGAAGTTTTTTAGTCCTATATATAGTTCCCCTAGGAGTACAAACTCTTGATAAATACAAATTCCTCATATTAAACTAAAAAAGCCATCACCGACCTCAGCGACTTGTTAGCGATTCCCATCATATACACAAATTCTTGACCAAATCATCAAGTTTAGCTCTCAGTGCTCTACCAATTTAGTTGGCAATTTATAGTTCATTCTCCAATTCGTTGTGGATTTGTTGGCCTTCTTCTGCTGTCGATTTATATGACTATTCCTAGTATTATTCCAAGTCGCTAGCTAATCGCTAGTATAGTTTTCTAGTTGACTCTTTTGCTCTTCCTTCTTTTTTCTTCTATTTCTTTATTTTCCTATTTAAACCTGAAATCACAAAAACAAGAGAATACCTAGTGTAATATCACCATTTATACCTAAAATCAACCTAAATTACACTATAAAATGTGTCTAATTATTGACTTGTCACTGCCACGATTCTAGGGAGTCAAGCTTGTGGCTGTATAGTCGCAACTCGATGGATTTGAGACCACTTGGCTTCTCTCTTTTGTTTCCACGACACTCTCCTTTCAATGCTTTTATTTTCAGTCTATTTATCATGCGCTTACTTTATATCTTGTACTTTATATTCCCGCATGATTTATCGATTATTTATTTAATTCTTGAAGTACTTTTAAGACTCTTTTAAATTTACTCACTGGAATTGTCTCCTTTTGTAACGGCCCGCCCTAATTAATTCTAATTAATTGATTAATTACAAATTAGGACCTTAAGCTTGGACTGACGTGGACGTCGCGAAAAAAGTCTTAGGCATGCTTGACGAGGTAATTTTGATGTGACTCGTGTTAATTTATTGTATTATTATTAAATATTTGTGTCACACTATTGGTAAGAGTTTCATTGGCCACGTTCTACGCGTGTAGTGACATGAGCGCCATACGCTGCGAGGTGCGCGTAACTTGGGTGTATGGGGTAGTCGGGGGGTTTAGATATCACATTACCCATCACATCCCCTTTACATCACCTATCACATCACCATCTGTCGCTTTTCTCTATCTTTTATCTACAAATAAAAAAATCTTTATCTCTTTCACTTTCTCTCTAACCAATTCTCCCTCTCCCATTTTCTTCTTCTTTTTCTCCAAGTCTTCATCACCACCTCATTAATCCTTCTTCCAACTCGGTCTCCCATCTCTCTCGTGGTGTCTTTCCTCTTGTCGGCTCTCGCGATGATCTTCTTAGACCGAGGTGAGTGATTGTTAATGTTGTTAAATTTTTGTGAAGAAATTGAAGTTTTAATGGTGGTATTGTGTTGGTTGTTGATGTTTATTATACCTTTTATTGCCTTTATTAATATACAAGGTATTCTTTTATCGGGTTTCCGCCCTATAGGTTTGTTAATCAATGCAAAATTCGTTTACATTACTTACTTGCATATTATTAAGACTTCCGCTGTTAAAATAACTTACATAAATCAAAATAAACAAATTGTTGTAAATAGAGTTGGAACTTGCTAAAAATTAGAGAATGAAAGTAGGATACTTAGAACTTCTACTACTACAAACTACTACTACAATGGAGAATAGAAGAAATGAGAGAGTTAGAATGAGAAGTTCTTCATTCAACTTGGTGTGTCTTTATAATGAGGTTGACACCCTTTATATAAGCCTTTTGGTGAGGATGATAAATGTACTTAGACAATATGTACAAGTAACACATACACCACATGTCATACAACACATTACAAGTAATTTGACAATACATGAAAGAATTGGTATATATTGGAAATGGTTACGAGTAACATGATAATACATAGACAAGTAAGGATATCATTAGTGAGGAATACAAGTTACATGACTACACAACATGCATGGTCATCCATACTTCACAACAATCCCCCTTAGATGACACTTGCTTAGAGAATGTGCCTGGTTAAAACTTCTACTAGGAAAAACTCTGTGGAAAAAAATATAGTAAAAGAAAAAGATTCAATGTTCTCATAAATCTTAAGATGAGTATAATATTGTTAGGATTGCCTCATTAAAAACCTTGCTAGAAAACTCAATGGGATAAAATCATAGCTAAAGGAAAAAAAATGCAATACACTAATCAATAACTCCCCCTCATATGAACATGGGTGAAACTTGTTCCGTTTCTTTACTTGAAATATCCTTAAGTTTACGCAAGCCAATACCATATGTAAACCTCTTAAATGTCGTAGTTGGTAAGGTTTTTGTGAATAAATCAGCAAGATTATCACTCGATCGGATTTGACTGACATCAATTTCACCATTCTTCTGAAGCTCATGTGCATAAAAGAGTTTTAGTGAAATATGTTTTATTCTGTCCCGTTTCATGAATCTTTCACTTAATTGTGCGATGCATGCTGCATTATATTCATATAATGTGGTTGGAGAATCTTTTATTGAAGTTAATCCACATGATTCTTGAATATGTTCAATCATGTTTCTCAGCCATACACATTCACGACTTGCTTCATGAATTGCAAGTACTTCAGAATGACTGGAAGAAGTAGCAACTATAGTTTGCTTTACTGACTTCCATGATACAACAATATTACCATATGTGAATACATATCCCATTTGAGAATGAGCCTTGTGGGAATAAGATAAAAATCCAGCATCAGCATAACCTTGGAGATTCAATTTTACTCATTTCGAGTAAAACAAACCCATTTCACTTGTTCCTCGAAGATATCAAAAAACATATATAACACAATTCCAATGTCTTCGAGTTGGTGAAGAGTTGTATCTTGCAAGTAGGTTGACAACAAAAGCAATATTATGTCTTATACAATTTATAAGATACATAAGTGCACCAATTGCATTTAAATATGGTACCTCCGGTCCAAGTAGCTCTTCATCACTTTCACAAGGTCGAAATGGATCCTTATCCACTTCAAGTGATATGAAAACCATTAGAGAGCTCAATGGATGTGCCTTGTCCATATAAAACCTTTTTAATATTTTTTCAATTTAATTTGATTGATGGACAAGTACTCCACTTGAAAAAATTTCAATTTGCAAACCAAGACAAAGTCTTATGTTTCCAAGTTCTTTCATCTCAAATTCTTTTTTCAAGTATTCGGATGTTCTAACGATGTCATCGTGGTTTCCCACTATATTTAAATCATCAACATATACAACAATAATCACAAATCATGTTGATGATCTTTTAATGAAGACACATGGGCAAAGTGGATTATTTACATATAATTCTTTAAGTAAATAATCACTAAGGCGTTTGTACCATATTCGTCCGAATTGTTTCAATCCGTATTAAGATCTTTGTAATCGTGTAGAATGCACGTTACGAGGTTTTGATTTTATTTCTTCGGGTATTTCAAATCCTTCAGGGATTCTCATATATATCTCAATGGATCCATACGGATATGTTGTAACGACATCCATTAGATGCATATCAAGCCCTTCAGAAACTGCAAGGCTTATCAAGAATCGAAATGTGATTGCATCTATTATAGGAGAATATGTTTCCTCAAAATCAATGCCAGGTTTTTGTGAGAAACCTTGAGCTACAAGTCTTGCTTTGTACCTTGTAATCTCATTTTTTTCATTTTTTTTGTACAAATACCCATTTATATCCAACAGGCTTTACGTCATCTAGCGTTTGAACAATCGATCCAAAAACATTTCGTTTCTTCAACGAGTCTAGCTCTGCTTGGATAGCCTCTTGTCATTTTTGCCAATCAGGTCTTTTCCAACATTCGTCCATTGATAATGGTTCTGGATCATCATTATTTCGATCCTAAATCTTATTAGAGTTTAAATAATTTATTGAGATCTCATTATTTTCATCTTTTTCCTCTTTTTCTAGAGGCAGTTGTTCCTTATCAGAATCAACTTGTTTTGATAAATCTTTATCAAAGGATTCTAGTTATTTCTCATGAGTATTTTGATTTGCATTTATTTTTACTTCTGTTTCCCTCTTTTGAGGAATTGTATACTTTGAACCAACTAGTCTTCCACCCTTTAAGCGTTTCGTTGGTTCTTGTAAATTTTGTTGCACAGAGACATCAATTCTTGCAGGAGCATTTACGGCTGAAATATGTGATTTAGTCACTCGTTTTTCATCGGTAAATGCATCAGGTAATTTATTTGTAATTTGTTGCAAATAAATGATCTTTTGAACTTCAAGTTCACATTGATTTGTGTGTGGATCATAATGTGATAAAGTTGATGCATTCAGAACAATTTCGCGTCATTCCTTTTGAATTGGCTTCTTGTATCCCCTTAATGGCAAGAAAATCGCTTCATCAAAGTGACGATAGGCAAAATGTGTAGTAAATAAATCTTCCGTTAGGGGTTCAAGGTATCTTATAATGGACGATGAGTTAAATCCAATATAAATCCCAAGATTTCGTTGTGGACCCATCTTAGTTCTATTGGGAGGTGGTATAGGAACATACACTGCAAAACCAAAAATTTTCAAATGTGAAATATTTGGTTGTTGACCTAAAATAAGTTGCATGGGGGAATGTTCATGGTATGCAGGAGGCCTATAACGAATGATAGATGCTGCATGAAGGACTGCATGTCCCCAAACTGAAGTTAGTAACTTAGTTCTCATGATTAAATGCCTAGCAATTAATTGAACGCGTTTGATCAGAGATTTTGCCAAACCATTCTGGGTATGCACATGTGGAACAAAATGTTCAATTGTAATTCCTATAGACATGCAATAATCTTAAAATACTTGAGATTGAATTTCTCCAGCATTATCAAGATGGATGGTCTTGATTGGGTTGTCAGGGAATTGTGTTCTTAACTCAATGATTTGTGTTAAAAGTCTAGCAAATGCAACATTACGAGTCGAAAGCAAACAAACATGTGACCACCTTGTTGACACATCTATCGAAACCATGAAATATCTAAATGGTCCACAGTGAGGATGAATATGTCTACATATGTCTCATTGAATGCGTTCTAAGAAAATTGGGGATTCCACAACAATTTTACTTGAGGATAGTTTAACTATCAATTTACCTTGAGAACAAGTCTCTTCGGAGACATCCGATAAAATTTACCTTGAGAACAACTAGCACAATTGTAATCACCAATTGAAAATATTTTATGACTCCTTAAAGGATGTCCATTTGAATTATCAATTATTCTTCGCATCATTGATGATCATGGATGACCAAGCCGGTCATGCTATAAAATTAATTTCTTTGGATCATTAATTTTTTATTTGAGACGACATTCATTTCAACATGCCTTATATGAGTAAAATATAATCTAGAGGACAAAGCTAGAAAATTTTCCAACACTTCTTTTTTCCCATTTGAAACCAATGTAACATAGAGAAATTCTCTATCATTTTTGTTAATGGTTTCTATGTGATATCCATTTTGGCGAATATCTTTAAAGCTAAGTAAATTTCTTCTGGATTTTTCATAGTATAAGACATTGTCAACATTAATTGTTGTACCCCCAGACAACATAATATTTTCTCTTCTAGAGCCATTAATCAAATTAAAGATGTCAGATATTGTTTGAATATTAGCCCCAGACTAAGTTCAAGTTGGAGAAATACTATTTTTTTAAGGATTGTGTGCGTTGTAGTACAATCAGTAAGACAAACATCACTCTTATTTGGTTCATAATTTGGACACATGATTTAATGATCCATCTAGATAAACAATGTTTGCTAAATTAGAAAAAAGGCACTTCATTTATAATAAGAAACTAGTACATAGGAATTAAAAGCATAACAAAAAACTAGTGCATAGAATTATAGAAATTGAGAAGCATTACATGTGATCATTAAAAACATCAAGACTAGTGTTTTGATCATCATGAAAATTTGGGACATCCATATAATTAATGTCCGATAAGCCATATATGATAGTGAAGTTCATCTCAACTATTTTGTCTTTCTCCTTTAAGGAAGCTTGATAAAGATCAATGAAATGCTTAGGCGTACTGCATACATGAGCCCAATGGTCTTTTAGACCACACCTGTGATATGGTTGGTCACGATTACGAGCATGCTCATTTTCAACAACATTATTTCCCTTATTCTGAGCGGCGTCATTTTTATTCCATTTATTTTGGAACTTATCGCCACTTAATTTAGAATAGGGCTTGCCACGATCTTTGCCGATTGATTCTTTCCCCTTTCCACGTTCATGTTTTCTGTCCTTGACCATTTTTATGGTCATTATAGGATGCAACATTTGCTTCATTAATTGAAGTGGAACCAGTTGGAAGGAAGTTGTAGTTCTTCAATAGAAGCTCATTATTTTGTTCGGCCACCATGAGACAAGAAATTAATTTCGAGTATTTTTTAAATTGACGCGCTCGATATTGTTGTTGCGACAACAGATTCGAGGCACGAAAAATACTGAATGTTTTTTCTATCATTGCCTCATCGGATATATTTTCTCCATATAGCCTCAAACGAGAGGTAATATTAAACATGATGGAGTTATACTCACTGATTGTTTTGAAATCTTGTAGCTTAAGATTCAGCCAGTCGTTTTGAGCTTTTGGAAATATCACCGTCTTTTGGTGATCATATCACTCTTTCAAGCTTAACCACAAGGTGAGAGGATCTTTTATAGTGATATAATAACTTTTTATACTTTCATGGAGATGATGGCAAAGGAATATCAGTGCTTACACACGGTCTTGCATTGATGTTTCATTTCCTTCTATAATAGTTTCTCTCAAGTCTTTAGCTTGGAAATGTATATCGACATCTAGTTGCCATGACAAATAATTATTGCAGTGATATCGAGGGCAACAAATTCAAGTTTTTGAAAGTTTGCCATAGTCTGAAAATATGTCAAGAAATTGGGTAAACAATTTTTCTCTTTTATATAAAATAAATAATATACAATTAAATATATGTTCACAACTTGATTATTAACATACAAAATGTACTACTTGTATGAGTTGGTGGGACAACCTCCAGATTGTGTGGCAAGATGAAGTTTACTTAAAATCATGTCTCATCGAACGGGATAATCCATCTCCCTTTCAATGTTTAGCTTTACTAGTGACAAGGCTTACCCACTATCAACCCAAACTCATAACACTATTTGCAATATAAAAATCAAGAATATAGCATAACTAATCGTTTTTAGTATAGGGAGAACTAGTTATGCCACATATTGACTTATGATTTCTGATGTAGAAGATCGTACAAGACGCACCTATAGAGCATACTTTCGCAGTCGGTGACGTTATAATGCATAGTGCATGAATAAAGTATGCATATATAAGTGATGCATGTAATAAAAAGAAAGCAACCATGATAACATGAAAATAAATTGAACTTATTTAAATTAACAAAAGTTATACCTTCCTAGCTTTGTTTCCTTAGCAAGCCTTCTTGAACTTCAAGATCTCCCCTTTGTGCAAGAGCAAGCTCGTGTTGATAACGTGTTGTAAATTGAGTTGAAACTTGCTAAAAATTAGAGAAGGAAAGTAGGATACTTGGAACTTCTACTACTACAAACTACTACTATAAAAGAAAAGAGAAGAAATGAGAGAGTTGGAATGAGAAGTTCTTCATTCAACTTGGTGTGTCTTTACAATGAGGTTGACACCCTTTATATAGGCCCTTTGGTGATGATGATAAATGTACTTAGATAATGTATACAAGTAACACATACACCACATGTCATATAACACATTACAAGTAATTTGACAATACATGGAAGAGTTGGTGTACATTGGAAATGGTTACAAGTAACATGACAATATATAGACAAGTGAGGGTACCATTAGTGATGAATATAGTTACAAGACTACACAACATGCATGGTTATCCATACTTTACCACACAAATTAAGTTGTAAAACTTTATAAGTTAGTATATTTAGATAAAATAATCATTTAAACATTGAAATTGGTCAAGTCGGAGTATTAAATGGTTAGTTCGCGAGCCGCCATGGACAAGTGTGCAGGTAACGTGGCATGACCTTGTGCGTGGCAGTGCTCGATTTGCCTCGGGATTTGGGTCCGTCACACCTTTTGCGGTGACAATTGCGGCCCCCTCATCTAGCAAGGGCAAAGAGCTAATGATTGGCAGCTACCTCTAAGGACTCTTGGAGCGGCTCATATTTTTGCGATACTGTAGGTTTTAGTATTATATTTATCTAGTTTGATTTTTTGTAGAATTTTGGGATATTGTGGTTGAGCGACACTTTGATACATGTATATGCTCACTTTTGCCACCGTACTTATACATGGTATATATTTCAGGGCTCCACACATAGGTTGTCCCATTTTTCGTGTTTTAGAGATATTTAAATTGCTTCATTTATTTTCTTTATGCTGCTTACTAATTTAAATCTTGCAAAATTAATAACTCAATATTAAAGCACTAAACTAACGATAAAATGGTATAAGAAGGCTAACTAGGCTTGCGTTGACCTTGTGGGGGTTGGCCGGGGGTCCACGTAGGTCTAGGCCAGCGAAGCCTAGTTTGTGGGAACTATGGTCGTCACAGTTGGTATCAGAGCTCAAGGTTGATACATCAATTCTTGAAAAACCAATAATTCAACCAAAGTATGAACACGATTTTCGAGTTAGGACGACAATGAACTTAGTGTGGAGACCCTACGATCCTGACTTATAGTCTTAGTTGGGAAATAAGGTGAGTTGGGAAATAATCAATTTGAACTATACCTGTTATATGTTGATTGTAGTTTATTATATGTCGGTAGTTATAGAGTTGATTCAGAACTCGTCATCTATATTGCAGACCGCGATGGTCAATCAACCGGAGCCCGATAACGAGACTGGAGATATCGATCCACGATATGTAGGAGCTACGAGATTCGACGAGGTGTCCCGTGGGTCATATCACACGGACATCAGCTTGAGGAGATCCTCAAGATACTGAGGGCACATATTACAACTTCATCACCACCATCTTCATCGACTGTGCCCCTTGCTCAACATGTGAACATACCTAATATACAGGCCACTCCTGCGACTTCTATTATGCCAACGACATTAGTATCGATACTAGTAGAGGTAGTGCCACCTCCGCCCACAGATACGAGTATTAGGGCGACGGCTGAGGCTAGGCAGTCACGTGGGTTTCAGAGACATAGACCGATAGAGTTCTATGGGGGCACCGATCTTGAGACAACAGAGAAATTTATAAAGAGTCATGAGAAGATGCATATTATTTTGGCTACTACGGAGCATATAAGAGCGACCATATCTTCAAAGTCATTGTTTGGGGAGGCAGATGACTGGTGGTGCAACATTGTAGTGACTTGAGGAACGTCCAAGGATTGGGCAGAGTTCAAAAGGCAATTCAATTTCAAGTACTTTCCATTTTTAGTCATGAGACAAAAGAGGTATGAGTTTCTAACTTTGAGACAATTCTCTAGTGAGAGTGTGATGCAGTACATGGGTAGATAGTTACAGTTGTTACCGTATGCCGGTGGTATAGCAGACACCGATGTAGATCATACACACTAATTCATAGAGGGCCTGCTACTTGAAATTGGATGATGACCGCAATGGGTTTTGTGAAGACACTACACCTAGACAATCGGATCACTAGTGCGTCTGATTTAGCCTAGATCCCTAAGGTATTCAACCAATCCCTAAAGAGGCGAATCAATTGGTATGGTCAATTGCCACTAATGTGGTCTTATCGCATAAGGACGGATGCTTACGACTCACTGGCAAAAGAATCAGAGTTTAACTATGAATTTAACTCTAATTATTCAATCAATACCAAAGAAAATAAAACACTAATGAAAATCAATGAAATTAATATAAATAAATGTCACAAATCCATAGATGAGCACAGTTAAACATCCATCGCAGTCTTGCCTAGGCCATGAGTTGAGTCTCTCATGGAAGAACACAATACAAAAGTAAAGAAGAATAGAAGTGGAGAAGGAGATGCTGAGAGTCGAATAGTAGGATCTCCGTAATATAGAAGTCGAGACTTCTCTAATTAATCCCTAAAGTCCTAATTATGAAAAAAATACTAAAATTGGTCTCTATAGGTGAAAGAAATCGAAATTAGTGGTTTGGTTCGTGACACGTGAGCCGAGGCAGATCTAGTCGCTGTTGTGCTTGATTCCAGGGGTCAAACACATATCGTACACCGATTGGAGTAGCAACTGTTAACTGCTGACGTGGCAGAACATGATTGGAAGATGCAGCTAGTGTGAAGACGTTGGCTGAATGAGATGCTGCCACGTGGCACTAGCTGGAGGAGAGGAGAAGAACGGGTGCTCGAGCATCAATCTGGGAGAACTCAACAGCACGCATCTCAAAGAAATTCGAAGGCTGCTAGCGAGAAAAAGGAACACGCTGGAGAGTCGGCGAAGACTTGAGAGAGTATGCTGATGCGCATCCCGAGGTACAATCAACCGCACGGATCTCGAGGTGAAATAGACAGCTGCTGTTGTGAGTGACTCACGTGTGTTACTTTCCTGCATCATTTGGCTTGCTGTCACCTATTAACAAACTGTGCAATGCGTGCCTCGAAGCAGATTCTCGGGTAGCTATTTCATTGCATGTAAATACACTACTTTGAGTAATTTTTCTCCCTGGATTCAACCGCATACTCCGTTAACCCTGAAAATAACAAATAAATATAATTAGACTAATATTTTGGAGACTTAACAATAAATATATATATATATATATAACCGATATAATTACATAACTAACGACTCATCAAAGGCACAATGGTTACTACCGAGCCAGGTACTTTACATAGAGCATACGAGCGGAGTTTGGCTAGAGAGAATTATCTCAGTAGACACCCAGAGTAGGACAGTGCTGCACCAGTAGAGGCATAATCATGGCACATATCTGAGTCAGACAGAAAGAGGAAGAGGAACAACCATTTTGTGTTGAGAGACTTCAGGACTCAGAGTGTAGGGTTAGTGGGACCACCTGCACAGCTAGTACGTACCGCAATACCACCTCCTCCAGCACCGAGTTACGCCAGCTGACCACCTCAGTCAGCTCAGTGAGTACCATACCGACAGTGTGGTACTGAGGGCAGAGACAATGGTACAAACAGTGGACAACAAGGACATAGATATGGGCAAGGAAAAGCGCAAAGATTGATTCCTCCAGGACCAGGGCCGCAGAGGGCTTGTTTAAAGTGCGAACAACCAGGGCACTTTAGGGACGTGTTCGTTGTTAGGCTCATCGGTCACATGCTAGAGAGAGTTCATGCCATTGCAAAACAAGATATAAAGGCGACGTACGACCGTACAGATTTACTTATGTATTATGCATGTAACGATGGTTCGAAATGTTGTTTATACTCGTGTGAGGCATTACATCGAGCTTTTAGTGTCAGCTTAGTCAAGTCACCATTTATGATTGAAGCAGTTTTACTTTTAGAGGTGTTTGCGACCTGCTACAGTTGATGGACCTATTCTCATAATGTTTGAAGTAACTTGACTAAATTTATAGCTCAATGTGGAAGTCAAACTATACTTAAGACCTACAGTTTGATGGATTAAGAAATTGAACCATATGAAGTGACTCTGTGTAAGTTCGCGATTTATTTGGGAAGTCAAACTATCTAAAGCGATTTTGTTGAGTTCTAAAATCGATGAGAAAGCTCTAAGCTATCTTGAAGTTGTTGCGACCCCATGTTTGGACATTATCTAGATCCATTTAGTCACGTTTGGATGAGTCCAAGAGAAGAGACCAGTTGACAATCATTTCCCTAACCTTTTCGATGTTAGTGAATTCTCAATTTAGTTAACTCAATTTCGAGAACGAAATTCTCTTTAGTTAGGAAGATTGTAACGACCAGAGAAAAATTCTAATTACATGCAAATTTCAAGATTTTGATCATTGTCCCAGTTCAAATGTAAAACACTCGGTCAAACCACGGGCATCAAGGCCGAGATAATTAATTTTCGTAGATGTATGTCTATTGGTTGTATTGTATGTATATTAAAGTAACATATTAAAATAGCTACATAGTTGGAAAACTATATATTAGGAATTTTATTAATGTGCACTATAGTTGTTTAGATATAGTCTCAATTAAGTTTAAATGTGCCATATAGTTTTAGATAAATTGATTAATTTACGAGAAAAAGAAAAATGGGCCATTAATAAATGAAAATTTGGAATTTAGTTATAAGACTTTCAGGTGTCACTTGTTGTGGGAGCTTTTTAAGGATGAAAGCATAAAATTGATAAGTAAATAATTGAGAGAATTTATGTGGTGCGGGGGGACTTGCTTGTAGTGTAAGAAAAGAGAGAGTTTTTATTTCTCTTAGAGATTGGTGGGTATTCTCAAGGTTCTAAAGAGTTAAAAGAGGTTTTAATGGCTAGAGTTAAAGAGGTTTTAATGGCTAGGTAAATTATCTTCTCATTTTGCTTCCTTGTCATTCTTTTAGAGTTGGTGTTATATGTTTACTTGTATTGATAATTTATAGTCACTAAGGTTCAAAATGACTTGATTTGGGTATTCTTTGATCTATTTATTGAAGATCTTACCTCTTGTGGTTATGATTTATAAGGGCTTAAATTTGGTAACTTTAAACTATCTAAGCGTCTAGATGATTTGAAATTAACTTCATTTTTTCTCCTTTTAACTTTTGGTTGGCTTGAATATGACGTTGGTACACACACACACAATTGTTTAAGTTCATCCTTAGGCATTATAATGGCATAAATATGGAGGACTAACTATTTTGTATCCGATTTGTCTAGAGAAAGAGTTTTAATCAATCACTTTTCCTTCTTTTTTTAACATACTATAAATTTGTATAGATTATTGTTTGAAACCTCTATCTATATGACTACATAATTTGCAAACTAATAGTTCTTTAATCTCTTCATGTAAGTTCTCTGCATGGGTGAATTGCAAGCACAAAGTTATTAGACATTTTGATTATAATATAGTAGGTTTTGTTAACGGGATTTGATGCAAATGAATAAAAATATGAGGTACTCTAGAATTCTCGCGAAGATGGCAACAAGATTGAGGCAGTCCAAACTTGTAAAATTTTATTGTTTTCACAATTTTAATGAGGTTTCAAAGCTTAATAATATTTAATGTCATTTAAGGGAAAACAAGGAGCTTAATTGAAATAACTTAATAACGTTGACTCGGTTCGAAATTAGGAGTTGTTTAGGGATTTCAAACTTAGGTGTTTTAGAGTTATTTAAATTGTTTCATTTATTTTCTTTCCGCCGCTTACTAATTTAAATCTTGCAAAATTAATAACTCAATATTAAAACACTAAACTAACGATAAAATGGTATTGACCGAGGGTCCACGTAGGTCTAGGCCGGGCGGGGCCCAGTTTGTGGGAACTGGGGCTGTGATATAACTGCTATGACTCTCATTACTATTTTAATTTATAATGATTTAAAGATACCAAACATTTATTCGCGCTGACATGGAAGTTATGTGATGTTTGGTTATGTGGGTCAAGTGGGAGAACCATTAAACTATATATGACCCACGTATTAAAATGAAAGTATGAGACAAGTGGGAGAATGTAAAATCATTATGTGTCTCATAAACCTATGACTTAATTGATAAGGTACTAAAAACTTAAAGTCTTTTGACTTCCATGGACGTTATTGTGGAAGTTGAATGATTCTCCCTCAAGCCTATAAAAAGGGCACTTTGTACCATCAAATAAAATATCGAATATGTTGAGGCTCATGAGGGCGTTATGATCTTTGGGTTTTACGAGTCTATTTAATCGCTTCCGCAAGTAATTTTCTATTTGATTTAATTCTTATGTTTAAGAATGTTCTTATGTTTAAGATTGCTGAGTCTTATACGAGGCAAAAAAAGTTAGTATATTTCTTATAAAAAAAAAGGTCTCCATGAATCAATGATGGATGCACCAAATTATTCTTAAGTTGTGATTTGTTGCTGACTGATTAGGTGTTGTTGTGTTATCGTGGAAAAATGGTTTTCTGAATAAATCGGTTTTTTTTTTTTAATTATTATCTTCAATCAGAGTCGGATTCCCCACCTCCATGCTTTAGCTGGAGGAGTTGTTAATTTTTATTTTTTTCTGAACAACGAAGGCGCTTTAGTCTTTATTAAGTTTATTATTATGTAATATAGATTATGATTGTAATGTCACCTCTTACTGTCAATTTACAAAAATAAAAAACACAGAGTAGCAGACTCACAGCCCACGTTTTGGTCTTCTTTTGATTTGAGTGCTCCTTAGTTCTCGCCTTGCGTTCAAAGGCCAACCGCTTTGACCAAGTGCTTCAAGCTAATTTGAATTGACTTTCTGAGATGGTCATGACTCATAAGAGATGATGGTGACGTAACTCAATTTTGACACGCATTTATTGAGTGTCCTTAGAATATACCTCAACTGTTGCCCGCCAAATATCGATGCACAAATCAAGAGACATCATAAGGTGTGTATCAAAACTCAAAAGTAGTCACCCAAGTATTTTCTTTTTAGAATGAAATATGAATAACACCAATTGTCACAAAGATTAAGAAAGGGTGATTATGCTGGTTTAATCGCCTGCGAAGATTGCATATAAATGTCTTTACTAAAAAACTTGACTCAATAAAAATTGAAAAAATTCGACGAGATAAAAGTAGACTAAAGTTAACTTGAAACATATTAATTAAAAGAAATTTAAATGATTTGAAAAGCTTATTATCAATGCACTAAAAACAAGCACAATAAAAGAGTTTGTTCTATGTAGCCGATCCTAATTAATTTTAAACTGATACTATTTTGTTGTTGTGGTTGTAAATGGAGTATGAAGCCCAGCTCTCAAAAGTGTTCAAAATTACTTCAAAAAGAGAAAAAAAAGTGTTCAAAATTGGCCTAAAACATGTTTAATTAAATTAAAGCTATCGACAAAAAAAAATATATATATATATATATTTTGACCTACTTTTGGCGTGCTATTTACGCAAGTGCTTAATTGTTACTCTTGATTATTGCATCGATTCTTACGCGCGCGAAACTCTATGTACAACTAAGGACCTGCACATGCCTAACTGGTATGCCAAAAGTGACTAAAAAAAAGTGTTCAAACTTTTGAGGTTTTTCCAACCCCAAATTCTAATTCCTCTGTGAACATTGCCTCACTAGATCGGTCAACATTTTAAACATAATCTGATAAGGAAATTGTAAAAGATATTTAGATTGAATGAGCTTGAGCCACTGCTATATATTTCTAAGATGCTACTCTTCTAGTAAACTGTACTACATTAGGCAAAGACTACATAACATTAACATTCACATACATTGACTGATTCGGCTATCAAGTCTCATCATGTTCTGTCAAGTATACAGGGCTTTCGCTTTCACCCATGCTGTCGCCCATGTTTGCCGAAGCAAACGATTCAGATGACTCCACGGTCGAGGGACAAGAACCCGTGTCATCTGAATCCGAACTGTCGTCGTGTATAATGATATGTTCATCATCAGTTTCCGATGCCTCAGACCCCGATGTCCCCAAGAGAAACTTACTTATTGCCACCTTCGCAGCATCAGCAAACCACTCATCCTCAGGGAGTGCACTGCAAGAGAAATAAGCAGTGTTCATAACTAGGTGAAATAAATGAAGAAATGGAAATGAAAAGAGAGATACTTTTGCGGGTCAATGCCTCTGGCAGAGAAGACTTTGATTGCCCGAGCAATTATCGCCGATGCGCTCTGGTGAACTTGCCGGGTGGAGTAGCCTCCACATTCAGCAATTTCAAGGATGAAATGTATATCCAGAATTAACTGGCCAAAAAGACGATAGAACCAAATGAGGATTACAGAATACTGAAAAAAAAAAAAAAAAAGAGGATTACAGAAGTAAAACAAAACAAAATATTGCCAAATTATGACATCTTATATGATTTTTTTATTTGGTTTGTCGTCGTATATGATTTTTAATGGTAAGAAAATGAAAGTGCGCATAAATAGTTAAATAAAAACCACTTTCTGGATTTCGACTAAATCAATTCTCATACAGAATTTTTAGCAATATGTTAAAAACATAGAAGAAAATAAAACATTGGTTTTCCAATACATCCAACAAGGGGAGATTTTTTTATTTTTTTTGTCAAAACTCATAGGAATGCTTAATCACTGTGTAAAATGACTGCTGCAAGTTTCGATTTTGCGTAGCAGTAACATTTATGACCGTTTAGATGAATGGGGTACACATCTCCAGATGCACAACACCATTTATCAAATAGTCATAATTTCTTATGCAACTATTGCAGTCAATAATGAATTTTCCTTCTATCCAAATATATGATTTAGGAGAGAACAAATGAAAATATATGACAGCTAATGAACATGAGATGGTAACTGTTTCTACATTTGAGTTGAGGTAGTCATACTCATGCATACGCAATACAAAATTGATTGTGAGATCCTGAAGTCACATTTAAGGATCGAGTTAACTTCAGCTGAAGAGGCTTACTTATTTACTGGTGGCTGATAAAATCACAATGGGCGAACCCAGAGTGGTTTAGACCAAAAAAAAAAAAAAAAGACAGAATACCTGTTGTAAACCATGTGGCTCAAGGGGGGTAGATTCATCTTCAAAGACTCCCCAGAACTCTTGCTCATCAGATAATAAACACATTATAACTGTATTAGTTAATCGTCCAAGTATGCTTTTCTGTATTTTCTCCTTGCCAAGTAACACATCTCCAGCAACAGTTGCCAACTGCTGCAACTTTGTAAATAATGCCTGAAATAATTTTAGTAACATAAGGTTAATTCTGATAATGAAAAAGGGGAGGCATCTTTGTTTCATATGCCAAAAACAAAACCAATGTAAGAATAATACAGTTGCAAACTTTGATCAGCAAAAATTCCGTAACAAAGCCTCGTTTAGCAAGATCTTGAAAGTGGAAGGCACAAAACAACACCAGAACAAGCAAAAAAAAAAAAAAAAAAAAAGCATGGACAAAAATAGTGAGAGCAGATATAAGTATTAATGAGCTTATGGAAATCCTACATGAACCAAAAATAAAAGCTAATGATGCCGGGATATTTGGTATTTTGTGTTTTCATGCCATCCAAACTGCAGGAAACCCCACTCAAACTACTATGAGAAGATGCTGTTAAGAATAGTCCCACATCGGGTATTCAAGTAATTAACATGGTATCAGAGCCAACGATCCAGTCAGGACCTGTCGAGACGACTGAAGACACCTTAGATCATGAATTTCGGTCCAAAGTGGAGTATTGAAGATGTGTGGACAGAAATAATAGTCCGCATCAATTAAATGGAACTTCGTAATGAAGTATATGACCGAAATAATAGTACCGAGGCCTTTTGAGTTAAAACTCCACACTAATGAGTTGAAGGTGGTTAAGTTGGGAAAAATCGGTACTGGCGGAGATCCACAGGCCCGCGAAGAAGTGACGCGGGCAAGCCGCTTGCGGATCTTGTGCCCGCGAGCGAGAAAATTAATATGGTATCAGAGCAATAAAATGTAGGTGCCCAATGTTTCAATCCAAGTCATCTACCAAGTAGGCTATCCTCTTGGTCTTGGCCAGTGCCCCGTTTGACTGTCCCGTTGGCTAGTTGCCCGTAATTGGCCTATGTCCCGTTGGATTTGAGTTGTCCCAATTGGCTAGTTGCCTTTTAATTCAAGTCACGACTTGGCTATCGCCCGTGGACTTGAGGGGGAGTGCTAAGAATAGTTCAACATCGGGTATTCAAGTAAATAAAGAAAGGGTTATAAGTTGGGAGACACCACCTTGCCTGGGTATTTTGGTGAAGCCTCCACTCCACTCCAAACCTTAAGCCCTTGTTCCTTCGCACTCTCCCTCCTATGTAAACTTGGACTTGGAAATTCCATCCTAAAAATTCTAATAAATACAACCATGATTCATTTTCATTTCATATGAAATACAGATCTGGTCATCATTATTTTAATAAGGATTATGCCAAATAATCTTCATAAATGTACACAAGAAGCGACCAAGTCACAAGATATGCCTTGGCAGAAAGAAAACGGATTCTCAGAAATAAAACATTTTATTTAATTAAGGAGGCACACATTGGATAAGCTAGAAAATTAGATGTTAGTTTGTTTAAATGGCACGCAAGTCGGACAAAAAAGATGCCATCTGCATACAAGATCACCAAGGTAATGTCTTCATTTGACAGCAAAAATACCACATGCACAAGGAGTTTTTTTTTAATAAATAAATAAAAATAAGCAAGACAATATCCTTGAAAATTACTCTTCCAAGGATGGCTTACAAATGCCTGAGTCAGAAATTTCAACACAATAGAAATTGAAGGAATTTGACGGTATATGGATAGACCTAAAATAACATGGGCTGCATTCATTACGAAGGATTTAAAGGATTATGAAAGCAAATCATCAACTACATTAAATCAAGCTAAGTGGAAGCATTTGATCCATGGTCAGGCCTAGCTAATTTGGGATTGAGGCTTTGTTGTTGTTGTATTCTTCCATATCTGATACATGTGGATGGAAAAACATACAAACGGGTCCTGGACATCAGATCCTTCCAAACTAGTCATATTACAAACTTAAATATAAGATTAGCAGGCAAGAAAGCCAAGGCATTATAGACCTTGAAATCTCAGTTATACCTCATAGTTTACGATAGGTATCGGACTATCAGTAATATAAGTAACAAACAGGACTTTAAGCAAGAATAACCAAGTAGAGGAATGAATGTGAAAAAAAGAGCAGATAAACACATATTGAATTTCAACACTAAAGTTAAGTACGTGGATGATGGATCTTAGCAATGGCGAAAAACATACCTGAAATGGTAATGACGGCATAGGATGTGCATCCCAAATCAGGTCCTCTCCCTTCTTATTTAAATAAGTTTTTGCACCTAACCGAGTGTCATCGTCTCTGGAAAATATGAAACTCACAACATATTGCCGACAGAATTGGTCTCTGAACTTATCCGATGAAATTACAAGCTGACGCCTCCAGTCCTTGAATTCCACAGTATCAATGCCAGTAGGCCCAAGATTTTCCATAGACCCACGTCCTGTTTCCTTGATTTCATCTAGCATGTTCCAAATCCTTGACACAGCCATAGGCAATAATTCATCGGCAACTGTGTATGCAGTTCCCAAGAGTGCAAGCTGTTGGGCATCTGTCTCAACCTTAAACTGTGTGGCATCTCTTTGTTCTGTGAGATTATCATCTTCTGATGTGCTAGGGAGAACATTAGTTAAAGCGCCTATATAATTATCGAAAAGATGTGCTATCCTCGTTAAAATGGCTCCTCCAAAATGAGTTATGGCCTCTGGTGTTAATCGCTCCACAATTTCCTGAAAACAACATTTTAAATACAATGGATAGTCTAAATAGTAATAAAACATCTGGTTGTTAAAATCAATAGCTTCATACAACTCAAGATTTGAAGATAGAAATGCAAGTACTATCATGCCTTAAAACTCCAACAATTCGAGGAAGCACTTTAAAAAAGACGACCTTGTCTATTAGAAAAATGGTTTTGTACATGCAAAAGCAAGGGAACTAAAAAAATACTAGTACTGCAAGAAGTAAAGAAGAGGAGAGACAAAAAAAAAAAATACATAAAAAATAAACATCAAGGAACTACTCATTCAAAAATAGCATTCCGATTTTGATTCCATTCATCAAAGGAGAGCCCTGAATCTATGAAACCAACCAGCCGGGACACGACATTATATTTTATAAAATTCCACACATCTTCCATTCTCATGCTCTTACCCTAGAAGGTTCTACTGTTTCTTTCCAATAAAATACACCATAAGATCTCAAACCACTGCTTTCCATGCCATTTTAAACAACTTGAAAGTTCTTTGAATAACTCTTCTTGAGAACAAAACGCCCTAACTACCACTTGCTACATTATCATTTCCAAACCCATGTGTAAAGCTGCAATTTATAAACAAATGGATTCACCATTGCCACAACATGGAGTACACCAACTCAGGGATGATAGATATAAGGCAGCCTTTTTTGAAAGATTTCCACAAGTGTTTATTTTCTTTAGGGCCAACATCCGTGAAAGCACTTATGAGAAGGAAGTTTGCACAAGCAGAAGTCTGGAAAAGGTGAATCGTGAGTGGGCTGTGGAAGAGAATAAAGTTTCTGTGCATAGAGTTGCAAGAGAATTGGCCGTAGTTATCAAGTGGCCAAGATCTTTTGTCACAGACATGGGGGATCCTAATTGGCTCGGGACTATGGAGAAGATTTGCAGGGTTATAGATTTCATGGGTCTCTCTCACAGTTAAAGCTCGGGAAAAGTAAAGATTCCAACAAACAGGACTTGGTTCCTCAATAAAATCAGCAATAAGTGCATGGTGTTTCCAAGGACAGGTTCATTATAAAGTGAAGGGAAAAGGTAAGACAGTAAATGTTCGCTAAACCGTGTATCCTTCCAGAGAAGAAAACAGTCCCCCATGGAGAAAGTATTAAAGGTTAATTAATTTGTGGAAGCTTATTTAGTTAAGCTATTCATTCTCGAAATTCAGTTAAGCCATTGAAGTCAACAACAAAAACCATAGATCTTTGAAAACTTTGCATGTCTTGTCATGAGCTTCCCATCGTCAGACATAGAATCTTATTCTTTTCGACGAACATAAACAGGTCACACAGTTAAATGTATAAAAACATGGGAAGAAAGACAAGGAATTCACATAGCCAACTTACTTTTACTAAGTATATGAATCTTGTTCCACTATCAATAAGCACACTATCTGATGATGATACAGCAACTGAAGAGAGTGGAAAAATCAGCTGTGGAGATAAAGGCAGTGTCTCCTCATTTATTGTCAGGTCAGCAGCCACTTTTCTAGCTCTTTGAAAATTCATCTCAAGGACTTCTTCCATATAAGGACGCAAGAGAACCACAAGCAAAGTCGACAGTTTCAAACCCTGAGCTTCCAACTGCAAGCAGTGACTCAAACTAGCCTGAAAACAGACGCACACCGCACGAACAGCAGAAATTGTCTCCGGTGGAGGTGCATTTTTTTTCACTAACTGTACAAAAGATTCCAGCAAGCGCTCTGCCCATGGCACAATTTTGTTAGAATATACAGGCATGTTACTGAATATTGACTCAGAGTCTTTTGCAGTCTGCAAGACTGTAGAAAACACAAGCTTGGACAGTGCAGCAGAATATGTTTCAGGATAGATTGAGCAAGATGGAAGAAAAGCATCAATGCTTTTCTGAAGACGGAGCCCAAACACTTTTAGTAGTGACTGATGAGCCAAAGGTCCTTTGCCAAGTTTCAGCAGACCTGTCAAAGCCTCTTTAAGTTCACCACTGCCAAGTGATGGCTGCTCACAAATACCCACAAGTTGTTCTTCAAGCATCGCCTTTCTCTTCAGGAAAGCAGACTTATATGAGGATATTTTGGGGGAGGAAGGGTCTCCTGAATCATTCAGCCCCGGAAAGTTTGTTTCTTCAGTAATAAGAGTGTCTACCGCCTCTCTTACTTTATGTTCAGCCAAGAGAACATCGATATTCTCCAAAAATCTGATTCTGTGAGCATCTAATTCACTAAGCAGAGGATCCTGAGTTTCAAGAAATTGAGGGCCTTCTTCTGCCTCAGGGATTTCACCATTAGATAAATTCCACTCTTCCAATTCCCGGCAGACCCCACTCATCAGATCCTGCACAAGAATCCCATGAGATGATGCATTCTTTTGCAATTCAATCAATTCCTGCTCCATCTCCACAACCTCGTCTGACATCCTGCATACATTTTGCAAATCAATGCCACAACAAAATACAAGGGGAAGAGATGGGAAGCATTGCATCTCCTCAACAACTAAAAAAATTGCATCTGAGTAACATCTTAATCATTACCACACTAATGAACAACTTATACTACTTCAACCTCCCAGCGAATAGAAAGAGTAACAAATTATGAAAAAAGAATAATGGAATGACTTTTAACTTCATAATGCTTTGAATAATGAAAATTTATAGTTCCAACAAAATTATGTTTCTATAAATGGAAGCCAAGATTCTGCTACCTCAGAAAGGCGAGATACTTTGACTGCATATTGCCACACAGGTTTTCAACTGCATCTTTCAGGTCCAAGAGTTCACAACAAAGATTTCTGATTCCCTGCAAAAGTAAGTTGTCATAGGAAATAAGCATCAAACTAAAACGTCAGTTTCATAACTCCTAAAAAAGGCAACTAAACAAGATTTTCATTTCAAAACCTTTAAACAAGATTAAGCATAAGTATGGCTAAATGTTCAAGAAAATATTTTGTTCTTTTCTACTTCTTCGTAATGGTCTATAATTCAAAAAAAGTATTTTGTTCTTTTCTCTTTTCTTTATTTTTATTTTTATTTTATTTTATTTTTTTTGCAAATAGAGACACAAGAAGCTTGAGCCTTCTATTTGTAAACTAGAAGTTGTAAACACTTGGCCATGGAACTCAAACAATTTCATTTTTTGAAAGTGATTGAGTAACATACTTTTGATACATGCATTTGTCACATAGTTGTTGAATATGCATAAGGAATTAAGGATTTCTAAACACGTACTTGGATGCATGATCTGACATATTCAAACAAGTATGTAACAAATGTTTGTATCAAAAGTTATCTAACTCAAAGATTTTTTTCTTCATCTCCTTTCCAAGTCCTCAAAATCAAGAATCCCTTTGAATGTCATAGGAAATTTCAAAATAGTTTTCTATCTCAGGAAGTGTACAAAACAACAAAAAATTATCTTAAAATGGGAAGGCGGTTTGTAAGAGAACTTCAAAAAAAAAAAAAAAAAAATGATATGTCCATAATTGTGTTAAGTTTAGGTTACTAATTAGCGTGTTCATAAGTGCAAAATCTCCACTTCATGGTACTTATATCTCTTTTTGTTATTTTCAGGGGTCTGGAGAAAAATCGAGACATAAGAACGAGGTGGAAACGGAAGAGACAAGTTGCACAAAACAGTTTCCCATGAACAACCCCAAAGTGTGGCATACAGCATGGAAAAGCCTTCCTCTCAATGACTCGATGCCTTACAAGACGCTTTCCACACTCCTGCAGAGCATAGTCTACGGTGCGGTACCCCAAGACATCAAAATCTAGCGACGCCCCCATACAAAGCCCACGGCGCAGTGTAGGGTGTCTGGTTGGGGAATTCGATTTTTAAAAGATTCGGGATTTTTCACCCGTTTTAGCACTTATCTTTTGTAAAATTATAAACAGGAACCTATAAGGGTTCCAAGACTATCTAACATCTTAGAGAACTCATAATACTTTGGTTTTTGCTTCCCAACTATGAGTGGCTAATTCCACTATTCTAGATCCGAGGCGGATCAAGGGAGCTTCAAGTGTTGTGAATGTTCTAATGAGATCTTTCTATTTAAAATAAAAAGCTTGACTATTTCTTTCTATCTTTTCTGGTAAAGGTTTTGCAAGGGCATGTGCATACGTTTAGGTTGAGACCTACTGCTAGTTAGGATGATTGCTTGCGTAATAGTGTAGGAGACTTAACACCAGTAGCGAGTGATCGTCTTGATTGATTCGCACCTTCGGGATTGGTCATATACCAGTGGAGTCTAGGTTGAACTGGACGAGCGAAGTGCTCTGGTTATCTAGGATAGTGTTGCCACCCACTTAAAGCAATATTTGCATTGAACCCAAAGGTGTGTTACCTAGGGTGTTGATTGGGGAAATAGTTGACGACCTTGCCTTAATTATCAAAATTAGGGGAACCAAGGGTTTAGGTGCTTGTCAAACCCTATAGCTATCCTAGGAAGAATTATTCAAGCGTATTTCTTAAATGATTGAGGACCTAGTATCATTGCAACAAATTGAACCGAACTTGTGAAGTTGATGATCTAGATGTTTAGTTTACTGAATTTCTCATTGCAACTTCTTGTTTCCTTTCTCAATTATTGGTCTCCTTAATTCTCTTGTCAAAACCCACATTTAGCCTAGATCTCGTGGTACAATCCCTGACTTGCCGCTACTACTGAACAGTGTAGAAACCGGTAATAAAAAGTGTTTACTATTGGAGTACTCGAGATGCAACCAAGAAACAACAGAAAATATTATGACATAGTAACTAGTGAGGGAAGCTAGGACTTCTTTTCTCCACAATGTCCACGTCAACTTATACGATCCAGAGACAAGTATACTATATATTTTTATGACACACATAAAACCTAAACTTCAGGTTTAGCTTTAAAAAATTTTAGTCATTCCTTAACATGTAAAGAATGTATTCTTTTCTAAGCCATTTAGACTATTTTTCCAACATGGTAAATCTAGTTGTAGATTTTCTTTTCAATTCATCGCTGCCTGGATAGGTAAAAAAGGCAATGGAGAATAATTATACAATCATTTGATGCAGTGCAGCAACAATGTTTCATAGTTTCAGATGTTACGAAAGAATGTCATCCACCAAATGACCAAAATTACAAGAAAACATGAAGAAGAATTCAAGATTACCATTTAGATCAATAATTACCAACTAAAATAGGGCAATAGTTGACAAGCTTAGGCATTCTTCTGAGGCAATCTGGACAAATTCTGGAACAACACGATATACATATATTTATTTTTTTGGTAATAACAACATGATACATATACAAACAAATTACCCAAGAGAATCTTCTACTTGATTAACTTCCATACAACCAGAAATAGACTTAACCCTACTGGCCCGTATTCCCTTTTCAGTATAAGTAAGCAAAGTAAAAGCGTCAAGTAAGAGAACTATACAAGCATACATGTAACGACCCAAATTCTTCAAAACCCGACCCAGGGGCAAATTAGTAATTGTGTGAACCCTAAACTGGTTCGATTCTAATATAAAACAAAATAAAAAACCCTAACTACCCCAACTTGATCTACAAGCCCTAAATTAAAAAAAATAAAAATGGAAGAACTAGATGATGGTGATGAGATGTTCCTAGACTTAAGGTAATATCTCTCTCTCTCTCTCTCTCTCTCTCCCTTAGTTTTTGGTGCCAAGAGTACCCTAGGAGGGGAGAGAACCTCAGTTTTTGGTGCCAACAGTACCCTAGGAGGGGAGCGGCAGCATCGCCGTCGTCAAGCTTGAGTGGGGGTGGGATGCCATGGCAGCGTCCCACCCCCACGGATCGAGTGGGAAGGGTGGCACTAGCCACCCTCCCCTCGATGGGGTCTCCCCCCTCTCGACCACGACTGGCCAGAGGTCCGGCCAGTAGGGCCGAGGGACCCCAGCGCTGGGGTAGTAAGAGGCGGGACAGGGGGAGCTCGTGCTCCCCCTCCCATGACCGTTTGACCGGCCAAGGGGTTAGTTGACCCTTGGACCGAGTTCCCTAGATCGGTTTGACCAAGGGCCAGTTTGACCCCTGCACAAGGATTGAGAGGGGCTGGAACTGCAGCCCTCAACAGCTTCGCTAGGAGCGCGTTCGCGCTCTCGGGGAACTCAACAGCGGGTCCCACCGCCGACACACTACACTGGATCTCGACGAAGGTCTCGGCGACACAAATGACCACGAGACTTACACTGGTGAGTCCCTAAATACATATGTATTGTCTAGTGACGCGCGACGGTTTACATCGGGCCTCGGGCGTGTAGAGAGTGATTATAGGCGCGCCGAGTGCAGGTAAGTGGGGAGCTTCGCTCATTCATTAAATATGGCTTGAATATTAGATAAATAAAAATATCACATTTTTATCGAAAGACTTGGGATTGGGCTGCATCTAGTCAATGGTATGAATATACTTATCTATGGATGTATGTGATATGAACACTTGTGTTATTCGATCAAATGCGGTGATGTGGCAGTATGCTCATCAAAAGAGAGTGATCTGCGCCAAGAGTAGCGGTAGTGTGGCAGTGTGTCCACCAAAAGAGAGTAGTTCGCGCCACGAATTGCAGTGGTGTGGTTACGATCCCACCAAAAAGACAGTGGTCTGCACCACGAAATATCAAGTTCACAAGTGGTCACAATTAGTGATGGCTTAGAAACACTTACTGTTGGTTTGATGGAACTAGATGGAGGTCACAACGGCCATTGTGACGACCATTGGCTCACATCACCTCGAGGGTGAGTGTTTCGGTCACCGGATTCATACCATTAGCTAGAATGCATTGAATGGAACAATGACTTATATTTATTACTATTTCTTATGGTAAATCTCTTGTTGGACCCCGTTGCATGAATAAATGGAATTTATTTACAAATTGCGAATTCTCTTTCATGATGTGGTTTCAAAAGAATGCTTACTTTCTTGCTTATTGAATTATGAATCTACCTTTAAGTTATACTGGACTTTAACTTTTTTAAGAACAAGAATCACGTCTTCATAGCTTTTCATTAAATGCTTTACAATTTTGTTTACTACTTCATGCGTAGAATTGTTTCGCTTTATAGGTAATGCTTGCGTGTTTAGTGTTTGAGCGATTCTTCTCTCTTATTGAGCTCTGTTGGTTCTTTAGCTCACCCGAGTTGCATCTCAGACATCTACATCGGCGCTAGATGGAGAAAAGGGAGAGGCGATAGTTGTCTTCTCTCTTAATGTGATCCTTGTATTGTATTATCTATATATTCGTTTTTGAAACTATTAAACTTGTGTTATATTTTAAAATAGGTCTTTTGGGTAGTTTGAACAATATTTCTCTTGTAATCGAGTTATCTAGGAGCCTTTAGATGACCCTACATGGTTGCACAAAATGAAAACCCAATTACAGTTCTTTGGTAGAAATACGGATTTGTTTTATATTTTATTCCGCAATTTTTATTTCCATATTGACTTTATGATTATTCCGCAAGTTGTTTAGGCGAGCAAGACAGTTTGCTTGAACCCGATTCAGTTGTTGGGCTTAGGAGGCAGTCTGGGCCGAGCGACCCAACCCTAGGTCGGGGGAGGGCCGTGACAGTTGGTAACAGAGCATAGGTATTAGAACCTAGGGAAAACGGTTAGGTTAGGGAAACCTAAGTTTTTAGACTCTTTAAGATTTCAAGGTCAATTTTAAGTTAGACGAATCAATGGTATAGGACGTTGGTTCAAAGTCAACTTAACATACATAAATGATAAATCCTAGGATAGGATGGGATAAAAGAACTATGACAAAAGATTTATTATGTTGATTATTTGTTGCCTTGTATATATGAATATATCGTTAGATATATAGATAATTGTGTTCCCTATTAGTCTAATTGTCTCTAATGGTATCTCATGAGCGGATAAGGAACTTGAGTTCCACGAGATAGTGGAGGGAATGACAATGAACGGCGCAAGGAAATCAAAGCGAACTCCTTGGCGAGAGAGCCGCACGCGCTTCAAGTGATATTTGCAACGACTACTGTGAGAACGAATAAGCTTTGATTGGGAATTACATAGTGGGATGCGCCTATATTTAATAGTCGTGTAGCAAATAAAATACTCAAACAAGAATCATGAGACTTGGAAGAGCAGTGAAACGCCACACTACATAAGCAAAAGTGAGTAGTGACGTGGTCGCACTTCAAAGAAGTAACTTTGACACTTGAGACTCTATTTAAATGGTTAAAAGTCATGATGTCTTGTTTATAAAGGAGGATCACAAATAAATTTTGGTCTCAAACAACAAAATTAAGTTAGTTTGGCTAGGAAGCTAAATTTGAAAACTTAATTCGAGATATGAAGGACTTATGTACTCTTAAACGTCTAACTCTTGATTAAAGATGCGAATAAATGGTTTATGATTTAACCCGATCAAAGGTCATTACCGTATTTTGACTTTTATTGTTACACGTGATCTATTTTTCTCGAAAAATAAATTTTTCGACTATATTGGACCATGATTTTTGGGGTGTTTCGAATTGGTGTTTATCGATTTTCAAGGAAGAACTCTACTTGTTTTACAAGATTTAAAGCATAATCAAATGTAAAAAACAAAAAGAAAAAGAAAACAACTTATTTTCCTTGGTGTTCTAAAAAAAAAGTGAATAAACCTATGTATATTTCAAAGATTTGTCATCGTAATTTCATTTGGTCTTAAAAAGAAAAAAGAGCTTTACTCATATTCGACTAACATGGTTGAGATTCCTTGAATGATTGAACTTATGACAATTTGGACCAGTTCCATTTGCATGAAACCTAAGTTTTACTAAATTTAAAGATTTTTGATTAAATGGAAAAAAAAATGCAAAGCGGTGGTTTAGACCTATGTCACCATTTCGTGGTTGGAAAACAAACTTTCGTGTGGTCATAATTTATTTTTGAATTACATCGACCGAATCGATTTGAAAGGAATTTTACAAATTGCTTGAAATACGAGGAAGATTTTAGATGTTTCCGTAAAAAAAAAAAAAAAAAGAGCTTAACTCGGCATGAAAAGTAGTTTTTGATGAAAACTCAAGACTTTGGAAAAAGTTTTGATTCGGAATCAACTTTTCGATGATTGCAATCATGTCTCTCAAGTTTTGATAGACCTTATGTAAAAGAAAGTTAAATCTAAACCAATACTCAATGGCTTGAATATCGAAATTGAGAAATCCTAAAATGAGGGTTATTGTGAAATATAAGTACACGACGTACTGATCAGTAAATGAGAAGTTAAAGAGTACCTGAAAACAACTCAATGAGAAAATTCAGTGAATATAAAATGTCAAACTAGTACACCCGAAGATGTGCGAGTTACTAAAATTAAGGATCCCAAGTCAAGGGTTATTTTTCGGTGAAAATTGCCACGTGTGAAGATCACGTTGCCAAGTAAAATTTGTAAATGTCGTAAGGACTTCGGATTTGAGATTAAGGTGATACAAATTAAAGGCAACCGACACAAAGATAAAATTGTTCTAATTTAACTAGAAGTGAGTTGACTCATAAAATTGGGGATACCAAAAATTAATAAATCGTTTTCGAAATGAATGTGAGGTACGCAGTGACGGTACCATAATTGAGAAATTAAAGAATGCCTCAAAACTAAATACTTTATATGACTCAGAATTCGTACAGTTTGAAGGGTGTGCATCAATGTTAATGATGTCGTAATAAACCCGATGATAGGTGATTCATTAAAATTGGGGATACCCAGCTAAAAGAATATTGTTGGTATGATTGTTCGGTAATGGACACGTGAACTAACGACTATTGAGGCAAAGTGGAACCTGACATGATTGTAACGGTAGTTGAATGAAATTAATTTCGAGGAATAAATAATGTAACTAATGTCACCTAACCTAAGTCAATGATGAGTCGATTATTAAAATTGGGGATCCTAAGCTAGGATCGACTCCCAATAAAGTTCATATTGTGTAACATGAACAATACGATAACTAGGAAGGATGAAAAGACATATTAAGCTAGTTATGAAACATGTACCTCTAGGTGGAGATGAGATCTTCTAAATTTGACACTGTTCAGAATTGTTAAACAGAATGTGTCGTTTACACTTGGAAGCTTGAGAGCTTAATGCAATTTTAAAAGTGGAAACCATCAACTTAGCGTTGCAAAAAAATTCTCGAAGCATGTATAAACGTGAGTTTGGATACCATTGAACCAAAGCTTTAAATGGCATGACATGCAAGTTACGCTCGTCTAAGTACTAAGTACACAGTCGTGTACATTTGTTTTGAAGTATCCGAAGAACAAATAAAAAAAGTACGTAAGTAGTAACGCACTCGAGTAATAAATTGAAACGTTGATGGTGAATTATGAACTTAAAATAATTAGATCGTAGTGAGCTATGACCAAACCCAAGACATGGGTTATATATTCTCAAGAAACGACATAAAAGTTAAACCACCATTGATTTCTCAGTGAGAGAAGTTCTAAAAAAACTATAAGAGCTAAGAGTTAGCTCAAGAGGACGATAATAGACGATTGTGCAATAAATATGAACTTTGACTACGTCAAAAGAATTCAAAACGTCCGCCAGGATCGTGAGAGTTGATTGGTACGAAGACGGTTTGCGACAAGTCTCCAGGAATTCGAGTGATTACGATAGGAGACTTTGGTATGGAACAAAAAAATTATGATGTAATAAAGTGCATACAAATGAGTATTGAAAGCCGCTTAGGGATAGCGACGTTGATGATTGTTCCACAACTTACCAAGAGTGGAAGTTTGTTGTGTAACTAAACGGCTAAAAGTGACAGAGGAGTTACAAGGTGGGTCGTTGATCAAGAGTTGACTTGAATTATAAACCTACACGAATGAACGTCGATAAACGTGTAAAACAATGATGTTGTTAAGGTATAATTCCAAAAGAAATACTATGACTGCTCATTTGTAGCCTCCACAGATAAGTCGCAAGGACATGATGAGTCGTTCATTGATATGTGTAACTGAGATGGTGACAGAGATGGTGTGCTAGTGTTCATATTATAACAGACAGTTGTCCTTGTTCCTACTACCAGTCGACGGTATGGATTTGCTGCCAGATAGGCAGAGATATTTTCGACACAAATAGGCACCGAATCACATCTCAGTATGGTTATCTTTACTTGTTGGTTGGAAGATTTGTGAGCACGTAGCGACTTCGGTGAAGATTACAAAAGGATACCCAGAAATGCGTGATGATACAAGGATTTGGCAGGTAGCTAAGGTATAATGAATCTATTGAGACCTATACAACATGTGCCTTGTGAATGTTGGCTTGTGGGATGTAAATGACACTACTGAGAAGTTAGAGTTAAGAGTAAGATTTTATTTCATGCGCGGTACAATCAGATTTCACAGATGCGGATTTGCATCAGTAAAAAAAAAAGGTCGTAAAAGAAATGGTTACAAATAGACATGTCGAGCTACGCATATAATTTACTTTTACTTTCGAGGACGAAAGTTCTTAAAATTGGGGATATTGTAACGACCACACCCCAGGTGCAAATTAGTAATTATGTGAACCCTAAACTGGTTCGACTCTAATATAAAACAAAATCAAAAACCCTAACCACCCCAACTTGATCTACAAGCCCTAAATAAAAAAAGAAGAAGGAAGAACTAGATGATGGTGATGGGATGTTCCTAGACTTAAGAAAGGTATCTCTCTCTCTCTCTCTCTCTCTCTCTCTCTCTCTTTCTCTCTCTCTCTCTCTTTTTCTCTCCCACCCTCCTCGGTTTTTGGTGCCAAGAGTACCCTAAGAGGGGAGAGGCGGTGTCGTCGGCAAGGGGAGCGACGACGTCGCCATCGTCAAGCTTAGGGTGGCTAGTGCCACCCGCCCCTCGATGGGGTCTCCCCCCTCTCGACCACGACTGGCCAGAGGTCCGGCCAGTCGGGCCGAGGGACCCAGTGCTGGGGTAGTAGGGGGCGGGGACAGGGGGAGCTCGTGCTCCCCCTCCCATGACTGTCTGACCGGTCAAGGGGTCAGTTGACCCCTGGACCGAGTTGACCAGGGGTCAACAGACCCCTAGACCGGTTTGACCTGGACTCAATCAGGGGTCAGTCTGACCCCGCACAAGGATTGCGAGAGGCTGGAACTCCAGCCCCTCAACAGCTTCATTCCCGGGGAACTCGGCAGCGGGTCCCACCCCTAACACACTACACTGGATCTCAACGAAGATCTCAGAGACACGAATAATCGCGATACTTACACTAGTGAGTCCCTATATGAAACAAAGAATAAATAACCCGGTATTGAATTATGCATTTGTAACAACCCTCAAATTTACACGTGCCACGTGTCACAGGACCGTTGACTGGACCATCGTGACTTGACGTACTTACCGAAGCCTCTGGAGTTGACACCAAGGTAGATTTTATTTTTCTATGGCGTATGTATTATTTATTTATACCCAAATATGAATTTCTAATGTCGAAGTGTATGTTTATTTTGTTGTGCCGAATTTGCGAGTAAAGTATACGCGGGGCATTCGGTGAGTCGAGACATGAGCGGGGACGTACCTCGAGTTGCGTGTCGACGTGGGACAGAGGTGGCGACTTATAGGGTAAGTGTGATTGGAACCAACTATAGTTGTGTATATAGCTTTAATGTGGTCATATTGAATAATCAAATAGTAAGCCTAAGTTAGTGAATTTAAAACAATGACCTTATGATGTGCATCGAGACACGTAATGATCTATCTAGAGACCAAGTGAGTATAGATTTGGAGTCATTTATGCATGACTTGTGGGACAAGTGTGTGAAGGTGGACCACAAGTTAAGCCTTAGGATACGTAAGTGCACATAGATGTGTGGCTATTGTAAAATCAACTCCAATCATATATAACCAATTGGTCAAACAAACTTATCACTAAATTGATCTCAACGATTTGACAAGGAAGAAGAGAAGAAGAGAGGCTGCTGGAGTGCTCAAGAGGGGGGGAAGACTCAAGAATCCAATGAAGTGGTGAAGAAGATTAAGTTCATCAAGCTAGGTACTCCATTAACATAGCTTGGTCAATTCAATGAATTCATGTATTTGATGTTGTTTTGTGTTGTGGTTGATGTTAGGGACCTATAGTAACGTGTATGAGGGTCCCCAAGGCATTGTCATGGCCTATGTGTGGAGGAAACCCATAATTCGAAATGCAGAATTATGGGTTCTGCTGCACATAGCGCGCCGGGTGAGAAATCTAGCGCGCTAATATTGATTAGCGCGCTAGATATCAGAGTTAGCGCGCTAATATGTAAATTAGCACGCTAATGTCAAAAATTAGCACGCAAATATTGATTAGCGCGCTAGGTGTATGAGGTAGCGTGCTAACTGCCCTGGCAGCACATAAAGTTGAAATTTTTTCAAAATCTCCAAAACATTATAATTTGGTCTAAAACATGTTTTAGGTCCTCACGAACCTAAGGGGAGGTCTCGGGAGGTCGGGTAATCGTTTTGGGGGAACGTGTCCGAGCCGCGAGGGCGGGATAGCCGAGTCCGATGTAAGTAAGTGAGTAAGCCAATTAAGAGAATGCATAGTAATTCATATTCCGTATTTATTGTCTTTATTGATAAATGTCTTTTTGTTGGAATTCTATTCTTTATTTCCTTGGTTGAGTGTCTATAGCCTAAGTGTGTCGAGAAGGTACTCCTAAGATTATAGCTAGTTGGGCTAACGTGAACACTACCTGCGGGGGTGCAGCTACCCAACCAAACGTGAGTTTTCCCTGAGTACTGGATTGTTGTGAATTTAAGACCACTTAGCATGCCTCTTTTGATTCCTAGGCACTCATTATTCGTCGTGCATATCTGTCAGTCTATTTATCATGCACTTTTTATCTTTTATCTGTCTTTTAATACCTGCATGATATTTGGAATGTTTTTAAATGATTCATGAATTACTGTTTATATCCTTCGGTTATTACTTTCTACTTTACTGTACTCACCGTCTAGTTTGTGACGGTGGGTGCAGATCGGACAGAGAGGAGCAAAGGGAAAGGACCGGTGATCGGTGATTTCCTTTGAGGGCTTTTTGGAGCGGTTTCTTCCTTGCACGATAGTATGTTTTCGCCATTTTTGTTGTATTTATTGTATATTTGCTTTTGATTACACTGGGGCATATTGGGATCGAGTGATATACGATATGTATGTTTATCCGATGATTTCAAGGTTCCACACTGTAGGTTGTTTCACTTTTATTTAAATCGAGTTATTTAATCTTGTCTTAAGTTTAATTTCCGCTGCAAACTATTTTGTAAAATACATAACTTCATAACTTAACGTTAAAATACAAATTTAAAGAGAAAATAACTATTGGAGGCTAACTAGGCTGTGTTGACTTTGCGAGGAACGACTCGGGGGTCTACGTGGGTTTAAGCCGGGCGGGGCCCAGTTTTATGGGAAACTGGGGCCGTCACAACATTGATATGTTGTATGTATTGTCTAGTGACGCGCGACGGTTTACATCAGGCCTCGGGCGTGCAGAGAGTGATTATAGGCGCGCCGAGTACAAGTAAGTGGGGAGCTTCGCTCATGCATTAAATATGGCTTGAATATTAGATAAATAGAAATATCACATTTTTATCGAAAGACTTGGGATTGGGTTGCATTTAGTCAATGGTATGAATATACTTATCTATGGATGTATGTAATATGAACACTTGTGTTATTCGATCAAATGCGGCGATGTGACGGTATGCTCATCAAAAAAGAGTAATCCGCACCAAGAGTAGCGGTAGTGGGCAGTGTGCCCACCAAAAGAGAGTGGTCCGCACCACGAATTGCAGTGGTGTGGTTATGATCCCACCAAAAAGACAGTGGTCTGCACCACGAAATATCAAGTTCACAAGTGGTCACAATCGGTGGTGGCTTGGAAACACTTACTGTTGGTTTGATGGAACTAAATGGAGGTCACAACGGCTATTGTGACCACCATTGGCTCACATCACCTCGAGGGTGAGCGTTTCGGTCATCGGATTCATACCATTAGCTAGAATGCATTGAATGGAACAATGACTTATATTTATTACTATTTCTCATGGTAAATCTCTTGTTGGATCTCGTTGCATGAATAAATGGAATTTATTTACAAATTGCGAATTCTCTTTCATGATGTGGTTTCAAAAGAATGCTCATTTTCTTGCTTATTGAATTATGAATCTACCTTTAAGTTATATTGGATTTGAAACTTGTTTATACCCCTTTTTACGAACAAGAATCACGTCTTCATAGCTTTTCATTAAATGCTTTACAATTTGGTTTACTATTTCATGTGTAGAATTGTTTCGCTTTATAGTTAATGCTTGCATGTTTAGTGTTTGAGCGAGTCTTCTCTCTTATTAAGCTCCGTTGGTTCTTTACCCACTTACATCTCGGGTATCTACGTTGGCACTAGATTGAGAAAAGGAAGAGGCGATAGCTGCCTTCTCTCTTAATGTGAGCCTTGTATTGTATTATCTATATATTCGTTTTTGAAACTATTAAACTTGGGTTGTATTTTAAAATAGGTCTTTTGGGTAGTTTGAACAATATTTCTCTTGTAGTCGATTTATCTAGAGCCTTTGGATGACCCTACATGGTTGCACAAAATGAAAACCCAATTACAGTTCTTTGGTAGACATATGGATTTGTTTTATATTTTATTCCACAATTTTTATTTTCATATTGTCTTTATGATTATTCCGCAAGTTGTTTAGGCGAGCCAGACCGCTTGCTTAAACCCGATTCAGTTGTTGGGCTTAGGAGGCGGTCTGGGCCGGGCGACCCGACCCTAGGTTGGGGGAGGGCCGTCACAATACATGATATATTGAAATTGATGAAAGAATAGAGTGAAAAAGTTTAAATGAGCTAGGCTCTTGCCTCGAAGGGCAGTCCACATCTAAGAGAAAGTATGAGTTACTTATTTGATCAATCACTAGTCCAAGGAAACAAGTTTTTACCATTACTTTATTAGATGTTTTTCACTTTGGATAAGAAGACTGATTCCAGTTCCCGTTCAAGAGCCAAACATGTGAACCCTTCATCATATAAGTAACTGCCTCTCCATTCCTTGCTCATAAAATTCATTTCAATCAGGTTGAGTTTTAACCTAAATATAAATGAAACTGACCAGCAGTTGACCATGCCAATGCAATGTTCCAAAAGAGCCTGAACTGCACAAAATGAATGCCCATTGAACTCAAGAAATCGCGCATTCAAGCTTCGACAGCCTAAAACTACTACAACTGCCCGTATAATGATATAAATAACCCTCTAGCAAAATTAATAAAGAAACTCTACAATAGATATCGGTACTCAAACCAAAAATAGAATGTAGGACTTCACTAAATCTGTTTCAGTGTCTACGAATTTCGTCCATCTCAATCTATTTCAGGCCTTTCAACTAAAACATCACATGAAATTCTTCTTGCTAATTGCCGAAACAAGAAAACTATCAACAAATTATTCAAGACACGGCGAAGTCGAATTGGTACATAGAGACAAAATGGTCAGGAACTAAGGATTATCAAACATTCAAGTAATCAAATCCCAACTCAGAATACCCCAAACCTGAAATCTTTCACCTTCAAAGAAACACAATCAAAACCAACTCAAACTAATTGAATACAAAATCTTAAGAACATTTGATTTAATACAGGAGAACCCTCTATCGATACAAAATCTTTGTTTCACTATTTCACAATCTTTGAGCTTCAATTAGTCTCCAACAATCATTTCAACAAAACCCAGTAATGCAAACATGAAAAGCAACAATCTTTGCATGATTCAGCACAGAACACAAAACCCCACTAGAGATCTCCAACTCAAAAGGGGTTTTTAAGGACTGAATAAAAAACCCCAGAAATCAAAAACAGTTTTTCAACACATTGAACTGAATTAAACCATAACCCATGAAAGGAAGTGAATAAATTGAGACCTTTTCAGTGTTGGATTGGTAAATGGAGTTGATCCTGGACTGGGGAGTGATCCACTCGTGGGTTGGGAAGTCATCTTCCTCTTCACTGCTCTCCATTTCTGCTCTACCCACAACAGTGCTCAGTGAGATTGTTTGTTGTATATTGTATTTACAAAACGAGTCGAAGCGACCCAGATCAGGTGTTGGGCAGTTCCATTGCTAAACAAGTGTAGTCTCCTTGAAATTCGTGACGCCCATCTCAATCAACTCTACACTCGGGTAACAAATGTACGCCTCCTATATCTCTTTCACAATTTCTCAAACCGACCGGAATATTTCATTTTTGGACAATGTTACATTGACAAGTTGCATCCTAACACCAAAACGGGTTGGGCCTTCTATTAATTTACAAGTCCAGGTCAAGTCCCAGAATTGGCTAATAGTACTTGTTAGGGCATGTGCAACCGACATCCGTAAACTTCACGCCCCATATCGGGTGTGTAGTTACTTTGTGGTTCAATCTCTAAGTGAGGGCCGCTATGGGCACCTTACCAATTCATGAAGGCACCAAGTTGTTGAGGGCACAAAGTCATTTACCAAGGGCACCCAAAATTGAGGCCCGAAATCCCCAAAATACCCCTCGTTCAAAACAGAGGCACCCCACCACCCCACCACCGTCCTCTTGAAGCAACCAATACTCTCTTGAACGAACGAGCAAACAATCCCGAGAGTCATTTGTCTTCGTTCCTCTCCGTCTCTCTCCTCTGTTGTAGGCGGAATATTGAGTTTGAAGGCTCTGGATTTTGGTCGATTTCGTCTCCACATTAGGGCTCGGTTCAAGTTTTTCGTTCACACACTCAAGTCGTGAAAATCGATTGTTTGAAGGTACGTTGATAGTCTAATTAAGTTGCATTTGGTAGAGTAGTTGTTATGTTTGCATGGCGGTGCATTCAATGGTTCCTTTATTGGGAAGTCGTGGTTCTCGACCACACAGGCCAGAGATGCTATTTACAGTCTCGGCCAAGCATGGCCGAGACAGAGGGGAGATTTTTGGGAACTCGTGGTTCTCGGCCAGATAGGCCAGAATAGGTTATACAGTCTCGGCAACGAATGGCCGAGAGTAATTGTGTTATCTCGGTCACCACATCACGAGAGTAACCATTAGTGTATAGTTTATGTCCTGTCGGTGATGTACAACCGATAATGTAGCATTGCTCTCGGTTGCCCATTACCGAGACTATTATTGTCGTCTCGGTCATGCGCCACCGACATTCTTATGGTTTTCTAAAACCTGCATGACCGAGACTATAGAAATGGAAGATTTTGTTCTTATTTTTTTTTAATTGTTTTAGGTAGCGTAACGCCGTGTTTGCTCTCGGTCACCACATCACGAGAGTAAGTCGAAGTGTATAGTTTATGTCCTGTCGGTGATGTACAACCGAGAACGTAGCATTTCTCTCGGTTGTCCATTACCGAGACTTTTATTCTTTTCTCGGTTATGCGTCACCGATATTCTAAGGTTTTTCTCCAACCTGCTTGACCGAGACTATAGAAATGGAAGATTTTGTTCAATTTTTTTTGAATTGTACTTTTGTTTCTGCTCCAGACGCTTACATGTTGTAGTATTTTCAGGTATGGCTCGTTCTAAAACCCCGGTGGCTAGGGAGGATGTTGGTATTGAGGTGTCGAGGGGTAACCGTGGGCGAGGCGGCCGGAGACCCCCGACTGCATCTTATCGGAAAGAGAAAGATAAGGAGAATGTAGATGTTAAGGGAAAGGCTAAGGTTGATGGAAATTGTGCAAGGAATTTACAATTGCACGATGAGGGTTCCAACATCGACACGCGGCGACGAAAAGATCTTGTTGTTGCCCGAGGCAAAGAGGAGGCTCATGCACCGGAGTCTAGTAGTAGTGACTCATCAGCGGCGGCGAACACCAAGGAAACTGATCGTAATGTGGGTGGGAGTATTAGTGGTGGAGGTGGCCATAATGAAGGAGAGTCACAAGGGCCTGTAGAAATGCGTGCTCCTTTCCCCGGTGGTCCTTTAGACGGTGCTTTGTTGAAGAGCTTTAAGGATCATGTCGCATTAGCGATTTGGAGCAATGATGTATATAAAGTTTCATCGAATGGAGTACTTAAAAACTTAGGGTTTTCACTAAGTTGATGAGATGTTTTGTTGTTGTAGGAGCGTCTGGTACTCAAGTGTATCAATCACGGAGCTCAGATCCAAGAATGGGACTTACAGTCATGCCACCCTGACACCGAGGGCCTTCAGAGGATTATTCAGCGTTCTGCGTTGAATACGCTGATAGACTGTTCACACCGCAAGGCTAACAAGGAGGTTATCTCTGCCTTTGTGAAGCGGTGGCAGCCGGAGACGAACACATTTCACTTACCATTCGGTGAAATGTCTATCTCATTGGAGGATGTGAGCATTTTCCTGAAGATTCCTGTGACGGGCAAAGTGGTGGTAGTTGAGAACTTCGCGAGGTACACGGAGGAATCTCGCTCGGATGCTATTAAGCTGGTGTCGAAACTACTTGGGGTTATCATTGAAGATGTTGAGGAGGAAGTGAGCATCAGCAAGGGGCTCACAGTGCAAAAATGTTGGTTGAAGAGTCGATGGTGCCCCAAAGCTGGTTCGAGGAACACAACTTATCCTCATGTGGAATGCACTGCCCAAGCGTACTTGTTGTATCTACTTTCTTGCACCCTGTTTGCGGATAAGAGTGGATCTCGGGTATCTATCGCGTTGTTGAAGCTTCTAGAAGATTTGGACGACGTGGGAAAGTACGCATGGGGTGCAGCTGCATTGGCCTACTTGTACCGACACTTGTACAAGTTTCTCAGATTGCCGGCTACCTCACATTACTTGAGGTTTATAATAAAATTGACTTACATTGTTTAGGGTATAATTATTATTAATTTTTGCATTTTCGGACAAACTAACGTTGTATGTATTTGCAGGGATGGGTGTACGACCATTTCAAACTTGGGCTCGCCACACCCAATGCAAAATACATGGACTACGTGCAACCTCGTGTCTGCAGATGGATTCAAAAGCATGAGACCGTGATGAATATTGACAAGGTCGGGTCCATTAGGAGAACGTTGGATAGGTTGCACCCAAGTGAGGTGAGATATTTAGCCAAATCCGGATCTTAGTGTTGCATCTAGTGTATGGTTACTAATAATGGTTGTCTATGTTTGATTAGGTCACTTGAGACCCATATGTTAATTACAGGGATAATGGAGTTGTGCACGCGATGGCCTTCTACAGTGGGACACTGAAGTACATGGATGTGGTGGAGCCCTATCATCCGGAGAGGATTCTGAGACAGTTTGGCCACGTGCAATCTATACCAGATCCTCCGTACCGCCCATTGGAAGCACATCGAGGCCCATCTGCGAACAAATACTCGGTCAAGTATGGGTCTCAACATATGGCAACCAATCCGGTTCTATGCAATGAGAATAACCAATCTTAGCTGCACTGGTCTGTCGACATGAACGACGTACTTTAGGCCCCACTTTCATTTTCTTTTTTCCCGAACTAGAAGCCTCTTCTGTCGATAGTACGTACTCAAATCCGCTAGGCATTCTTGTCGTCGAAGTATCGTCTTCACCGTGTTTCCTCTTTGTCCCTATATTCTTTCCTCTATTTAACAAACACCCAATTGAAGACCCCGGTGTCCTTCCCTTTGTCTTTATTTTTGTAAGTGGCACCACTCCCGGTGTAGATGAAGGTCAACTAATCTCCCTAAGTTGCTGAATAATCCTGATGTGATCGTCCTCATCAGTGCAAGCATGAAACTTTTGCAACACTTTTTCAATCTCATTGTTCACATTGTACCCAGACTGATCCACAGGATTCTCTGGTATCATACTCAATTTTCGCCGGTACACATGAATGTCCTCGAGAGGGATGGGTGAACCAGAAAATTTATAAATGTTTAGCTCGTGGGCGCAAGGAAGACCATGCGTGGTACGTATCTCACAACCACAACGAGTAGAGTCGTGTCCAACATCCTCTCCACGTTCCAATTCATCTCTAATTAACTTAAGCGCCATTTGAGAGACATAACCAAGCAATCGACGATAAAACCCATCAAAATATTCATGTTGCACCACATTCATACTGAGCTCAAATGATGCCTTGATGTTGTTATGTTGGATCCTAAGAAGACCATCAACCACTCTCCACAAAGTCTCAAAATTAGCCTGACTGTTGCCAAGGTGTAGCTTCAAAGTGGAATGCGCAGACTCAACCCTCTGTGTCGTTGTTTCCCCAAAGTGCATAATTTGATTTGTCCATGCCGGTACAAATTTCTCCTTGTACATCTTCACCCATGTGTTATCCAAGTAATCAATAAGACCCTTCACATGACCGAACTCACAACGCAAGTCATTCATCCTAAGTTCTAATAACGCCTCCGACTTAGCATACAACACACTCGTCCACCTATCCATGAAACGAGCTAATCCTTCGTTATCCCCAAACATCTTCTTACTCTTGGCCAATACTACTTTGTTGATGTGCCAAGAGCAAAGAAGGTGAGACGATGATGGAAATACTTATTCGATGGCACTAATAAGGCCTAACTCCCGATCCGTAACAAACACGTCAGGTTTAGGCCACCCATTCAATATGGATCTCAAGTTCTCAAGTGCCCAAACATAATTTGCATGAGTCTCCGATGATATGAAAGCAAACCTAACGGAGAACGTCAAATGCATAGAAGTGATGCCAACAATCTCCAATAACGGCATTCGATACCTATTTGTTTTGTAAGTGCAATCCATCAAAATTATCGATGAGAAACACCTTAGCAACTTTATTGAATCAGGATGTGACCAAAATAAATCGGTGACGACATTCGTATCGGGATTCTCCAATATATGCAATAGTTGTTGCATTTGAGTCCTCCCACCCGCATCCTCAATTCGGAATTTTTGTCGTGCATTATATATTGTCCGCATTGTCGAAACGTTTTTAACATCCCTTTGCTTCAACGTATTGAGGATATCTCTTGGCTTCACATTACTGCACCACAACCACCTCCTCACCCTTATCCAATCTTCCTGCAAATGAGTGGTCGTCCAAGTTTTTGGTGGGGTCGTGATTGTGCCTCCCACATATGACAGTAACATACCACAAATAATCAACATTTTCCTTGATGTTAATAAGGAAAGGGCATCCACATTTCTTTGTACCAGTTTGAGTCCGCCCCGTTTCCTCTTCTTCTTCAGTTCTTGGTTTCAAAGTAATTTTAGCCACTTTACCCTTCCCTACTCTTTGTAACATTCCCCTATATGTACCGGACCTCTCACAAGCAAGTTTGACCCTTCCCCTGCGTTTAATCCCTCCGGCATCAGAGTGCTTCGTTACTAGCACAAACTTGTTCTCACGACCAATCATTTGAAGCCATGAAATAGTCGATTCTCTAGATGGGAATGGCCTACAAGGAGTAAACGCATCCTTGTAGTCTGGAAATAAAGTTGAAATCGGCATTACCTGCAATGCATACATTGTAACATTACAACTCAACCAAATTGCACAGCAAATTCACCAAAAAACCCACAAAAACAAATTTTCGGTAGTACAGGTCCGCGAGTCTGAACCAATTCTCGTTCAATGGCAACCGAGATTTACGTGATAGTCTCGGTAGTTTTAACCGAGACTATATCATTTGTTTCGGTCACATCATGACCGTGACTAACTCATAAGTCTCGGTGGCTCTTGACCGAGACTTATGTATAAGTTTCGGATCCTGCGAGGCCGAAACAATCGCGCCCGTGCAACTTCGACTAAAAACATGAAAAACCAGAAAAAAAAAACACAATAAATTTCACCAAATACCTCTTCTTGTTCCTCCTTTTGCACCATTGCAGTACATTCGTCCATTTTATAGTGGAAACAAGTCCGGATTGGTCGAATTTACCAAACCCTACATTGACAAACCAAATCATCAATTTCACTGTGTAGATCAAAAAAATAGTTCGTTCAAAGCTTCATATGGTTGTAAAACAGTGTTATCTCGCTATCGGATGATGTGAAGATGCAAGAATCGATACACGCCCGACAAACAAAATTGTGGCTTTAGGTTTCACTTGAGATCCAATGTGGTGGGGTGCCCCAAAATTGATTTGAAAATGGGTTGTGAGATTGGAGAGACTATATATGTAGGGGCAATAGAGTCATTTACATCAAAGTGTAATTTAGAGGGGAGAATGACAAAAAAAACTGGGTGCCTTCATGAATTGGTGGGGTGCCCATAGCGGCCCTCTAAGTTTTGAGTGCTCTTTTTAGAGCGCCACTATGGGCACCCCACCAATTAATGAAACACCACTATTGAAGGCACCAAGTTGTTTACCAAAGTCACCCAAAACATTTGAATGAAATGTCAAAATTGCCCCCAAGTGCACCCACCACCAAATTTCGAATTCGATAAACGAACAAGGAGAAACTCAGTTTTTTGTCGAACCCTAGGTGCAATCCACATACTAACGAGAAATCAATCTCACAGGAGGCGTTGTTTCAGAGATCTCTGTTAACCAATCTGTGTTTGAGCATCTCCTCTGTTTTGTCGTTCATTCAACTAGTGGTTTTCTTCCATATTCAGAGATCTCGAGTTGTTTGCATTGGGTACATTGTATGGCTCGGTCTTAGGGTACCAATCTCACAGGATGCATTTATTCGGCAACTTATAGGTATGTTTGAACTCGATTTTGATAGATTATAGTTCGATTTTTGTTTGTTTTGTGTGGTTCGTTTGCTAGGTTAGGCAAATTTGCGAACCCGTTTTTCTCGGCCACACAGGTCAGAGAAGATGCTAACAATCTCGGCTAACCATGGCCGAGACTTAGGTTTAAGGTTAGTTGCACATAAAGTCTCGATTACATAGTAAGGAGAGACACATTGTTGTCTCGGTTATCCATAACCGAGATTATGCTTATGTATCATTGTTTTAGGTAGCATAACGCTGGAATTGCTCTCGGTCACCACATACCGAGAGTAATTCAGAGTGTATAGTTGCGTTAGTCTCGGTGACGTACAACCGAGAATGAACAAATTGTCTCTGTTGTCAATTACCGAGACTTGTTGTTTTATCTCGGTCATGTGTCACCGAGATTGTAATTGTTTTCTCAAACCTGCTTGACCGAGACTATAGAAATGGAAGATTTTGTTCTTATTTATTTGAATTTTACTTATGTTTTTGCTCCAGGTGCTTACATGTTGTAGTCTTATCAAGTATGGCTCGTTCGAAAACCCAGTGACTAGGGAGGAAGTTGGTGTTGAGGCGCAGAGGGGTAATCGGGCGAGGCAGCCGGAGACCCGACTGCGTTTTATCGGAAAGAGAAAGAGAAGGTAGATGTGAAGGGAAATGGAAAGACTGCTGGGAATCGTGCAAAGAATGTTCAATTGCACGATGAGGGTTCCAACATTTACACGCGTCGACAAAAATATCTTCTAGTTGCCTGAGGTGAAGATGAGGCTCATGCATCAGAGTCTAGTAGTAGTGACTCATCTAGCACCAGCAAACACTAGTACCGATCGTAATGTGGGTGGGAGTACTAGTGGTGGAGGTAGCCATAATGAAGGGGAGTCACAAGAGCAATTGGAAATGTGTGCTCCTTTCCCCGGTGGTCGTTCAGATGGATCATTGCTGGAGAGCATTAAAGATCATGTCGCATTAGCGATTTTGAGCAATGAGGTATATAAAGTTTCATTGAATGGAGTACTTAAAAACTTATGGTTTTCATATAACTGATGAAATGTTTTTTGTTGTTGTAGGATCGCCCGATACTCAAGTGTATCAATCACAGTGCTCGGATCCAAGAATGTGACTTACAGTCGTGCCACCCTAACACCGAGGGCCTTTAGAGGATTATCCAGCAATCTGGGTTGAATACACTGATAGACTGCTCATACCACAAGGCTAACAAGGAGGTTATATATGCCTTTGTAGAGTGGTGGCAGCCGGAGACGAACACATTTCACTTACCATTCGGTGAAATGTCGATCTCCTTGGAGGATGTGAGCATTCTCCTGAAGATTCATGTGACGGGCAAAGTGGTTGCAGTTGAGAACTTTGCGAGGTACACCGATGAATCTCGCTCGGATTCGATTAAGCTAGTGTCCAAACTACTTGGGGTTAGCATTGAAGATGCTGAGGATGAAGTGAACATCAGCAAGGGGCTCACAGTGCGAAAATGTTGGTTGAAGAATCGATGGTGCCCCAAAGATGTTTCGAGTGACACTACTTATCCCCCGTGGAATGCATAGCCTGGACGTACTTGTTGTACCTACTTTCTTGCACCTTTTTTTGGGATAAGAGTGGATCTCGGGTATCTATTGCATTGTTGAAGCTTCTAGAAGAATTGGATGACGTGGGAAAGTATGCATGGGGTGCAGCTGCATTAGCGTACTTGTACCAACACTTGGGGTATGCCACCAGAGTACAAGTTTCTCAGATTGCCGGCTACCTCACATTACTTGAGGTATATTTTTAAATCAACTTACATTGTTTTCTGAATAATTAGAATTAGGTTTTGCATTTTCCCAATAACTAACGTTGTATGTATTTGCAGGGATGGGTGTACAACCATTTCAAACTCGGGCTCGCCACACCCAATGCAAAGTACATGGACTACGTGCAACCTCGTGTCTGTAGATGGATTCAAAAGCATGAAACCGTGATGAATATTGACAAGGTTGGGTCCATAAGGAGAACGTTGGACAGGTTGCGGCCAAGCGAGGTGAGTTACTTAGCCAATCTTGTTGGTAAATGTTAAAATTAGTTTATGTTTACTAATTATGGTTGTTTATGTTTGATTAGGTCACTTGGGACCCTTATGTTAATTACAGGGATAATGGAGTTGTGCACGCGATGGCCTTCTATAGTGGCACATTGAAGTACATGGATGTGGTGGAGCCCTACCATCCGGAGAGGATTCTGAGACAGTTTGGCCACGTGCAATCTATACCAGATCCTCCGCACCGCCCATTGGAAGCACATCGAGGCCCATCTTCACTCAAATACTCTGTCAAGTATGGGTTCCAACAAGACAATTGGGAACTTTGGCGTAACCATTTGTTGGCCCCCGAAGTTCACGGTGAGAAGGCACAGTTCAAGTTTTTGCTACACCGGACTATCTACCTTGGTTCCTTAAAGTGTCTCACCCAGTGATCGCCAACCCGAGCCATGAAGATAAAGACATGGTTGCCACAACCATCGCTGACAATGAGCTATTAGAGGTATTGAATGTGTTTTAAGTGTTATGTAGATGTGTTTGACATTTCTTGAAAACCCGTAATTTTTAACATTAACATATTTCCTTTTGTTTTCATCAGCGTAATAGGCGTGCGTTGGACGCGGCACTACGATGGATGGACTCCCCGCTGGAGTTGTGTACGTTCGAGTCTGCGAGGAAAATGGCGAGTGACGTCGTCAATTTTCTTTCGGGGAGGAGTCTCGGTCCTACCACCACCACTACCACTACCACTACCACCACCGCAGTCGGCACCACCACCGCCGCCACCAACACATCAGCCCCTACCCAAGCAGTCCCTAGGCAGTCCCAGTACGACAACACTTCTACACATTCCACCCCGGCTAATGCTCCACCGCCACCGGTCGATGCTCGCCCCCAAAGAGAATGCTTGGCAAAAAATACACTAGGAAGAGTTTGAAGAAGCCAAAGCAATGAGGGAACGTGATTGTGATTGGCACTTGTATTGTTTTAGTTTTTGTTGGATTATGGAACTTGTTGAATGTTGTTTGAATGTGGGACTTGTTTGAATGTAAGGCTTGTATGGTGTGAATTTGTTAAATATTTTACTATTGTCTATGTTTTGGTGCTATTGTTTGTATTGAGACTTGTATTGTAATAATTCTGGTTGATAAACATGTTCATTTTGTGATCAGAAAATAGTCTCGGTCCTTTAGGGTCGAGACCGATATGACAATATCGATCCCTCAGGACCGAAAATGTTGTTGTACTTACGCACATATGTCACCGAGTTGTATGTGCAATGTACCAGTTTGGCGAGGTTTCGGTTGGACGTGTCCGAAACGTTCACATAACTCTCGGGTATGTATCTCCGATAGCTTTACATGAGTCTCGTTGACTACTAACCGAGAGTTATGTAGACAACGTAATTTGGTAATGTCTCGGTTGGATGTGAACGAAAATATGGATCTCAGATCGGTTAGTTGGGGACGAAAATGTTACCATAATCTCGGTTACAGCATACCGTGAGGTGACCTAATTGCATGAATTTTATATATTCTCGGTATGTAGTAACCGAGACCATGATGACATTCTCGGTTACGTCATACCGTGAGGTGACCTAATTGCATGAATTTTATATATTCTCGGTAAGTAGTAACCGAGACCATGGTGACATTTTCGGTTATGTCATACCGTGAGGTGACCTAATTGCATGAATTTTATATATTCTCGGTATTTAGTAACCGAGACCATGATGACATTCTCGGTTACGTCATACCGTGAGGTGACCTAATTGCATGAATTTTATATATTCTTGGTATGTAGTAACCGAGACCATGGTGACATTTTCGGTTACGTCATACCGTGAGGTCACCTAATTGCATGAATGTACACCACAAGAAGAAGACCCTGATATTATGCAATACAAAACGACACATAACTGACTTATTTTGTAACTAGTTCGGAATTTTATATATTTGCCTTATCCTTTGCCTTGCTCGTCCAAAACTCAAGAACACATGTTCTTTGTCAATATTATTGCAACGTAGTAACTAATGACATAAACAATAACATAAACTCCTTAAAGCACCGCCTTAACATACAAGCAATGTTCTTAAGGCGAAGCTAAGTCTACTACGGAAGGCGTGCCTAGCTGAGAAGTCACCACCGGAACAATTTCCCGAATTATGATTCCATCACGCCAACATTTAGCGCACTCCTCAGCATACCTTTCCCACTATGGATATAATGATGGAAACGGTGCATCCACAATCAACTTCGCCTACAAAATACAAAGTACAACAAAGAATACATTATCAAATATGTCAAAAGTGATAAAAACATCATGTAATGTACAAATTAATGTACGAACGTACCCTAACCCAATGGATGTTCCTATCATTAATCATGCCAATGATAAGTCGACTATCTACCGATGACGGTGGGACATTACGTAGAGGAGGAAATGTCGAGCAACTACCATGCGAGAGGTTTACTAGAATGACATTAAAGGCCGTTGATATTAAGAGGCCCATGTCTGGAAGTGTCAGCCATTCCTCAAAAGAGGCACCAACACGATCATCCGGATAATGCACAACAATCTTCACATTCTCGTAACTCTTTCAAGCACTTCCCGTCAAAGGTTTTCATACCCGATTATCTCATCAAACATCCTTCTACGTACTAACTTCCAACCATCGACATCGGGAAGTCCAAGCCCGGAGGCAACACACCGATATCCACAATTACCATCGCCCATCACATCAATAGTGCTCTCAACGTAACCAATCCGGTAGTATGCAATGAGAATAACCAATCTTAGATACACCTTGGGAATGGTCTACAAGGAGTAAACGCATCCTTGTAGTCTGAAAATAAAGTTGAAACCGGCATTACCTGCAATACATACATTGTAACATTAGGACTCAACACCAATACACAGTAGATTCACCAAAAAACCTAAAAATCCACATTCTCGGTAGTATAGGTCCATGACTTGAAACCAACTTTCGTTCACTAGGAACCGAGAGTTATGGATTCAGTATGCAAAAAACGAGACTCTTCCATGTGTCTCGGTCACATCATGACCGTGACTTACGGATAAGTCTCGATGGCTTTTGACCGAGACTTATCTATAAGTCTCGGTAATGCGAGGCCGAAACAATCAAGCCCGTGCAACTTCGACTGAGAACATGAAAAACAAGAAAAAAAAACACAATAAATAGCAAAAAATACATTTTCTTGTACCTCATCTTGCACCATTGTAGTACATTTGTCCATTTTAAGTTGAAAACAACTTCAGAATGGTCGAATCTACCAAAACCTACAATGAAAAACCAAATCATCAATGTCACTATTTTGAACAAAAAAACAATTCATTCGAATCTTGATATGGTTGTAAAACAGTGTTACCTCGCTATCGGATGATGTGAAAATGCAAGAATCGATACACGCCCGGCAAACAAATACGTGGCTTTAGGTTAGAAATGAGAGACCAATTTAGTGGGGTGCCCCAAAATTTGTTTCAAAATGTGTTGTGAGATTGGAGAGAGTTTATATGAAGGGCCAATAGTGTCATTTACATCAAAGTGTAATTTAGAGGGGAGAATGACAAAAAATGGGTGCCTTCATTAATCGGTGGGGTGCCCATAGCGGCGCTATCTTTTTATCATGCGCCACTCTATTACACTCATTTTGAGTGTAACGATTGCAGATACCCTTAGATTTTGAGGTAATATGCTGAAGGTCTTCACCTTGAGGGGAATGTCGAAGATGGTTAAAAATAGTGTTTCCTATCGAGTAAATATAAAATGAGTTGTAATTTTAGATGAGAAATGGAACGACCGTAAAATTTCTAACTTGTGCCACATGACATTTCAGGACCATGGCCCAGATCTAGGGTGACATGGCGTCCTCGATCAACCATCGTAAGTCAACATCGAAGTATTTTATTTTCCTGTGACGCATGTATTATTTATTTATATCCATAAATGCACAATTTTTTCTATTTAAATTGTCGAATTCGCGAGCGATGATCTATTAAAATGTGTGCATGTTGCAGACGACGGGTATGAATAGGTCGAGGCATTAATTGATATGACTTAGACTAAGTAATATTTATGTCTCAAGTAACCTAAATTGATGAAGACAAATCCGAAGGTTAAGTTAAAGAAATATATATTGGTTTTGCAAGTTAAGATTTACTTAATAAATACACTAAGTTACTCCCTAACTTGAAAAAAAAATCATGGGATTTACCTAGTGATGCGTGTTTAGGAGAGATAGTGATGATTTATGGTTACATGAAAACGTGAAAACCAAATCATGGATCTACCTAGAGCTAGACACACTATGTAGATATAAGGCTAGGATTAAAATGGACATTGGTATAAAAGGAACACTTAGGTTTTGGTTTCACAAAGTAACTCCAGGATTCCCAAATTGAAAGATGCATGTAGAGGAATCCTCAACAAATCTATCCAAGTGAACGAAGCAGAGAAAGGAGAGAAAGAAGAAGACATCAAAACAAAATTTTGAGCTCAATCTAGCCTCCGCAACACATCTACCCTAAATAAGTGATAAGTCGTCATTTGTGCTATATTTTAGGGTGATTTTACCACTGATTTCATGAATTTTATCATCATTTATACTTTGTTAAATCGTTATTTTTCTATTTTCAGATAAAAAATAGACTTTTATACAAAAGGAGTGATTTCTAAATTAATTCAGTCAAAAAGCTGAAAATAGGCCCAGCGCTTTGGTAGCGATCTCAACACAAAGTTAAATCGTCAAGGAATCGTCGGATCAAACTTGGTGGATTGAAGGAAGCTCACTGAAAATGTTGCTAGAAAAGCCTCGTGAAGACCCAGGAGAAAGATGAAGCTCGTATCTCGAGGAAAATTCCAACGCCTCCATAGCGATTTCACATGTACGTAAGGCGTTGGCATATCGCTGGGCTAGATTCGAAATAAAACTATGCAGAAATAGAGCATCACAGCGATATCGTAGAGATTTCCTATCGATTTAGCATTTTGAATGTATGGCTCTAGAAAGATCCAGATATTGCTAGTTTTTAATTCAGGCGTTTCTCAAGATCTCGGTTTAGATATTGTTCTATCCTATTCCTACTATATATAAGACCCTAAAATGACGAAAGGGAGATCGAGAGTGTAACTGCCCGAAATATTTTATTAGTGAATGGTGACGTGTATTACTTATTTATACTTGCATGCACAACTTTAATTATTTTTAGCGTCAATTTTACGCGCTACAGTTGCATCGATATGTGTGCGCGCATGCGAATGGGTAGGTCAATGTATGAAATAGGGTTTTGACTAGTTTATGAATTAGGTACTACATTAAATTAAATGAGTACCTAAGTTAATTAATGAGATCAATATTAAATGAAAAACTAGTCTAATTGACTAAATAAATTCATATGACCTAACTAATTAAATGGGTATATAAGCTAGTTTGATTTTCCTAAGTAAGCTAATCAAGGAATTTACTAATTAATGTACCTAATTCAATGTGAATTTTCATATGATCATAGATTCATCTAGTAATGATAGAAAAAGTGACAATCCTAGGATAAGTTTAAAGATATCTATAGGTACATGAAGTGATTGAAAATCAATCATAGGTAGACTTAAAAATTTACACAAATAAAGAATGCTTTACAATTCTTTCAAATTGATGCTCATGAACCACAAGTGTCCATATGTGATATAAATAACAAACTTATAAGTTAATTAAACGTGCGTCCTTATGGAGAAAATAATTTATATGCAAAGTCCAAATCATTAAGTGTTTACAAGAAACTCCCTCTATATAACTAGAGTATCTCTAATTCTTTAAACTCATAATTAGTTCTCATCTTCATCAAATAAAGAAAAAGAAGAGGAAGGAGGAAACTACCATTAATTAAGGGTCGTGCTATGTGCACCCCAGTAATCACTCAGGGCACCCCATTTACAAGGGCACCCAATAAAATTGTCAAGGCACCCCCAATTTTGACCAAAATACCCCTGGATGTAATCTGTTGGGTACCCTAGTTCGATTGAACAAAAAGGTTTGGAAACCCTTAGCATTCCCACATTTTCGTTGTGATTTGGAGTCCCCATCATCATATTTTCGAAGCCTTCTGCCACAGATTTGTTCGAGCGGTCCATCTAGCGAGTTTTGTAGGTATTAACTGGGCAGTGGAAGTGCTTGGCGTTGTTAGGGTTCGTGGATGAGTTTTGATTTGGGGATTATGTGTAATCGAGAGGCAAACTGAGGTATGTATGTGTTGTAGTTCTTTTTTACCTTGATTAGGTTCGTTATTCTTGTTGGCTGCCATCAAAATGTGAGAAAGAAGGGTTCTTTTTTCAAATCCCGTGGTCCTCGGCCACACATAATCGTAAGTTTTTATATAGTCTCGGTAATACGGTGCCGACACTAAAACCCTTGTCACGGACAAAATATGACCGAAACAATTCAAGTAAGTATCGTTTAGTATCCAGCGAGACCTCCTGAAGTGGTATCGGTGAGCCTTTACCGAGACACTATCCGTATTGAATGTGTATTGTTATGGTCTCGGAACCTTCAATCTGAGATTACCCAATACGCCTTAGTTATTTCACCCCGAGACATTAACATTGGTCTCGGTTTCAGTTCACTGAGACATAGTGTTTGTTCTCGGACTTACTTGGCCAAGACATTGTATTTTTTGATTTTTAATTTTTTTTATTTGAATATCAATCAAATGTGCTTAACATTCATTTTCTAATCAGATATGGGTAGAGGGAAAGCAAGAATATCGAGGCAGGACGTAGATGGTGAGCCGACAAGAGCATAACGTCAGGCCGAGGCGGCGACGACGTCTACTAGTCCTTCTGCCCCCGCTGACCGTAGCAGAGGAGGACACATACTGCTTCTTACGAGAAGGAGAAGCAATGGGCTACTCATACTTCTGGTGTATGTGCACACCCATCTTCGGGGGATGCGGTGGAGGGCGAGGCATCTAATGTCCCCGTGGGGAGCAGGAGTAGTAGCGGGGCATAAACCACTACATCCCAAAGGCAAGCTAGTGGTGGTGGTGAATGCTATGGAGCCCAAGCATAACCTATGTGCTCCATTCCCCGGTGGTCCCATGACGACTCTTTACTAAAGAGCTACAAGGATCATGTTGCGGCATCAATTTGGGATGGTGATGTATATTCTCGGTGTTTACTTTCATTTGATTTTGCAACAATTCTCTCTATTCATATAAGATAATGTATTTACTAATGACTTGTTTTTGTTGCAGTGTCGTCCGTTGCTTAAGTGCATAAATCATGAGGCCCAAATAGTTGAGTGGGATCTGCAGTTTTGCCACCCCGACACCCAGGCACTATAAAGATTCATTCAGAGATCGGCTTGGCTCCACTCATAGACTGCTCCTATAAGAAGGGAAACAAGGAGGTCATCTCAACATTTGTGGAGCGGTGGCATCCAGAGACTAATACATTTCACCTAATACATTTCACCTACCCTTTGGTGAAATGCCCATCACGCTCGAGGATGTTAGCATTCTTTTGAACGTCTCCGTGGTTGGCAAGGTGGTAGCAGTCGAGAATTTCAACCGAGATAGAGGAGTCTCGCATGGAGGCGATCAAGATTGTTTCCAATTTTCTTGGAGTTGGTATTGATGAGGTTGAGGAAGAGGTTAACTACACGAGGGGTATGACGGTGCGACTAGCTTGACTGAAGAGTCATTTTTGCCCTCCCAAGTCCACTAGTTGTTTCACTTTTTGTATTTACCCTAGAGTGGAGTGCACTGCACGGGCATACTTATTGTATTTGCTTGCATGCACTCTATTCGCTGATAAGAGTGGGTTAAGAGTTTATATTTCATTACTGAAGGTTCTAGAGAACTTGGATGAGGTCGGGACTTACGCATGGGGTGCTGCTGACCTAGCTTCCCTCTACCGTCATCTCGGGTCAGCCAACACGGTAGAGGTGTCACAGATTGTAGGGTATCTTTCTTTCCTTTCTTCAATTTTTTTCCATAACCACCAAGTGTCGATCCCCTTTGTCGTAACCTTTGCCTTTGGTGCAACCCCTGCTGTCGATGAAGGACAACTAATCTCTCTTAGTTGTTGAATGACCCTAAGACGCGCATCCTCATCAATGCATAATTCGAACTTAACCACAACTCTCTGAATCTCATCATTAAAGTTATAGCCAGTCCGATTTACAGATTTCTCAGGTATCATACTCAACTTCTTCCAAAAAACATGAATGTCCTCAAGTGGTATAGGTGATCCGGCCAAAATATGGTCGTTAAGCTCATGCGTGCAAGGAAGACCACGATTGGTACATATCGCACAACCATATAAGATCGGGTCTGTCCCTACATCCTCGGCACGTGCAACCTCATCACGAATCAACTTCAGCACTTTCTGAGAAACATAACCCCCAAACGGCGATACAAGCCATCCATATATCCATGCTAGACAACATTCAGACTAACCTCAAATGAGGCTTTGATCTTGTTATGTTGTATGTCAAGCATTCCATGTATGACACTCCAAAGAGACTCAAAGTTCGCAGTACAAGTGCCAATATATTGTTTGAGAGTGGAATGCACAGACTCAACTCTCTGATTCGTGGTTTCTCTAAGATGAAACATTGAATCGGTCCATGCACATATAAATTTGTCCTTGTAATCCCACAACCAAGTATTCTCTAAGTAAATGATCAATCCCTTAACATTTTGGTACTCATCATGCATGGTACTCCACCTAAGCTCGAATGATGCTTCTGTCTTAGCATACATCAAAATCGTCCACCTATCACTGAAGAGTTTGAAGCCTTCATTTTGTCCAAACATATTTTTAGTGTTGCTCAACACCATCTTGTCGATGTGCCATATGCAAAGAAGGTGAGAAGATTGGGGAAAAACATCTTTAATTGCATTGATAAGGCCCAATTCTCTATCGGTGACAAAAACGTTAGGTGTAGACCACCTATCTAATAAACCTCTCAAAATTTCTAATGCCCAAGTATAGTTAGCCCTAGTCTTCGATGATGTGAAACAAAACCCAATTGAGAATGTAATATCTGTGGAAGTAACCCCAACAATCTCCAACAATGGCATTCGGTACCTATTCGTCTTATATGTGCAATCTATGAGAATAACAAACAGGAAACTCCTCAACAAGTTGATGGAGTCCGGATGTGCCCAAAATAAATATGTCACTACATTCGTTTCAGTTTCCCTCCTATGCCACGATAAATATATATGGTTCTCCAATAAGTGTAAGAGTTGTTGCATTTGACTTCTCCCACCGGCATCTTAATCTGATTCCTTTGTCGCGCATTATATATTGTTCGCAATGTTGAAGCATTATTCGCATCCCTTTGCCTCAAAGTATTCAAGATCTGACGAGGCTTAACATTGCCTTTACTCATCTGATCTAAAATAGCAGCTTCATCCGGAGTCAATCTTCCTGCGAATGAGTGACCTTCCAAGTATTTCGCAGTGTCATAGTTGTGCTTGCCACTTACAACCCTCACATACCAATATGAGTCTAAGGATTCCTTGATCTCGATAAAAAAGGGCACTGACATTTTTTGTACTGGTGTTGGGCCTTGTGTTGCCATCCTATTCTTCTCCGTTTGTCACATTTTGTGATATTTTACCAAGTAATTCAGCTTTTCCAAGTAATTCAGGGACTTAGCACACTAGCATGGGTGTCGGGGGATTGGGTTGGGGAGCATGTTAGAGCCGCAAGAGCCGATTTTTACATCGATCCAAGGTAAGTAGAACCAGATCGGGGATATTTAGTAATTCATTATTTAATATGCTTTTTGATATTCAACATGTTTATTCCTTCGATTTCCATTCCTTATTTTGAGTGTCTAAGACCTAAGTGTGTCAGGAAGGTACTTCGGGTTTGGTGGTAGATGGACAAACGTGACCTTACCCCGGGTACTAGATTGTAGGTCGTAGACGAGGGCGAGGTATTCGAGGTATCGTTGATGCCCCACGCTACACTGAACTGAATTGTCGACTTGAAGAGTCGCAATTGTGAGAAGTCGAGTAGTGGCACCCACTCTCGATGGATTTGGACCACTTAGTTGTCTTGCCTTGTTTCCTATACACTCTTTTTCGCTGCTATTACTTTTTAGACCATTTATCATGCACTTTCATTTACTTATTTGTCTTTTCAATTCCCACATGATATCTAGACTGCTATATTTATTCATGAAATACTATCAACATCCTACTGGCTTTTACTTACTGGACTCGTCATTCGTGTTGATGACTTGAGTGCAGATCCACAGACGAGCAAGGGCAAGGCACTGGTGATTGGTGACTTTCTCTAAGGACTTTTAAAGCGGCTCCTCCTCTTGTTAACTTGTAGGTTTCTAGCACTTTTAGTCTTTTGTATTATGTATATATATTGTTTTGATAACACTTGGGGTATTTTAGGGTTGAGAGATCCAGACTCATGTATTATCGTACTTACTTACTCCTTTGTCACCTCTATGCATGGCTATCTCTATATTAGCAGGGTTTGCCTTATGTTGTCTCGACTCTATTTTATGAAGTTAATATAATTGCTTTAAATTCACTTATACTGTAATTACTTTAAAACTTGCATAACTTAATAACTCAACTCTAAAACATGAAATTTATAAAAATAATGAAATTTGAGGCTTACTAGGCTTGCGTTGAACTTGTGATGGCTAACTTGGGGGTCCACGTGGGTCTTGGCCGGGCGAGGCCCAATTTGTGGGAACTGGGGTGTGACGGCCCAGACCCCACAAATTGGGCGCCGCCCAGCCTAAACCTACGTGGAACCCCAGTCAACTCCCACAGAGTCAATGCATGCCTAGTCAACCTCTTATCCAAGTTATTCAATCATTAGTTGCTTATTAGGTTTGTTATTTAGTTTAACAAGTATTAATGTTTACGCAGCGAAATTTAAAAATATTTAAAGAAACTTAAGTAAGTAAGCGGTAGTCGGGACATGTCTAAATGCAAAAATCCTGTAAAAGTAGATCTCATGTATATATCTGGTGACAAACAATGTGAAGAAATATCATATACATGTATCAAACATCTTACAATCCAAAATGAACCCTAATGTAACCAAAAACATAAGTATATATCGTATGTACAGTCAAAAATATCAAAAATAAATCTACTTTAATAACTGAGAGGGGCTAACTTTGAGGGAAGCTCATAATAAGTCACCAATCACCGCTCCTTGCCCCTGCTACTAAAGCGACCTGCAATTGTTACCAAAAGCGGAGACAATCCCAGTGAGTAAATCCAGAAGAAGTTCAACAATAATTCAGATTAAACAATAAATGAGTCCATGGATCATGCTAAAAAGAAATAAAGTGTTGAGAAAGAATAGTAAAACACATGATAAACAGACTACAATGATTAAGGATCAGGACCAAGTGACCCAAAAACAAAGGATAGGGAGTAAGTGGTCTTAACACTCTACACGTAGGCTCGAAGCCACTTAAAAATGTGTAAGTGTCTTACACTGGTGCGGTGGGTCAGGCCGCTTTGACCGCACCTAATCCGTTCGGCACCGTCGGTTTACTTAAGCCGCTGTCCGAGAAAGTTCCAAAGGGAGCCACAGACTTAACCGGATGATTTACCATAATGGAATTCGAATACTTGAGAGGATTCATGACACATGGCGGATGCTCACTCAAAGGATTCAGACCCGTTGGGAAGCCAAGAGAGCTAGGCGGCTGCTCAACCTGCGAGTGCACATAACTAAACCTGACCACTTAGACCATCGGTCACTCGATAGGGAAATAAAGTCTAATAATAGCAATCATTCCATCAAATATAGCAAGGAAATGAAAAGAATTAATATTGAATTTCTTACTAGTTTACTTACCTCAATAACGCAAAATCAAGTAAATCGCGGCTCCCACATGCCTCCAAACTAGTTCCCAATTCCCGACTTTAATCAATTAGGTTCCTGGTACCCATTTAGTTCATTTAGGAGTGTTAAAGACCATAATTCACAATTAAACTTAAATCTCATTTCAACCTTATTGACTGTATTTACGATTGACTGATTTAAAGTTAGATAGGCCAATAATGATTGAATTATGTTTAATTGCTGATATGGCTTGCAATCAACTATATTCTTTCTAAGGCAAACCATTTAGACCATGGCTACAACATCACTGGTTAGGCCATAACTGACTGAGTTGGGACTCTCAAGTGTAATGTTTTACACTTAGACGAGTCTCCTATAAAAGTCATATTTGGCTCTACTATAGGAAGCTGAGTTACGACTTACCATAATCCCAACAGACCACGCCACCATTGGCTGAACCATGACTGTAACAACCACATTTGGCTATTTCAATACATGATGAAATATAACATGTAATGACCCAATTAGGCTGAGCCCTAATTCCATTAAACATGTTTTGCAGCGACCATATTCGTGTCTGTGCAGAAGAATGATTGAGCTACTATTGATTGAACTATGGTCAATTGAGCCAAGACTGACTGCTGAATAATGACTGAGCTACGACTTACTGAACTATGGTCGACTGAGCCATGACTGACTGCTTTCAAGTGTTGTAACCAACTTTAAATCTCACAACAAGTTTTGGCCAGTCATAGCTTGGTTTTTCAGCCACTCATAAACACAATGACAACAACAATAAATCATCAATTAAGCCCAATACACCATGATCCACCCTTTGTAAAAGAAAACCTTAATGGACATCAACAACAATATGGGTTCCAAGTATGAAAACTTCAACAAATAAAGGTTGTTTAAATCATCCATTAAGTCACAAAATCTAATAGCACTAAGAACTAATAAAGTGAGATGAGAATGACAAGATCAAGGTAGATAATAAACTTACCAAGGCTTTGTTTTTGTGTTCCTAGCCAACTTAAATAGCCATCAATTTCTCTCATTTCTCTCTCAAATCTGGGAAGATGATGAATCGGTTAGAGAGGGTTTGAAGAGTAAGTGGCGTGTTGTCTTAGTTTGTTGCCTAGAATTTGCCAACAATACCCCCATCATATGGCTAAAATTTAGACAACACACATGCTTTTAGGATCATGGATTTTCCTAGTTTAACTTTTACACCATCATTTCAAGGCTATTCCCAAAGCCAATAAACATCAAATTGGACTTAAGCTAATCAAACATATAATTGATTTAATTTTAACTTAGGTATTAGAATGAACTTAAATAATCAATTCATGAACTCAGTTAATTCTTATCAAAGTGGCCTAAATTACACCTAACGTCTCAACCTAACCAAATGCCCCGCGTGCACACGCATCTCGAGGTAATTTTTTACTAGCAAATTTTCAAAATTAATTAATTTAAATTGTCTAGTTTTTGTAATAAATAATACAAGCATCAACCAAAAATAGAATACCTTGGTGTCTACGCCCGAGGGTTGATCGAGCTCGCCTCATCACTCTAAGTCCATCTCAGGGTCCTGACATGACATGTGGCACATGTTAGAATTTTAGGGTTGTTACAGTCTTCCTAAATAATTGGAATTTCATCCTTGAAATTGAACTGTCTAAAACAAAATTACTTAACGAAATTAAAAGAGAAATGAGAAACTCTCGCGCATATAGGACTCCCGCTTCCACGTCAATTCCTAGTCTTCATGGTGCTGCCACTTGACGAGAACTAACGGAATGTCCTTGTTCCTCAAACTCGTACCTTACGATCAAAAATCTGCACAAGTTGCTCCTAGTAAGTAACATCCTCAACTAGGTCAATCTGAGTCAGGTCTACTATCTGGTCTGTCTCCCTCTCTCAACCTATCTAATCTCAACATTTATATATGGAACGCTGGATGAATGCCTGCCAACTGTGGTGGTAACTTAATCTTATATGCAATCTTGCCAACTTTTTATGTGATTCTGAAAGGACATATAAACCTCGGCTGTGAGATTTCCCTTAATTCTGAACCGTTTGTGACCCTTTAGTGGTGAAACTTTTAGATAGACATAGTTTCCTACTTCGTACTCTAACCAATATCGATATTTTTCAGCATATTTCTTTTGTCTTTCTTGAGCTCCTCGAAAATGGTGACGTATCAGTCGTATCTTCTTTGTGTGATCTTCCACAATCTTAGTCCCAACTGCTGTTATATCATCAGGCTCGCCCAACATGCAGGTGATCTACACGCCTGTCGTAGAGTTCCTCAAACGGTGTCATCCCGATGCTAGCCTAGTAACTATTATTGGAGGCAAATTAACATAAATGTAGATACTCCTCCCATGACCCATCGTACCCCAACACGTAAGCTCTGAGCATATTCTTTAACACCTGAATCAGTCTCTCTGACTGTCCATCGTTCTGTGGGTGGAATGCCGTACTATGTTGTAACCTCATGCCAAACTCTACTTGCATGCTCTACAACATGGATCTGAACTGCGATCCTCTGTTTGACACAATAGATAATGGTACCTCGTGGAGTCTGACAATATCTCTCTCTCATAAAGAAAGCTCAGTTGCTCGAATTTGTGTTTGGTAAAAATCAATAAGAAGTGTGCAAATTTGGTCATTATATCCATAATCACCCAGTAACTATCATGCTTACATGGAGATCGAGGTAAACCATTGATTAGATCAATGGCAATATGCTCCCACTTCCACTCAGGGATGGGAAGTGGCTATAACAATCATCCAGGCCTCCGGTGCTCAGCCTTAACCAGCTAGCAAATCCCACAACTCTTGACATAATCCCCTATGCCACCTTCATCCCTGACCACCAAAATAGACGTTTTATATCCTGATTATCCTGATACATCTTGTTCTTGCCCGAATGAATGGTATAACGTGAGCGTTAAGCCTCTTGAAGTATCTCTATATGTAACTCAGCCACTTATGGAATCTACAATCGTCCCCTATATCTTAAGCACGATCCCGTCGACTAACTCCACTCTAGATGATCTGAACTCTCTGCTAACTCATGGAATCTCTGGAACTGTTCATCAGCTTACTGACCCTTTAAAACCTTTTAATAGAGAAAAGCTGAGTCCTCATCTGTCGATAAATATGTGCGTCTGTAGTAGTCGAAATATCGACTAAACCCATCATATATGTCGCCTCGAGGAGTGCAAACTCATGTGTCATCTGACAAATAACTACCTCTGCATCTGATCTCTTACGGCTCAATGCGTCCACCATCACATTTGCCTTCCTCGAGTGGTACTCTAAGGAGAAGTCATAATATTTAAGGAACTCTATCCACCTGCTGTCTCATATTCAGTCCCTTCGCTTTAAGAGATACTTTAAACTCTTACGATAAGTGAATAAAGTAAATCTTTCACCATACAGGTAGTGTCGCCAAATCTTCAAAGCAAATACCACTACCACCAACTCTAAGTCATGCACCGAGTAATTCTTCTCATGAATCTTGAGATGTCGAGACGCGTAAGCAATCACATTGTCCCCTTGCATTAAAAAACACCCTTATTTGGCATATGACGCATCGGTATTCACAACCATGCCTTTTCCTGCCTATAGTAATACTAACACTGGAGCTGTCGTCAATCTCTCCTTTAGTGTCATGAAAGCCTAGTCACATTTCTCATCCTACATAAACCTAACATCCTTCTGAGTCAACCTCGTCATCGGTGTTATAATCTTAGATAAGTCTCACACGAATTTCTGGTAATACTCTGCTAGACCCAAAAAGCTGCTAATATTTATCACTAACTATGGGGTATGCCAATCCATCACTGCTTGGACCTTCAAAGGATCCATGAGTACTCCACTAACTTCCACTACATGCCCCAAAAATCGACCTCTAGCAACCATAACTCACATTTGCTAAACTCATCATAAAGTCAGTGCTCTCTCAGTATCTGTAAAACTGTCCGAGATAACCATCGTGATCCTTACAATTCTTGGAGTAGATCAAAATATCATCTATCAATATAATCACGAAACGGTCTAAGTACTGTATTTACAAGCAGTGCATCAAGTCTATAAACATCGTCGGCACGTTCATCAGCCCAAACTGCATGATGGTAAACATGTAATGACTATAATTTGTATGGAAGGCAGTATTCTCTGTGTCTTCATCCCTGATCTTGAGCTAGTGGTACCCTGACCTCAAGTGAATCTTCGAAAACCATACTCTACCTCTCAACTGATCAAACAAGTCATATATTCGGGAAATGGATACTTGTTCTTGATCGTAACATGGTTCAACTCTTATAATCGATGTAGAGTCTCAAACTCCCATCTTTCTTCTTCATAAGCAGTACTGGAGTGCCCCCATGGAGACATACTAGGATAAATAAATCTTAAAATCGTCAACTCCTCAAATTGGGTTCTCAAGTTCTCCAACTCTTTCGGTGCCATTTTGTATGGAGGTGTCGAAATCGACTTCGTTCCAAGGACTAGGTCAATAATAAAGTCGATCTCTCATGGTTGTGGTAATCTAGGTAAATACTTGGGGAACACATCTGGGAACTCGCACACCATAGGCACCTCCTTAATAGTCGCCACTAATTTCTTTACTATACTCAGAATACTGGCGAACATCTCTATCTTCTGGCTCGTAGCCACTCTACCTCTGGTACTTTGAAGCTGTGTCGAATCACCGCAAAAACTGAACTCGACTATTCAGGAATTCAAAATGTAACTGTCTTACTGAAGAATCCAACCGAGCATGATATGCTGCTAGCCCGCCTATCCCCAATAAAGTGTCAAACTTTAAAAACTCTAATACGATGAGGTCTATAGGCATTTTAGTTCCCTTTATCTTAAAGTTACAACACTCACAGACCATGTTAAGGTAAATCTTGTCCCCGATAACAGTCGTGCTTGAGGATCAAGTGGGTGCTAAGCCTAATGTGTCTCAACCCTAACTCATTTACCATCCTTCCGAAAATAAAAGACAAGGTCAATCTAGAATCATTCAAAGTATGCATCATGCGACGATAAATATAAATTATACTCTTTATAAGCTTTCGTGTTGCCAATGGGACTGCTTGAGCCACTATGTGTGCCCTTTCTCGGGGTCGCTGCTGTTGTGAGCACTACTGCACGCCAATAAGTTGCAGACAATTAATCTTGATATGCCCTCCTGTTTGCACTTAAAACGTAGTTTCAGTCCCTATTGCCCAGACTATTTGCTTTTCCATTGACTTGACCTCTAACTCTGATATCCTGACCTCTAGCCTTGCTGGTTACTGCTTTTGCCCCCTGTCCTACTGTTAGTAGCCCTGAACTACTGCCTTGACTAAAAAGCTTACGGTGCTTGTGGAGGTCTACCTGTGTAACTCTACGTCGAAGGAGGCGCGGCTGTATAAATTGGATGTGGTGCAACAGACCTTACACTCTGCTCTCTGCCAAATTTTTGATGGTTCCTTTTCCTCTTCCTGTCCCTATCATGTCCCTGCTCAGATCCCCACTCTGAACTCTAACCAATCAGTACTCAACTGGTCGCAGGGTGCCATCCTTGGGGTGCGTGATAGGATAAGCCTATCCGGTCAAGCTGCGTGCTCGTAAGCCTTATCACGGTTATTCGGCTTAGTCGTAATAATTGTGCCCCCGATGATAGGAAACAATCATTCACAAAAGAAGTGGAACTGGTCCCTGTCAGTGTCAACCACTCTATCAGTAAATGACAATAGCTGCTGGAATCTCCTCATATACTGAATCACGACTCTCCTAGCCTCTGTCAGATATGCATGAATTCTGACCTCTTGGCGATCATCACTAAGGGCAGAGAGAACTTCTGGTTGGACAATCTCTTGAAGCCCTTCCATGTCTACAACTCTCCCTAGATGTCTATAAAGTTACTCCACCAGGTGTCTGCATCCCCTAAGAAGGAAAAAGCTGCCAACCCAGGACTCTTGCTATTCTATAGCCTCAAAAGTCTCTAGATCTTCTCGTGACTCTTGATGAATTTCTCTGGCCTCGACACCTTAAAATCTCTACTGAACTTCCTCAGCCTGTACTTCTCGTACTCCCTAGTTAATCTGGCCTCAAGAGTCAAATCAAAGCCAGTAATCTCTTTTTGTTAGTGTCGTAGCTGCTGCCGCTATCTCAAGTAATATGGGAATTATGGCAGTAATTAGTGCTGCATGTACCATAGATCATGACGGACTCGCCTGAAGTGTGGGTGCACTCGCATCTGTGTGAAAGCCACTGTAGGTGTCGATGGTGATGGCAACTGTCCCTTGAGAATAGTCAAAATCTCATCCAGACGTCTATCTTGTAAAGCAACCCTCTGTGTCAAGGCCTGAAATTATGCTCGATCAATAGGGCCTAGACTTGTAGCTCTACTCTGATCACCGGTGTTCCGGTGATCGACCATCGCGGTCTACAAAGGCAAGTAGCGAGCTTCGATCAATTTTCATAACTACCGTTAATAATATATAATACATATAAATCAATTAACATGTATAATCCAAACTTAGTTTCCCCTAACTCTCCTCACTTCCCAACTAAAATTCTAAGTCAGGTTCATAGGATTTCCACTCTAAGTTCAGCTGTGTCCTAACTTTAAATTTGTATTTTAATCGAGTTGTGGGTTATATAGAGTTAAGGTATAAACCTATGCTATGATACCAACAAAGTGACGGCCCCAAGCACCACAAACTGGGCCTTGCTCGGCCTAAACCTACATGGACCCCTAGTCAACTCCTGCAGAGTCAATGTAGGCCTAGTCAGACTTTTTTCCAAGTTATTCAATCTTTAGTTGCTTATTAGGTTTTTTATTTAGTTTAACAAGTATTAATGTTTACGCAACAGAATTTAAAAATATGAAAACAACTTAAGTAAGTAAACGGTAGTCGGGACATGCATAGGTGTGGAAATCATATAAAAGTAGATCTCATGTATATATATGGTGACAAATAATGTAAAGAAATGTCATATACATGTATCAAACATCTCACAACCCAAAATGAACCCCAATGTAACCAAAAAAAGTATATATCGTATGTACAGTCTAAAATATCAAAAATAAACCTATTGTAGTAACAGAGAGGGGCTAACTCTGAGGGAAGCTCAGAGGAAGTCACCGATCACCGGCTCATTGCCCCTACTACTAAAGGGACTTGCAATTGTCACCAAAAGCGGAGACAATCCCAGTGAGTAAATCCAGAAGAAGTCCAACAATAATTCATATTAAATAATAAATGAGTCAATGAATCATGCTGGAAGAAATAAATTGCTGAGAAAGAACAATAAAACGCAGGATAAACATACTACAATAATCAAGGCTAGGGACCAAGTGATCCGGAAGCAAAGGATAGGGATTAATTGGTCCTGACACTCTACACGTGGGCTCGAAGCCACTTAAAAATGTGTAAGTGTCTAACATGGTGTGGTGGGTTAGGCCGCTTCGACCGCACCTAATCCGTTTGGCACTATCGGCTCACTTGAGTCGCAATCCGAGAAAATTCCAAAGGGAGCCACAGACTTAACCGAATGCTCAACCACAATGGAGTTTGAATACCTAAGAGGAGTCATGATGCATGGCAGATGCTTAGTCATAAGATTCAGACCTGTCGAAAAGCCACGAGAGCTAGTCGGCTACTCAACCCGTAAGTGGACACAACTAGACCTGACCACTTTGACCCTTAGTCACTCAGTAGGGAAGTAGAGTCCAATAATAGCAATCATTTCATTAAATATAGCAACGAAATGAAAGAAATTAATATTGGATTTCTTACCGGTTTACTTACCTCGATAACGCAAAATAAAGTACATCGCGACTCCCACACGCCTCTAAACTAGTTCCCAATACCCGACTTTAATCAATTAGGTTCCTAGTATCCATTTAGTTTATTTAGGCGTGTTAAAGACCATAATTCACATCTCATTTCAACCTTAGTGACTATATTTGTAATTGGCTGATCTACAGTTAGAAAGGTCAATAATGACAGAATTATGATTAGTTTCTTATATGGCATGCAATCGACTATATCCTTTATAAGGCAAACCATTTAGACCATGGCTATAACATCATTGGTTAGGCCATAACTAACTGAGTTTGGAATATCAAATGTAATGGTTTACACTCAGACGAGTCTCTAGTAAAAGTCTCATTTGGCTTTGCTATAGGAAGTTGAGCCACGTCCTACCATAATCGTAATTGACAATGCCACCATTGGTTGAACCATGACTATAACAGCCAAATTTGGCTTTCTCAATACATGATGAACTATAATATGTAATGACATAATTTGGTTGAGCCCTAATTCCATTAAACACATTTTGCACTGACCATATTCAGCTGTGCTGAAGAATGATTGAGCTACGACTGACTGAACTATGGTCGACTGAGTCAATACTGACTACTGGAAAATGGCTAAGCTATGACTGGCTGCTTTCGAGTGCAGCTAGCTTTAAATCTCATAGCAAATTTTAGCCAGTTATAGCTGGGTCTTTCAGCCACACATAAACACAATGACAACAACAATAAATCATCCATTAATCCCAATGCACCATGATCAACCCTTTGAACAAGACAACTATAATGGACATAAACAACAATATGGGATTCAACTATGAAAACTTTAACAAATAAGGGTTGTTTTAGTCCTCCATTAAGTCTTAAAATCTAATAGCCCTAAGAACTAATTAAGTGAGATGAGAATGACAAGATCATGGTAGAGAAGAAACTTACTAAGGCTTTGTTTTTGTGTTTCTAGCCAACTCAAATAGCCATCAATCTCCACTTCTCTTTCTCTCATTTCTTTCTCAAATTTGGGAATATGATGAATCCGTTAGAGATGGTTTGAATAAGTGGTGTTTTGTCTTAGTTTTGTGGCCTAGAATATGCCAACAATACCCACACCATGTGGCCTAAATTTAGACAACACACATCCTTTTAGGATCATGGATTTTTTTAGTTTAACTTTTACAACCTCATCTCAAGGCTAATCCCAAAGCCAATAAACATCAAATTGGACTTAGGCTAATCAACCATATAATTGATTTAATTTTAACTTAGGTATTAGAATGAACTTGAATAAGTAATTTATGAACTAAGTTAATTTTTATCAAAGTGGCCTAAGTTACACCTAACGTCTCGACCTACCCAAATACATCGCGTGCACACGCATCTCAAGGTAACTCTTTACTCATGAATTTTTGAAACTAATTAATTTAGATTTTCCAATTTTTGTATAATAAATAATACAAGCATCAACTAAAAATAGAATACCTTGGTGTCGACTCCCGAGGGTTGACTGAGCTCAACACATCACTCGAAGACCATCTCGGGGTTCTGACATGACATGTGGCACATGGTAGAATTTTAAGGTCGTTACATGGAGCTGTCTTAGAGAGTTCCATATATAATTCTAGAGAGAGAACTTTGGTGCTAGGTTTTTCTTTTAAAGTCTTCGTTCTAAGACATCTTTGTAAGCTTTTATTTAATATTTACATTCTGATTTATAGATTTAATAAATTTCAGAGTTTTATTTATGATAATGAGTGGCTAAGTTCCATTATCTAGGCCAAGGTGTTAGATTTTTAGGGATTTATAGGATTCGGGAGGTTTATGCGCTTCAATTCCTAATTTGTTTGTTACCAGTTTTTATGTTCTTAATTGCACTGCTATTCCGAGGTTTTTAATTATGGTTTTAAACCTTAATATTCTTCCTTTTTGTTGTGTAAGTGCACGTCCATGGCGACTACGGTTAGAAACTATCGCCAATTATCCTAACACTGCTCGATAAGGGGGATCATGTTAGGTGGCGAGTGGGGCCTTGTCTGTTGCCAACCAGTATGATCCTATGCATTTGGGATATGAGATGGGTAGCATTGTATTGTAATTTCCACACGTGACAGGTGGAAAACTCGACGCTTGTTACCACTCATGATAGGTTTTGTCATATAGCGCTAATGCTACTAGTTTGTTAAAAGATTACGACATATCTAGTGGTGGCTTTGCAAATCTAGTTAGTATGTGGTTATGTTGCACGTTCCCTCCTCTAACATGAGGAGAACGAGGTAACGATAGTTAATATAAGCTTATCTACGATAATCAGTACTAGGACAAACATTTGATAAATGGATGATCGAATCAATTCCCTAGAATGTCAATTCACGCCTTGATCTAGAGTCTTTTATTTATTGATTTTAGTTTTAAGTGTTTTAATTTTCTTGCATTTGATTTTCTAGTATAATTTAGTTTTTGTTTTCAAAACCTGAAAAAAACATTCGAATCCCTATGGGTTCGACCGTACTTGCCTCACTACATATCCAAGTAGTTGGTATATTGGGACTATTATGGGTGTTGTACGACGCGACATTAATTTCAGGAATCGTTGCCAGGGATTGGTGCTAATTGTTTTCTTTTAGGTTTTTTGTTTTCTTTAACATAACTAATAGAAGGAGAGAACATCAAGGGAGGACAATGTGATAAATCGGAATCCTCCTATTATGCAGGGTATTGGGCAGAATAACTAGCAGAATGTAAGGCTAGAACTGAGGCAGGAAAGAAAGCTCATTTTCAAGGAAGCAAACCAACACCGAGGAGGTTCGTTGCAACTATGTATTGAGTATCCGATTGCCATCGGTCAGTTTGAGCTCAAGTCAAGATTGATACATAAGCTACTTGACTTGCATAGGAAAGAGAATGAGGATCCTTAGAAGTTCCTAACAGAGTTTGAGATGTTGGTAGTAGGCATGAAGCCTACTACAGTTGATGCTGATCTAGTGAGATTGAAAGTGTTTCTTCCTGTTTCAAGGATGCTGCACAAGATTGGTTATTCCACTTACCATCCGGCTCCATCCGAAATTGGAATGAGCTACATCAAAAATTCCAGGATAACTATATGCCAGCCAGAGGATCACCCAACTTATGAGGGAGATATCCCACATTATCATGAAGAATGAGCGTCGTTATCACAGTACTGAAGTACTGAGAGATTTAAAAAATTGTGCAAGGCATGTCCTCAGGATGGTTTCTGTGAGAAATCTTTGATGGAAAACATCTATGAAGGGTTCATATACGATGAGAAGAGGCTTCTCGATATAGTGTGCAATAGTAGTCTATCTGATTTCACACTGATTGTGGCTAGGGGATACATAGAAAAGGTAGCCAACCAAGCTAAGCAATATGGATTGATTAGTGAGAGATGAGGGGCTACTGTATCTTTAGGGCAGAGAAGACTTGAGAACGAGTTATCGAAGCTCAATTCTATGGTTAAATAAATGATGGTAAAGAAAGGCAAAGTGAAAGCTTGTGGGATTCGCTCCGAGCTGAGTCATTTTACAAATGAGTGTCCTCAACTCTATGAGGATACTTTGGAGGTAAAAGCAGCAGTGCAGTTTTCAGGATCACCAACATGGCAATTTGTGCAGCTTCGATAAAGGAATTTCAGGCTAGGTTATCTGACATGTCAACTCAAAAAGGCCAAGCAAGTAACCAAGGAAATTTGTCATCCCAGCCAGTCTCGAACCTTAACGCCTATGTGAACATTATTTCTCATGTCAATGCATCATCCATGACAGAGGTGTTGGGGCATGTGCCCTAGGTCAATCCACAAACATTGTTTATATTATAATTTTAGTTAATAAAATTGAGGTTTTCATTTGTTGTTTTATTATAAGTGATTGCATGTTTACCTTATAGTAAGATCGGTATTTGTTGAAATATCCTAAATGTCCCTAGTCAATCATTATATTGGGAACTATAATGAATTTAGACTACTGTAAATCTTAATTGATGGTCATGTGATGATCATGTGTATAGGGATATGAATCGAGATCATGAATACTTGTTAGGGAACAAGGTACTGGACCGATCCACTATGAGAACACTGCATGGATTAAGTCATAGGTGTTACTCATGATAGGTATATCATTTATTCTTTCGACTTGAGATTATCATAGACTTCAATATTAGGAGCATAGTGATTTGACACAATTAAACGTTGTCTTTAACCAGACAATTATAAAGATTGAGATTGGTTTCCATGTGAATAATATGTGAAGGTATGTAATTAAGATATAATTTATCACTCTTGTATAGAGAGCGATATTAGTGGGTCCCTCGATATGATAGACTGATATTGGCCAAGTCCATGTGAATTAATATGATCAATGTCACTTGGATGTTTTCAATTTACCTATAGATCGAGACTAGTACGATTGAACATTAAGGGTGACTTTCCATGCCTTATGTTTAGTCAAAGGATATCGCACGTAAAAGAATATATGTTATTCATTAGGTTGTATCGATTTTGATATTCATGCTACTTGGATAGTTATATTGTGTTGCTAGATACCGCTTAAGACTTGTGTTCCAAAATGGTTTTGGTTCATTGCCAACGTCACATGAACCTATTGAGTTGCACACATAGACTGGCTTTACGCAATTTCAATTGGTCCAAAGTAACGAGTTTTATATGATAAAACTCATGACATAAAAGCCCTTACGATTTGTTATATGATAACTTATTAATACGGGCGTATGTGTAATTTGCTTAAACTGCCTAAATACAATAGAATAAGATTTTAAGTGAGGGCTTATCTACACATATAAATATAGGGCGAAACCCTAAAATGAAATATGATTTTCGTTTTTGCAGATTTCGAGTTCTCTGGATTTTGGGAGAGAGAAAAAAATGTTTTCTATATCTCTTGGGCTTGCACTCCAAATTATGATCACCATTTGTGTATGAATTTTTGATAGAGGACGCTCACTTGAACATCTTGGAGATCGAACAATCACAAAAGAAAATCACGGATTAAGGTATGGTTTACTTTTTAGATCTAGTTTAATGGAGCTTATTTTCGATCCTGTTGGGGTTTTTCAAAATTGTTTTGAATTTTTTGCTGCGTATGAACCCCGAAAACTCAACGAAAGGAAGCTGAGAGGAGTACTAAGAAAAGAGGATAGATTAATAGCTCCAGCACATGGCACCATTTCCTTAGAGATTGCATTTAGAGAGGTATCCGTTCATTACCAGGGACCAATTTGAGGAATATGTGGAAGCCAAGACAGAGTTGAAGGAGAAAGAGAAAATCCAGCCAGAGGTCGAAGAATTTTTCGAGCCATTTAACATCGCATGACTTTTTAGACAAAAAGAGGAGAAAATCTTAGCAATTAATACAAATACACCATAGAAATGTGGTTATCCAGGTATATTTAGCATTACTTGCACAGTAGGAGGTTTGCATGTAGAAAAGGCGATGTTTGACTTAGGTGCATTCATAAATATCATGTCATTGTCTGTTTTCTTATTCATGCATGATCATGCTTTAAAGCTTTCTGACATAACCATCCATTTATCGAATGGATCTTCAATTCGACCTATTGGTATGTCGGAAGACGTGACTATTCACATCAAAGACCTAAATTTTCTTGTTGATTTCCATGTCGTTGACATGGAGGACACTTTGGTGTCCAAACTTACTTTGGTTGTCTTAAGGAGGCCTTTTATGAAAACCAGAGGTAAGATTGATGTGTTTAGTGGTAATATTTCACTTTACCATGATGATAGGGTAGTTCACTTTGTTGTTCCTGAATGTTTGGACTTAACCTCTAATGTTTCCACTATATATATAGTTTTGTCTCCTATTGACGATGATTTGCATGATAGTAGTGCAAGAGAGAACAAGAGAAGAAAAGAAAGAGACAAGAAAAGAGAGACAATACCTGAAGATTGGGAGTTGACATAGAATTACCAACCTAGGGAGACTTAAAGTGCGAGATAAAAGGCAGAGCCACCAAATTTTTTTTCATATCTCATGCATTTTTTGGGAAGTGGGCCTTTTCTGGGAAGTGGGCATGATGGTGTATTAAGCGATCATTGACACAGGAGTATTTAAGAACATCATTTCTATGAAACTCCTGTAGACAACTTAGTTGGAAATCACCGAGCGCACCCCATACAAGGTTGCTTTTCTAGCAAATGGCGCACCTATAAGGATTTATGGAGTTGCGAGGAAGGTTGAGACTTGGAGACATTGAGTTTTAGGTTGGCTTCTCAGTCATTGATGAAGGACTTCATAAGATCAACACCATGTTGCTTGGGATGTTGTTCCTCTATAAAGCCATAAGCTAACATTGGTGTCTATAATAAAAATTTCACATTCAGAATCGGTGATAGAAAGGTGCTTTATAGCAATGGTAGGTTTTCCGTGAAGAAGGAGCAGGGAACTATCAAGCGTCAGAAAGTGTCAACACTGCTAGTCAAGGAAAAAATATCCACTAATTTATGTGATTGACTTAAACTCCAATTAGTCCAAAAATGTAGTAACATTGGGCTATCGACGTTAAACACCGACGCTTGTGAGAGGCAACCCATATTCAGTTATTTCTTTACTTAGCTATTTTGCATGAACTTAGTTTAATTATTTTGAGTTTGAATAATCTTTAGATTTGAATAAGTTGATTTGGGTTACTTCAATTAGACGAATTAAAGTTTGATGGAATTTGTTGTATATCTCTAATACATTTAAATTTTGCAGAGACATGATGATTGATTAAAGAATTGTGTAGCGTTTTGTGCGCATCGAACTCCAAATGACTTTTGGCGACGTAATTCAGGACATGTATACTTTAAATTGATGCATCTGCATGACATCATTTGCATATACAGGGAGATGCACATGCTGAAATATTTTTGGGGATTAATCTATTTTTCGAGGCCAGCAATGTCATAGTGCCATTATGTTGCACATAAGTCGTTGTGATGGCGCTGGGGAATGTTTCAAATTTGTAATAATCCATTTTTAGGCCCAGAGATGTCCCAAAGATTTGTGTATGACCGTAGGGCGCTTGCAGAGTGCTATAGGTCATTTTAAGAATTTTTTGAAATAGCCAACGATCCTTTAGCGCCTCACGTTTGAACAAACAGCACAGAGCTCGAATTCTGGTTTTTTAAAATGGGCAGAACCCCATTGTCATCTTCCCCACATAAACCCTAGCAATTTACCACCGCCCCTAAGCCTTGAAAACCCACTTCCAACCACCAAGTCCATTGATTCCAAGCTCCAATTTCACTCATTTTTATTCTTCATCGAGTGGAGATTGTTTTGAGCCACGAAACCGCGAGTTTGGCAAGCGCTTCGATGAAACCATGAGCTATGGGTTTGATTTTTCGACCTCCTAAGGTGTTTAATAGGCCGAGAAAGCTCCCTTGAGCTCTTGGGAACTCATTCCCAAGTAGGTAACGCCCTAATTTTGTCTTGATTTTTCAATTTCTTGTCAGGTGTTCGTCGGTCAATTTTAGCAAAATGTGTTTTCTAAGAGCCAAATTGGTCGCTAGAACCATAAGTCTTTCATTTGTGAGGTGATTTGGAGTGATTTGGTCGGATTACTTGTGATTTTTGGTCGATTTTAAAAATTTTGGTTTTTTCGAAGGAAAGCCTATGTTTTTTTTTTCGAAAAATTTGGGATATCGGATCCGATTTTCGATTTAGAGTGTTTCAATGGCTTTCAATTGATCAATATCTCATGGATTAATTTTGGGGGAAGGTGCAAGAATGTTTTCCAAAAGCCGAATTACCAAATTTTGGTTTTTGTTTAAAATTCGTCGACACCATCGACACTTTGGGTACATTCAATTTCGGGATTTGATAGTGCATGTATATGTGAGTTGATGGACTGATTGGAATGCTAGTTGCATCTATCTTTGTTGATATGAACGTTTGTATGATTTCGAGACTTTGAAAATGACTTTTTAACTGAATTTTCTCGAAACTTTATTTGTCTTAGAATTTGAATGCATGGAGTCATTTTAATCAAACTTTTATATTTTGAACTCCATGTTTTTTGGTTTGCCGAGTGTTATGGACTGATTTGCTCATGATTTCATGATTGAACTTTTTGTAGGGTTGTTTGTTTATTGTGTTGTTCTTTTGTTCTATAGAGAGAGAGAAGTGCAGTGGATATACAGGACCTAGACAGAGGAGGGTAGTCAATTTCCATCTCTTACACCTAGAGCCCATCCACCTAGAGCACCCCAACCTTTTGACCAATTCAGGTTTGTGAGCGAGTTAGCTGCAAAGAGGTACGAAAGTGTACTCAACATTAAGAATAGGAAACCTTTAGCCAGGGAAAGGGATTTGGGATAGCCACTCCCAAATATGAGAGGAGAGTCACATCCATCATCAGAGAGATAGGTTGGGAGTTCTATATTAGGGATTACTAGGCACTAACCAGACCACCCCATGACCCATACTTGATATAGGGATGTGAGGAGATAGTTCGCGAGTCTTACGCGAATGGACACGCTACCTATGACATCCTATCGTCGACCAGACCGGACTCAGCCTAATCTGACCGGCTCGATGGCCCGAACCCGATACGACCGGGTTACGTGGCCGTGCTCAACAGTAATGCACTATAGGTAATAAAATAATATTTTTTAGTATGCGTGTAATAAATAAATAATTAAATAATCATAAATATACACAAGACACAAGGCAAGGCGAGGCATGGGTTTCGCCTTGAGATACATGTTGGGCAGGAAATACATAACTTAGGCTAGTATCTTGATCTACTATTAAATTGATTTAATTTGGCCTAAGTGGTGTATTAAATTTGATTGATATGCCTTTGGTTTGATTGTAAAAATAGTGAAATTCAAGGGCAACTTTTAAATTTGTGGAATTAGACTTGCATGTAATTAATTTAAAAGGCCATGGACAAAATGTGAAATATCTTAAAACATGTCTAGGTGGACCAATAGAAAACAAGGTGTATGTTATGTGTCATGCAAAAAGGGAGAAATGGCAGTTTGATTTTGACTTAGTAGGATATGATGAGTTAAATGTGAGTCTTTGGTTCACTTAAAGATTTGTGAGTGTGTGAGATATAAAATCAAGGACTATATAATTTTCATGATTTCTTGTTCAACATGCAAAATAAACTCCACCATTAGAGAGCTCGTGGGAAAATTTGGAGATCATATAAATTGTAGAAAATCTTGAATTTGTTGTTGGAATTTTTGAAGATCCAAGAAGGTTGATGCTAGAGAGTATGAATCTAACTTAGTGGAGCTCATAGAATGAAAGGAGACAACTCCATTAAAGCTCTTGGTATATTTTCTTCACCTATTCTCAACAAAAATTATGTTCAAAGTTTTTGTTATTGATGAGTTTTGGTTCATGTGGGTTCATAAGAGTATATCGATATTTAATTAGTGAAAATCCCTTAGTGGGATCGTTGTGGAGATTTTTATGATTATTGAGTTATGTTATGTGAAGAAGAAGAGGAATAGTAAATTTACTTAATAGTGATTGGATATATATTGCATGGAATTTGAGTATAAATGATTGCATGATGATGTTGGAACTCAATGGAGTTATTTTTAAGCCAATGGACCAAGTTTAAGGTGATTTGAATATTTTTAGACTCAAGAATCGAAAACTTTAGAGTTGCATAAAATTCATTATGTGCAGTTTGAGCAGACTCAAAAAAAGATAAATTTCTAATGTGCTCGATGATATTAAGACTGTTATAAGTTTTGAGCTTGCTCAATAGAAATAAGGTTGTTATGGATTTTTGAGCTTGGTTATTTGGATTAAGACTATTTGACTTAGTTTGAATTTGCTCGAAGTTCAAATGTTAGTATTTGAAAGCATGTTGAATGTTATTATTTAGAGCATATTAAATGTTAGTATTGAGCAGACTCAAAGATAGCTTGAAGCAGCCTCAATAAAAGCAGTTAGCCAAATTATAATTACTCATAAGCTTCCAAATAATATCCAAACACACCTAAACTAATACAAAACGATACCAGGAACCGAGAAAACTACTATCGGGTATCGGACGCTCGCTTTGTGATGAGAGGTGGCCTAAACGCGCATCGTTGTGACAATAAAACTTAAAAAATTAATAAAATTTTTAATGGTTTTCTCAAGATACGTGCAAGAGGGTTACAACATGCACTAACTCCGACGTATGTGGCTAGGGCTCGACAATGACTTGGCGAGGACATCAGCACGCACCACGAGGTATGAGACGTGCAATCGGGTTTCGGTATGCCACACCGAGGTTCGTGAACACGGGAATCTATAAACTTTATTACACATCATATTATGATTGCTTAAGTTAGGTGTGCATCACATCTTAATAATATGTGGCCATGCATATAGATAGAAGGACCTATAGGAGGCGTCTCCGAGAATTAGATGGGGCAGCTTCGATGGCGAAGAGTCCCCCTCCGGCCAGTAAGCCAGCTTCGAGGGATGACTATATGATGATCTTATACCCTGCAGCTAGTATGGCAGTTGGATGAGGTTTTCACCCTCCAGCCTTTCATACGATGGAATTAAAGTACATCAGTGTCGTTTGGGTTCGCGAAGTCGTGTGACGGGACCTCCCCCGATCGTCGACGCTGAACTCCGTCGGGCCGACGAGATTCAGCTAGGTCTATGCATATGGGGTTAATGGGAACCGCCTGCTCATACTTGAAAAGGATTGAATCATGTTTAATTCCTGCAATTTACTTATATTATTCTTTTTCGAATTAAATTATGCGGTAACTTTTATATACCGAACTAACGTTTTTGTTCATGTATGGATTATAGGATACTTTTAGACATGTTCCTCAACTTGAATTTACAATACGATGATATGACAGGTGTTTTCCCCACTTAGGCTCCCGTTTATTTTTCAGTATTTTATTATATGTTCATCGAATTCAGCACACACTTGAGTTTAACTTAATGCTAAAAAAAATAGACGAATAGGTCTGGAACATCTTTTGGGGTTGTAGGTTTGACCAGACGCCTCAAGAGACGGTTCGAGCCGATCAGACCACCAGTTTACGGTATGGGTTCTGAAGATTTTGGTATCAGAGCCGAGGTTTCTAAAAAGCCTAGGACTAAAAGGAAAACTGGAAAAGTCTAATAATTTGATTCACGAGAAATTAGAAAAGTAGGAAACATGAGTGAAGGACTAAGTTGAGAAGAACTGGGGAATTGTAGTTGATTGACTATATTGACGTACTATGTTAGTTTTAAACGTGCATCATTTATATAAAAGAAAAATATAATGTGCTGACACTTGGATCGTTATCTACGTGCAATTATGATACATTATATATCAAGGATCCAAGTAGGCGAGATTCGTCAGCTCCATGAGAGACGGTGCCTTCTACCCCTTCTACCCGAACCAGAGGAGACTCCTGTTGTACAGTCGGTCACAACGAAGAGTAAAACAGTCAGGCTCAGTCATTTCTGGAAAGCTTCGATAGATGTAAGACTCTGAAGTTCTATATAGATAGAGATGAGGAGAAGGCGGAGCAGTGGATCCGCAATCAGGAGAGGATTTACTATTCGATCTATGTGGACAAGGATTTTGGCATCGAGTTATCGACGATGCACTTAGAGGGAGTCGATGATGAATGGTGGTAGGGTCTTTACGCTAGAAAGGGCACAGTAAAGGATTGGGCGACTTTTCGACGACTGTTCTTTGCCAACTTCTTTACTCCGACGATAAGGAGTAGGAAGAGAGAGGAGTTTCTCGCACTGAGGCAGGGAGACAAGCCTATATCTGAGTTTGTCGTTCGGTACTCCCAACTATCCTTTATGGTTGGAGATCCGTTGTTACCAAATGACTACTTGCAATGATTTGTTAAGTGTCCGAAGCATGAGATTAGCCAAAGCGTGAGTGCATTGGACTGTGTTCGAGGATATCGTAGACCGAGCTATTGCCTTTAAGTTGACAGAGGAGTTCCAAAATAGGGACATCAGGGTGACACATCGATCAAGAGGATCCTCTAAAGGTCACCCAAGAGGGGGTGAATTAGGTGTGATGGCCAAATTAAACTTTTTACAACTTTCTTTGCGAATCTCCTAAGTTCACTTCAAAAGTTTATTTAGATGAGCGCGTATATTAGTGATTGCAATAGTGATGTAGCGGAATGGTTCAAGTAAGTGAAATGCTACACTAGGAGAAAGGGTAGAAGAGATGGGAGTACACAATCGATTTATAGTGGTTCGATCCCTCGGATCTACATCCACTACCTAACCTCCCCGGTTAGGACTTTGAACCAACACTTATATTCCAATAAGTGAACAACCCTAAGCCCACAAGCTTAGTATGCCTAGTCACCACTAGGTCTTTTACACTTGATAAGGACTTTTACAACCACCTAGTCTCACCTAGGAATTTGACTTGCCTAGATGCAACTAGGACTTTACCTTGCCTATTTCTCGATAGGCTTACAATCTCTCATATATACGAATAGACTCACAACTAGGTCTGTTCACCAATAGACCTTTCAAGCTTTACAAATTAAGAATGAATTGTCACTTACAATAAGTAAAGCGGTATAAGATGCCCTCATCTCACAAGCCAAATGTAATCCTAAGATGAAGTAATGCAAGTGAGACTTTTCCAATTGAGATGCCTTGTAAATCAACTTTTATAGGCTAACTCTCAATATTGAAACCAATAAAGAAGAGTATAGATTAATCTCAAGTTGGTTCCAAAGAATGGCTAATTGATGCACAAATGCAAAATGCAAGTTTAAGTTCAAGTTGTGCAATCAATATCTAGGGTCACAAATAGATTAATATTAAGAACGAAACCCTTGTGAGTATGTTTTCAAAACAACATAAACATGAAACCAAAAAACGAATATAAATTATGCACAATCAGGTTTCAAGTCAATTCAATGCACACATGAAATATCACGATTAAGCTCAAGTAGTGCAACCAAAATCTCAGGTCTCAAATAGATAAAGTTTAAGAACGAAAACCCTTGTAAATATTTTGTCAAAACAACATAAGTATGAAACCATAAACGCGAATATAGATTAAGCACAATTGGGTTTCAAGTCAATTCGATGCACTATGAGAAATCGCAATTAAGCTCAAGTAAATGCACTCTTAACTTTGGGTTTAACAAAAATCAAGATTAAGCTCAAAACCCTTTTGGGTGGTGTCACACACACACTTCAAAGAAAAACAGCCACTACAAGAATAGGTTATGCTTTATGTGTTTTTCAAGTTTCTCATACACAAGTGATTCAAATTTTGGCTCAATAGGTGTAAGTTTGTTCTAGGTCTTAGCTAGACATGATATTTGGCTCAAACACACTATATAAGCATGTTCAAATCAGTCACATATGGTTCCCACACAAATCATTAACAACGAGATTTAGATTAAACACAAATAATGTAAGGAAATATGTAATCTTACAACCCAATATGTGTAGATGATTTAGATCGATTTGGACAGCGTGTTGAGGACTCTAGAACACCTCTTTTCGCCTTACTTGGTTTGCATAGATCAGCCCTCAAAGCCCTCAAGTGAGTGCGTGTGTTTTACCTTCACCCTTTTGTGCTTAAACTCCATTTTTATCGCTCTTTTGTATATTTTTGAGTTGTTTTGATCAAAAGCATGTTCAAAGTGTTCCATACCTCTTTTTTTTCTGTTTGTAACCGTTGTAGTGATCCAAGGGTCCAAAACAGTCCACCAATTCAAATTAAAGGTGTAGATGTTTCACTTTTAAAAAGCTGTCAGAAAAGCTATTAGCGCGCTAATATTTGGACCTAGCGCGCTAATCCTCTAAGCTAACGCTAACTCTGAAATTAGCATGCTAATATAACTATTAGCGCGCTAACTGTCAGGGGCCTCAAAATAAATATTTTTGGCCCTAGAGTTAGCAACCCCTTATCGCATATCTGGGACCCTACCAAACCTCTTATAACATGTTATACATGTTTGTTAAGGGTCATAGAACCTGTTTAGGTGGTCTGGATGTTTTCACAAATCCCAAAAATGGAAAATCCCGATTTCATGACCTACATAGGGGCTTTTTCTACAAATACATAGTTTTAAAGTGAACCAAAAACCCTTCTAAACGATACCGGTGCATCAAAAATCAAAACCAACAATATGCACACCTCATGTTCATGCCATACAACTCATTTGCATGATTTAAAACATTTTGTAACTCACGGATTGCAAAATCATGAAATGTATGAATTTAAGTTCTTGAAAACATGAAATTTGTGAAATGCATGAATCTAATGCATTGGGCTAATGTAGTTGAACTTCTTATACCTTACAATTGATGTACATAGTGCCTTTCCTTGCCTTGATCAAATTACGAGCTCTTCAAGTCTTATTTCTTCTATTTTATCCATTCCATTTGAACTCGAATTCGTTGGTAACTCAAATTCGTTGGTAGCCTTTGAACTCGTGAGTTCTAACAATGATGGATTACGCTGAAATACTCGAAAAACATGTTAGTACCATTTCACATTGTTTGTAACCATCAAAATCTCGGAATGGAGTCTAAGTGATGAAACACTTAGTCCAACATCCTTAAGTAGAGACTCGAGGAAGAGTTCTAGTGGTCAGGGAGATAGGAAACGGGACTACCATAAGAGGTCTTGTGATGATAGGTCAGGATGATGCGCTCCGGTATAAAAAACTCATTTCAGCAGTCGTCCGCACCGAGGCAGAGTAAACCACCAGTTCCGAGGTTTGATCGTAGGCAGAGGCAGTCGGGTATGGGCCGGGACAGAGGGCCAAAGCAGATGTAGACTTAGACTCAGGCACCAACACAGTCCAAGAGTCGAGGTTCTCAGAGCAGATCGGACATTACTTGTTGGGTTGTGGTAAGGCAGGACACTTCCATAGTGAGTGCCCGACATAGGTGTAGTTAGTGCAGCTAGTGAGCTAAACTGAGCAGGTGCTTGCCATGGCGATGCTGGACAGTTAGGCCATCAGAGAGTTAATCACGGGTATTATTTTTATTTGTGGAATGAGCATGACACACTCATAGATTCAAGATCCAAGATCTCTTTCATATAAGGAGGCATGGTAGACACATTAGGGTTATCACCAGTGAGAGCGCTTTGGTGTCTCACACTTAGTACAGCCGCGGGAGATAGAGTTCACCCTAACCTTGTCTGCGAGAGGTGCGTGGTGACAATTGAGGGTTACAATTTACCTATTGAATTTTAGGTACTCGCATTCCTCGAATTCAACACAATCTTAGGTATGAACTAGTTTGTAGCATACTACGCTCACAGGGACTGCCATTAGAAGGTAGTGACTTTCCACATTTCAGGATTTGCAGAGTTTGAGTCTTGAGGCGCATCGACAGCCGAGAGTAGTACAAGAGGCCGAGTCGCAATGTACAGAGACATTGAGGATCACGCGAGACTTTATGGAGCTTCGAAATTCCAGAAAGAGAATTAAGGACATCCCGGTCATACGAGACTTTTTCGACATTTTTCGGACGATCTCCCCAGCTTACCTTCACGCTGTGAGATCGACTTCATTATTGAAGTAATGGAGGGAACAAAGCCAATTTAGAAGGCTCCCTACAGGATGGCGAGATCGGAGTTGATTGAGCAAAAAAAGCAACTCGAGGAGTTATCTGACATTGGGTTTATACAAGCCGAGTTCTAACGACCTGTTACCTTAAGCTGGTGATTAGTGTTAATGAAAATCCTAATTAACCTGAGTTAGGCTCATGGTTAAGTTTGACATACCTCAATTAGCATGTGCGTGGGTTTGTGTGACGGTTTGTGTTTGTTTGAAATGTTTAATTAATTTTATAGGTTGTAGTATAAAAGAGAATTTATATACAAGCCTATAATCAGAAAATAAGTAATTAAACAATAAATTTTTCGTACACCAAGTGCGACGAGGGGGTCTTGAAATGAATATGCAAACCCGAGAACACTCGTAGGCATGTCCGGTGAATCTATTGGTAAGACAATACATTATACATATAAATATATTTATATATTTAATATATATTTTTAAAATTATAAGTTTTTTTGAATTATATGGATCGTTGGATCGCCTCGAGATGAGCGTAAATGTCGATAGTGTTAAAATACGTGTCACTTTAAGAGGTATCATTTTAACACATCAATCACTTGATCAGCCTCAAGATAGCACAATGCATATCTCGAGGAAACCATATACAAATCCAAAGCTTCAAGTTTATCCTCACAATTCAATCAATAAATCGAGAGAAAGTGAGAGAGCAAATGGGGGTTTGATTTAGGGGATTGATTCATGAGGGAATTGAGTTGATTCAAGGAGATCAAACAGCTGTTAGATCGACATCATCACCTTGGTAAGTTCAGTTTTGAGTTTTAATTTGAATTTGATAATTAGTGATGATTTCTCTGTGAGTTGTTGTGTTTGATCACTGGAAATGGATTGTTACCTCTTTGCAGGCCCCCCAGATGTATTTTGAGAGTGTTTCTAGTTGTTGTGTTGATTTGTGGATGAAATACTGTTGAGACTGTACATGGTGGAGCGTGCTCCATCAAGTGAGGGAGAACGCTCCTACCTAAAAAAACAACAACTCTGCTATAATTTGGTTAGAATTTCGGAGGTCTTCGGGTCTCGACTTATGGTTCTAAACATAGGGTATTAGACCTATGTTGATCACAAATTGTTTGTGATAGGTGTTGGATATTGGGAAAGCGTGAGTGACCTAAAAAGTTAAGAAATTTCTTATCGAAAACCTAAATAGAGGTAAGTTTGGATTCGCTTATTTATCAATGTTGCCTGGCTATTTTAGTATATGTAGTTCATATAGTTTGTAGACTGACTGGGTATTATGTACACCACAATGTTTTTACTAAACGAAAAACTAGTGTCTAATGTGATCCACGAGAGTAACTCCTGAAATTAAGACCAGGTTATATAGGATGCGGGGTTGATCTCCCAGCCTATATGTAACTCCTACTCAGTTAGATAGGTTGCGTGGGTTACATATTCATTAGAGGGTTTCGGATAGAACCATTAGACTTAATAAACTGGCTAGACAGCACATCGGGCAATTTGTTGGTCTACCAATCACATTAATGGTGTCAGTGGGTAATCGACCTAAGTTTTCAATTAAAATAGGAATCACATTGTAATAGTCATTGACAGATGGACTTGCATATGTTATTTATTGAATTATATGTTTTCATAATCCCGTTAGTTAACATTGGTGCATATTGTTATTGCATAATGTTCTTGATTATTATATGGAATGTTGATGGCTTTGTGAATCCTTACTTACTGAGCAAGTTGGAGGGCTCATCCCAATTAATATTTGTTTTATGTCGATATTCGATATACAATTGTGTTTATTATGAGATAGAAGGAGAGGTTGTTGGTTCTAGTTAAGTCTGGTTGGATTACCGAGGCTTAATTAGGGTTTTAGCTCGAATATTGCCCTAATTGGGATAGGGGATGAAACAGCTTGGTATCGGAGCCTAAGGTTTATCACTTTCGAATTAAGTGGTAACTCTGATACAGCTTGGTATCAGAGACTAAGTTTAAGGGCTTTGTTACATTTAATAACTCTGATACGTTTGGTATAAGAACTGGTCACAACCTACTCTAAATATTAAGGTAATTAACTTTGATACAATATGGTAGTAGAGTTTACTTCAAAGAATAATCTTATTACTTGGAAACAAGTGATAAATCATATACAGTTTGGTATCGAAGTTTAAGGTTATTGACTCTGATATACCTTGGTACCATACCCTAAGTTTATTAACTCTGAGAGTTGTCTCAAGTTACAAAGAAGCTGAAGACGTAATAAACAATTTTATCATGTTTTTGGTGGTAATCAAAAGATAAAAAACTGAGATATGTTATTTGTTGTATTTTATTATATCTACGTGGTAGCATGGTAGATACAAGAGTTATGTCTTTCCTGAATGATGATAAGATGGTTGAAGTCCATCGATTTCTCATGATATGAGAAAGCATTGAAGGTAAGAGTTCAAAAGAATGTTAACCTCGAGGAGTTTAAGATAGGAAAGACATAAGGAAAATTTTACAAAGATGAAATTAAACTCTTCTCCTATTAATTGTTGTCAATGTTTTTTGTTCTTGCTGATATTATTTGACAAATAATAGTCAGTGAAGAAGTATCTATTAGATCTAGAATTTGAGACGTGTATTAGGAGAATAGAATTTACGAAACAATGGAATACTAAATGATTTTGTATGGAACTCAAAGATGGTAAGCCACTTTGAGATATGATTTAATAATAGTATTAAGACTAGTAGGGAAATAATGGAAAATATTCAGTAAATAAATTAGTGGTTAATGATAAAAAGTCTATTCGAGGTTAGGAAACCACTAATGTATTTATACTTCACAAGTTGTTATGAAGAAGCAATTCCAGATATGGTGTGAATCCACATTGGAATAACAAACAAATTGTTGGGCAATGAAAGGTAAAGTTGAGAATTTAAAACGGTGAAACTAGAAGATAGTTTAATCCAGAACATAGCAATAAGTTGGTAAAATATCCTAGTCTGATGTTTTTAGACTGGTATAGTCTAAATTGAGGATAATGAGTGGTCAATGAATTTGAGGATTTGAGGAATCCAAAGAATAATGTATGGCAGTGGTAATGAATATTTATTGCCCATGATTGACAATTCATTCTGACAATAAGGTGAAATTAGTTGTTCCCAATAGTTAGTTGAGATCTGGTTGTCATGGTGGTATGATCAGAGTTAAGGGTATAATTAAAGATGATTTCAAGCGGTTGCTGAATCACTTTAAATGGATGTTGGAAACCATTAGAATATACTAGAACTCATGTTATGCTCATGAATAAAGGGTGTCGAGTTTTGAGACCCTATGTGATTAAGTTGTTATTGTGTTATCAATAAAAACCTAGAATATTTGAAGACTTAGAAAATGCACCGTACAGAATTGTAAATCGTGACGGTAAATTAGTTCAGACCAGATTTGGTAGTGCAAGTACTAAGTTTCAAAGGTAATTTACTTTTATGAGTGTTGAATATGAACAAAAAATCGAGGGATTTGACTGGGAGTGAGACAATATGATATTGTCATATATTCAACACAAAGGTAAAAGAGAAAAGTAATCTTGAAATAATTGAATATTATAAACGATTGATCCAGGGATCTTTGATATCGTTGTGTAATTCATTCAATTAATTCAAGTATGAGGATTGTTGTAAGCTAAAATTACATAAAAAATGTCTTGAAGGAAAGTTGAAGTATAGTTTGACTACAATGTTTGTTTGATCATACCTGAACTCTATAATAAGTTAGAGGTTCATCCTAAGACAACATTAGGTTAAATTTTTAGTATTAAACTAAAAATTTGGATTTTATTCCAATTTTTAATTGTGACACATTGTTCGAGTTACACCGGGGTGCCAAACGCCTGAAAAATTCCCAAAATCCAATGTTCTACTTTTTTCCCAATTTCTAATATTTTCTTCGATTTTTCTGGATTTTTTCGTGAATTTTATCTATTTTCTATAATTTATTATATTTATTTGTATTTAATTTAATTTTTAAATATTTTTTAAATATTTAATGGGGCTTGGGCCCACCTGAATCGGGCCCGGTTCGGTTGGGCCCAGTTCGGTCTGGCCCAAGGGTCGCATGCATGCGTGCCTTGCCAAAATTTTTTTTCTCTTATCTTTTTCCTCATCATCCCTAACAACCCAGCAAAAATAATAATAAAAACAACATAAACAACAAAACCACAATTAAGAACCCCAAATTTTAAACTCATTTTCATGGACATACACCCAAATTGAAGAAGATGAAATTGAATTGTGAGGGAGTAGATTACCTTGATTGTAATCCTCATAACTCTTGAAATCCTGCTCCAAATGAATGATTTTCAGCCCTCAAAACCTCATCTACAACTCTGAAAAATACTTCTTTTGCATGATTTTTATATGTTGGGTTGGAATCAATTGTGTACACGTATCTCGAGGACGATCTTGTGGTCCTTGTTAAAGCGGTCACACACAAATTAATGACTTCATTAGACATTAAACAACCTAGTATTACACATTTTAGGATCATCTTAATGCCCATCACTGGCTTTTATTTAATTTGATCAAACTATAGCAAATCAAATAAATTCTTTTTAAATAGCCAACTTAGGTACAACAATAATATAGTTAATATATTTGATGCATAATTAACCCAATTGTGGTCTCACTCACTCCCGATTACCCGACACCTAATGCCCCGCGTCTCGGCACGCATCTCGATGCGTGTCAATCCTTAATGTACCCAATTATTTTGACTTAGCCTAAAGTTTGATTCTCCATTTTATGTCATATTCACCTTGATTTTTAGTCATTTTATTCAAATTAATATTATTAAACTTAGTGTACTCATACTACGCCTATCTAATACCCGCATCGACACGCTTTACGAGGTAATTACTCGTCACACCATCTCACTCAACATAACATGATTTATAAACATGCGATGATTTATGCCATATTAAATTAAATACACCTCAATAACAACAATCAATTAGACAATATATAACTAGTACCTAGTAAGGTATGCCCTTAACCTATCTGCGACGTTTGGGTGGGTCCGAGCAGGCGTCCTAATCTGTAAATAAGTGATAATAACGACGTTAATAAAACAGACCATTACAATTCTTCCCAACTACGCCACACTGCCAACTCTAGCGGTAAGTCCAGTCTATACACCACACTGCCAACTCGTGCTGCGACGTCGAATGGTATAATGAATCTCGGCACCAGTTTCCCCTTAATCCCAAATCTCTACTGACCCTGCCAAATGGAAACCTTCAGATATATCATGTCGCCCTCTTTAGAGCTCAAACCTTCATGATACTTATCCACATATTTCTTATGTCTATCCTGAGTGGCTCGAAGTCTCTGCCTGATCTGTTGAATCTTCTCTGTATGGTCAACAACTATCTCTGGCCCAACGGTCCTTGTATCCTCCGGTTCTGTCCAACACGCAGGTGATCTACAGGGCCTCTCATATAGTGACTCAAATGGAGGCATCCCAATACTCCCCTGATAGAAATTGTTGTAAGCAAACTCACACAACGGTAAATAGTCCTCTCATGAACCCCCAAACTGCAGTATACATGCCATGAGAATATCCTTTAAAATCTATATCAATCTCTCCGACTGGACGTCGGTCTAAGAGTGATAAGCCGTACTAAACTACAATCTCATGCCAAACTGCTCTTGCATGCTCTCCCACAAATTAAACGTGTGTTCGGGATCTCTGTCAGATATAATGGAGACAGGCACCCCGTACAGTCTAATAATATCCCTCTCGAACAGAGTGCTCAACTGTGGGAACGTGTACCTCATCGAAACCAGTATAAAATGCGCGATTTCGTCAATCTATTAATCACTACCTAAACGACACCGTGTCTCTTGGAAGTTTGTGGTAATCTACTGTGGAATGGGCAACGTCTGCAATAAACCTTCAGGTATCCTATGCTCGGCCTTCACCCACTAGCAGATGAATTCCTGACATATGTGCCTACATCAGCCTTCATCCCTGGCCACCAAAATAGTCGTCTAAGATCATACTACATCTTGGTCCGACCAGGATGGACTATGTAACGAGACCTATGGGCGTTCTATAGAATGTCGTCTCAAAACTTTGGAACTGCTGGTACACAGAATCTGCCTCTATGCCTTAAATACTAATTTGTTGTATTGACAAATCTGTACACCCAGGATCATGTACCACTCTGCTGAACCTATCATACAAACAATCGCTCTTTTGACACTGCCACTCGCTCAATAGATACTGTCGGGACCATTATTTGGCAACAAATATATGGCTCATCTATAACATGAATCTTTGTCATGCACATGGCGATACCGCCTCTAACCATGCTCGTGTGTCATGCGTCATACAACTGTTTGACTGTTAATCTCTTTTTGCTTAATGCGTCAACTACGACATTCGCCTTATTAGGATGGTACTTAATAGTGAAGTCATAGTCCTTCGGTAACTCAAGTCATCTAATCTGATGCATGTTCAGATCTCTCTGAGAGAAAATGTACCGCAGGCTCGATGATTTTCGTAAAAGTCGAACTTCTCTAGAGATAGTGCAAAAAAAAATGTTGCAAGCTCCAAGTCGTGCACTGGATAATTACCCTCGTGGGGTCTCAAGCGTCTAGATAAGTAAGCCACAGCTTACCTTCCTGCTTTAATACACATCCAAGACTAACTCTTGAGGCATCTATGTAAACTGATAAACTCTTGCCCGACTCCGCAATGTCAACACTGTTGTTGATGTTAATCTCATCTTCAGCTCCCAGAATGCTTCTTCACACTCCTCTTACCAATCAAATCACAAATTTTTCTTTGTCAATCTCGTCATCGACGTTGTAATTGAGGAAAAGTCTGTACGAATCAATAGTAGTACCCTAGTAGCCCCAACAAAATCGGGATGTCGAAACATACTCTAGCGTCCTCCAGTTAATAATCACTTGAATCATCTCTGAATTTACAGAGACACCTTGATCCCTGCTGACATGTCCAAGAAACCTCACCTCACTTAGCAAGAAATCACATTTACTGAACTTGGCATATAGCGTATGCTCCCTCAATGTCATTAATACTGTCTCGAGGTGACTTTTGTGCTCCACACGAGTCCTGCTGTAAATTAAGATGTCATCGATAAGGACAATGACGCATCTGTCCAAGTATGGTCTTAAGACCTTATGCATCAATTCCATGAAAATCATCAGGGTGTTAGTCACCCAAAAGGTATGAAAGTAAACTCAAACAACCCATATCTCATACTAAAAATGGTCTTATTGATGTCCTCTTCTCGAATCCTCAACTGATGATAAGCGTGAACGCATATCGATCTTCGAGAAAAACTTGGCATCTGCTAATTGATCGAATAGATCGTCGATCATAGGGAGAGGGTAACGGTTCCTAACTGTCACCTGATTCGATTTCCTAAAATCCACACACATCATCATGGAATCATCCCTCTTCTTCACAAATAACACTAGCGCTCCCCAATGAGACATACTAAGGTGGATGAAACCCTTCGTGATAAATCTTCAAGCAATCTCCTCACCTCTTCCTGCTCGAACGCTGACATCCTATAAGGTTTGTTGAAAATCGGCTGCGTCCGTGGTAAAAGCTCGATAATAAAATTGACCTATCTAGGTGGTGGTAATCCTGGCATATCATCCAGAAAAGCATAAGGAAACTCTCTAACCACTAGAACATCCTCAATCATGATCTCGTCCTCGGCTCCACTTAACTACTATAGCAAACGCCTCCATCTCTTGAGTCGTAGCTAGTCGGCCTCTAGTGATGGGTAGTGCAGTCGCGACTCTAGTAAACGTGAACTCTAGAATCCCTGGAACATGAAATGTTACGGTCTTTTAGAAGCAATTTAGTTGTGCATGATACGCCACCAACTAGTCCATCCCCAAAGTGCGTCAAACTCGAGGTACTCTGGAACTTGTAAGTCTATCGGCAATTGATACCCCTCTACCTCTTCGTCTAGTCTCGACATATTTAGTTAGGGTATATCTTATCCCGAACGGTCATACTGAGGACAAGGTGTGCGTCTAGCGTTTGTCATGCTAACCTTAACTCTCCTACCATGCGTCCAACAATAAATGACAATGTACTAACACAATTTATCATAACATGCACCGGTCTACCCATAATAGATAATGTACCATCGACGAGATGTCTAGTAGCATATATGTTTGGCTTTTTTGCAACATTTGGCGGTAAAAATGTGAAATCGTGACCCGAAGTCACGACTTCCCTTGGACAAAACAGAGACCAGATCCGTTCCAGATCTGGTTTCTCTTGCCTTCCTTCTTCCTTCAACTCCCCCAACGTTGCTCCACTCTTCATTCCCTCAACTCCACTAGATTGGCTCCATTGGTGCATATCTTATCTCCATCATCAACTTCAGATCCGAACCGCAACCCACCCGATTTCAACAACTCTGTAAGATCAATTTGTTTGGAGATTTTTTGTGTTTATGCTTCATGTGGTTCATGTTATGTTGTATGATATTTTTTTTGTTAGTTTTGTTGTCTCCGGGGCTGTTGTTATTTGTTTTAGGGGAGCTGTTTTATTTGTTTTAGGGGCTGTTTTTATTTGTTTTAGGGGTATGGTATTAATTAAGCAAAAAATCCCATATACATGTCAATAGTTTAGTAGAAAAATTTGGAAGAACATTAGGCGTGCGTTTAAGAGATGAGACATTGGTGGTGGTAACTATCTAAGGTTGCTTTAGGGGCTGTGATATTCTAAGCTAGCTAGGGAAGTTGTTTATAATATATAATAGTTATTTGCATATAATAGTTTCTTTGTAGCAAAATAAGGTACTTAATTTGATCACTAGGCTATTTAGTTACCATATATATATATAATAACTATACCACTACACCAATTCTATTAGGGTGCATAACCAATTCTATTAAGGTCATATTTATTTGAATTATTTCTAAAATGATTAATTTTATATGAGTGATTGGATGATTGCGAGATTTATATCGCATAGTCGTAACTTTAATTAGAAGGTCTTTATCATCACTTAGTAACAATTATATTCTACATATATAGATTGAAGAATGGTTGATCGAAGAGTATCATTGTTGTGTTATATGAATGGAGACATTGTTGATGGACCATCAGGGATTTCGTACACTAAACCGCCCATTCGACATCTTAGATCGAAGATGGGTTTAGGGTACGATGAACTTGTGCGTTATATATGTAATTCATTGTAGATAGACAATGACTTACAGAGATTAAACATGACATATCGATATCCAGCGTACATTGGAAGTGGATCGGCCAACTACGTCCGTTGCGAATAGATGATGAGTCGAGTCTCAAAGATGTTTGGGACTTTTTGGCCAGAATTACCACCACCACATTGCATGGAGCTTTATATCGATTTAGTTCCGAGGCAACAATACAATAGTTCCAATTGCAATGTAGTGTTACATTCTAGAGCTGGACCTAGCACTCAACCAATTTATGAACATAGTCATTGTGCATCGCCTTTGACGACCGCAAATCCCGAAATGGACGAGGATCCTCGTTCTGTGATGATTTGAAACTAGCGAAGATGATGACTATTGCGGCGTGTGACGGGGATACTAGTGAAGATAGTAGCGAAGATGATACGAGACGATGAAGGGGATGATGGTCATCATGTTGATGATGGCATGATTCGATATGCGTTAAATCGAGTCATAGCAGATGATGGCTCATTATCTTGTCCTCCAATTTCGAACGAAATTGGGAACGATGATTTCTTCGATGAAGAGGTGCTTGGAATTGATGGTGCGCCGGTGGGTGTAGGTGAATTTGTCGTTCCTTCATTTGTATTTATGGAATTGAGTAGTGAGGCAATGCAACCCCTCCATGAGAATGCAATGATCCCTTCTAGGTCTTTATGGAATGAGGCATCGAATTTGAGAAAGGCATGCGGTTCACGTGTAAAGTAGATATCCAACATGCCGTGAAATTGTATAGCATCAAAGGACATGGCGCTTTGTGGTGACTCATTCTACACCAAATGTATGGATTGTTCGTTGTAAGAAATATTTGGATGGATGTACTTGGAGGTTGCGGTGTTCGAGAAGAAAATCGCATGGAATGTTTGAGATCAGTACATATGCAGGACCACATACATGCATCTATGCTAAACTATCCAAGGATCATGCGCATTTGGACTCCACCGTTATATGCCGTGAGGTAGAAAATGTGGTGAGAAGAGATCCGTCCACCTCAGTTCCAGTGCTTCATCAGATTATCAAGGACAAATTCAGTTATGACGTTCATTATAAGAAAGTATGGTTGGGGAAGAAGAAAGCAATTGCTAAAGTCTTTGGAGATTGGGAAGAATCGTACAAAATGTTGCCGCGGTGGATGACCGCTCTTCAAGAAAGCAATCCAGGGACACGTGTGGAATGGCGGCATGGTGAGCCTAATGCCAACAATGAAGTTGTCTTCAAATGGGTTTTTTGGGCATTTGCACATTCTATTGCAGGCTTTAGACATTGCGGACCAATGATACAAATTGATGGCACATTCTTGTATGGAAAATACAAACAAAAACTCCTAATAGCCACTGTTGTTGATAGTAATAGTCATGTATTTCCTTTAGCATTTGCCATTGTTGATGAGGAAAGTCGAGACAGCTGGGGATGGTTTATGGCTTGTTTGCGACATCATGTGACTGATAGGGATGGTATATGTGTCATTTCTGATCGACACCCAGGTATATTGTTGGCAATGAACGATCCTCGAAATGGATGGACCCATGAAAGAGCTCAACACAGATTTTGTCTCCGCCACATATGCAGTAATTTCAACATGAGATTTGGGAGCAAAGAATTAAAGGATATGGTGTACATAGCAGGAGCACAACATCAAGCGCGAAAATTTAAGGCATCCATGAAAGAACTCCATCAAATGAATCCCGAATGTATTGCGTGGTTTACTGACCTAGATCGAGCACAATGGACAAACGCATACGACAAAGGTTATCGATACGGCTGGATGACTACAAATCTCGCGGGTATTACGTTTGATTTATTACGATTGTTACTATTACTTACTTAATGTGTTTGAATTATTACGTTTACAAGCTTATACAAATATGAATTTTTTTGTCACAAATGTAGAATGCTTTAACTGAGAGTCCTTAAAGGCGCGCGATTTTACCCCATCACCGCTTTAGTGCAGATTACATTTTACCGTGTCGTGGCATACTTTAATAAAAGACGAGACGAAATAGGTGTAGCCAGTAGGGGCGAAACGTACACGACGTACGCAATGGATAAGTTGTCAAAATGGGGAAAGGTGGTGGAGGGCACAATGTGACATTAGTAAATCGTGAGAATGGTACATTTGAAGTAATCACCGCACCACGTGGCTATCATTTGAGAAAAGGGTGTAACAAGCAAGTTGTGAAATTGAGGAGGCCGTAGATGCACTTGTATGAAGTGGCGGTGTTATGGCATTCCATGTTCCCATGTTCAAGCAGTTTTTGCGCTAGTGTTGCACATAGATCTGTCAAGTACATCGAGTCATACTACAAATGGTCCGTGTATAGTCAATGTTATCTTGCAAATTTCCAACCCATTCGCACGAAGATTATTGGACTAACGCAAGACTTCCACACACGTTCTTTGGTGATCCATATCGGAAGCGAGTCAAAAAATGTCGTCCTCAATCAAGCCGTTTGCGACTTTGAGATGGATTGGAGAGGCAATCGAAAAGCCGACACGGCATATGCAATGCGAGAGAAGGAATGGAGAGAAACCCCTACAACGCTGCGATGTAGTAAGTGTAAGCGGGATGGACACAATAGACGCACTTGCAAATCGTCGTCGCCAAGGACAACCGTCTAATGCTTCATAGTGAAAGACTCTTTCAAGTCTTATGTCTTGAACGGACCTATATTTTCCTTGTATTTGAGGTCTTTGCTTATTTGTATTATTTGTTTGATGAGAGATAGATGTGCTTTTGTGGTCTTGCATGAAACATAAACTTTTCTTGCCTAAATTGTATTTTTAACATGTACTTTTTTAAAGGTCTTATATGATCTCGCAATGATGCAAATGAAGTCAAATTGCATTATATGCATCATAAAGCTGCGTTGTAGTATGCTACCTAAATTGTATTAATCCATCTCTTTATAGTTAGTACATGAAGTATTTCTACTTCTCATATCAATTGCACAATGGAATTAATGACAACATTGGTAATGATTTTGGGTTTAAGCACGATATGGATCTTGGCCCTATAGATGACTCGATTTTGACTATGCAAGCTCTCCATAGATCTACCGCGTTTGGAATGGATCGGTAATACTTCTTTTCGCATGTTTCTCTACTTTTTTAGCCGCATAGCCACGTTTTAACTAATTTCACTTAAATCTCATATCTTCATAGGAGCCTGGTATATTGACTATCGGGCGGAATTCACCGCACTTCACCTAGGTTGGTCCAACCGGATCCACGCATAGTTGGGCATCTTCGGAAGCTGGATTTTACGGATCGCGCGAGTAGGCTTCATTTCAATTGATTGGCATCTCATAACTGCCCTTGTAGAGAGGTGGAGGCCAGAAACGCACACGTTCCATTTCCCCGTCGGCGAGATGACTATAACCCTCCAAGATGTACAAATCATCTTGGGGTTGCTTTGGCATCGATGGATTACCAATTCTTGGCCGTGTCGACCAAGATTACGATGCCTTGTGCTTGACACAACTCGGATTCCCTTTCCCCGAAATAACAGGACCGGAGGGCGGATTCAAATTCGGCAACTTTCAAGGTGGTTTCCAAACCTCCCAAGACAATGCTAATGATGTGGAAGTGCAACGCTATGCGAGAGCATACATCCTGCAACTTCTAGGGGGAACACTATTTATGAGACAAGTCGAACAACCTCGTTCACATCACATATTTGCAATTTTTGGAAGATTTCGAGGCGGCAGGACAGTACAGTTGGGGTAGTGCAACTCTGGCTCACCTATACAGACAATTATGTCTTGCAGCCGACATTGATGGAGCTGAGATAGCAGGTCCAGTCATCTTATTGCAATTATGGGCATGGGATAGGTTGCCGTTTCTTGCACCAATAATGGGTAACGTTCTTCGAGACCCCGTATTAGAAAACGAAGAATTATTTCCACCTCCTCCATTTGGTCATAGGTAATTACTATTTTCTCACATTATAATTTCAATTTCTTCATATCTATGTACATGTGCCGACATACATGCATTGCGTTTTTCTTTTTCATTTTTGAAGGTGGAAACATGCTTTGGAGACAACGGGAGCATCAATGCACGTCCTGACAAAGTACAGAGAAATGATTGACATGCAAACACCCGATGAAGTAAGAGATATACAGAATTACTTCTCCACGTAGTGCTTTGGAAACATCATCTAAAATGCGTTTCTTATTCATATCAAAATGTTTTTGTTGACTACAGGTAATATGGGAACCGTATCCTGAGGCAGTGATAATGGACCTACCGCGCGTCGTAGCAAAGGTGGTCGTGCTATTTGGCGAACGAGGGCACCTTTGATTTTCTTCGTGTAGTCGAAATGTATCATCCCGATAGAGTCATGCGCCAATTCGGTCTCGGACAAATGATACCACCTTTACAGAGCACAAACATTCGCCTACATAGGATTGACTTGAGAGGAAGACGATAAGGATTGGAGCGCAGAACATAGTGCTTATGTCCGCATGTGGAACGAACGTGCCTCCAATATTGCAACCGATGAAAGCTTAGAGGAGCCAATGGACTTTTACAACCCGTATATGCTATGGTATCGTCGCATTACACGACGATTCATGTCTCCCGTGGAGCTATTCTTTGAGGCCTTGGTAAGTACAATTTAATTTTTTTTCAGTCATGAATCCTTGCCAAATAGTTGTTTTCCTTGTACTTTCGCATAAAACTTCATCAATATTTCATATGTAGGCACATGTCATTACTTCAATTCATCGGTTGACACCTTTGGGTGATGATGTATCTATTGCACGTATTAGAGATGTAGCCGCATCGACTTTGATCGCAAAGACACGCAGATTATCGGATGCATAATATGCCCAGCGATTCATTTCAAGCTTCTCATCATTCTTCCCATGCTTGATACACCTTCGAGGCATGACACTCCATTGTATACTCCATCGTGCCTCTCAACGAGTTTGGGACTCCACATACTCCTTCGGTTCCTCCCAACATGACATTCGAGGCTATGGAAGCCTTTCCATTTGACACGGCACCTACATCTTCGCGCCATTTTCATGCAAGTCCAATAATGATGAATTTATCCGGGAGTACAAGTACTCATGATGGGGAATGCGGGACAACGATGATATTCAACCAAAAGATGCTCAAAATCCGGTGATGTGGGTCATTCGGATATTCCACTTGCGTTAAACCGTAATGTCCGAAGTCGTCAAGAGAACACGGTGTGGGACTGGAAGTCATTATTTGGGGTCAGACTAGGACTTTTTCTATACTGTTATAAGACATTTTCTCCTTATTCATTTTTCCTTTGTAGTTGATCACCTACCAAATTCATCATTTATATCAATTCAACTTTCAAGTTCTTTATTTTTTAACAGTTTTGACTTATTTTTCCTTGATGTGTTCAACCTCTTGTATTGAAACTTTGTGTATGCTTTTATGTGTATGAAAAAGGTACTAAAATTTTGGATTCTCACTTATCTCCTCTCTTGAATCATAAATAGCTTTGTCATCATGTTTGGCTTTGCAACTTTATGTGCTCTATCCCTAGCCTGCCCGTGTTATGCTCTTGGTGGTGACGGTGGTGCCTTTCAGTCAACCTTTAATGCCCTCTCTGACCACAACAATGACATTGACGTCTAAAGTGCCTCTATCATGTCTGTCCCCGGATCTCTGACCATGACCCTGGTCTCTAACCCTCGTCACAGCCTACCTGATCCCTATCCTAATGATATTAACGAGGCTGTTGTCGACGCTGCTCAGGTTGTGCAGGTGTAATAACATGAACTAGTTGTCTGTCATCATAACGGAACCTATCTCCCTATTGATCATTACTGCAGTCCCTGCCTTGGTGTCTGGTATCTCGATGGAAGTCCCGATCAGATCTATCCCTATGTCTCTTTGGCCTCCTGTCCGACCAAGAACTCTACCCTGTCTGCCTCTCAAACTGTCCAGAACTAGGTACTCATCTATCGCCCCTCTGAAGTAAATATGTCTCGTAGGCAAGGGCTAGATTGTATATATGCTGTAACCGCTTCGTTCCGGCAACATCCATGGAAAACTATAGCAGATATCGATACCTCTCCATATATTGTAGTACCGATCGATTACCATGTCTCAGGGCTAAGAAATCCTCTCTTAAACGTAACTAGACCTCTATGGGGATATACTCATCGTAGAACACCTGTCTGAAGTTTGCCCATGTCGTTGGCTCAAGATGGGTATGGCAGTAAGTAGTTCACCATATAGTTATGGCTCCTCGAACACATAACCCAAAAACCTGCGCCAGTACACTTACCTTGACTCTCAGAAGCTTGTACAGCCGCTGGTGTGAAAGTAACCATCTCTCAGTTGCCAAGGGGTACTACCTCCGTAGAAATAACCAGGGTGAAAGAGAACAACATCCTTGATCAATTTTGCCTTTGACGTCAATGTGAACTCGAATGTAGTGGCTATAGTAGCCGTTATAATGGTCATCGGTGTAGGACTAGGAGTCGATGTCTTGACTGGTGTGACAACCGATACAACCATTGGTGTAACCCTCTCAACAGGTGTCTCGGGAACTGTATGAGCAGTAGCCTAAACATGTGTCTGTTGGACAGCTCGGGCGACGACTGTCGATGTGGCGGGAACTTTGACTACGGTGGAAGTAGTAACAAGTACTATATGAGTCCTCATTAACCGTAAGATCTCTGCTAACTGAGCATAACGTGCCACGATTCGGTCGTCGACACTCTGTGTAGTGGCAGTGGTAGTGACCTTAGTTGGATCGCTAGTCTGACCAATCTCTAGCGGTGTGGTAGACTGTCCATCCATCATGTTCTGCATCGAGAAAAGTGCGCCGAATCAGCCTCGATATATATATATATATATATAGTATATAATATACAGAAAAAATATAACATGTATATGCCCACTAACTCTACCTGCCTCACAATCACTTCCCAACTAGGGATCTAAGGTAAGTACATCGGATTTCCACATCTAAGGTTTATTTATTAAGTTTTATGCTCTTTTGTTATTTTCACATGTTCCTTGAACCAAGGCTCTGATACCAACTGTAGTAGCCCCGCGCCTCGAGGCTGCCGGGTGAGTGCCGTTCCTCACCCTGTGGGCCCCGCTACACATACCACATCACTGACCTGTAGGGTCCCGCGTTTGGCTAGCTTCGCTTGCCACACCTGTATCCTCGATGTGCGTGCTAACTTGTCATATTCTCGTTATATTGTAAACTAATTATGCACATTTCCTTTTTAAGTCATGTGAATTAAGGGTTTACTGTCTTTTAGTTTCGAAGTTTGCGAGTTATACATATGGCTTGTGTTTTAATCAATTGCAATTAATAAGCAATAATTTAACAGCGGAAGTCTTCAACTGACATAAAAGCATGGCATATGTATTTATATGTCGTGTGTCATAGAGCATAAGTCCTAACGTAGAAAACCCAAAAATGGAGTACTAAGTATATAAGGCGACGTGATACCAAAAGATAAGCATACGTGCATGTACAATATCTCTCTAGTCTCCCTGATACCCAAAATAAATCAAAATATCGAAAAACTAAATACGTACGAGAGTGTCCTGGATGAGAAGGCGATTAGAGATAGTCGCTTAGGATCCCCTTGCCCCTGCTCGTGTTAGGATCGTCACTTAGCCATCACAACAAAATAGATGATGAGTCCAGTGAATAAAAAACCCAAGGAAACTCACTAAGCATTTAAGTAAATAAGAAGCCAAAGAAAATGTTAAATAAACATGCAAAAATATAAACAGGAAACCGTAAATGGATTATCACATACATAACAAGTGGTTAAACAAAGTTTGTGCTCGTCCTGGTCAGACTAGCTCGTACTTCGGATCCCTAGGATTCCTTTAGTGGGTGCCCCACTACTCTTTCACCTGGTTCCTCGTCGTGATTGGCTTAATCCTACGCTTCACCCACACATGCACCTGTCAGCAGCTTGGGTCGCAATTCACCGAGGGCTTGATCACATGTGCTAAAGTCTAGCATGCCACAAGCACACAACGAATGTACCGGTAGGAGTAATCTCAACCAACCGTTCAAAATAGTGATTAATAGAATGGTATGCAAAAATGGATAGAAGCAATATAAAAAACAATTAAATACCCAAGTGATGTCCCAACGCGATCTGACTTCCCCGGACTCTTGAATCTGACCTTGCCTAGCTCCCGGCACCTAAGATATGGTCCCCTTAGTCCCCTGAAGTCCGAATGTATCATTTTAATTGATTTAGAGCCACATTAAGTCAAATTATTAGTATGAAACTAATAATTAGAATTTTTTTCCAATTTTTAGTTGTGGCACATTTTTTGAGTTACACCGGGTGCCGAACACCCAAGAAATTTCAAATCCAATATTCTACCTTTTTCCCAATTTATTATATTTTCTTTGATTTTTTGGGATTTTTTTGTAATTTTTTATAAATTTTATTTATTTTTCTATAATTTATTATATTTATTTTGTGATTAATTTAATTTTTAAATAATTTTTTTAATATTTTTAATAGGGGTTGGGCCCACCTAAATTGGGCCTGATTCGATTGGGCCCGGTTTAGCCCAATTGGGTCGGGTCGAGCCCAAGCCATCCCGGCTCGGGGTCGCACGCACGCATACACTAGTGCGTGCGTGCTTCCCCCAATTTCGATTGAGATGATTTGCATTTGCATTTCGACTCTGCCTTCCTAAATATTTTTTCCTCTTATCTTCTTCCTTATCATCCATAACAACCCAACAACAATAATAATAACGACATCAACAACAAAATCACCATTAAAAACCTTAAATTTTAAACTCATTTTCATGGACACACACCCAAATTAAAGAAGATGAAATTGAATTGTGAAGCAGTGGATTACCTACATTTTAGTCCTAATAACTCTTGAAATCCCGCTTCAAATGAATGATTTTCAGCCTCAAAATCTCCTCTACAGCTCTGGAAAACTCTCCTTTTGCATGATATGGGAATTGTGAGTGGGTAGCGTAGAGGAAAACCACTAAGTATGGTTTTTATATGTTGGGTTACAATCAATTGTGTACACGTATCTCAAGGACGATCTTGTGGTCCTTCTTAAGGCTGCCACACACAAATTAATGACTTCATTAAGACACTAAACAACGTAGTATTACACATTCTAGGATCATCCTAATGCTCATCAATAGCTTTTATTTAATTTGATCAAATTATAGGCAAATCAAATAAATTCTTTTTAAATAACCAACTTAAGTACAACAATAATATAGTTAATATATTTGGTGCATAATTTACCCAATTGTGGTCTCACTCACTCCCGAACTACCCGGCACCAAGGGCTCGCGTCTCGGCATGCATCTCGAGGCGCGCCAATCCTTGATGTACCCAATTATTTTGACTTGGCCTAAAGTTTGATTCTCCATTTTATGTCATATTTACCTTGATTTTTAGTCATTTTATTCAAGTTAATATTATTAAACTTAGTGTACCTGTACTACGTCTATCTGATACCCGCGTCGACACATTTTACGAGGCTATTACCCATCACACCATCTCACTCGACAAAACATGATTTACAAACATGCGATGATTTATGTCATATTAAATTAAATACACCACAATAAAAGCAATCAATCAGACAATATAGAACTAGTACCTAGTCAGGCATGCCCCTATTCTATCTCCGGCGTTCCACGTAGGTCCGAGCTGGCATCCTAATTCGTAAATAAGTAATAATAATGACATTAATAAAATAGGCCATTACATTTCTTATTCAAGTAAGAATTTGTGTTGACACAATGAAGCAAAATTGTAGCTTATATTTCTATTTTTATATATATATATATATAATTCAAGACATTTGAGAAGAAATATTAAAGATTCATAATCTCGAGATAGCTATTTGGTAGTTGTACTAAATGTGGAAAGCTATCACATGTAAATAAAAGGAAGTGTTTGTTGATAATCTTTTAATCATTCTTAAAGATTATTGGAGTTTTAGAAAAATCATTAAAAGACAACCTGGAAATATAAAAACCAGTGGATTGGTGTAAGCAATGAACTTCAAATTGTAGAAGTTTGAAAAGTGGAATTGTTAGAGTGATAGAAATGAAAGGTAAGATAGATACCTTGAATTTCCTAACTGTTAGGAATTCAATCTGAAACTTCACTCATTAAGGTGGTTGATATGAAAATGCCTTGAATAGGAAAAAGACATAGGATGTTGTTACAATAAAAGCTGCTTAGTAATATCTCTTAAGTGAGATGTGTAATCATGAACAATTGAAGTCCTGCGCATGCACATCATCAGTTGAGTTGTCTGGATTGATAACTATAAGTCTGTTCTTTGGAGCTCAGATTGGAGCTGAGCTAATAATGATTAATTGAGTAATGCATTATTGAAGAAATTGATAGAGATTATTTAGTAGGTCAACGTTTGACTAGTAGTTATTAGTAATATGTATGATAATCTCAAATCAGAAAATGAGCATGTAAAGAAAGCTCTTGGAACTTGAATCAAAAAGTAAGGCAAGAATACTATGAGAATCTAATGGATTTCTTTAAAATATTCATTGAGGCGAAATCCAAAATCATTATGATAAGAATGAATTGTTGGTAACTTGGAATGAAAATTGATGGTGTCAATTTTATAAAGAAATATGAGATATATCAGCTAGTGGAAGCCAAGTGTTGTTAACGAAGAAAGTTATATTATTCTTGCCCTATATGAATGAAATTTCATGATTAAAGATTTATGATGGATTAACCTAAGTTTTAATGAAAAATAAAGGTTTTTGATGTTATTATTGTAGAATTGATAGAGTCTGAACTTTCTTGCCCGTATCATGGTTTAATTCTCGTGGAAGAGTAAGCGGGATATATGTGTGAAGAAAGAGTTGAAAGTTATAGAGAACCTGGATTATTATTTTGGAGAGGAACCGAAAGTATATTTCCTAGTAGGAAAGAGATGTATAATAGTTGGGAGGGACCTTCCTCAATCTTAACACAATATATCTACAACTAATCTTAGTTCCATAGAATATAATTTCTGAGCTTGTGACTTGGAAGGTGATAGTTACTGGAAGAAATAGTTTGTTGTGTGAGTTCTCTAGTATTAATATTATCAAGCTATAAACATTGGGGTGCTTCCTTTAAAAGGTTGTATGCTTAACTTCGTTGTCAATTGGTCTGGGATGAGAAGTAAGATATAAGCAAGTTGGAGCCTGAGTAATTTAGAACTACACAGAAAGTGTTAACAGGCTGTCAATATATAATTACAACTCAGATAAATGAAAAGATATATGAGGAAGTGTAGATGGTTTGAGTTTCTCAAGAACTACGACTTCACTTCGGAGTATCACCCAAACAAGGCAAATGGGGTTACGGATGCCTTGAGTAGGAGAAGAACAGGCATAAAGAATGTAGCTACTATTAGAGCATCTCAGTTTAGACTTTTTGGGGAAACATCTATAAGGATGATTCATGTGAGGTTAGCTGATACATCATCAACTAGGAGAGCTAAGCCCAAAGCTACTAATATGTTCTTTTGAGCTCAAATTTAGGCTGAACCGGAGATGATTCGGTGGGTAATTGGTTATTAGAAAGCTGGTCAGGATTATATAGTACGTCAGAGATTAGTGGTTAGTGTAGATCATCCTGATAGTCAGTTTCTGATTATGGTGTGTTACGGTTTAGGGATAGATTATGGATTGCAGCTCAAGATCAGTTGAGGCAGGAATTGCTACGAGAATCTCATAGATCTCTTTTCTTTATTCATCCAGATAACAATAAGATGTATCGCAGAATGAAACGTGTTAATTGGTGGCCTGGGATGAATACTAATGTTGTTAAGTTCGTAAAGAAATGTGAGATATGTCAGCAAGTTAAGGTTGAACATAGGAAACCTAGAGGTTTATTACATTCACTACCTATTCCTGAGTAGAAATGGGAACAAGTATCGATAGATTTTATTTCTGGTATATTTCTGAGTCAGTGTAAGCACGATGTTATTTGGGTTGTAGTTAACAAGTTGACGAAGTCTGCACATTTCTTGCCAGTTTCCATGCAAGATCTACTCGACCAATTACGTTAGGTGTACGCATGTGAGGAGTTGAGATTTCATGGAGTTTCAATGTCGATTATTTCTGATAGAGATCCGTGATTCACGTCAAGACTGAGTTAATTGCAGAAAAAGTTGGGAACTATTCTTAACCTCAGTATGGTATACCATCTGCAGACTAATGAGCAGCATAAGCAATTGATTTTAGTGTTAAAGGATATACTTTGAGCAAGTGTCTTGGAGTTTGGTGGTAACTGGAATAAATACATTTCTATGTGTGGGTTAATTCGGGACAACACATAGAGAATTAAGCAGATTCGCCAGTGTTTGACTAAAACACAGCTACGACAGAAAATATATGTCGATAAACATCATAGGTTTTTGAAGTATTCAAAGAAAAATCTTTTCCTATTGAAAGTCTCACCTATGAAAGGATTGTATAGGTCTGGATTGCAAGGTAAGCTAGCTCTAAGGTATATTGGGTCGTTCAGAGTGTAGGAGAGGATTGGTCTTATTGCTTACAGGTTAGAGTTACCTCATCAGCTAACCGGAGTTCATAATGTTTTCCATGTGTCTATACTTTGCAAAATGGAGACTCGGTTCACTCCAAGGATTGATTGTTATGAATTTGATCTTCGGGAAGACTTATCTTACGATGAGCAGTTAATTTAGATACTTGATCATAAGATTCAGAAAGTGAAAAACAAATAGATTCTTTTGGTTAAGGTGAAATGGCAATTTCCCAGAGATGAGGAACTAACCTGGGAGCGTGAGTTTTATGTGAAGGAGCAATTTCTATTTCTCTTTGAAACTATAGTTAATTTTATGTTTACTTTAATTTCGAGGACGAAATTGCTTTAAATTGGGGAAACAGTAGCGACATGTTACCTCAAGCTAGTGATTAATGTTAATACAAATCCTAATTAACCCGATTTAGGCTCGTGGTTAAGTTCGGCGTACCTCGATTAACGCGTGCATGGGGTTGTGTGATGATTTGTGTGTGTTTGGAATGTTTAATGAATTTTCTAAGTTGTAGTATAAAAGAGAGTTTATATACAAGCCAATAATCGAAAAATAAGTAATTAAACAACAAATTGCTGGTATATCAAGTGCGACAAGGGGGTCGTGAAATGAATGTGCACACCCGAAAACACTCATAAGCATGTCTGGTGAATTTATTGCTAGAAAATACACGAAATATATATGTATATGTTTTATATATAAATATATATTAAAACTATAAGTTTGGTTTGAATATATGGATCGTTGGATCGCCTCGAGATGAGCGTAAGTGTTGATGGTGTCAAAATACATGTCACTTTTAGAGGTGTCATTTTAACACATCAATCGAGAGAAAGTGAGAGAAAGAGTAGCTAAGGGTTTGATTTGGGGGATTGATTCAAGAAGGAATTGAGTTGATTCAAGGAGATCAAACATCGTTAGATCAGATATCATCACCTTGGCAAGTTTAGTTTTGAGTTTTAAGTTGAAGTCGATAATTAGTGATGATTTCTTAATGAGTTGTTATGTTTGATCACTAGAAATGAATTATTACCTCATTATAGGTCCTCCTTGATGTATTTTAGGAGTGTTTATAGTTTTGTTGATTTATGGATGGAACAATGGTTGATAGCCTGTCTATTATCGAGACAGTACAGGGTGGAGCACGCTCCACCCTGACAGATGAGTGCTAGAGCGTGCTCCATTCATTAGTTGGGATGAACCCTGTAGGTGGAGCGCGTTCCATCAAGTGAGGGAGCAGAATCCCACCTTAGAAAATAACAACTCGTTGTGATTTGGTTAGAATTTCCAGAGGTCTTGGGGACTGGTTTAGTTGTTCTAAACATAAGGTGTTAGACCTATATTGATTACAAATGATTTTGATAGGAGTTGGATCACCGAGAAAGAGTAAGTGACCCAGAATGTTAGAGAATTTCTTAACGGAAACCTAAACCAAGGTAAGTACGGATTCGCTTATTTATCAATGTTGTCTGGCTATTTTAGTATATGTAGTTCATATAGTTTGTGGACTGAAAAAGGAAACTATGTACATTATGATGTTTTTACTAAACGCGAAACAGTGTTTAATGTGATCCATGAGAGTAACTCCTGGAACTGAAACTAGGTTATATAGGATGGGAGGTTGATCTCCCGGCCTATATGTAACTTCTACTCAGTTAGATAGGTTGCGTAGGTTACATATTCACTATAGGGTTTCAAATAAAATCATTGGACATTAATAGATTGGCTAGACAGCACATCGGCTAATGTGTTGGTCTAGCAATCGCATTAATTGTGTCATTAGGTAATTGACCCTAATTTTACAAATAAAATGGGAATCATAATGTAATAGTCATTGACAAACAGACTTGCATCTGTTATTTATTGAATTATACATTTTGCATAATCCCGTTAGTTAACATTGGTGCATATTATTATTGCATAATGTTCTTGATTATAATATGGAATGTCGATGGCTTTGTGAATCATTACTTACTGAGCGAGTTGGAGCGTTCATCTAAATTAATATTTGTTTTATGTCAATATTCGATATACGATTGTGTTTATCAGGAGATAAAAGGAGATTGCTGGCTCTAGTAAAGTCTGGTTGGGTTACCGGGGCTTAATTAAGGTTTCAGGCCTAGTATCGCCCTAATTGGGATAGGGGATGCTACACGAGTATTTTGCCGTGAGGTGCACCAATTTTAGTTGTCAAGAAGAAGGACGGATCGATGAGGCTTTGCGTTGCCTACTAGGAACTAAACAAGGTTACAATTCGAATTAAGTACCCGCTACTTCAGATTGATAACTTGTTCGACTAGTTGAGTGGTGCTCGACACTTGTCGAAGATCGACTTGAGATCGAGCTACCATCAGTTGCATGTCAGGCATGAAGACATTGAGAAGACCGTGTTCCACACGAGATACTGTCTTTCCAGTTCACAGTAATGTCGTTCAAAGTCATGAACGCGGCGGCTACATTTATGGACTTGATGCACCGAGTGTTCAGAGACTACCTAAATTAGTTCGTGATAGTGTTCATCGACGACATACTCATCTACTCACGGACAATTGGGGACCACAAGCGTCACTTGGGGATTATATTGCAAACTTTGCGGGAACATAGACTATATGCAAAGTTTAGTAAGTGTGAGTTTTGGATGGACCAAGTTTGATTTTTGGGGCACTTAATTGGGGCATAAAATATTTCAGTAGATCCAAAGAATGTCAAAGCGATTGCTGACTGGCCTACACCTACTAAACCAATAGAGGTTTGGGTTTTTCTAGGATTAGCGGGATACTACCTGAGGTTCATTCAGGGTTTTTCTAAGATAGTTGCGCCCATGACTGCTTTAACCAGGAAGGGCGTCAGGTTTGATTGGACCGAACAGTGTGAGGATGCCTTCACAGAGCTGAATGAGAGACAAACTACTACACCAGTGCCAGTATTACCAAAGGATGGCAAGGAGTTAACAGTCTATACAAATGTTTCGGGGATAGGACGGGAAGCAGTGTTTATGTAGGAAGGCAATATGGTGGCATATGCCTCTCTCCAATGAAGGTGCACGTGAAGAACTACCTCGTCCACAACCTTGAGTTGGCGGCAGTTAGTCTTTGCACTAAAGTTATGGCAACAATATCTTTACAGAGAGAAATTTATGTTGTTCATAGGTCACCAGAGTTTTAAGTATTTGGTCAGTCAGAATGAGTTGAATATGAGACAACAGAGGTGGCTAAAATTGTTGAAAGACTACGACTTCACGATTGAGTACCACCGCGGAAAGGCGAACATTGTTATAGATGCCTTAAGCCGGAGATATTTAGTGCCACAGATTCGACCAGAGTTCAGGTTGTTAGAGGTTGCGTTTGTGATGTATGTTTCAAAGATTTTGACAAACACAAGAATTTATGCACAGTCGGGGTTGTAGCCGATGATTGTCCAAGAGATTGTTGATGGGCAGGGCAGATTTGAGCTACGAGCGATACCGCAGTATGGCCAACAGTCTCGGTTTCAGAGATTGGATAGTGGTTGCGGATTAGATTTTGAGATTTTGGGTAGAGTATGGATTCCAAAGCAGTACTAGAGTTGAGATAGGTCATTCTCCGAGAGTCATACCGATCGCGCTATAACATTCACCCAAGTGTCACCAAAATGTATCAAAATGTATGATAATTGTGTTGGTGGTCGGGCATGAAGGTAGATATAGCCAAATATATCAGGAGATGCGAAATATGTATGCGGGTTAAGGCCAGAGGACTACTCTAGCCATTATTCATTCCTCAGTGGAAGTGGGAACACATTGCGATGGACATGGTGACAGGATTACCGACTACCCCGAAAAACCATTATACAAGTATGGGTTATCAACGACAAATTGATGAAGGCAACAAACTTCTTACTGATTTGACTATTTGACTCGTTCACTAACTTAAGCCAGATTTATGAGCGAGATATAGTCCGGTTACATGGAGCGCCAGTGAGCATAATGTCAGATAGGGATCCTCAGTATACATCAGGGTTATGGTAAGGTATGCAGGATCAGCTAGGCACTCGGATTCACCTCAGTACGGCTTATCATCCGCATATAGACGGATAGTTAGAGAAGCTGATTCAAGTTTTGGAAGACATGCTATATGTTTGTATACTCGAGTTTGGGGGTCATTGGGAGGAGTATTTACACCAATATGAATTTCCTTACAATAATATTTATCAGTCGAGCATCGGGATGGCGTTGTTTAAGGCTTTATATGGCAGGCCTTGCAGGACAGCGTCATGTTGGACAGAGGTGGCTGATATAGTGGCAGTGGGGCCAGAGGTGGTACATGATCACATAGAGAAGGTGAGGCTGATTCGTCACGATCACGAATAGGGCAGGATTGGTAAGAGAACTACACTAATCCGAAATGTCGAGCAGTTGAGTTCGAGATAGGGGACTTTGCATACCTAAAGGTGTCGCCAATGAAAGGACACCAGAGATTTGGATTTAAGTGGAAGCTTTCACCGCGTTATACGTGACCATTTGAGATCACAAAGAAACTTGGAAAAGTTTCCAACCAGTTAGCACAACCGCTGTAGATGTTAGGGGTACACCCAGTGTTTCACATTTCTATGTTGAGGAGATGTGAGGGTACGACATGAGATATAGTGGACTGGGATAGATTAGTGGTCAGACCAGACACAACTTAATAAGAGCGACCAATTGAGATTCTTGACCAGAAGGTGTAGACCTTGAGACACAAATAGATTCCCCTTGTGAAGGTTAAGTGGCAATTCCGTGGCGACCAAGTGTTCATGTGGGAGCGCGAGACCTACATGGTAGACAACTTTCCCAAGTTGTTTGATTCTGGTATAATTTAAATTTCAAGAATGAAATACCTTAAGTTGGGAAGATTGTGACATCTCGTCACCAATCAGACCGAACTCAGCCCAATTCGACCGGATCGGAGACCCGAACCCAGTTCGACCGAGTGACACGGACGTGCTCGACAGTAATGCACCATAAGTAATAAAATAATATTTTTGACAGGGACTTCGGTGCACACCACGAGGTACGAGACGAAAGGTCAGACTTCGGCACGCCATATGCGAGGTTTGTGATGATTGGGGATTTATAAACTTTATTACGCATCATATTATGATTGCATAAGTTAGGTGTGCATCGCATCATGATTATCGTAGCCATTCATATAGACAAAAAGACCTATAGGAGCCGTCTCCAAGAATTAGATGGGGCAACTTCGAGATATGACTATATGAAGATCTTCTACCCTCCAACTAGTATAGCAGTTGGAGGAGGTTTTCGCCCTCCGACATTTTCTACAATGAAGTTAGAGTACGTTGGAGTCGCTCAGTTCAAGAAGTCGCGTGACGGGACCTCCCTTGATCATCGATGCTAAATGTTTCCGGACGACGGGATTTAGGCTATGTCTATGCATATGGGGTTCATGGGAACCGCATGTTTATACTAGAAAAGGATTGAATAATATTTAATCCTTGCAATTTACTAATATTATTCCTTATCAAATTAAATTATGTGGTAACTTTTATTAAACCTTGTTGTTCAGTTACTTGGGGCCTTTTGTAACCCAAATCAACCCTCTAGTAATCGAGGGAAGGGCAAGGCGCACCAGTGAGACAACGACTTCAGACTGCCCTGATCTTCATTGTAGAATTGATCTCTTTGTGTATCTAATTTGTTTTATATACCAAGCTTACATTTTTGTTCATGTATGGATTATGGGATACATTTGGATATGTTCCTTGACTTGGATTTACGGTATTGATGATATGACAGGTGTTTTCCAGCTTAAGTTCCCGTTTACTTTCAGTATTTTATTTTATGTTCACAGAACTCCACACACACTTGAGTTTAACTTAATGGTAAAAAGAATGGACGAGCGGGCCTGGAATATCTTTTGGGGTCGATGGTTAGACCAGATACCTCAAGATACAGTTCAGGCCTATCAGACTGCCGATTTACGGTACGGGTGTTGACACTACCCATCTTAGCATGAGTACCAAAGTCCAAAGGGTCCAGGTTGACTATACTACACAGGCAATTAATGCCTACTATGGCCTACCTTCTTTTGAGGACTTAGGGATTTTTTATATCCCTCACCTACGCTACACCCATGATTCTCACTACCCTTTTGCGGATATTAGGGCAGCTCTCACTTGTTTCCCTCACCATGATTGGACATATGCCACTTTTTTCCAGCAACCTAAGCATTTAGTTATGACCTACTTTAAGAAAAATCTAAAGGTGTGGTCCTAATTCATTGATGCATCTCTCTACCCCACCACACAGCACGGTGACATGACACGCCCGATGTGCGATGTTTTATCATATATGGGCACGTGTTGGTCGCATCAATGTGGGGAGATTTATTTTTGAGGTTGTTAGAGAGAGGATGGCGACGAAGAAAATGAGAGTTTTGCATTCCCTCTACTCATCACAAATCTGTGCCAATGAACTGAAGTTCCTTTCGACAGTCTACAATTTGACATTCCTCCCCAGCTGACCATTTATGATGAGGATATCTTTGGATACGACAGTCTATAGGAGATGAATTTTGAGAATGAACATGTGTGTGCATGAGAGAGAGAGAGACAAAGAGAAAGAGATAGAGAGAGCAGGATGACTACAGCAGCACCAGCAGGTAGGAGAGCCGCGGGGAGGAGGAAATGAGTACGAGCCCCAACAGCGGGAGCTTCTTCATATGCACCACCACCAGGAGGAGTACCAGGATAGAAGTCCCAAAAGGAGATTATTATCCATAACCAGATGGAGATTAATCGTTTCTTGTATCATGATCATATGTGGCATCGGTATGTGCATGATCACCCTCTTGTAGCCAGCTCCACCGGTACTGGATAGTTCATTCATTATCATGGCAGATTACCAGGTTTATCACGCACATGAGGAGTATGGAGCACCCTCACCCTCCCATTCTTCACAGAGTATGCAGACACATTTCCAGATCCCATAGCCTAGTGAGCAACAGCAGGACAGCTCAAATGAGTCTGAGAGTTGATTTTATTATCTTTGTATGCATTTTGAGAGAGCGAAACTAAGAATCTAGTTATTTTTGTAATATATTCGAAGGAGATACAATATGACGATGTTGTATTTTGTACTATAGCCACACCGCACATCATTTGTATACATTTTCAGCTTATACTTGTATGCGTTTCATTCCATTTCTTATCTTCCATTATTCGATTTCACTGGTCTTTTAGAATGTGTATAGATATCCTACTTTCTTGAACCTTATAGACAAGGTTCATGATAAGTTTGAGGGTATGCATGTATGCAGGTTTGATGGAATGCTTGGATGAAGCGTAAGGATTTTCGGTAAATTTTTGCAATTTTTTAGATTTTTTCAAGATTTCTGGCGAAATACAAGTAATACGGTTTCATTTATTTCATGAATTGATGATTGGTAGGTTGGACACATTTCCATAACTTGTGATTTCTCTTTTTCCATTTATTTTGAGCCTAAATGAATGCCCAGATCTAGCTTAAAATAATGGTAGACAATTTATGAGAATTTATGTGGAATGATGTTGCCAAAATGGACAAGACCTTAGGTAAAGCATAAGTAAAAAGATTATGTTCTTTTGATCTGAGACTACACCAATGAGTGCTAGTGTAGAGTCAAAGCTCAATACTAGATATGAAAACGATAGAAGGTCACAATAGGACATCAGTCAACTTAACCTCTATAGACTTTAGAATAGGTTTGCATCCATTTGAAACTGAGGTTAACTTAAAAATACGTTTGGGGGAAGACGTAGGCATTATTTGTTTAGTCCTTAGCCATAGCCCACCTATAATTTATCTCTAGTTAGCCCAGTTGAGCCAACCCAACCTGATTTCTTCATCACCCATTGTGAAGCCTATAGTCATTGGCCTTATTACCCTTTATCTACATTGGGAAACTAACTTAATCATAGAGAAAGTGAGAAGTGCTAATATGAGTTTTCAAATAGAAAATAGAGTGTCCCATAGGTTCCACATGAAAAGTAGCAAGGAATCCAGTCGTGGAAAAAAAGTGATAAAAAACCAAATCCACTGGAAATGGAGCAGGGACCATATAAAAAACATATATTTGAAAAAAAAATATCGAACATATAAGTGAAGTGAATAAAGGAAAAAGTCTATAAAAACTCCTCAAATAAAAAGATTTAGCTCGAATACTTGTAGCTAAATTAAGTAAGTCTTTCCAATACTTTGAATCCTTTAATATCCATTTCCTTTTTACCCTAGCCCAACCTTTACAACCAAAAAGAAATTCCTATTGACCCCAAATGATGTTTTGAATGTGTTAGTGGAATGGTTGTGTAAGTTTCTTTTTGTGGAATCTTGGTATTCAATGCCATATTTAAGATTGTATGTTTTCAGCTTGTTAAAAGTTCTGAGGTAACTCGTGAATAATAGATGGCTTTAGTCTAAACGAAGCCTAGTATTTTGCGGAGTATTCCTTAGAAAGTCGCTAAAATACCTTGACTCAAAGTAACTGGCTTTGCTTGAGTGTTCTTATTCTCCATTTGGTAATTTTTATGAAAAACTGGTTGAAACCATTAAAGTTAGAGTTGGGCATTAGAAAAGTTGAAATGTGTGTTGTGTATGAAAGTTGATTATCTTATACTCCTTTGCTCGGGAAGAGCAATTGTCTAAGTTTGGGGGTATTTGATAAGTCGTCATTTATGCTATATTTAAGGGTGATTATACCACTGATTTCATGATTTTTATCATCATTTATATTGTTAAATCGTTGTTTTTATGTTTTCATGTCAAAAATAGGCTTTTATACAAAAAGGAGTGGTTTCCACATAAATTCAGTCAAAAAGCTAAAAATAAGCCTAGCGTAGGGTTGCAAGTGGGGCAGGGCGAGGCGGGGATTTATTCCCACATATTTCCCGGCAGGCGAACTTTGCCGCCCCACGCCCCACTCCCCGGGGATCATCGCGGGGCGGGAATCCCCGCGGTGCCCCATCAATTTTGTGAAAAATATCTATTTTGATCTTTCATTCCTTGGTCATTTTGGCACTTAAGTATTACTTTCTCAATTATTTTAAGAAACTATTTTTCTCAAATTGAAGGATTAATGTGGATTTGTTTTGTTGATTGAGTTACAAGTTATCATATTTAATTAAATATATAAGATTTCCAAATCTAGTTTGGCAAATATATTTCAATGATCTTCTAAATATAATTTTATATATCTTTATGATATACCATATATATTATAAAACTAATTTAATGGTAAAAATAAATTTTATTGTTAGAGAACTTGAGTTTCATTCCATATATTACATATGTTTTAAGTAAAAATGTTATATAATGTTTTTTGTAAAAACATAAAAAATGGAGAATTATATGCAATGGATGCGGGGCGGAGAATCCCTGCGGGGCGAGAACAATTACCATCCCTACCTTGCCTCGCATGACAGGGCAAGATTTTGCCCTGTGCCCCGCCCTGCGGGAGCAAAAAGCAGATATTCCCCACCCCACTTGCAATCCTAGCCTAGCACCTTGACAGTGATCTCAGCGCAAAGCCAAATCGCCAAGGAATCATTGGATCAAACTTGGCAGGATTGAAGGAAGCTCACTTTGGAAATGTTGCGAGGAAAGCCTCGTGAATACCCAAGAAAAAGACGAAGCTCATATCTCGAGAAAAGCCCAACGCCTTCATAGCGATTTCACATGTACGTAAGGCGCTGACACAGTGTTGGGCTCGATTCAGAATAAAACTGCGCAAAAATAGAGCATCGCAGCGATATCATAGAGATTTCCCAGCGATTTAGCATTTTAAGCCTAAGACTGGAAAGATCTGGATATTATTAGTTTTTAATTATGTTGTCTCTCAAGATTTTGGTTTAGATATTGTTCTATCATATTCCTACTATGTATATGAGACCCTATAATGACAAAGGGAGACTGAGAGTTTCATATATAGAGTTCCACATAGAATTCCATAGATAAAACCTTGGTGCTAGGTTTTTCTTTTGAAGTCTTGTTCGGAGACATCTTTGAAAGTTTTTATGCAATATTTACATTTTGATTTATAGATTTAATAAATTTCAGAGTTGTATTTACAATAATGAGGGGCTAAGTTTCACTATATAGACCAAGGTGTTTAAGTTCTAGGGATTTATAGGATTCGGGAGGTTAATGCGTTTCAATCCGTAATTTCTTTTTCTTGGTTTTCGCATTCTTAATTGCATTGTTATTCGAGGTTTTAATTTCGGTTTTAAACCTTAAGTTTCTACCTGTTTGTTATGTAAGTGCACGTACATGGCGAATACGGTTTCAAACTATTGCTAGTGGTCCATAGGGGATCATGTTAGGTGGCGAGTGGGGCCTTGTGTGTTGGCAATCGGTGTGCAATCTGTGCATTTGGGATATGAGATGGGTAGCAGTGTGTTGTAGTTTTCACACGTGACTGGTGGACAATTGGACGCTAATTACCACTTATGATATGGGTTCTCATAGAGCGCTAATGCTCCTAGTTTGTTGAAAGCCTACTGCGTATCCAATTGTTTTGCAAATCTAGTTAGTATGTGGTTATGTCGCACATTCCATCCATTGGTATGAAGAGAATGAGGTGACAAAAGTCACTATAATCCAATCTACGAGAATCAGTATCAGGACAAATATTTGATAGACCGACGATCGAATCAGTTCCCTAGAATGTCAATTCACGCCTTGGTCAGAGTCTTTTATTTATTGATTTCAGTTTTAAGTGTTTTAATTCGCTTGCATTTGATTTTCTAGTATAATTTAGCTTTTGTTTTCAAAACCCCCATTTTTCCCAGAACCTAAAAAAAAACATCCTAATCCATGTGGGTTCGTCCCTGTACTTGCCTAACTACATATCTAAGTAGTCGGTAAATCGAGACTATTATTGGTGTTATACGACGCGGCATCAGTAAGCCTTGTTATTTTGTCTATGGAATGGAATGGAATTGAGAATTGTTGATGGAATTCATGAATTGGGTCAATTATTAGTTGTGATTAATGATATAGAACTTAATTGTGAATGGATTTTGGATAGTGATGGTTTTGAAAGTCCTGTGGGTTGTAAATTGATTTCTATGTTCATGAATGCTTGAATGAATGATGATGATGGATGTTTATAATCGAGGTAAGACCCATTTAGAGGGCACCGTCTGGTAGATTTTGAAGCTCTTATGGGTAGATGAAAGGTCGAGAGTCGACGAAGAAGACAAAACCCCTTTTTCAAGCCTATTGCGATTGGAACCACCAGTGGCACCGTAGGATCTTTACCCACGGCGTCACCCACGGCGCCAAACCCATTTTTTTCCCAAATCTTTCTACTTTTGACTGGGAACTTTGGACCTCTTCTAGATCTCTCTACTAGTCCAAAAATCACCAAAATTTGCAGAGAATATCAACATATTGTAAATTTGATTCCTCAAAATTTTCAAGTGATTCCGACATATTTTGGATGGTTTTCAAAAATAGTTTTGAAATAGGAAAAATGCGAGTTTTCAATTGAGTTGAAATTGGTTTGAACACATTCGGGCATCAAATGATGTCAGAATTGGACCAAACTTTTCAAATCAAATATTTATATCATAAGAAAGTTTTCCACCAAGTTTACTAATTTTAACTCAGTTTCGAGTCGCACTTCAACTGAGAGTTTAAAAATTACAAATAAGGACTTAAAGTTTTACTTAGAGTCTCAAAATTGGTTTTTGATCATATTATTGAAATTTTATCACTCCGAAACCTTGGTTTTAAATTAATAGACTTCATGGAACCAGCCCCAAGAATTTTAGAAATTTCTATTATGTTTTAAGCCATTTTTCAAGTTTAAGAAAAACTAACTTTCGAATATTTATTTAAAGGTCCTAAGGGACTATTTTGAAAACTAGTGTTGTACACCAACTTGAAATGAGTTTTAATGATTCTAATTAGTTCCATAACATCTAAAAAATAAATAGCTAAAGTGTGTTGAACAATGTTAAACAAGCCCAAACACTTTTAGCTGAGTTAAGTGCCCAATGAGGACTTGAAATAATAAAAAGGAACAATTAGACACCAAATTGACTTGGAATGATTTGTAGGACTCTTCTTGGGGTTGTTAAGCACTGATATGTCAAATAAAATTGCTTACCTAATAACAACCCTTAGTAGCCTAATACCCAGAGCAAAATAGAATGTTTAACTTATAAATAGTTAATATAATTACAAATTAAATGATATTAGAAACAATGATTGTAAATGTAACTCCATAACTCTAACAGAAGTGTAAGAAATTAAAATGGACACCAGGTACCTAGCTAGCTAGAATCAGGTGTTAAGGATATATTGGGAGGTGTACCTGAGCCGCGAGAGCGTGTTTCAGGGTTGATCTGAGGTAAGTAAACCAGTAAGGAAATACACAGTAATTAATGCATGTATATATTGTTCTTGCACTTGTAAATTCCTTTTTATGGGTTTTTATTCCTTATATGAGTGTTTGAGAACCAAGTGAACCGAGAAGGTGACTCTCGGGTTTGGTGGTCGATTAGCTACTGGCACCATACCCCGAGTCATTGGATTTAGGTCATGATGAGATATGTTTTATTAGAGAAATCATTGATAGCCCTCATCCATGACGTCTAGGTTCAGTTGGCGTTGTCGCGTTCCTAAGATAAGAGTCTGCCAGGCTTTGCCGCGACTCATGATTGTTGTAAGGCGGTTTCAATCTCCAACGGGGTTAGGATCACTTGGATTTCTCTCATTTGAATATGATAACACGCATTACTTTTGTTTCTATTTCACTATCTCATAATTATGCATTAACTTCATTTCCAGCTTATTTATTTTCTCTCATGGTCTTTAAAATGTTTTACTTATTCTTTGAAATACTATTTATATCCTTCTATCTTTACTCACTGAAATTGTCTCCTCTAGTGACAATTGCAGATCTATAGACGAGAAAGCGTCGGTGATAGGTGACTATCTCTGAGGACATCGGAGCGACCCTCCCCATTGCTATTTTGTAGGTTATTTTGTATTGTATTTACCCATATACTTGATGATTTGTACACACTGGGTAGATTTACTTGGGTTTTTGAGAGAGATAGATCATGTACGTTGTACTCTCCTTTAGTGTTATCACCATATATAAATGTTGTTCCATTTTATGCATGGTTCGTTCCACACTAGATGATGTCCTGACTTTCATTTCTGAGTTAATTAATTTGTTTAAGTTTATATTCTACTACAAGTCACTTTTAAAACTTGCAAATCTAATAACTCAATTCAAATTACAGAATAAGTGATAATAACCGAATGTGAATGTTAACTAGACTTGCATTGACCTCGCGAGGGTTGACTCGGTGCTCCACATAGGCTTAGGTCGAACGGGCCCAGCTGTTGGGAGCTAAGGCCATCATAAGAAACATTAAAATGCCTAATATATATTTTAAAGTGAAGCCTTTGCTTCACACACTCTCATTCTTCTAAATAACTTGGATTAGGCTTTTTTGTCAAAAAGGGCCAATAATGGTTGTTGGACATAGGATTCAATGAAGTTGGCTAATATATGCTAGTCTCAAGGTGCTTAAGTTGTGGGAGAGTGTTTAAAATAAGTCTCACATCCACTATTTAAGTGCATGTAAACTCCTTTTCGCAAGCCTTAAAAAACCCTCATTCGCAAAAAAAGTACATGTTACCTCTCCACATATTTAGTTGGACTTGAGCTTCTATCGTAAGAAAATCTAAAAAGTTGCAAAGCGAGTCTCAGTTTCGAGTCTCGGAGATATGTGGCTCATGCAAACCAATTTGTGATATGAATTGGAAATTTTGATAATGATTAGCTCTCAAAGGGGTGTAATGATGTAGGGGCAACAAAAGTGTAAATATCCATATCTATAGTGTAAATATCAATATTGTTAGGGAATGTGCCCTAAGTCAATATATAAACATTGTTTATCTTATAATTTTAGTTGATAAAATAGATGTTTTCATTTGATGTTTTATTATAAATGATTGCATGTTTACCTTATAGTAAGATTCATGGGTATTTGTTGAAATAGCTTAAATATCCCTAGTCAGTCATTATACTAGGAACTATAATGAATTAAGACTAGTGCGAATCTTGATTGATGGTCATATGACTATCATGTGTATAAGGATACGAATCGAGATCATAAGTACTTATTAGGGAATAAGGTACTGGACAGACCCACTATGAGAACACCACATGGATTAAGTCATAGGTGTTACTCATGATAGGTATATCATTTAGTCCTTCGGTTTGAGATTACCATAGACTTATATTAGGAGCATGGTAATTTGACACAATCAAACGTTGTCTTTAACCGGACGATTATAAAGATTGTGATTGGTTACCATGTGAATAATACGTGGAGGTATGTAATCAAGATAGAATTTTTTACTCTCATATAGAGAGAGATATCAGTGGATCCATCGATATGATAGACTGAAAATGGTCAAGTCCATGTGAATTGATATGATCAATGTCACTTGGATGTTTTCAGTTTACCTAACGACCGAGACTAGTATGATTGAACATTAAGGGTGATTTTCCATGCCTTATGTTTAATCAAAGGAAATCGCATGAGAAAAGGATATGATGTATGTTATTCATTAGGTTGTATCGATTTTGACATTCATGCTACTTTTGTAGTTATAATGCCTTACTAAAGATCGCTTATGACTTGTGTACCAAAATGGTTTTGGTTCACTACCAATGTCGCATGAACCTATTGGGTCACACATAAAAAATGACTTTGCACAATTTCAATTGGTTCAGAGTAATGAATTTTCTTATATGATAAAATTCATGACATAAAAGTCCTTACAATTTGGTATATGATAATTATTCATAAGGGCGTATGTGTAATTTGCTTAAACTGCCTAAATACAATAGTTGTATTATGAATAGGATTTTAAGTGGGGGCTTATCTACACATATAAATAGAGGTTGAAACGCTAAAATGAAATATGATTTTCGTTTTTGCTATTTTTGAGTTCTCTGTATTTTGGGAGAGAAAGAAAAAAAACATTTTCTATCTCTCTTGGGGCTAGCACTCCAAATTGTTGTCATCATTCGTGTGTGGATTTTTGATAGAAGACGAGTGCTTGAACGTCTTGGAGATCGAACAATCAGATAAGAAAAAATGGATAAAGTTATGGTTTTACTTTTGTAAATCTAGTTTAATGGAACTTATTTTCGATCCTGTTGCGGTTTTTCAAAATTGTTTTGAGTTTTTCCCTACGCATGAACACCAAAACCCAACACACACACACATACACACACACACACACACACACGCGCATGCGCGCGCGCTCACACACATGCACATACACACACATTAAGAAATTAAAATAATTATTCTAAATTAAAGACTAAAACCTATTTGGGTTTAAGTATTGAATTGAAGTTAAATGTCCTAGTAAGAGAATTCTTAGTCAATGTAAATGAGACTAAGAATTTTAAAATCAATAGCTTGTTAAAACCCAAGATAAGTTAAGTCCCATATACAACGTATTCTCTTATGAAACCTACTATACATAAAGCTACTTTATGCATTCTAGAGAGCCAAACTTCCAACTATCTTTTCGTTTGCTTGTTGAGCAAGAAACCTCCTCCACCGCCTATCTAGTGCTTCATAGAGAAAGGAAGTTTTGCCAACACCAGTACAAATCATATAAGGCCTTGTTGAGTAAGAAAGCTCTATAATCACCACCACCAACCTTGTCAGAGATGTTGTTGGAGAACACCACCACTATACCGCTACCTTAAAATCGTCTCTGAGCTTAGGAGAGTAAAGATTTGGGGTAGGTGCAAGAATCAAAGCATTTTAACATTAGTTTTGGTCTTTTTTTAAATGAATGAAAATGATTGTTGGTTATGTTAATTGTAATAAATCATTGATTTAGGTTGATTCAAGAGTGGAAGAAGAGGTTCAACTAGATTAACCCAAGTTCTCCTACATCAAGCTTAGGTTTTCAATCAAGGTGGAGTGGTTCTTATTTCTACATAGATATTTTTTTCTAAGTGATTAGTATAAGACTTAATAACAAATAATTAGGTATATGTTAATATGGTGCATAATTATATTGAATGTTCACCACAAGAATAAACATATTTTATAACATTGAAAAGCATTGTTGATAATTAGTATTTTGTTCCCCAACTTTTTGTATATTTACTATGCTTTAATGTGCAAAACTCCCCTTATTTAGTTTGTAAATAGTTTTTTTTTGTTGTTTGTAGGGTTTCGTTAGTGTTTGATAAAAAAGAAGTTGAAATAAAGTCTTTTGGAAGGATTTTGATGTTGAACCTCGTAATGCGCACTTACGCATATCCCGAGACAACCTTGCAAGACCCACTACATGTTAGGATGTTTTTTGGGTTGTTTGCATGTAAGTTGAAGTTCTAGAGTTAAGGAAAAAAGCAAGAAATTGGCTAAGGCATGGAGTAAAGCCAAGGCTGTTCAGCAGCCCTTGATGTTCCTCGAGATATCGTTGCGTAGCAGAGATTAGAATCTTGATGAAGTAGGCAGACACGCAAGACCGACACACTTAGGCAAAAGGTGATTTAATAGCCCTTCATTATGCCTCGTCATGCATATCAATGAACCAGATGACGAGTAAGATCGAGCTGGGCCCTCTCTCCTCTCACTCGTATTGTTTCCTATCCCGTGTAGATCATCCTCGACCGACTTATCAGACTCATCCCCGCGATCAGCTACAACTTATCCTCATCAGTGCACGCATCACCATCTCCCTTTCATGCTCGTGTGGTCCGTTTCCCATGTCTGTGTGTGGCAGCCCCATGCCCCGAGGCCACCCCGAGATCTCGTTGTGTCGTATGCTCCTTGCTTGGTGGGTCCCGGCTACACGTGTCCGGCACTTATCCGTCCATCTCATGTCTTGATATTCGTGTCCACTTGTGTGTTATTAGTTTAGTTAATCGGTTACTCATATTTTTCCTAAGTTGTTTCCTTAAGTCTTTCAATTACTTAAGTTCATCTGTTTGTAGCATATTCAAGTCCTAGTTGCACTAATGGTTTGTGTTTTACAAGTTAACGGTTAATCACATTTAACAATAAAGCAACGGAAGTCTTAATTAGAGTAAGTAAAGCATAAAGTTCATCATAGTATATAGCATCATTCATATGAGCATGTCCTAATATGGAAAACCTGGAAAAGTACTATGTATATAGGTGATAGTACCATAAGACAAGTATATATACATGTACAGTGTCACTCCAGTCTCCCAAATACCCAAAATAAAGCAAAATGTCAAAATAAACATATACTAGTTGATGGTGGGCAATCAGATGTAGTCGCCTAGGATCCCCTTGTCCCTACTAGTACTAGGATCTACACTCGACATCACAAAAGGCAGATAACGAGTCGAGTAAAATCCCAAGGAACTCCACTGAGCATTTAAGTAAATAAGAAGCCAAAGAAAATGTTAAATAAACATGCGGAAATATAAATAGGCAACTGTAAATGGATCATCGCATGCATACATAACAAGTGGATAAAAAAAATGTGTGCTCGTTCGGTCAGACTAGACTGTACTTCGGATCCCCAGGATCCTTTCAGTGGGTGCCCCTACTACTCTTTCACCTAATTTCTCGGGGTGATTTGGCATAAACCTACGCTCACTGACACATACACAAGTCAGCAGATCGGGTTGCAATTCACTGAGGGCTTGGTCACACGTGCTACAGCCTAGCATGCCATAAACACACAAAGAATATACCGATGGAAGTAATCTCAACCAACCGTCCAAAATAGTGTGGATTAGAATGATATGCAAGAATGGACAAAAGCAATATAAAAACAACAATTAAATACTCAAGTGATGTCCATATGGGTTTTACAAACCTCAATCTCGCGCTCTAACTCTCCCGAACACGCCCCGAATTCGTCCCCTACTCATTCCAAACCATCTTACTACTTTCCCTTAACCCCTGGGGTCATTAAAAGGTGTTTAGAGTGCGTTTTAGATAATTTACAACCTAGCTAAGAATTAATCATGCTGAAGTTTTGAGCAAGCTAAAAGTAGAGTCTTCTCAATGTTTGAGCTTACTCAAAGTTTGAACATACTTGAAACTTTAAGTATGCTCATAACTTAAAGCTTGCATTCTAGGCAGAATGCTCTATATGGTAAACTCCAAAAAAATAGCATTGTTCATCTCAAAGTCTCAACCTTTTCGGCCTTCATACTCATATAATCCTCCCAAAATTAGTTTTCACCTCATTTTTTTATTATCATGCAATCAAATGGGCTAAAACATAAGCAAAAGACACCAAATCAACTTTCCCATAAAGTTACTATTCATCTTCTTCCTCACATAATCACTACCCACAACAATAATAACTTCAAAAATGATTCCCTAACAAGGGATTCTTACTCATTGATGGTCGATCTAGTCTTATGGACCCTCCATACACCAAAAGCCATGAAGAACAACAATCTTAAAACATGCATTATCAAGATTTGGTGAAGAACATACTTATGGCTTTAATGGAGTCGTCACTCTTGTTCTACCTCTCTTGGATCCCTAAAAATTCCAACAATTTCACTCACAAAGTCACCAAATCCTTCACATCTCTTCTTTTTCTCCTCCTAGCACCACGTTCTCTCTCGTCTCTACTTTCTTTTTGTTCAAATGAGAGAGAAATGGGAAACTTGGGGTTTAAGTAATTATCCATTATTTGGATCTTCAAGTGGGTATCTCAAGACACATCTAAGGTTAATATCTTTCCAACACATAACCCACTACATCTCTACTAGCAAACACTTGTCATTTTTAGATGTAGCATGTAACTAGTCTCCAAGTGGTCCACATACACAAGGCATATTATATTTCCCATTTTGCACATGATGTTTTAAAATAATTACATGCAAGTCTAGTTCCACCCACTTTATAGTTGCCCTTGGATCTCACTATATTTACAATCAAACCATAGGCATATGTTTTCAAATTAATTTAATTAACTTGACTTAGGTACAATTATCATATGGTTTGTGTAATTGGTTACATAATTGTCCCATTTGTGGTCCCACTAACCCCCAACTACTCGCCTACTCGATACCCACGTCAATACGCTTTTCGAGGCGGATACACATCATACAATCTCGCATGATATAACAATACAAACACAAACATGTAATGTATTAACGAATAAACTCATAAACATGCATCGCAAATAAGCAATCAACGGACAAATAGTTAGTGTACCTAAGTCGATGTGTGTCCTAGCCTATCCGCGGCGTCCACGTGGATTTGAGCTGGCATCCTAATCGGGATTTAAGCAATAAATAACGGCGTTAATAAAACAGTCGTTACACTGTGTAACTTTATGGGTCGTTCCAATTGCCTTGACAAATGCACAAGCATCCCTTCCTATAGTCACCGACCATAGATCTTCCTCGAGGTGTGTACTTCTTCATTAAACAACTTAAATGAAAGGGTAGATAGTGGATTCTACAACAAAATAGGGTTTTTTCCATAAGGAATGACTTGACCAGGCTTTTGATCAACAAATAGCAGACATTTGGTTGTGACTTGCCCAGGGATTGGGCGAATTTAGAGGGGAACGAAATGGATTGGAGAGGACTCCAACAACAAAAATGCAAACCCCGGCTTTTCTCTCTCTTTGAATAATTTTTGTAACTAATTCTCCTACACATCAGAGATTTGTATTTTTAAAGCCATAAGAGGCTAAAGAACTCTCCTCAGCTAGGTTAAGGGGGGGAGTAAAGGAGACTCAAATTCAACATTGCAATGTGTAAGGACCCGAAAATTCTAAATACCCATATCGGGGATATTTCGGTATTCTCAAAATTTTATTAGTGTGAAACCCTAAGTATAAAAGCCTAAGTTATAACCCTAGCCTCCGTTTGAGTCAAAACACAAAACTGAAGAGAGGATAGTTGAAGGTGGTGATTTAGGTTGGAGTTGGTGATCAACACAAACTTATGTAAGCACTTCAATCTCTCCTTCCTTGCAAACTCTATTTTACTCTTTAATTGTGAAAATATCTATTTTGAGAAAAAATAAAGTCGGCGGCCGATTTCGGCGAGGAAAACACCCTAAAAGTGGAGGTAGTGCCAATGCGGCACCGTCGGCGGCGAGCAGAAACTATCATCGGAAAGAGGTGGCAGGTCACCGCCACCGCCGTCGAGGCGGATTGGCCTCTACTAGGAAGGCCCCTTAGAACCGGGAAAAAGGGGTGGCTAAGGAGCCACCCTTTCTGCCACTGCCATGGAGGGCAGGGGCATATTGATTGTCTAAATTTGCAAAATGGTTCACATAGAACCCCAAGCGCATAAGGACTGGGAGTGGATATCGTGGCGAGTCGAGGTAAGTGGGATATTGCTCAATTATTAAATATGACATGCCATTAGATATGTTTAGGTCTTACGATTTTAATTCAAGACTTGGGAAATGAGTTGCGACTTATTATTGACTTGAATGTGACTATCTATAGGTTGTGAGTGTGTTGCCCTTGCTCATATTTTCTTTGCTTCAATTCCATGGTTGTCGCCATTATTTGATTATTGCGAGGTTGTCGCCATCAAAGGCATTTATATTGACTCTAACACGATTGTGTGGTCGTCGCCACCACTTGAATATTGTATGGTCATCTCCATTACTTGAGTCATTCCATGAGATCGATACATGAGATTGGTGCACGCATCCGTGATGGCTTTGGATAAACCTACGTGGCTTTGAAGGGACTAGTTATGGGGCATAAAAGCCTTTGTGTCGACTAATGATTTGCATCACCTCGAGAGTAGAGGAATCGGTCACTGGATTATTGTCAATACTAGTACGCATTGAATGAAACCCGACTTATAATATTATTATGCTTTTATGATATCTCTCTTAAATCGCCCTTGCATGATGATTTGATTTATAAATGCTTTTATGTTTCCTATGCGATGCTTTATAAATTTAACTAATGATATTCGTGAAATACTCTCTTTCTCTATATTTACTTTAAATTCATGATAGACTCGTATGATTAGTAGGTATTACTTGTATGTTTAATGGTTGAGCTGGTTTTCCGCATCATTGAGCTTCGTTGGTTCTTTTAGCTCACCCCACTTACTCCCCAGATCCATCTTTATCGACTCCAGTGGGATAAAGGAAAGAGGACAACGTAGAACCTTGCTTTTGAATGTGAACTTTGCATGTAATTTATATTATTGGTATTTAAAAAATCTAAATATGGGTTGTATTAAGTACTTAATAGGGTAGATTCTAATCCTCGAGACTTGTTGGCTTAGTACATTGATAGTATGATGATGTAGCTACCTTGAGATACTTGAACACCTTATTTACTGTTATTATTTGACATATGAAACTTTTCAGTAATAAATTTCACAATTATTGTTTGATATGTACATTTGTATAGTTCCGCAAGTTGTTTTAGGCGAGCCAGACTGTTTGCTTGGGCCCAGTTTGGGTATTCGGCCTAGGTGGCGGTCTGGGCCAGGTGGCCCGACCTTAGATCAGGTGAGGGTCGTCACACAATGTGAGATTTTCTTATATTTCAATTAATTTCTTTTGTTTCTCTTGTTATTGTGTTGACTCGTATGACTTTGATTAGGGTTTGTGTAGCCATGAATGCATATACCTTGATTAGGGTCTATTGCCAGTTCATCACTTTGCATTCGTAATTATGTAAAGTTTTGGCCACTAAGTAGCAAGTGGATAAATTGCGCTTGAAGAATTACACTAGTTATATATAGTAAGAAGAGTCTTACCTTTATGGCGTGTTTATTCGTCTTATCCCTGTGATAAGCTTTTTATCTATGTAATCTTTGTTAAGAATCCTGTTCTTTATGTTGGAACAATTACTTTGGGCAAGTCCTTTTAAAAATGGCAAAAGAGGAGGTTCACCAAGGCTGTGCAGATTTTTCGATTGATAACTAAGAGAGTGGGTTAATCTTAGATGAGGATCAAGATGAAGAAGCCTATGTCGATTACTCAAAGACTTTGGTTAGGCGTTTTCTCACTGATCGAATAGTTAACTTTGGTGCTATGAGAGAGACATTGGCTGGTATTTGGAGGCCAATCAAGGGTGTTCATATGAAGGAAGTAAAGCATTTAAATCTTTATGTCTTTACGTTCTTCCATGATAGGAATGTTTTGAGGGTAGTCGATGATGAGCTATGGACCTTCAACAATCAGGTGCTATTGTATAAACAAATGGAGCCTACTGATCAGCTTGCAGGGCTTTGTTTGAACGATTTAGAAATATGGGTACAAGTGCACAAGCTCCCTATAGGTTTCATTAACAAGAAGGTTACTAAGGCTGTTGGGAACTCTATTGGAAGTTTTCTCAACGTTGATCCTTGCAATATCAACAATATGTGGATGGACTACCTTCGCATTAAAATCAGACATGACATTCGCAATCCGTTGGAAAAGACAATGAAGCTGAAAGATACATGTGGTGATTGGGTATGGGTGGAGTTCATGTACGAGAGGGTTCCAACCTTCTGTTACTTTTGTAGTCTGATTGGCCAGTCATAAATTTTTTGTGAAGCATTGTTTAATCGTGATGATCCAGATGTCGAACGTGCTTATGGAGATTTTCTTAGGGCTCCGACCAGAAGGATGAATAATATGGCTGCAAATAGGTGATTGTGAGGATTGAAATGACAACGTTTTCCAATAGTTGAAGGAATGAAATAGAGTCATCAATGACCCACAATCATAGGCATGATCAAAGGGATATTTCTGATTTAATGGACGTGAACGAAGGGGCTATAAATGGCAAGTCAGTAGCGGGAAGTTCAAACATGTAAGCTATTCGCCACTACAGGTGAATCCGAAACGACCACGTGTTGGAATGGAGATTGACATGGAGGGAGTAAATTCGGTTAGGGTTGAGGACACTAACCAATTGGGCAAGCCAAGCCCAAAACACTTGTATGGGGCGGGGTCATGTGGTTCAAGCCAACCAAAAATAATAGGCATCTTATTTTGGAACTTTCGTGGCTTGGGCTCGCCACGAACAGTTCATGTCTTGTTGGACCTAGTCCAAACATATCGACCCAACATTGTTTTTTTTAATGGAAAAGCTAATTGATCATGGAAGAATCGATGATGTTTGATAAAGGATGAACTTTGATGGCTTATTTACAGTGAAGGGTGAAGGCAATGGAGGGGGCATTGCTATGTTCTGGAAGAGAACGGATGTAATTGAAATACTCTCTTCTTCACCAAACTTTGTTAACGCAATGGTGATGAGCGAGGGTGTTCCGGCGTATATGTTAACTGGATTCTATGGCTACCCAAATATCACAAGAAAGTGAGCCTCATGGGATCTGCTACACTCTCTTGTTGCACAACCCACCGAACCTAAGTGAGCCTCACTGGATTCTAGAAGTAGCGACCAAAGCAGCGTTGGCTTCAAGTAGGAGATTCAAACACCAAGTTTTTCCACTATTATGCTTTGGCTAGGAATAAGAAGAATCTAATCAAGAAATTAAAGGATCCCACAAGGGAGTTGAGGGATTGGGAACATGGATTGGGAGACCTTGTAAGCAGCTACTTCTCGGATTTATTCACTTTAGTGAGAATTGTCCGGACCACCTACTCGACTCTATTACTCAAAGAGTCACAACCCATACCCCCGGATCGTTGCGAGTCATATCTCTTCCTATTTTTCCAAGAATTTGCAACTAATTCTTGGACTTCATCATTATCCTATCAAGATTCATTATCCTATCAAGAATTTGCAAGCTAATTCTTGGACTTCATCATTCTCCCAGGGTGGACACAATTCGCCCTCGAATTGTCATCATCGACGTATCCCCATACTCGGGAACAAGATGCTTGACATTAATTTTCACACTGATGAATCCTTGTACTTGTCGCGACGCCTTCTCGAGTTAACTTTGATAAATTGGTGAATCTCTTGCATGCCTCACGAACAAAGTCTTCGCCTTGCCATCGTATATTAGATTCCTTCTTGTTACCATGCCTTGATTCGGTTTGAATTGCGGCAAACAAAATCTCCTCTCGAATTTGTAATGGCAAAGATACGCTTGCTTCAAGGATCGCTCTAGCAGTGTCAACCTCACTCGCGAGCCACTTCTCTTTGGCACCCTCGGCCAAAGAACCTCGCGCGGATTGTAAGAGATCGCTTTGCCAAGCAAAATATCAAGAGACTCTCTAGTTCCGTGGCCCTTCTCAAGCTGTGGCGCATCCCAATAAAGCCTTCGTTGTCACCGCCGTCACGGTCAGTAGGATCCACTCCAAGATCATCTATGAAGTTATCGTCATCCATAGTCCTAACACCTTCTTGGTCATCCTCGAATCCTGTAATTCATCTTCAAATCTTGCCAAAGACAGCAAACTGCTAGATTCTTTAGTAGGCTTAACTTCCTCCGGTCCTTGGCGGGTACTAGCACAATCTTCACTCCCTTGAACATAAGGGTGTATTTATTGGTTCCGCCATCATGCACAACTCCCCTATCAAACTGCCAAGGACGTCCCAGTAACAAGTGGCAAGCATCCATAGCCACAACATCACACCAGACTGAATCCTTGTAGTTAGCACCAATAGAAAAAGTCACCAAGGCGCGCTTCGACACCTTCACCTCACCACCCTTCTTCAGCCATGCTAGCTTGTAGGGCCTGGGGTGTTGTTCAGTTGCGAGGCCCAACTTCTGAACCGCTTCAACTGAGACGATATTCTCGCAACTGCCTGCATCAATCATGAACCTGCACACCTTGCCTAAGATGGTACACTTGGGTGAAAGATGTTATTCCGCAGCCCACTCATCATCGACGACGGCTCTAGAGTCATACAAGAACGCCTTACAACTAAGGCGGTATCCACATCTCCAATCCACGACCTCCTTTCTCGTGTTGTCGAAGTATCAAACGCTCGGTTCTCGCAGCTGATGTTGGCCTCTTCCCCTTCGTCTTCCTCTTCGTTCTCAATAAAAAGAGTCTTCTTCCCTTTACATTCGACTTCCTGTGACCAACTTCGCCACAACCGAAGCATTTAAACCCACTAGTGCTAGGTCTGTTTGTGCGACTAGCGGGGGTTAATTGCGACGATATTACCTCCAAGATTTTGTCCCAACACTAACATTCTTGGAAGCATTACTCACACCCCGACGCTGTTGTTTCTCCACCAACAATGCTCATTGGTGCGCCGCAGATAAGGAAGCCGGATCAAACATGTTGACGACATCTTGGATCTCGCACCCGCAGATCCACCAATATATCGCGCCACTAATTGGTCGTTAGTCTCCCCGTAGCGATTCGTTTCTAGCGACTAATCGATAAAACTCGAGTAGTGTAATCATCTATCGATTTTGCCCCTGTCTCGATTCTCGCAACCTCTCGATACATAAGGCGTTGGAAATTGTAAGGCAAGAACTCGGCCGTAAGTGCTTTTTCATCTTCTCCCACGAGGTGATCTTCGCCTTTCCATTCCTATTCCGCATCAACTTCTGCTTTGTTGCCACCAAGCCGTGGCCCCGTTGCGGAACTGGTCGCAACAAGTTGCACACGCTTGTCTTCGGGCACACCTTTGAATTCTATGACTTCTTCAATCGACGCTTGACCCGACCCAAGAATTCTTCCGGTTGAAGGGTGCCATGAAATTCGGGAGTCACTGAAGAGCATAATACGATTCTTCTTCAACTTTTACAGCTAAGGAAGTAAAAGAGGCAATCTTTTTATGCACCCTAACAAGAGCCCCGACCGGATGGCATGAACCTGCCTTTTACTAAAAATTTTGGGAGATTGTAGGTCGTGGAGTAACGAATGCGTGCTTGAGCTTCATTAACTCAGGGAGTATCCCTGAACACTTGAATGATACACTAGTTACTCTCATTCCTCAAAAATAATAATAATCTGGAGTTTGTTACGGATTTAATACCCATTTCTTTATGCAATGTCTTGTATAAAATTATCTCTAAAATGCTTTCTAATAGATTGAAAGTAGTGCTCCCTAATGTAAGATTTGAATGTCGAAGTGCTTTCCTCCCTGGAAGGTTAATTACTGACATTGTCATTGTCGTTTTTGAAGAGAATCACTCACTCCATAAGAAGACGCGGGGAAAAGAAGGATTCGCGGCATTAAAGCTTGACATGTGCAAAGCCTTCGATCGGGTCGAGTGGTCATTCCTTGTTGCGATCATGGCGGGGATGGAGTTTAATCAGAGATGGACTGAATTGATGAAGATGTGTTTCTCATATGTCCGTTATTCTTTTCGGGTAGGAGAGCATGAAGTGGAACCAATTGTATCAACCAGAGGCCTTTGACAAGGGGACCCTATATCTCCTTATCTATTTCTAATTTATGCAGAGGGACTTTTGGCCATCTTAGCAAAGCAGGAAAGTTTGGGCAATTTGCATGAGTGTTAAATAGCTACAGGAGCCCCAGTGATCTCTCACCTTTTCTTTGCCAATGATTGTTATTTGTTCTTCAAGGCAACAATACAGGAAGCCCAGGTTATCAAAGAGAGTCTTCGATGCTATGAGGAAGCCTTAGGTCAGCGTGTGAACTTTCAAAAATCTATTGTGCACTTTAGCAGGAATGTTTCTCAACACACTAAATACATCATTTGTGGAGTATTTCATGTACAACAGGCAAATTCTGATAACTTCTAATGAGGACTACCTAGTAAGGTTGGGGAATAGAGAAGAAGTGTTTTCCTATATCCACGACAAGGTTCAAAGTAGACTCCAAAGCTGGAAAAGCAAAATGCTCTCAAAGGACGGGAAAGAAGTACTTCTTAAATCCGTAGTCTAGTTGATTCCATCTTATGTAATGAGTGTCTTTCTCTTCCTAAGGACGCTCAGTGATCAAATAGAAACCATGATGAACAAGTTTTGATGGGTATCAGATGTTGATAAACATGGAGGGATTATATGGGGCACGTGGAGTAAGTTAAGTGTACCTAAGAAATTTGGAGGAATGGGGTTCCGAAGAGTGAGAGAATTAAACAAAGCTTTTTTTATTCAAACAAGGTTGGAGACTTCTAATTTACCCAGACTCGTTGACAGCAAAGTTATTGAAGGCGAGGTATTTTCCAAACTCACACTTGTTCGAGGCAGCACTTGGGAGGAATCCAAGCTATATCTGGTAAAGCATTATGGAAGTTCACGACCAATTGATGCAGAATTGTAGATGGAAGGTATGAGATGGGTCCTCTATCCGTATTTTTAAAGATCGCTGGCTTTCTAATCCAGTGAATCACAAATTTGGAGGAAGCTACTGTGGAGCAGCTATTTTGTATGGGGAGAAAAGACTAGGATGAAGACATTCTTATGGATATATTTAATGCCAAAGATAGGAATCTTATTCACTCGATCCCATTGAGTAATAGGGGGTTACAAGATGAGTGGACGTGGGGGAAGGAATTGAAGGGCAGTTACACAGTAAATGGAGGGTATAAGAATCTCATAGGAACATTCTTTGCAGACCAATTTCCTACACACTTCGATTACTGGAGTAGGCTTTGGTGTTGTCTATTCTGATCTATATAACACTTTTAATTCAATCATAAATCATAAAATATAAATATACCTCCTTCCATTGCCAATAAACTTAAGAATGTTTTTCCCCTCTCTGCCTTCTTCCGTAATACCACTTATCCTTGATGGCGAGATCTCAATGCGGTTTTAAACAAATCATATCCCAATAACTGTTTTACAGTTATTAGGGTCCGTTTAATTTGAAGAGAGGGGGGAGGGAATTAAAACCCCCGTACTCAAAACAATTATGCCCTAACTACCATCAAGTTGTGGGCCCAAAACATGAAGTATGTAATAACATAATATGGGTCACATATAATAGAGATTAATTAGGAAAAGATAATCTAACAATCTCCCACTTGACCCATGTTATGACTTGATGATTCAAAATAAAATATAATTGCGCACTTTTATTGAATCTATCAAATCACTTTTTCATCGAATTAAAATGATTAGATCATGGCGGTCACAAGTCATTTAATCGACGTGATTCCTTCCATGTATCACAATCAACTCAACCAAGATAACTTTAATAAGGATAATTCAACCTCTAACCATAATGTTATCTCATTGAAATATAATGAAGGTAACAAGTACATAAGCAAAGACAAAGCTTTAATTGAATTCACAAGTGTCATGACAATAATATGAGCAATACAATTATAAATGTATGTATACATACCACAATATTATGTTAACAAGGACTTGTCTATAATGCTCATACGTTCAACATGGCCAATAAACGTTTTGGGCGGTAATCCTTAGTTAACGGATCCGCTATCATCATCGATCAATACCAATATGCTCAATCGACACTCTTTGTTTTTGCACTTCTTCTTTGACAGACAAGTACTTCAAATCCATGTGTTTTGCACCTTTTGAATACTTGTCATTCTTCGAAAAAAGAAAACTGCTATGGAATTATCAAATATAGCCTTATAGGTTTAGCTATACTATCAATAATAGCAAGTCCCGACACAAAATTCTCGCAACCATAATGCATGAATAGTGGCCTCAAAGCATGCCATGAATTCAGCCTCCATAGTGGAAGTAGCAATTACTGATCGCTTCGCACTCTTCCATGAAATCGCTCCTCCACCTAATAGGAACAAGTAACCGAATGTAGATTTCCTCGAGTCCACACATCCGGCATAGTCTGAATCAGAATACCCAATCACTTCGAGATGACTCGACCGTTTGTAGATCAACATGTAATCTTTGGTGCCTTGTAAGTACCTAAGTACTTTCTTTGCGGCTTTCCAATGATCCATTCCAGGATTACTTTGATATCGACCCAACATTCCAACAGCAAAACTGATATCCGGTCGAGTACAAGTATGGGCATACATTAAGCTCCCAACTAATGACGCATAAGGAATGCATTGCATTTGTTGACGTTCCAAATCATTATGAGGACATTGCATTAAATTGAACTTGTCCCCTTTCTGAATTGGAACTATTCCTGCAGAGCACTTATCCATTTGAAATCTCTCTAATACTTTATTGATATATCCTTTCTGAGACAAACCTAACAATCCTTGCGATCTATCACGGAATATCTCTATTCCTATCACATATGATGCCTCACCCATATCTTTCATTTCAAAGTTTATAGAGAGAAATCTCTTTACATCATGTAACATAGCAACATCATTCGCAAAGAAGAAGAATATCATCAACATATAGGACCAATATGATAAACTTGCTCCCACTGATCTTCATGTATATACACCGATCAACAAGTGTTTTCTACAAAACCATATGACGTAATGGTATTATTGAACTTAATATACCATTGTCGGAAGCTTGTTTCAATCCATATATTGACTTCTTCAATTTACACACCAAGTTTTCTTTTCCGTGGTCAAGAAACCTTCAGTTGGTCCATGTAAACTTCCTCTTCTAAGTCTCCATTCGGAAAAGGCGGTTTTCACATCCATTTGGTGAAGCTCAATATTATAATGAGCTACCAAAGCCATTATAATTCTTAAAGAGTCATTCTTTGAAACTGGAGAGAAGGTCTCCTTATAGTCAATGCCATCCTTTTGAATGTAACCTTTGGCGACAAGTCCGGCTTTATGTATTTCAATATTGCCATGTGAGTCTCTTTTTGTTTTGAAGACCAATTTGCAACCAACTTGCTTTGCACCTTCAGCAACTCGACTAATTCCCGGACTTTGTTGTCATCCATTGATTTCAACTTGTCTATCATGGCATTAAACCATTTTTGAGAATCATCACATTTCATGGCTTGTTTGAACGAGATCTGGATCTTTGTCAATGCTCAAATCACATTCATGTTCAAGTGAATAAACCACATAGTCATTTGAAACTGCTGGTCTTCTTGTCCTTACAGACTTTCGTAATGCTATTTCTTGTGGCTCTACTTGATCATTTACAACTTGTGCATTATTAGCTGGTTCATTAACAATAAGTTCATTTTCCTCATTTGGAACAATGATTTGTTGTCCGAGTTTATTGCGTAACCGTGATACAACAAGATGAACAACAATTTGAGGAGAAATGCTAGATGTAGGAGTTTTCAATTGAATTTCATGAATATCTACATTTCGTGATTCTTCACTTCCACTGTTTTGGCCATTCTCAATGAACCGAGCATTACCAGACTCAACTATTCTCGTACTATGGTTAGGACAATAAAAATGTACCCTTTAGACTTTTCAGGGTAACCAATGAAGTAACCACTAATAGTCCTTGCATCAAGTTTCTTTTCATGTGGATTATATATCCGTACTTCTGCTTGACATCCCCAAACATGAAGATGTCTCAAACTAGGTTTCCTACCAGTCCAAAGTTCATAAGAAGTCTTAGGAACTGATTTACTAGGAACCCTATTCACAGATATGCAAGCAGCCTTTAAGGCATGCATCCACAATGATGAAGGTATAGTGTTACAACTTAACATACTCCTAACCATATCCATAAGAGTACTGCTCCGCCTTTCAGCCTACACCATTTGTTGAGGTGTACCAGGCATTGTGTATTGTGCACAAATACCTCGACTTTTAAGGAAATTTGCAAATGGACCTGGACATTGTCCACTTTCATCATATTTTCCAAAGTATTCGCCACCTCTATCAGATCTCACCACTTTTACCTTTCTATCTAGCTGCATTTCTACCTCATTAATGAACACTTCTAAAATGTCCACTGACTGAGACTTTTCATGCAACAAGTATAGATAACAATATCGTGAGTAATCATCAATAAAGGTGATAAAATACTTTTGACCACTCCAAGATGGAGCATCAAAAGGACCACAAATATCGGTGTGTATCAATTCAAGAGGCTCACTGCTTCTTGTGGCAGGATGTTTTGATATATGTTTGGTTTGCTTTCCTTAATGCAATCCACGCATACATCCCAAATCAACAAAATCCAATTGAGGTAAGATATTACTTTTCACTAACCTCTTTACTCTTTCTTTGGATATGTGACCTAATCTTTGATGCCAAAGAAAAGCAGAGCACTCATCATGTATACTACGTTTATTTCCAATAACATGCTCAACATTAAACAAGGATTCAACAAACATACTATCAAGATTGAAACGATATAAGTTGTCAATTAAAATACCGTAACCATAATAGTATTTGTGTTTAAATAAACTAAAACAATTGTTTCCAATCTTTAAATTAAAGCCTACACAATCCAATCTTGATACGAAACAAGGTTCCTTGAACATTCGGGAACATAAAGACATTTTTCTAAATCCAAAAAGTATCCCAGATCCAGGATTAATCTGTAAGTCCCGATCCCTTCTATGCGTGCCTTCATTATGTTCCCCATAAATAAGAACTTTTCGGCCTTAAAACTTATGGGATGGATTGAAAGGAATCCCGCATAATATGTGAAACATGAGTAGTTGCACCGAGATCAAGCCACCATGTATTATTAGGCACTTCAATTAAGTTTGATTCAAAACATACGTAAATGTAATGTATACCTTTCTTCTCAAACCATGCCTTTCGTTTTGGACAGTCTTTCTTGAAGTGTCCACTCTTCCTACTGAAGTGACACCTCACCTCCTTATGGATTCTACCATCATGTACTTTCATTGGGGCTTTGTCCTTTTTTCTATCCTTCCTTCCCGTGATAGCTTTTGCCTGCAGCTCCATCATGCATAGTGAGATTAAGCGAGTGACCCTTCGGTTTCCTTAATCTCCTTCCTCCGTACGAGCATGGCCTTGATTTCTTGCAAGTTCCATTTTTCTTTTATGGTGTTGTAATTCACCCGGAACCGACCAAACTCGGGGGAAGGGAATTAATAATGAATCGAACCGAAATGATTCACTCACGTCCATACCCATTGCTTTGAGCTTCACGCCAAATTAGACATACTAGTCACATGATCATGGATGGGTGTGACCACTCAAATTTCTTAGTGGTCAACTCACTCATCAAGTGCCCACAATGGACTTGTCGAGCAATGTCCGATTGTGAGTACTCTTTTAGTTGGATGAATTCCTTTGCATCGCTTGTCTTGGGCATAGATTGTTTGACATTTTCTGCAATCGTCATTCGCATCAAATTCAAACTTAGCCTATTAGACCGCTCCCAAGCCTCATATAAAGACTTTTCCTCTTCGGAGCTGGCCTCATTAATGGCCGCAGGCTTTTCGTCTACAATGATTGTCAGGTCAAGGTCCATTACACCCAATTGGAACTGGATCTGTTCAGACCAATCATTGTAGTTAAGCCCATTGAACTTAACCATCATATTACCCAAGGCAAACATATTAGAGGACGCTGCAAATATAACAAAATTATTCACATTAATGCTTTGAGAAATCTAATAGATTCAGACATACAATACTTTTATTATGTATTTAAGTTCACCTTTGGGTGATACTTTAATACATAATTCATGCTATATCATATTCTGAATAAGCATACTTTCATAGACAATCAATCATACTTAGGAAAATAAGTAAGATATCTTTGGATAAAATATACCTATTTTAATTAAGTATGAAGATAAATCTCTTAAGTTTCATTAATTATAAGCAATGGTCCACCTTTGGGTGACCTCCTAGCGCTATAATTAATTGGTCTTAATTAAATATTTAAGATCTATTCAAGCTATGCCACTTTGGTGACTAACAAGCTTTTCATTAAATAAACATTTAATTAAGCATACTTTAATTTTATTATTATTATTAATTTAATCAAGATATACATGCCAATCATATGCATACATGCATGACAATAAATTAATCTAATAATGTGACATACATTAATATGCATATATTAAATAATATATATACGTATATCACAAATTTCAATTAATATCATGTAATATGTATATGTACTGTGCATATTACATGAATATTTAAAGGCATACGTAAGTGTTTTAATTCCAAAAGTCAAACGTGGCATTTTTTTATTTTTTATTTTTTATTTTTTAATCACGTTGACCAACTGAATCAGCCACTTAAATCTCAAACGTGACAAATCAGCCACTTTTAAGAAGGATTAAGCCACGTTAATAGTCACGTTAATCAGCCAATTATAGGAATAAAAAAACGTGACAAATTACTTTAACCAAGGAATAAACAAACTGCCACGTTAATCAACACTAACAAATAGGAAAGATTAGGCCATGCACCTACTTTGTAGGAAATAATTTGTACCGAAAGAAACAAATAGCAAACTATGCATGCATATCAATAAAACCCAAATTTTAGTTCATCCGAGAATCCAACGGCATATATATCAATTTATTATAGATCCAAATTCTTTAACGCCAAATATATCGGCATCGGAATAGGAAAATACAATATACCTAAAAACTCAATATACCCAAAACGCAAAGTTAAGTCGATCAAAGTATTGATCTATAATGCGGAAATTAAACATCGACTTAAACCACTCTGTTGAATGAAAAGTGTTTAACCTGATACCAATGTTGTCTATTCTGATCTATATAACACTTTTAATTCAATCATAAATCATAAAATATAAACATACCTCCTTCCATTGCTAATAAACTTAAGAATGTTTTTCCCCTCTCTGCCTTCTTCCGTAATACCACTTATCCTTGATGGCGAGATCTCAATGCGGTTTTAAACAAATCATATCCCAATAACTGTTTTACAGTTATTAGGGTCCTTTTAATTTGAAGAGAGAGGGGAGGGAATTAAAACCCCCGTACTCAAAACAATTATGCCCTAACTACCATCAAGTTGCGGGCCCAAAACATGAAGTACGTAATAACATAATATGGGTCACATATAATAGAGATTAATTAGGAAAAGATAATCTAACATTTGGAACTTGGGAGTACCACCTAAGGTGAAAAACTTCTTATGGTGGTTTATACTAGACATCCAACCAACAGCTCGAAATCTATAAAATAGGTGTGTCCCAGTTGATTTGATGTGCTCGTTTTATAGAGGGAGGGAGGAAGACTCATATCATGCTTTAATTTTTTGTCATACAGCCTCGTAGTGTTGGAATGAACTTCGTCTAATTATACCTCATTCGTCCGGTGCTACCTTTGCCCAGTGGATTCATCATTGGTTCTAAATTTGTACGAAGGAGGTCCTTGAATTGTTAGCGATGGTTGCGTGGAGTTTATGGAAAAGTCGAAACACGTGGGTGTGGAAAAAGAGTCGACAATCATCTACGGCTATTGTTGAATGTGCAAAGTCCCATCTCTTAGCATGGAAGAAGGCCAGTAGTAAGAAGTTTCAAGCATCAGAGGAGAAGCCAGCCAAGGAGCAATCTAAATGGCAATGACCTCAGAGGGGTTTCCTAAAATGTAATGTGGATGCATCTGTTATGGCAGCAAGTGGTAGGAGTTCTTTTGGCGCAATTTTTAGGGATGAAATGGGTTTGTTTGTAGCAACATTTAGGAGATATGAAGGCGTCTTCGACCCCAAAGTGGCAGAAGCGATTGGGCTTAGAGAAGTCCGAAGTTGATTAAAGGAGAGATGTGACGGCCCAAGTTCCACAAACCAAACTGGGCCCGCCCACCTGGCCTAGACTTACGTAGACTCCGAGTCAATCCTCGCGACGTTAACGCAAGCCTAGTCAACCTTCCTAACCATATTTCATTATTTATAGTGAGTTATTCAAATTTGTAAGTTATCAAAGTTTATGCGGAAGCGATTTCAACTTAAACAAATATAAACAACTCTACACAAATCAGTGAGGACAACCTAGAGTGTGGAAACCCCGCAAAACATAGTCAACATGTATAATAAACAGAGGAGGGAGTATTCATACCATATACATGTCCCGATGTATCTCGCAAAACACATATACCCCACGTGATAAATATCAATATACGTAAGTAATACAAAACCTACAAAAAATGCAAGGGGAAAGGCCGCTCCAAAGTCCTCAAAGTAGATCTCCCAGTGCTGGCCCCTTTCCCTTACTAGATTGCTGATCTGCACTCAGTCAAACACAAGAATGACGAGCCCAGGTAAGTAACGCCAATAGGATACTAAACATCATTTCGAAATAAATAAATGTCACGGCCCAAATAATTAATACACGTTTAATTCTTTAAGCAGGACCAAATGACCCGTGACGTGGGACCCGCAGCTAGATACGTGTCACTACTGTGGCACGGTGGCCGAGGTAAATGTTATATTTGTGTGTTGTATGCCTAGTGTATTGTATATGTGTAGACTACTAAGTCAATTCTGCGGGTATGCAGATACCGAGATGAGCGGGGACGTGCCTCGTGTTGCGTGTCGACGTGGGCCCGAGGTAGCAGCTCGCAAGGTAAAAAAAATGATACATGTTAGTGGGTTATATGTAGCCACATCTATTTATAGATTATATGGGCCTAAGTTAAAGAAGAAAAACATACACCACTAGATAGGCATCGAGATACACACACTCATCTCTAGCAAGAGTGTCACATATTGGAGTCACTTGAAGAGTGACCAAGGGACAAGTGGTGTGAGCAAGACCACATGATGTGCCTCGAGATACGTATGTGGATTGAGATGTGTGGCTCACATTCAAGCCAACCCAAATCATATATATATATGGGTCAACTTAACCCCAAAGTCTAAGTTTATCTCATTTTGATCTCTCAAAAAGAAGAAAAAAATAGAGAAGAAGAAAAAGAAACCGAGAGAAAAATAGAGAAGAAGAAAAAGAAACCGAGGAGAGGAAGAAGGAGAAAGGAGAAAGGAGAAAGGAGAAAAAAAGAAAGAGAGAGAGAGACCGAGAGCTCGAAGAAGGTGAACGCAAGGTGAGTTGATTTGTCGTTGTCGTTTTTGTCGTCGTTGTTGTTGTGTCGAGTTGGGAAACTCGGACGAACTGCCATGCCAGTTCGTCCGAGATCAAGGAAGGCAGGGGAGTAGTGTCCCCTGCATATAAAACCCAACCTGGGGTTGGGGATGGAAGCCCAACCCCAACCAGATCGAATAAAAAAAAAAGAAAAAAAATTGAAACAGAGCAGACGCTCTGTAAGGTTGAAGAAGAAGGGTGGGTGAACCGGGCCGGTTCGGCTCGAGTGAGCCGAACCCTGTTCGTCCCGGTTCAGGCCCAAAGAAAAAAAGATGGGTTGCGTGAACCGGGCCGGTTCGAAACCGGTTCGGCCCGGTTCAACCCAAACCCATATATTTATAAATAAAAAAAAAAAAGAAAAAGGAAGGAAAATTGGGAAAAATTCCAGAAAAATTAGAAAAAATTCTGAAAAATTATATTTCGACAAAATAAATAGAAATTGATAAATTTCTAAGAAAAATAAAATATTCGAAATTTCTGACGAAACTTTTACGAGGTTTTTACCTCGAAAAGTGCGAAATTGGCAAATTGGTCTAGAATTCGATTTCGACCAATTTCAGAATTTTACATAATTAATATTGAATCTAAATTGATAAATTCTCAAATGTTAGGACCCTAAAGGAGATATTACGGGGTGTTGGGTGCGTACAGTGACGCGACAAAAGAAACTTTCATAATGTATGAATTATAATTTTACGGATAGCTTAGGAATTGTTGTGGTATATAAGTAAACTGAGTGAGACATTTATTTACATTTCATCCCATTTATTTATTCATTCTCAGTTATTTGAACTGAATTTACCTTTGAAATCCATATGCTATGCCTTGTTTATTTCTCATTTTATGATGTTGCTCATAGCATACTCTGTTGTTTATATACTATCATTGATTCCAATTCCTATACGTTGTCATGTTGATTGTTGTGTTTGGAAGTCAGTGATATAGCATGCCATTATGTTAGTTTGTTTATATTGACTCTAATCCTTTGTGCATTAGTATGCAGTTACATCTCTTGGATTTTATTACCGAGTCATTATTGAAAGTGAAAGTGGTTCTTGCGGTTAGGGTCATTTGATGAAAGAAGTTTAGCTTTCATACGGGGGTCACTAGACTTTCCGGGATGTTAGGGAAATTATCCACTACATTGCATGACACACGGGGTAACGTGCCTCGAACGGGGTAACTGGACCTCGGGGTTTGTTGACGCAAGAATAACTTGGGTGAACATGACGAGTTTTAAAACTCAGGTATGTTAGCAAGTATACATTCCGGTAACGACTAATTCACTTGGAATAGAAAAGGCGTAATCGTAAGTACGACCTTTTGACATTATGATCTAGAGCTCAATTTGTAATGAAATGATATAGAGCAGAGCTCAAATTGTAGTGGAAAGGCTGATGTGACGTAGCTCACGATCGACCGCCTAATCCATTACTACTTAGCCTTGAGTCAGTTTCATATTTGGTTAACTTAAATATCTCTTTGCATGATGTTTCTTTCAGCATAGTTGCTAATTAAATTATGTCATTTGATACTTGTTGCCTATTTGGGAATGTGGATCAATGTCTCTCCGTATTACTTAAATAATTTCATGTACTCACCGTCTAGTTTGTGACGGTGGGTGCAGATCATTCGAGTAGCAGATCGAGCAAGAAGAAGATTGGCGACTACCTCTGAGCCGGTGGAGGACTGCTACGACATATTTTTGTACGTTTTATATTCTTTTGTATTACATTTTCTATGTATATGATATTTTTCCTTTTGGGTTGAGTGATATGAATATATGACTAGACACATGTTGTATATATCACCACTTTTGTTTATATATGCATGTGCTCTCTATTTCCTGGTTTTTCCACAATAGGTTAGGCCTTAGGATCTAATTTCCATCAGGAACGAAATAAGACTTCCACTGAATAAATTGTTAGTTTGAAAAATCTAAATTAACTCTGCTTTATAGACAACCATAGGTTAGTCAGTAGAACTAGCTAGTTACGTGTAGGTGGTATCATAATAGGTAGGTGTTTAGGTATTTAAATAAGGCTGACTAGTTCCTTGTTAGGTCTTATATGGGATATTAGGACTTAATTAGGGATTAGGCCGGGTGGTGCCCTTATTTGGAGAAGGGGTCGCCACAATAAATAAATCCATATTCATGCAGATAACAAGAAAGATATAAGGACGCATGAATAAATAAATGACTGTAAATAAATTTAAAGCGATCGATACGTGAGTGTCCAAAGATGCAAACAGAAAGGCGCAAGTAGTCATTGAGTCTTGGCATAACACCAAGACTCGGGTTCTAGGACTCGGTACACTCACAAGTCCTAAACCCACGAGATAGTGAGACTTCCTGGAACAACCACGCTAAGAACTCACACCCCGTCAAAATCAGTATCCAGTGCAGTGCATCCCGAGGTCATGACTCTGGTATGTTACCTCAGCCAGCCACTCCTTCCAAGGATCACCGTTGACTCACTTGCCCTTGGACAACTCTATTACAATTAGAATGGAATTTCCAAATATAGATATCAAAGTAATGAACAACAATATTCAATAGCTTAAAATGAGATTACCGTACAATTTCCTACCTGGTTTACTTACCTCGATCCATACGTTTATTCCTAACCTATCCGGCCCCCGAACACTCCAAAACGCGTTCTCGGACCTCTGTATCTCTTCCTTAGATTTCCTGATATCATTTAGTATCAATTCAAGTCCAATATCCTTAGTTTAGAACTCTTAAACCATACAAATACTGCGACCAAAGTACGCTCGAGAGCTATTTCTAAAAATAATACTTTGTAATAATTTCAAAGTATTATCAACTAGCCCACTAGAGTTACAGTTTTAACTCTGAAAACCTCATATTTTTTTATGACAACCAAGAAGGAACTTGTAGTACTCAAGACGTACTTTCCATAAACTCTAAGAATACTCAAATCGGATCACAAATGGAGAAGTTACAAATTTTCTAATATAATATGTGAACTTGACAAACTTTATTTATTTTCAACTAGAAAATGTCTCCAAATCAATATTTTCGCAATTAAATCATCAAAACTCAGTAATAAATGCCACGAAACCACTCGATACCAACACCAAAATATTTCTACGGCTCGTGGAATCAAATTGTATCAAAATTAATAATTAATTCATCCGGAAACCCAATATAAATCAATATCAACTATAAAAACATCTCCAAAACAGTTATCAATTTAATTGAATTAGTTCAAATCATCAAAACCCTAGCCCACGTCGATGGAATTTATCCCGATTTGACGCAAATCAATCTAATATACCAATTAACAACAATTCCTACCAATTTTTATCGCAACCCCGCGAAAGAAATCAAAAAATCATGATAATTCAAATTGAATTGAGGAAAATGCCTTGCATTAAGAATTTACCAAATTACGGGCTGAATACCTCGTTTATGCCGCAGAAACTTAGCTCGAATTGACCGTATTGCGATCCTCTACAATTTTGTGGAAAGAAACTAGACGAAAATCTGATGTCGGGAGCTCCGCAAGCAAAAACCCTAATCGAGGGGTTTAGGGAAAAAAAAAAACTTTTAACATTCCGTTGAAAGCAAAATCGATTGATTTTGATTTTGTTTTTTATATATATATTTATATATAAACCCTCAGTTGCTTATCAGAAGCTTAATTTCTTTTTATTTATTAATTCTCGAAAGTCCTATTTTGACGTGTTTTGGCTTCCAAAACTCGTTTTCGATCCGATTTTTCACCGAATTGATCCAAACTCTCGACAAAACAGACCATCTTCATAAAACGTCCATAATAATGATTTTGGTCACACCAAAGCCCCAAAATAATAACTTTGTCCATGACATATCCAACTCTCACAAACCAATTCTCTTGCCATATTTAACCAATCTTACATCAAATTAAACCCAATCTTAACCTCGACTACTGCCTACTAACACAAAACTCGAGGTAAGATCTTACCTACACATTTTTGAAATTAATTATTTTAAATTGTTCAATCTTTTGTATAATAAGTAATACAAGCATCACAAAAAATAGCATACCTCGGTGTCTACGCCCGAGATTTGGACATACGGATCGCGACGAATGGATCCCACATACGACCCTGACATGGCACGTGGCACGAATTAGATTTTAGGGTCGTTACAGTCTTCCCAACTAATTAGAATTTGGTCCTCGAAATTGAAGAAATTCTTAAAGGAAGTTTTTTTTTTTTTTTTTTTTTTTTGTAAAGGCCCAAGGTCATACCCTACTCTGAGTTGGGCTCCTCCGAGACCTCCAGGTAGGGTGTGTGACGGCCCCAATTTCCCATAAAATTGGGCCCCGCCCGGCCTAATTTGACTGCTTTTGATATTGTGAAATGTTGTGTATATGTCCTACTGGATTTACTTACCTGGGCTCGTCAATTTCGTGTTTGACTGAGTGCAGAGCCGCAGAGACGAGTGGCAGGGGGAAAGCTCCATAGCTAGGTGATTAGTTTGTATATCTTTTATTTACTCTCCTCTGATGATATTTACTGGGTTCCACAATTAGGTTGCCTAACTCCCTGATATTTTTGTTGAGTTATTTAATGTATTAGTTGCTTCCGCTAAATTTTTAATACTGTATAAGTCCCTAGCTGGTTTACTTACCTCGAGAAATCGCGAACCTTAAAACGTCTCGTTCGCGTCTCGATTTGCGCACCCGACACCCGACTCCTATGTGTCCATTTAGACATTTTAGGCCTATTTTACTTCAAATCATTCAAATCACAACTCAGTTTGGTGAAATAAACATCACCTCCATCGCGTCGTCGCGATGTCGACGAAATCGCGCATCCGACAAGTCGACAACGCGCTGCCGCTCGCCGGCGGCTGGCGCGCGCTCGCATAACGACGTCCCTCGCCGCTGTCGCGGCTGGCTGGAGCACTCGCATCCGCTCTCGATCCGCTCGTCCGCGAGCCGCAGCTTGCGCGCCACACCGCCGCTCTTCTTGGGACGCTGTCGTTCGCGCCGTGCCAATCGGCCGCGTCTTCGCACTGCCCTGCTCTTGCCGACCGCCGCGTCTCACCGCCGATCTCGCGTCGTCTTTGGAGGGTCGCCGGAATCGCTATGTCGTCGTCCCCACGCGCGCGACCACCGCTGCGCGACCCTACCTCTGTTCGCCTTGCGCGATCACCGCCACCCCCCTTCGCTGCTGGTCGCGCGCTCTCGCACCGCGCCACCTCCGGCGCGGAGCCGCCGTCCGATCGCCGCTCCTCGCCTTCCGCGAGCTCCGGCGCTCTCACTGCTCGCCGGATCTCTCTCTCTCTAGCTTTCTCTCTCTTTCTATCTCCTCGCCTCACGATCTCTCTCTCTTTTGATCTTATCCTCTAACTTCGGAGTCTCCACCCGAGATTCGGACATACGCATTTCGACGAGTGGATCCCACATACGACCCTGACCTGACACGTGACACAAGTCAAATATTCGGGTCGTTACAGTGTGGGACTCAACTACCCACACCACTTATGTCCTCCCTCGAATATATGTCAGGGCAACATCCTCGAAACATATATTGGGAACAGTCTTTCGCCTCTCTAGACTAGACCAAGCGCCCTGAGGTTTAAGTATGCATGTTTGGCGAGTTTGGTACCATCGAGCTGGTCCATCGTACTCACAAAAATGAAAAATATTATTCCCATGATCCGTCGTCTCTAACACACACATCCTCAGTATATCCGCGAGAATCTGAATCAGTCTCTTTGACTGTTCGTCAGTCTCTCTAGTCTAGTGGATTTCAAGCCCAACTCATCGACCAAGCGATCGGAAATAAAAGATATCGTAGAACCAAAATATAATATAATGTACATAAAACGACTGCAAATATAAAGCATAACATACCCTCTATCAGGTTACGGGTAGATCTGATCTGGCGCGGCAACAACATGAACCTGCTTCTGGCTCTGCCGTGGTTGCTCTCTACTTAGTCATGGACACGAACTGACAAAATGACATGGCTGTCCACACTCCCAACATGTACGTTGAGATCCTGATCCAGATGAAACACTATGTCCCCGTCCATACCTTTACCCACGACCACCGCCTCTGCTCTCTCGCCATTGCCACTACCACGCCCTAAGTCCTCGATCATCGCTATCGCGAGGACACGACGGTGTCGGGCTTTGTTGTGGTGTGCTAACATAACTCCGTACTGGAGTAGATGGTATTAGCGCAGTACGCGCTTTATATGGTGGAGATGCAACAGATCCTACACTCGGAGCTCGATCTCTCCACTGTCTAGGTCCCTTCCTTCTCCCGTCATCTCCAGGTCTGACTTCTAACTGTGATGGTGGTGGAGCCGCAACTACTGCACCGGTGTGCATGCTCAAAAAGGTCTCACTGGCCATACTCCTTTCGTAGGCCTCCTCTAAAGTTCCTGGAGCTTTGGTCACCACCATAGACCCGATCTCACTCAACAGGCCATTCATGAAGTAGTAGGCACAGTCAGTGTCCGTATCAGCGATGCCTTCGGCATAGTCCATCAACCGCAAATATCGGCCCATATATTGCATCACTGTCTCATCCATCGTCTGTCGGATGTTCTGAAACTCGGTCTTCTTCATGTTCCTGACCGAATGAGGGAAATACTTTTGGTTAAACCTTTCCTTGAACTCAGCCTATTCCTTGGGCTTCCCCTTCGTAGCCACCATGCTACGCCATCATACATCGGCCTCCCCGAACAACAAGGCTGATGAGATGCTCGGCGTCATATGCTCTGGTGTGGCCAAGATGTCAAAAATATTCTCGTGACTCCGCATAAACTTCTTTACTGCTCCGAGATCCGTACCACCGTGAAACTTCTCCGGGTGATGCCTCTGAAACTCGCGAGACTGCCTTGACTCAGCCGTCGCCTGAGTACTTGCATCAGTGTGCGTACTCGGCGTACCCTCTGTTGGTGTATCAAGTGTCGGTGGTACTCTCTCAACCTGAACCTGAACTCCCTCATCAGTCACAGGTTTAGTTGACGCTGTAGGAGTCGTAACAGTGGCATGTAATGTCGGTGCACTCCCGCCCTGAGTGACTAGTGTTGCAGATGTAAAAGGTGATGGTGTAGCCTGTGCACTCAACAATCGGAGAATCTCCTGAAGTTGTTGGCCATGTGAGGTGACCAGCTAGCACATCTCATCTAAGCGCTCCCGAACGTCAACCGGACCGGTATCGTTGATCTCGGGCTGATCGGCCATCGCAATCTCCAAAGAATGCGATTTCTCGATCATGATATAGCTATCGATAGTAATAATATACAACACATCAAATAACTCATATAGTCCAATTTTAATTTCCCCAACTCTCTTCACTTCCCAACTTAGACTTAAGTCAAGATCACAGGGTTCCACTCTAAGTTCCAACCTTATCATAACTCTATTATTGATTTGTGTCTTATGTTGGTTATGGGTTGTTCTTGAGTTAGGCGTAAACCGGGCTCTAAGACCAACTGTGGTGGCCCTAGTTCTACAACTAGGCCCCGCCCGGCTTAGACTTACGTGGACCCCGAGTCAATCCTCATGACGTTAACGGAAGCCAAGTCAGCCTTCATAACCATATTTCATTATTTATAGTGAGTTATTCAAATTTGTAAGTTATCAAAGTTTATGCGGAAGCGATTTCAACTTAAACAAATCAAAACAACTTTACACAAATCAGTCAGGACAACCTAGAGTGTGGAAATCCCACAAAACATAGTCAACATGTATAATAAACAGAGGAAGGAGTATTCATACCATATACATGTCCCAATGTATCTCGTAAAACCCATATACCCCATGTGATAAAAATCAATATAGGTAAGTAATACGAAACCTACGAAAAATGCAAGGGGAAAGGCCGTTTCAAAGTCCTCAAAGTAGATTTCCCAAAGCTGGCCTCTTTTCCTTACTAGATTGCGGATCAGCACTCAGTCAAACACAAGAACGACGAGCCCAGGTAAGTAATTCCAGTAGGATACTAAACAACATTTCGAAATAAATAAATCAGTCCATATTCATGCAGATAACAAGAAATATATAAGGACGCATGAATAAATAAAAGACTGTAAATAAATTTAAAGCAATCGATACATGAGTGTCCAAAGATGCAAACAGAAAGGCGCAAGTAGTCCCGACTAATAAGTCGTTGAGTCTTGGCAAAACACCAAGACTCGAGTTCTAGGACTCGGTACACTCACAAGTCCTAAACCCACGAGATAATGAGACTTCCTGGAACAACCACGCTAAGAACTCACACCCCGTCAAAATTAGTATCCAGTGCAGTGCATCCCGAGGTCATGACTCTGGTATGTTACCTCAGCCAGCCACTCCTTCCAAGGATCACCGTTGACTCACTTGCCCTCGGACAACTCAATTACAATTAGAATGGAATTTCCAAGGATAGATATCAAAGTAATGAACAACAATATTCAATAGCTTAAAATGAAATTACTGTACAATTTCCTAGCTGGTTTACTTACCTCGATCCATACGCTTATTCATAACCTATCCGACCTCCCAACACTCCAAAACGCGTTCTCGAACCTCCGTATCTCTTCCTTAGATTTCCTGATATCATTTAGTATCAATTCAAGTCCAATATCCTTAGTTTAGAACTCTTAAACCATACAAATACTGCGACAAAGTACGCTCGAGAGCTATTTCTAAAAATAATACTTTATAATAATTTCAAAGTATTATCAACTAGCCCACTAGAGTTACGGTTTTAACTCTGAAAACCTCATATTTTTTATGACAACCAAGAAGGAACTTGTAGTACTCAAGACGTACTTTCCATAAACTCCAAGAATACTCAAATCGGATCACAAATGGAGAAGTTACAAATTTTCTAATATAATATGTGAACTTGACAAACTTTATTTATTTTCAACTAGAAAATGTCTCCAAATCAATATTTTCGCAATTAAATTCTCAAAACTCAGTAATAAATGCCACGAAACCACTCGATACCAACACCAAAATATTTCTACGGCTCGTGGAGTCAAATTGTATCAAAATTAATAATTAATTCATCCGGAAACCCAATATAAATCAATATCAACTATAAAAACATCTCCAAAACAGTTATCAATTTAATTGCATTAGTTCAAATCATCGAAACCCTAGCCCACGTCGGTGGAATTTATCCCAATTTGACGCAAATCAATCCAATATACCAATTAACAATAATTCCTACTAATTTCTATCGCAACCCCGCGAAAGAAATAAAAAAATCATGATAATTCAAATTGAATTGAGGAAAATGCCCTGCATTAAGAATTTACCAAATTACGGGCTGAATACCTCGTTTCTGTCGCGGACACTTAGTTCGAATTGACCGTCTTGCAATCCTCTACGATTTTGCAGAAAAAAAACAAGACGAAAATTGGATGTCGGGAGCTCCGCGAGTGAAAACCCTAATCGAGTGGTTTAGGAAAAAAAAATTTCAATGTTATGTTGAAAGCAAAATCGATTGATTTTGATTTTGTTTTATATATATATATTTATATATAAACCCTCAGCTGCTTGTCAGCAGCTTAATTTCTTTCTTTTTTTATTAATTTTTGAAAGTCCTATTTTGACGTGTTTTGGCTTCCAGAACTCGTTTTCGATCCGATTTTTCATCAAATTGAGTCAAACTCTCGACAAAACAAACCATCTTCATAAAACGTTCATAATAATGATTTTGGTCACACCAAAGCCCCCAAAATAATAACTTTGTCCATGATATATCCAACTCTCACAAACCAATTCTCTTGCCATATTTAACCATTCTTACACCAAATTAAACCCAATCTCAACATCGACTACTGCCAACTTACACAAAACTCGAGGTAAGATCTTACCTACACATTTCCGAAATTAATTATTTTAAATTGTTCAATCTTTTGTATAATAAATAATACAAGTATCATACAAAAATAACATACCTCGGTGTCTACACCCGAGATTTGGACATACGGATCACGACGAGTGAATCCCACATACGACCCTGACATGGCACGTGGCACAAATTAGATTTTAGTCATTACAAGATAGGCTGTCAACATGTGGAAATCGAGTTGGATGCAAAGGCAGTTGTATATGCAATGCAACACTGTCTGATAGATAATTCATATTTCGGAGTTGTAATTAAGGATTGTATCGAGTGACTAAAAGACATGAGGTCCTATTTAGTGTGTTTTACTCATAGATCAGTGAATGTAGTGACCTATATCATAGCGAGGGAAGCTCATTCTTGTGTCTAGTCGGAAAGAATGGTGTGATGTACCTTCTTTCATCTCTAGTGTTCTTTTCATTGATTTGGAATAAAACAGAAAGTATGTAACTTCATAAAAAGTAACAATGGAATAAAACAGAAAGTATGTTACTTCATAAAAAGTAACAAGCGGATAACCCAAATAGTTCGCTCACTTTTGGTTTATCTTACATAACAAGAGAATCTAGGCTAAATTGAACATGCTCATTATCTTGATTGTCTAGGGTTAGTGATTCCATTAAGTTGAATGCGATAAATGCGTTGAATACTAGTGTGCTCTACCTAGGTTCACATGTTTGTTAGGGAGTCTTTACCGAAATTAAGGAATCAAGGAGTATCAGCGCTCATACAATCTCTGTAGCTAGCCAAGAAGAATGAATTCGGACTACCTTTTTGTGTGAAAATTAACGACCATTACATATGAATTTTGAGTCGAACTAGTGAACCCCCAATTGCCTAAGTTAGTTTCCTTTATTGAATTCATTTCGTCGTTTACACTCGCTTGTTGATTGTTCTGTTGTTTGTATTTAATTGCTTGCATTAGCTTTAGTTTCACTCATCACTCCTTGAAATCGATTTTTTCTTGTTTTTTTTTTTACTTAAGTAATCCAATTCCCTGAGGTTGACTCCTTTTGCTTACCACTACTACAAATTAATGTAATAATTGGTAACCTAATAAAGGGTTATATTTATTCTTAACACTTGTGGCAAGCATCAGCTGTTGACAAATTTGTTGTCAAAAGATGTTAAACACGTAATTAATACATAACTAAATAACATTTAAAAAATAACAAAAAAATTTATAATACATTTTATTAATCTTATGTTATTTAATAGGTTATTTCATGTGAGTTTTCAAGATTAATAATATACTATAAAATGTTGATTATATATTGATTAAGTTTTAAGATCGTAGGTAGCTTTTAATATTTAAAGTGTCATAAAATATATGTTTTTTTTAGTGATTTGTTGGATGTCTTGACGCTTAATTAGTTATTCATGTCACGTTCCATATTGTTGACTTACATATGAATATTGCTTGACATACCATATATCTTGAAATTGAATTCATTTACTTCATATATATAAATGAATGTGAAACAATTGGTATGCATGTAAGTTGGATTTATGCTTTAAACTTGTTACATTGCATATTCATGTTATTGATTATGTCATGCATTCATGCTACCATGCTATTGTTGATTATCATAAAATCTATAAAAATACTATTAAGATCAAAAACTTTACATGTGAAACGGTGTGTTTGTGCCTTAATCCACTTGGCTACATCCGCCCTTATACTTTACCTTACCTTTAAAAACATTCAATTTCTATTATGAATGATGAATTAGTATTTCATTCGGCTTTTTACATGTTTCAATTAAGTCTTTTCTTTATTAACTTACTCGTCTCTTTATAATATACTTAAGTAAGGATATTTTACTTAATCAAAAATGATAATCTTTTGTTTTCTTTATATTAATTTCATTTTTACTAAACTAGAAAAAAAGAACAATAATAAAATAATAAAAGAACTTTGAACTTTAGGAATAATGTAATTCCTTAAAACCATTTAAGAGATCTCATATTCTTAAGGGTATGAACACGTATCACTACGGATAGGAAAGTGACTCGAAACATTTAGCCTGCGAGGAGACCACTACGGGAAGCTGTTGAACATTTTCAAAATAAATGTTTAATCCCAAATTGGTTAGGAACTTCAAGTTTAAAGAGTATATATGTACTCTTGCACCATAGTGTGTGTAAAATAAAATACAAGTGCTATGCAAAGTGAGCCACACGCGCGCGCGCATGCGCGGCGCATATGGCGCATTTGGCACGTGGCACGTGCGTGTGTGTCTATATGTGTGCAAGCTAACCATGGGTAAAACTTTTTACCACCATTTTCGAGCAGTTAGTAGAGTGGGTGAGTGGGTGCGGTTGAAACTGCTCTCCATTAAGGAATTCTCGCTCCACTACTCCATTGCATCAATGCTTGGCTGCTCCATTACTTCATTGCATCAATGTTTGATCGTTCCACTTCTCCAATTGGTCATGACCAAAGTGCTCTATAAGAGGAGAGATTTGAGAAGGAAGAAATCATCTCGAAATTCACCAAAGCAATTGCTCTTGTTTTCATCTTTCACTACCGCAAGTGAAAGTTGGGTTTTACTTCATCGTATCCTTTAGGATATTTGCTGACTCTTGCAGTATAGAGAGCAAAATTTCCTTTAGGAAAGTGGCAGTGTTACACGCTTTGAAGTCATTGCAAGTCCCTCTCGTTATAACAATCTAAAGGAAATTTTTTTTGTCGTTGCAATTGCTTCAATCAAAGAAGCGTCGGCTAACATTATGAAGTGGATCGCTTTGATGGAGGTGATTTTCGAGGTGGCGAAGCGAGTGCATTTCTTGCTGGTGGCGCTTCATCTGGTGTATGTTCTAGATACACCGAAACCTATGGAGTCCGATGATGAAACTGTCGAGCAGATCAGGAAGAGGCAGAAATGGGAGACAGATGACCACACCTGCAGAGGTCATATTCTGAACGCCATGAAGGACTCACTGTTCGACCTCTACCTATGACGTCCCCTCGCAAGGAGCTGTGGGAGAAATTGGAGGCAAGGTACCATAAGGAGGATGCGACAAGTAAGAAATTCCTTATATCAAAGTTTATTAATTTTAAAATGGTTGATGAAAGGTTTGTCATGGAACAGTTTCGTGAAGTTGAGAGGATTAGAAATAATTTCTCTCAACACAATCTTGTCATGGATGAAACAATTGTTGTGTCTTCTATTATTGATAAAGCGCCCCATCTGGAAGGAGTTCAAACGAACTCTTAAGCATAAAAAAGATGACATATCTCTTGATGAACTCGCTAACCATCTTCGTGTAGAAGAGGATTGTCGCATGCGGGAAAATGAAAAAGAGCGAGAATGCTCGGGAGATTTCAAAGGTGCATGTGATGGAGCGACTAAGTTCAAAAAGCCCTTCCTGAACAGGCCTAACAAGCCTGGTGGCTTCAAAAAGCCTGCTGGTTCGGGAAAACCGAACAACCAAAATCAGAATCAAAAGAAGCAGAAAGTCACTTGTTGGTTCTGCGGGAAAGATGGCCACCTCAAGTCCGAATGTTATCATTGGAAGAGGAAGCAAGGAAAAAATCATGCTTCCTCTAGCGCTGCCAAAGGTGCAGGTAACGACAATGATGATCTCATTGCTATGATATCTGAAATCAACGTCGTTGAAAATGATATGGCTTGGTGGGTAGATTCTGGTGCTACTCGACATGTCTGCAAGAACAAGAGGTTCTTCAAAACCATGGAGGCAGTAGATGAAAATACTGTCTTGTACATGGGAAATGATGCTACTGTCCCTGTTAAAGGCATAGGTAGTGTTGATCTGAAGTTTACTTCTGGCAAAGTTGTAACACTCACTAACGTGTATTATGCACCAGAAGTGAGGAAGAATCTTGTGTCGGGTGGTCTGTTGAATAAGTTTGGATTTAGGCTTGTCTTTGAGGCTGACAAGTTTGTACTCTCCAAGGGAGGGGTATTTGTAGGGAAGGGGTATGCTTATGAGGGCATGTTTAAGCTCAATGTAATCGCTTTATCTAATAAGAATGTTGTTTCTGAGTATCTTGTGGAGTCTCCTTCATTTTTATGGCATCATAGATTAGGACATGTTCATTTCGAGAAAATTATATGATATGGTCAATCTGGAATTTCGCCTTATTTTGATAAATATGAAGGAAATTGCAATACATGCATGAAAACAAAAATAACTAGAAATCTATTTCCTAATGTTGAAAGAAATTCAAAGTTGCTAGACTTGATACATTCGACGTCGTGACATACATAGTACACCATCAATAGGAGGCAATAAATATTTTATAACATTTATTGATGATTATAGCAAGTTTTGTTATGTTTATTTGTTGCATTCCAAAGATGAGGCAATGGTTAAGTTTCGGGCCTATAAGGCAGAAACTGAATTGCAATGTGAGACCTTTATAAAATGTTTAAGGTCTGATAGGGGAGGAGAGTACTATGATCCAAAGTACTTTGAATCCACTGGAATAGTCCATGAGACTACTTCCCCTTACACACCACAACAAAATGGTGTGGCTGAGCGTAAAAATCGTGTTTTAACCGAAATGGTTAATGTTATGCTATCAAACTCTGGTTTGAGTAGTGGTTTTTGGGGAGAGGCATTGCTGACTGCATGCCATATTTTGAACAGAATTCCACAAAAGAGGAATAAAGTCACCCCATATGAGCTTTGGAATAAGCGAAAACCAAATCTTAATTATTTAAGAGTTTGGGGTAGTAGAGCAGTAGTAAGAGTACCTGAACCCAAAAAGAGAAAATTGGGTGAAAAGGGAGTGAAATGCATATTTGTTGGATATGCACAACACAACAAGGCATATAGGTTCATGGTAATTGAGCCTAATAATTCGATTTCAGTAAACACTGTAATTGAATCAAGGGATGCAATCTTTGACGAGACAAGATTTAAATCTGTCACCAAAAGTATTCCTGAAGAAAACCAAAAAGGAAGGAAGTCATAGAAATTGAAAATGACAAAGAATTAGTAGAAGTTCCTGAACTTCGAAGGAGCAAACGAGCTCGGAAAATTAAGTCATTTGGTTCTGATTTCTATACATTCCTAGTTGAAGGAAGCAGAGAAACAGTAACTAGACAAATTCCGTATTGTTTTAATACGGAAGCTGATCCTCAAACAGTAGAGGAGGCAATGAAAGAAAGGGATGCAGCTTTCTGGAAAGAGGCGTTAAATGATGAGATGGATTCAATAATGGAAAATAACACTTGGGAGCTAGTTGATCTACCTCCTGGGTGTAAACCCATTAAATGCAAATTTCTCTTCAAAAGGAAAAGAAGAGTTGATGGATCCATTGAAAAACACAAAGTGAGACTGGTTGCTAAGGGTTTCACCCAAAAGCATGGAATAGACTATTTCGATACCTATTCACCAGTAGCTAGAATTGCTACTATCAGATTGCTTATTGCAATTGCAGCTATAAACAAGCTGGTCATCCACCAAATGGACGTTAAAACAGCGTTCCTAAATGGAGAATTGGATGAGGAAATATACATAGAACAACTGAAGGGTTTATAATGCCGGTCATGAGAATAAAGTGTGCAGATTGCGGAAATCATTGTATGGTTTAAAGCAAGCACCAAAACATGGCACCAAAAATTTGACCAGGTTGTACTTGCTTTTGAATTCAAAATAAATGAATCGATAAATGCGCATATAGCAAGTTTGATGAAGAGGGCAATGGTGTCATTATCTGTCTTTACGTAGATGACATGCTGATTTTTGGAACTGACTTGGAACAAGTTCAGTTGACCAAAAGGTTTCTTTCAAGCCAGTTTGAAATGAAAGATATGGGGCAAGCTGATGTCATACTCGGAATTCAGATTGTAAGAGATGAGGGGAGTATTACTCTAACTCAATCTCATTATATTGAGAAAATTCTCAATAGATTCAATCACTTGAATTGTGCCCCTGTTTCTACCCCACTAGATTCAAGTATTGAGCTAGTGAAAAATACAGGCAATCCAGTTTCACAACTGGAGTATTCTAGATTAATTGGATGCTTAATGTATGCAATGACATGCACTAGGCCGGATATTGCCTTGGCAGTAGGCAAGTTGAGTAGATTTACAATTAATCCAAGCGAGTTGCATTGGTTTGCAATTCGAAAAGTTTTGAAATATCTGAAGAAAACAATTAACTATGGTTTATGCTATAGTGGATATCCTTCGGTCTTAGAAGGATTTTCAGATGCAAGTTGGATTGTGAAAGATCAAAATCATGCATCCACAAGTGGGTGGATTTTCACACTTGCTGGAGGTGCAATCTCGTGGGCTTCAAAGAATCAAACTTTAATGGTGGTTCTACCATGGAATCGAGTTTATTGCATTGGCCTCGCCTTCAAAAGAAGCTGAATGGCTACGTGAATTATTACACGAGATACCATTGTGGCCTAAACCGGTAGCTCCAATCTCTATCCTTTGTGATAGTCGGGCCACATTGGCAAGGGCTTATAGCCAAATGTACAACGGTAAGTCCGGACATATTGGGTGAGACATAGTTGTGTCGAGAGAATTGATAACAATAGGAGTTATCACGATTGACTATGTGAAATCTAGTCAAAACTTGGCGAGATCCCCTTACTAAAGGATTGCCAAGAGACTTGGTGAATAAAACATCAAGAGGGATGGGTCTCAAGCCCATAAATTACAGGTCACCAATAGTGGAAATTCAACTCGACGCCTAACATTACGTTAAGTCTTGAGTTTAATGCGATCAATTTCATTATAAGAGTGATTGTGAGCACTAAGTTTTTATAACCATCCCAAGGTTGTTAGTGTTCGGTACTGCATGTAAAGAGAGGAGGTTGAGATGATCTCTTAATAGTCTTCTAAAAGTACTTAAATTGCGGGGGTACTAGAATGGAGACTACCTATGTGGATGTGAAGTGCGGCCGCTTCAAGGAGTTCAAGGGCTTGGCTCCAAAGACATTCACAAGAAGATACGGGACACAAGGCCAATGTTGAATGTGTCAAGATATTTATGGTTTTTTCTTTGGTGTAAGTTATATGCGTGATATGTTTATGCTACATATCGAATAGAATCATTGGTTCAAAGTTTATCTACCATGTAATTTCGATATGATGTAATGAACTTTTCACAAGTTAGTGGTTCAAATCGCAAGATACCATTAGTTATGCATATAATGTTTGAGATTTCGTGGATTGAATAATCGATTATTTTGAAAATGGCGGGGGATTGTTGAACATTTTCAAAATAAATGTTTAATCCCACATTGGTTAGGAACTTCAAGTTTAAAGAGTATATATGTACTCTTGCACCATAGTGTGTGTAAAATAAAATACAAGTGCTATGCAAAGTGAGCCACACGCACGCGCGCGTTGCGTACGCATATGGCGCATTTTAGGCGCACTTAGCACTTGGCACTTGGCACTTGGCACTTGGCACTTGGCACTTGGCACTTGGCAAATGGGTAGTTAGTAGAGTGGGTGAGAGGGTGCAATTGAAAGCGCTCTCCATTAAGGAATTATCGCTCCATTACTCCATTGCATCAATGTTTGTTGCTCCATTACTCATTGCATCAATGCTTGATCGTTCCACTTCTCCATGGTCATGACCAGTGCTCTATAAGAGGAGAGATTTGAGAAGGAAGAAATCATCTCGAAATTCACCAAAGCAATTGCTCTTGTTTTCATCTTTCACTACGCAAGTGAAAGTTGGGTTTTACTTCATCGTATCCTTTAGGATATTTGCGACTCTTGCAAAGTATAGAGAGCAAAATTAGTAAAACCCAACTTTCACTTGCGTAGTGAAAGATGCAAACAAGAGCAATTCTTTGGTGAATTTCGAGATGATTTCTTCCTTCTCAAATCTCTCCTCTTATAGAGCTAATCGGTCATGACAAGTTGGAGAAGTGGAACAGTCAAGCATTGATGCAATGGAGTAATGGAGCAGCCAACATTGATGCAATGGAGTAGTGGAGCAGTAATTCCTTAATGGAGAGCAGTTTCAACTGCACCCACTCAGCCACTCTACTAACTACCCATTTAATCTCGAAAATGGTAAAAATTAATGGTAAAAAGTTTTACCCACGGTTAGCTTGCACACATATAGACACGCACGCAAGTGCCAAGTGCCAAGTGCCAAGTGCTAAGTGCGCCATATGCGCCGCGCCGCGCGCGTGTGGCTCACTTTGCATAGCACTTGTATTTTATTTTACACACACTATGGTGCAAGAGTACATATATACTCTTTAAACTTGAAGTTCCTAACCAATGTGGGATTAAACATTTATTTTGAAAATGTTCAACAAGTGGCGTGTTACACGCTTTGAAGTCATTGCAAGTCCCTCTCGTTATAACGGGAACACGGAGATGATTTCCTTCCAAGTGGATCAACTAAAACAAAATATTATTTAAAACACCTAATGTTCGTACAAGTGTCTGTGTCTTATGCTTTTATTTAGATGAATGTTGTAAAAAATTTGGAGGACTACTGGGCTCTTTAAGCTCACCCTATTTAACACATTTTAGGTACAAATTAAACCTACAAATCTAGCTTTGAAGGAGCGTTGAATACATTCTACAGTTAAGCACGTACAATCTTAATAAAATGCTTATATCTCGATTTCTTAAGATTCAAGATTACTTTGTTAATGACATTTTGCTTACAACATTGATTTGTAAGAACTTTTGAAATACTTACAAGATAATTAATGCTTATATCTCCATGAGAGTGAATCCAAGGGGATAGTCGTAAATCATGATAATTAATGCCCTATTTGTGAATCATTTAAAACATGATTTTTTTAGGTCATGGCTATTCGGACCCTATGTTTTGCTCCATTTACCCCATTACTTCACTGTACCCTATTTTTGAATTTTTTTTCTGCTTTTACCCTACTTTTTTTTTATAAATTATTCTAAAACTATCCCTCACCCTCAACGAATGTTTACCTCATCTCTTACCCTCATCCCAACACCCCTCAATTCTCTATATTTCTCAATTTTAGTCAATGTAGAGCATTTGTACTAGGTCATCAAGTGTCGTGTTCAAGAAGTGAAGAAGTGTCGCATGTGAGGTTTGGCCGACTCCGACCGATAATGCGAAGTGAACTCGATTTTAATTGGTGACGGAGGGATCCAGTCGAGGCCTCTAAAGAGGTGTCGGCCACGTGTGACCGACACCTCTTCAAAGATGTCGGCCTTGTGTGGCCGACAACCGCGGGTAACAAGAACGAATAAAAAAATTTCAAAACTCCTTAAAAATACATGATAATGACCAAAAAATAGTGAGTTTTGCTCGAAATCGCTTGATATTTTCGATTCCATCGAGACTTTGTACCAAAATGCAAGATTTAACCTTCAAATCGAAGCCCTAAACCTAACAAAAAATCACAAACAATACCGACTCAAAAAGTAAAAAACCCAAAAAAAAAAAAAAACCTCGAAATCGACATGAAAGAAATATGGAATGCACCTACGATGTCGAATCGATGTGGTTTTGCTCGGATTTTGTTGGATTTGGGTTGTTGGTGAGAACGTGATTGGAGAAAGGGATGGCTGAGGTATGCGTGAATGAGGTATAGGTGAGTAAAAAACTCTTTTATATGGTGGGGTAGATAGGTCATTTCACTAAGGGTTGGAAAAAATTTAAAAATGAGGTAAAAAGAGCAAAAAGTGGGGTCCTAATAGCTTGGGCCTTTTTTTTTATTAAGTTCATCATGACTTCAAAGAGGTCTTTACTAAATGGATTTAAAATGATTATTTCCACTACATTTGAGAACTTGAAACATGAGTTTGTAAGCCTTTTAAATGTCGTAGTTGGTAAGGCTTTTGTGAATAGATCAGCAAGATTATCACTCGATCGGATTTGCTTGACATCAATTTCACCATTCTTCTGAAGCTCATGCGCATAAAAGAATTTTGGTGAAATATGTTTTGTTCTGTCCCCTTTTATGAATCCTTTACTTAATTGTGCAATACATCTTTGCGTTATCTTCATATAATATGGTTGGAGAATCTTTTATTGAAGGCAATCCACATGATTCTTGAATATGTTCAATCATATTTCTCAACCATACACATTCACGACTTGCTTCATGAATTGCAAGTACTTCAGAATGGTTGGAAGAAGTAGCAACCATAGTTTGCTTTCTTGACTTCCATGATACAATGATATTACCACATGTGAATACATATCCCGTTTGAGAACGGGCCTTGTGGGGATCAGATAAAAATCCAAAGATCGGCATAACCTTGGAGATTCAATTTTACCCCTCTCGAGTAGAATAAACCCATGTCATTTGTTCCTCGAAGATATCGGAAAATATGTTTAACACCATTCCAATGTCTTCGAGTTGGTGATGAGTTTGTATCTTGCAAGTAGATTGACAAGCAAAAGCAATGTCGAGGTCTTGTACAATTTGCAAGATACATAAGTGCACCAATTGCACTTAAATATGGTACCTCCAGGACCAAGTAGCTCTTCATCACTTTCATGAGGTCGAAATGGATCCTTATCCACTTCAAGTGATCTCGACAACCATTGGAGAGCTCAATGGATGCGCCTTGTCCATATAAAATCTTTTTAATATTTTTTCAATATAATTTGATTGATGGACAAGTACTCCACTTGAAAAATGTTCAATTTGCAAACCAAGACAAAGTCTTGTTTTTCCAAGTTCTTTCATCTCGAATTCCTTTTTCAAGTATTCGATGTTCTAACGATGTCGTCGTGGTTTCCCACTATATTTAAATCATCAACATATACATCAATAACAAATCCTGTTGATGATCTTTTAATGAAGACACATGGACAAAGCGGATTATTTACATATCCTTCTTTCAAGTAAATAATCACTAAGGCGTTTGTATCACATTCGTCCAGGATTGTTTCAATCCGTACAAAGACCTTTGTAATTTTATAGAATGCATGTTATGAGGTTTTGATTTTATTTCTTCGGATATTATAAATCCTTTAGGGATTTTCATATATATCTCACTCTCTAGGGATCCGTACGAGATATCTTTGTAACGACATCCATTAAATGCATATCAAGCCCTTGAAACCGCAAGGCTTATCAAAAATCGAAATGTGATTGCATCTATAACAGGAGAATATGTTTCCTCATAATCGATGTCAGGTCTTTGTGAGAAACCTTGAGCTACAAGTCTTGCTTTGTACCTTGTAACTTCATTTTTTTCGTTTCTCTTTCGTACAAATACCCATTTATATCCAACAGGTTTTACGCCATCTGGCGTTTGGACAATTGGTCCAAAAACCTCTCGTTTCCTTAACGAGTTTAGCTCTGCTTGGATAACATCTTGCCATTTTTGCCAATCAGGTCTTTTTCGACATTCGTCACTTGATCGTGGTTCACGGATCATCATCATTTTCACATATTTCAAAAGACACATTGAAAGCAAATATATCATCAGGAACAATTTTATTTCGATCCCAAATCTTACCAGAGTTTAAATAATTTATTGAGATCTCATTATTTTCATCTTTTTCCTCCTTTTCTAGAGGCAGTTGTTCCTCATCAGAATCAATTCGTTCTGACAAATCCTTATCAAAGGATTCTTGTGCTTTCTCATGAGTATTTTGGTTTGCATTTATTTTTACTCCCGTTTTCCTCTTTCGAGGAATTGTATCCTTTGAACCAACTGGTCTTCCACGCTTTAAGCGTTTAGTTGGTTCTTGTGCATTTTGTTGCACTGAGAGACATCAATTCTTGCAGGAGCATTGACAGCTGGAATATATGATTTTGTCACTTGTTTTGCATCATTAAATGCATCAGGTAATTGATTTGCGATTTGTTGCAAATGAATGATCTTTTGAACTTCAAGTTCACACTGATTTGTGCGTGGATCATAATGTGATAAAGTTGATGCATTCCAAGCAATTTCACGCCATTCCTTTTGAATTGGCTTCTTATCTCCCTTTAATGGTGGGAAAATTGCTTCATCAAAGTGACAATCAGCAAAACGTGCAGTAAATAAATCCCCTGTTAAGGGCTCAAGGTATCTTATAATGGACGATGAGTTAAATCCAACATAAATCCCAAGTTTTCGTTGTGGACCCATCTTAGTTCTATTTGGAGGTGGTATAGGAACATACCTTTGCACAACCAAAAATTATCAAGTGTGAAATATTTGGTTGTTGACCTAAAATGAGTTGCATGGGGGAATGTTCATGGTATGCGGTAGGTCTATAACGAATGATAGATCTTTGCATGAAGGATTTGCATGTCCCCAAACCGAAGTTGATAACTTAGTTCTCATGATTAAAGGTCTGGCAATTAGTTGAATGCGTTTGATCAGAGATTCTGCCAAGCCATTCTGGGTATGCACGTGTGGAACAGAATGTTCAATGGTAATTCCTATAGACATGCAATAATTTTTAAATGCTTGAGATTGAAATTCCCGGCATTATCAAGACGGATGGTCTTGATTGGGTTGTCAGGGAATTGTGCTCTTAACTTAATGATTTGTGCTAAAAGTCTAGCAAATGCAACATTGCGGGTCGAAAGCAAACAAACATGTGACCACCTAGTTGATGCATCTATCAAAACCATGAAATATCTAAATGGTCCACAGTGAGGATGAATAGGTCCACATATGTCTCCCGAATGCGTTCTAAGAAAAGCTGGGGATTCCACAACAATTTTACTTGGGGATGGTTTAACTATCAATTTACCTTGAGAACAACTAGCACAATTATAATCACCGGTGAAAATATTTTGTGACTCCTTAAAGGATGTCCATGCGAATTATTAATTATTCTTCGCATCATTGATGATCCTGGATGATAGTCGGTCATGCCATAAAATGAATGTCTTTGGTTCATTAATTTTCTTATTCAAGACGACATTCGTTTCGACATGCCTTATATGAGTAAAATATAATCCAGGATGATAAAGTGAGAATTTTTCTAACACTTCTTTTTTCCCATTTGAAACCAATGTGACATAGAGAAATTCTCTATTATTTTCGTTCACGGTTTCAATGTGATATCCATTTTGTCGAATATCTTTAAAGCTCAAGTTAAATTTCTTTGGATTTTTCAGAGTATAAGGCATTGTCAACATGAATTGTTGTTCCCTGTGCAACATAATATTTGCTCTTCCAGAGCCATTAATCAAATTGGAGATGCCAGGATATTGTTTGAACATTAGCCTCGGCTAAGTTCAAATTGGAGAAATATTCTATGTTTTTAAGGATTGTATGCGTTGTAGCACAATCAATGCAAGGCATATATCGCTCTTATTTGATTCATGACTTGAACACATGATTTGTTGATCCATCTGGACAAATAATGTTTGGCAAATCAGTAAAAAAGTCGTATTTCAATGATAAAATTCATAATATCTTGCCTTTGATTTTGAAGGCATGGTAAAGGTCACAAAAATATTCGGGCATATATATGACAATATTTAGGCAAAATAGCCTTTCATATATGACTAAAAAAAATGTCACAATTATGAGTGCTCATTGTCAATAATTATTTGCCATTTGTAGTGGTGCACCACTTTTATTCCAATTTTTGGTGGAATTGTCAATACGACCTTTACCTGATATTTTCACATTTTCCACGTCCATAAATTTATTATTACGATCATGATCATTATATGCAACATATGCTTCTTAATTTGAAGCTGAACTAATTGGACGGGAGCGATATTATATTTATAATATCTCATTATTTTACTCAGCTACCATGAGACAAGAAATCAATCCTTAATATTTATTGGATTGACGTGCGCATTCGATATTTGTTGCGGCAATAAATCGAGGCGGGTCACGTGACTCTTTTATTGTCTCATCAGTCATATTTCCACATAGCCTCAACATAGAGGTAATTAAAATTGTGGAATTATAATTAATATTTGATCGATTAAATTTTGTAGCATGAGACCCAGCCGCTCATTTTGAGCTTTTTGGAGCATTACCCTTTTGGTATGTATATATATAACTCCATAAGGTGAAAATATATATAAAGTGAAATATTCACTTTTCAAATCTCTAAAGAGAAATTTGTGAATGATTGTGTACAACATACAACCTCGCATGGATACAAACTTTATTCATAATTTGTAATATCTAATTATCATGACAAGAATTATAATAAGATAACAAATTCAACTATGGTTGATTAATATTTTGAAAGTAAATATAATATAAAATAATTTTCTCTTTTCTTTTATGTAAAAAAAACATAACATATGATTAAGTATATGTTCACAACTTGATTTATTAATAATCAAATGTACTATTCGTATGAGTTGGTGGGACAACCTCCGGGTTGGGTGGCGAGAGTTTTTAGTATTTTTAAACATAATTGTATTTTTGTTTATTGCAAAAAATTGGGATAGTGTTAGAGAAAGGAACATTTTAGTTTTGAGTGAGGAAGAATTTTGGGTTTAATTCGTAATAGTCATTATTATTATTATACATATATAATTTCTCCAGTTATGGAGTTTAATTATCACTGTGATGTCAAAAGCATCCAAAGCAATGTTTGTAAAAATGAGAGAGGATTCATTCAATAACATATAATCTGCAAAATAAGGAAGCCCTAGCTAGCTACAAGTCTACAATCATATATCTATCATTATTTAACATTTACTAATAGTAATCTACAAAATGCCTCAAGGAGTGCACACCTTCAGTTTAACATCCTCAATAGGAAGCCTTTTAGTAGGGAAGGCGCACTTAATTGGCTGTTCTTTGAACAAAGAGCAAGGTTTTGGACTCACTTGGCTTGAAACTCCGCTAACATCAGTGCAGTTCCACTGGGACTTTTTTGGGTCATGGGCCAAAATGGTCACATTTGACATACATATATCTTTGAAAGGCCTTTTATTTAGCCCTCCGAGATTACCACCCAATGTGACATTCTCTCCAACCATGTCACTATAATTGATATCACTCACTTCAGGAAGTGCATTAGGGTCATAATGGTCATCAGCATGTTGCCCATAAGCCCCAGTCATCCAAAACACATATTTCATGGTGTGCATATTCATCTTCCTCACAAATATGTTCTTCACATACCCACCTCTCCCCGGAGCCGACTTGATTCTCACCCCCGACTCCGTGTTTATAGCCGTGATATCTTCTGCTCTAACGTCACGAATCCCTCCTGACATTTCGCTTCCTAGGGCGATCACTGCGCTTTCTGGGGAAATGCAAGTGAGTCTTCGAATGATAACGTGTTTAGTAGGCATTCCAAAGGCAATTCCATATTGATCCCAACCACTCTTTATCGCAACACAGTCGTCTCCGGAGACAATGAAACAATCTTCAATCCGAACATTGGTGCATGAATCTATAAAACCATTAATTAATTGAGCCTTAATTAGTATATGCATATAGTAATTTACTAAAAGGTATAGCTTAGTTGCATTGATCACTAATATAACAAGAGTTTTGATTTAAGTTTAATTTTATAAACTCTCGAAATTCTTAAAGCCAAATGAACAGTTTCGGGGCGACCCTTGGTAGCCCAGGCCCGTATCTGAGCCCATAATAAACAGGTCTAAGGTCTATAAATTTTTGGTTTTTATTAGATATAAAATTGACAAACAAAGGTAACTTGGTAAGGTCGGACAGTAATTAAGCGTAGATTAATTGGTGCTTGGTGCGGTTGGCACCGAACACGTGAGAAAACAGAAAAAGAGAACTCGTCTTACAACTATTCAATTAAATGAATGAAAACATGGTATTGTTTAAAATACTAAGACATTATTACCTGGGTTAATGCCATCAGTGTTTGGAGAAATTGGATCAGTTGGAGCGCGGATAGTAAGACCTTGTATGAATATGTTTCTGCATTCAATAAGAACAAACACATTTAATCAGTTTAATTAGTTAAGTTTTTTTTTTTTTTTTTCTCTCTTGACAAAAGTAATTAGTTTAGTTGATATCAACAGTCATGATCATATATAGCTAATAATTTGACAAAAAAAGCATATATAGCTAATAATAGCAACCATTTGTTTGATGTTATTTGGTATTCAAGGTTGAGGCGGCTTCTATACAATTGTAAATTGTAAGATTTGTACAAGTACCAATTGCAATGCGTCATGTGTCATTTGATGGAGAGAATAAATAATAGAGAATCTATTAATTTTTCTATTACTAATTTACCCCTACTTTAATTAACATCTTTTAACTAGAAGAGAATAATTTCACATTTACCTTTTTTATGCCTCGAGATGCATGCATACAAAGTTTTTGGTGCGTAACACGCAGAGTGTGTATCCGGAGATGCGCAATGACGACTCTCAAAGTCAATGTATGTTTGGAGTGTGTGTTTGATGATGTTAAAAAATCATTTCCCTTTGTTAATGAGGGATAAATTAGTAATAAAAAAAGTTAATGGATTCTCACTTTTTATTCTATTTATCAAATGAACACATGGCGGGTTGTCATTGGTAATTGTGCAAATCTTACAATTTGCAAATTGTATAAAAGCCGCTTCCAAGTTAACAATCATCTTGACTAGTCTAGATCAACTTTCTTGAAGCCTACATATATACTCCCTCCGGTCAAAAATAAGTCTTCCTAACAAAAACTTCTTGGTCAAATTTATAAGTCGTTTTCAAAATTCAAGAGTGCATTTATTTATTTATTTTACCAATTATACCCTTATACAATTCGAATATTTATGATTCTTCAATTTTTCAATTCATTTAAGGTCAAAGGGCGTATATGTAAATTACACTTGTAATTAAGACTGTCTTAATTCTTGTGCCCTTACCTTAAATAATTTATATTTGTGACCTGATGGAATAACGTTACCATTTAAGTTTTATTTTGAACAAAAAAAATAAATAAATAAAGTGTATGGAGGCATCTTATATAATGTATACGAGTCAGCTAATATTAAAAATTAGTATGATAGTAAAGCTACAAGATGTGCTTTGAGACCAATAAGATTAGATCGAATCTTGTTATCTAACTCTAACTGATATGGTTTATTTAGGTTGTGATACATGAATTGACTCTCGTAGAATTAGTTGAGCTTACAAATGGTAGGGTTAAAATAAAAATAACTCGAAATAAATACATAATAATAAAATATTAGAATGACAACAACAATGTCACATAACAAGACACATTGGCTCACAAGAGTCTTCCATGTGATCTTGATTCATATGTTATGTGTCGAAATCTATGTATATCCGCATCCCATAGCGCATATAAATAGCTCTTGTTAGCCAATATGTCTTGTGTTGTGACTAGGGGTGTCAATTTTTTGTCTGACCCACCGGTCCGATTTTGTCCGGCCCGAAAAAAAAAAGGTTTGGACAATATTTTTTTAAATATGGGACGGTTCTAGACAAGGCTTTGATGTCCAAATTAAAATCCGAGCCGAGTCTGGACAAGATCATCTAAGCCCGAACCCGGCCCGAATTCCAAAAGATACCTATTTTATTTTGAAACTATACTTTCATACATTGCATAATTCACAAAAACAACAATAAAAATAAAAAAAACTACATAACTTGTATAGAAATGTACTATTTTAGTTTTGAGAGAGCTAAATTGCTTGAGACAACATTATGCATTTTGTCTTTTGACAAGAAAACATTATTAAGTTTTGTAATTTAAAATATCAAATGCTACTTGAACATTACTTTTTTAAATTATATTAAAGAAGATTATATTACGAAGAATTTACAATGATTTTAATAATTAAAAAATCTTTTAAACATAAAATAATATTTAAGAAACTCGACAAAATGCAGACATTTGGACAACCCGGATTAAAAGTAAACCGAATTTGAGCAACGCATACTTCTCCGAATTTTTAATCGAGCGGAGTCTCGACAATGCAAATGCTCGTTTATATCAAGGGCGGCCCGGATCCGAATATGTCCGGACTCGAAAAATTGACACCCCTAGCTGTGACTTACTATTGTCATTCTAGCACTTCTCTAAGTTAATTTGTTTATTTACCTGCTGTAGACCGGATGAACGTTCCAATTGGGAGAATTGAGCAAAGTAAGATTGAAAATCTGAATATCATTGGAGTACATTATCTCGATCAGGTACGGTCGAGTGAAGTTTAATTCATCTTTCTGGAGTTTGTCCCACCACGTGGCACCTTGCCCGTCAATCGTGCCATTGCTACCTGTACAACAATGGAGTGGTTATTTTTTATTTTTTATTTTTATTTTTGTTTTTTTAAGAAAATTCTCTTTTTTTTGTTATGAAGTCACTGAAGTGGTTAATTTTTCTTCAATCTAATTTAACAAATTTTAAGAATGATGTTGATCAATTGTTTTTATTTTAAAAAACAAATGAGAACACGAAGCGGGCGCTGCAAATTTGTATTGAAAATAAATTCTCGAGAAAAAAATACAAGTACAGAGGAAGTCACCTGTTATTACTAAATCGGTGAGATTGGTTCCAAAAATTAAGCTTTGATACCTAAACCCATTTCCAGGTGCATCCCTTCCTCTTCCATACGAAGGCAATACAGGAATTAGTGGCCATTCCTTTTCATCCTACACGAAGAAAAACCTTGATCATTAACTATGAATATCGTGGTCGTACGTTAAAAGATGTCAAACGAAAATGCAAGATGAAAATACATATATCTAGGGCTATGTTTGACATGCACAAACTAGCTTATAACTTATAAGTTAGTTGATAATCTAGCTTATAACCTATCTTAACTAATGGTTGTATTTAGTTTGCATCTTATTTTCAAGTTGAAATGCTAAGGTTTCAACACTAACTTCACTAGTATTTTACAATTGAAACTGTCATTTTTATTGGCATAAAGTATCATTTGGTCCTTGAACTTTCAAGCTTTTGTTGATTTGGCCCTAAAACCGTCATCAATTCACTTTTGGTCCATGAACTTTCATTTCATTCTACTTTTGGTCATTTTGTTAAGTTTAGAGAACAACGGTCCCTAACAAAGCGCTTCACGAGTAATTCACGAGCGGTTCACAATTGGTTCGTCAGGTTCACAACTGATTCGTCAACCTAGAAAATCGATTGTGAACCGTTTTGTTAGTAACCGTTGCTCTCCAAAATTAACAAAATGACAAAAAGTAGATGAAAATAAAAGTTTAAGGAGCAAAAGTGAACCGATGAAAGTTTGAAGACCAAATCAACAAAAACGTGAAAGTTGAAAGACCAAATGATATTATTTTCCTTTTTTTTTTGATTTTGCCCCTAATTTTGTGGCCAAAGTTACACACACCTAATTTACTTGCTATTGATAGGATGTACAAACTTCACACTCCCAACTTTAACAAGACAATTGGCATATACCTTGTTTGGTTAGGGGTGGAGTTATCTCTCGGGAGATAACTTACAGGGAGTTGGAAACTTATCTTATTTGGTTGTCCAACTTGCTTGCAAGTTATCTCCCAACTTATGCCCAACTTGCCTGCAAGTTATCTCTCAACTTACACCCTAGGGTGAGAGATATCTCCCATCACCCCCTTAAGGAGTTATCTTTCAGGAGTTGTGGACATAATTATCCCTCATTAATGACCATTTTATTACTCATCTCTCTCTTATTTGAAGACTATTTATGTCAATTCATATTTTTAATGTTTAAAAATTGAAGACCTCCCTGCAAGTTTAAAGTTGAATCAAACATGAAAATATTAATTCTAATGAGTTAACTCCAAAGAGATAACTCTGAACTAACAATGTAAGTTAGCGAAAACGAGCCAAACGAGGCAATAAAGTTTTCAAGCCTGACATGATGGTGTGAGCTGTGAAGTTTCTATTTTACCAAAAAAAAATGTGATTTTTTTTTTCAAATACCGAACCAAAAAAAAAAAAAAAAGTTTGACTTCATAGCATGATTATCAAATTTAGCAGGTAAAGTGCAATTCGAGTTAGGCTTGGATGAAGCTAGCTGAACTTTCCAAGCGGTAGCCTTGTTAGAATTTTCAATGTAACAATTGAACACATGGGTCGGACTATATGAGCTTTTTAGTGACATGGAATTCATATTTTAGAGGAGATAACTAAAAAAATCTAGAGCAAGAACCAACACATGTTTTAAACAGAGTAGTAGAAGTCTAGAAAAAGAGGACGACCATATCGGTTAGGAGAGAAGGGGAGGGGATGGCGGAAGGTCGCCCCCTCCACTAGAGAGAGAGGGACGTCGGTGGTAGTGGTGGATGATGACGGTGTGGCCCGTGGCGGCAATTTGTGGAGGTGGTGAGGGAAGTGGTTGTGTACTTGTGTATTAGTGTTAAAGGTGAGGGCAATTATGTCTTTGTGATTAGTTGTGTACTCTAAATAATTTGTAAAAAGCCATTTGAGTTGGATTTAAGAGTCCAAGAAAATTTATTGAAAATAAAAAATAAGCTACTTGCATTACAATTGTGGTTTAGGTTGGCTCTGCAACTATTGAATGAGTAGTTAATATATAAGGACAAACATGCATATGTTCTAGAATTGGAAGAAAGTGGGTTATGCATTTGTAGGTGTGGAAAACTTGAGACTTAAGCCATTTGGGGAGAAAGTGCTTTAAAAAATTGATCAAAGGTTGGATTTGCAAGAGAAAGAATTTCTGCTCCCTGCGGAATAGCAACAGCCGACCTTCCCCTGGCTCTCGGTAGGTTTTATTCCTCCATTAACATTACTACAATTGTTTTTCTCTTACTCTCTACCTTTGTTGTAGGATTTCTGTTTGCTTTGCTTTGATCCCAGTTTGTGGGTAGAGGTATTAAGGAGGAGTTGAGTTAGAGGCGTAGTACCATCTGTCTGATCAACCACAATCTAGCTTAGGCATTAACGCTCTCTGATGGAGGTGGAAAAGGAAGATATCACACAGATGCTTGTCCGTTGCTCCCAAAAGTTATCCAACATCACTCTCACAGAGGGAGAAAAGGATGAATGTCAGATTACCATGGAAGATATTGGTCCCACCCTCAAAGCCTGTCAAAAGAGTATCTTAAGAATAGTGGCTTCCATCTAGAAATTATATAAAGATTGAGAACGACATTATGCAAGGTCGGGCATTTGAGTAAAGAGGCTACTTTCATTGAAGTGGCAGATAACATCTTTCAGGTACAATTCGCCACCTCAAGTGCCCTGAACTATGTAGTTAATGGAGGACCCTAGCTATTCGATGACCACTTATTCCTCTTTCAACAATGGCATAAAGGCATCCGTCTCTCTGATCTTCACTTATCTAAATGCAATATCTGGGTCAAAGTCCATGGTTTACCCCTAGAGTGGAGAACTGTAGCGGCAGTTAAGAAGATAGGTACAAACCTGGGGAGGCTCCTCTATGTGGAGGAGGAACTCAAGGTAGACACTGTGCTGTCTAGAAAATACATGCGGATAAGGGTGGAAATAGAAACTGACAAGCCTATCATGAGAAGTAGGGTCCTTGACACAAGTTACGGGAAGGAGTCGGTCAATTACAAACTAGAGAAAGTAAAGATTATCTGTCAGGTTTGTGGGAGAATTACCCACCGTAAGAGTATGTGCGACCAGCCATGGGAAGAGGGGCAAAAATTCCAGTACAACGATGACCTCCTCGGTGAGTTACAGAAGAAAAAAGGTTTAGACTCCTCAGGTTCTACATAAAGAAGACAGGTGGAAACTCAAGGTCTATCTAGGGGCACTACGGATCGCGAGACTATCCTGCAGTCAAAGGAGGAAGTCAATAGACCAGCTAAGAATGGATTAGCTAGCTCGAGATCTCACTCCACGTGGGCGGAGATCACAGGTGATAATTGCACTGGAACTCAAGCAGCCATTAGTCATGAGCATTTAATGAAGACTGCGACCCCTATAGAGGAAGACCCTAGAAATTTAAATAAGGTAACACAAAATCCGGAAGCAACGGTGGATCTCGATGAGAGCTCAGAAAGGGACAAAGATAGTGACAATCATGACCGCCCTAGGGTATATGTCTGCCTAAGAAGTATGATCCAGGCCTGCCAAATGCTAAGTAACTCATTTAAGCCCAAAGCCCTCGACTTTAAAGTCCTAGTTCAAGCTCCAACTCTGAAGACTTGGTTTGAGTACCCTGAGCCCTTAGTCAATGATCATATAGATATTAGCCCCTCACCAGGTATTGGGCCCATGACGAGCATGGACCCTGATTTACAAAAATCATTGATCCCCTACGCCGACTCTCCCCAGCCCAGTTGAAGCAGCCACTAGCTCCCAGTCTAGAAATCCTCCCTAGTCTCTCCTCCTCGATATGGCATGAATCTTCACAGAGCAAAAGGCAAGAAAACAAAACACAATGTTAGACGATCGATGAAGAAGTTGGCCCGAGCACCTATGGCAAAGGAGAACTCATTCTCATCTATTAGGGAGAGCACAGAAGAAAAAAAAAGAAACCAAGCAGTACCGAAGCAAACTTATTCTCATGGCTCAATCAGCCTTCAGAAGCCTGATTCTAAGAAGCAGAGGACCTCCCCCAACTCAAAGGCACCAACAGCGGAGACTCATGAAGTGGAGTCTCCTCCCCATAAATGAAGGCTACAATGTGGAGCTTCGGGGTGCAGGGAGAGCCCCTAGTAGTTCCGTGTTTGAAAGACTTCGCAAAGTCCGCTCCCTATATGTCTTTTTCCTTAATGAAACAAAGCAACATGATTCCTTTTTGTGCTCCATTAAAAGTAAGCTTAAGTTTAGTTATATGCTATCGGTACCACCTAAAGGCCTCTCTGGTGGACTTGTTATATTTTGGAACGACCAAGTAGCTATACAGGTCGTTAAGTTCTCCAGTTTTTGTATTGAAATGAATGTCTGTAACCCGGTCCTTAAATTTGAATGGAGGCTCTTTTGTATTTACTTTGATGTGCACCACAAAAATCATATAGATCAAATGAATTACTTTACTAGGCGTAACTCACTCCCTGAAAGATGCCCTCCTTCACATTGTCTAACAAACGTCGAAAGGAACACCGAATCTAAGCCAGACTTAATCGAGGAATTGCCTCTCAGGGTTAGATGGATCGATACCATAAGGCAACCATATCCCACCATCAAATGGTGGTATCTAATCACTCCTTATTGCTGCTAGACACCGATCATCACCAGAGAAGACCTAAATAAATATTCTGTCTAGACAATAAATGGCTTGAAAGGGAAGAATGCCACCAAATCATTGAAGAAACTTGGAGACAGCGAAGCAATACGTGTCGATTAAAACCAATTACTAAGAAGCTTCAAAGAGTAGCCCGGAACCTGCGGTACTAGCGATCTTGTAACCCAAAATGCAACTCTTGACACATGATCGACAAAGTTCGAGCCCAATTATAGGAGGCAAATAGACAGGTTGAATCGGATCACTCCCTCATCCGGGAACTAGAGACCCAATTAGGGTTCTACTATAAAGAAGAAGAAAGGTTTTGAAGCGAATGGGCCCACTTAAACTGGCTTAAATTGGGGGGACAAGAACACGACCTACTTTCATTCCATTGTGAAAGGAAGAAGAAGAGCGAATACGATCATAGGCCTAACCAATCGTCACAGGACAAGAATCATAGATTAAGAAGATATCCTTGAGGAAGTGACGTCATATTTCTCGGAGCTCTTTTCTTCAAATCAATAGAATCAAAGGGACTTCTCGTGTCTAGAACAGTTCCCCTCATCCATCTCAGGAGATGAGAATGAGGCCCTCATACGCCCTTTTACAAAAGAGGAAGTGGAAGCTACATTACGACAAATGCATCGTAACAAAACCCCGGGGCCAGATGGCTTAGATTCGGTGTTCCTTTCGATGTTTGTTAGACCATAGACCAATAAGTCTGTGCAACTCGATCTATAAGATCCTGGCAAAAGTCCTAGCCAATAAAATGAAGCCACTCCTCTGAAAACTCATTTCCCCCTTGCAGAATGCTATTGTGGCTGGTCGACAAATTACGGATAATATAATTTTGGCCCATAAGATTATCCACTCCATGGAAGATGGGAAAAGAAAGGAAAAAGAAGTAGCCATAAAACTCGACATTTTCAAGGCCTATGACAAATTCGAGTGGTCATTTGTTATCGAGATGTCCATAAGAATGAGTTTTTACCCTAAATGGTGCGAATGGATTAGAAGATGTTTGGACTCAGTCTCTTATAAGGTCCTTATCAATGGAGATGTCATATCAAAAATCATACCCACGAAAGGTATCCGATAAGGAGATCCCCTTTCACCCTACCTGTTTGTCCTAGCGAAAGAGGCGTTGTCTTATATATTCCTGCAAGGCGAAATGGCAGGGCAGCTTACGGGCTTTAAACTCAATGTTAGGGCTCCCTCGATCTCTCATCTCCTTTTTGCAGATGATTCACTGCTATTTTACCAAGCGGACGCTTCTACCATACAACATGTCCAGAATACCCCGAGACATTTGCTTCCCTGTCAGGCCAATCCATCAACAAAGTGAAGAGCTCCCTCACGTTTAGACGTAATGTCCCGAGGATTGAGCAACGTAACATTACTCAGATCCTGGGCATTAAAGCTTCTAAAGGTATAAGGAAGTACTTAGGAGCAATTCTGAATTATGGCATTCCGAAGCGAGAAAGATTCCAAGGCCTATTGGATCGCCTCCAAACTAATGTCCTGACTTGGAGGGAGAAACTCTTGTCCACATCAGGGAAATAGATTGCCCTGAAATCAGTAACTCAGGCTATCCCTACATACCAGATGCTCTTCTCTTCCCTTCCCAAAACAACTTGTGATAACCTCACCCAACTTATGGCTAGATACTGGTGGGCTTCGACTCCCGAGATAAAGGAATCCACTGGATGCGTTGGCAAGAATTAACTAAACCAAAGGTGGAAGAAGGAATGGGCTTTCGTGACCTTGAGATCTTCAATATTAGTTTATTGGCGAAACAAGCTTGGCGAATATATATGAATAGAGACTCCCTGGTCGCCAAGTTTTTAAAAAGTAAGTATTTTCCCCACACATCCTTCATTCGGGCCAAACTAGCAGGCGACCCTCTTTTTGGTGGCGCAGTGTCCTAATGGGAAGACAACTTCTATCTAAAGGGCTCCGAATGAGAATCAGCAATGGTCGAGCTACCTTCATTTGGGATGATGTCTAGGTGGAAACCAAGTGTCGAACCCACATCTAGGCCCCCAGAATAGCAGGCATCCAACGAGTAGCTGAGCTGATCAACCCTCTAACAAGAAATTGGGATATGGCACTGATTAATTCAATTTTCTCGCCAAAAGAAGCGGAAATGATCCGAGCTACCCCATGGAGCAGACATGGTTGCGAGGACAAGTTGTTATGGCATTATGAAAAATCTAGAGTCTTCTCAGTCAAGTCCGCATATAAACTTGCCTATCAGTTATGGCAACAAGGTGACCTTGAAGGAGTTAATGGGGGAGGCTCATCTTCTAGTTTAACGCCTTCTGACCTTTAAGAAACAATCAAGAAACTCTACATCCTGAGAAAGATTCAAATATTCATATGGAAGATGATCCATAATGTGCTTCCCCTTACATCGAAATTGGCCTCGAAAGGATTGACAATTGATCAAACCTATCTTGCCTGCTCACTTCATACATAACCGATTGAACATCTTTTCTTCCTGTGTATCAAGGCTCAAGCATTCTGGTTTGCCTCTCCTCGAGGTCTCTTCTCAGGTCAGTTCCAAGGGAGGTCCCTAAGGGATATTTGAACATCACTAACCACCGAAGCGCGACAAAGCAAAGAGGAGTCAGAGACTTTGCAATGGCTGGCACTGGGACTTTGACGACTCTGGAAAGACCGCAATAATCGTACATTAAGAAAGAGGGGAGATGACCCTATCAAGCTTGTTGAACTAACCTCTAGATAAGCCCAGGACATTAATGGGGCAATGGACACCAATGAAAGATCATTGGAAGCACAGACTCCCCCTCGCTTTGATCTGGACACATGCAAAGTATTCAAGGACGCAGCATGGGATCCTCGCAACGGTAATATAGGAATTGGCTGGATATTTTTTCCAAATCAGAAGTCCCGATTCTAGCAGGCGCATGGATGTTAGGACCGACCCTAGCAGTTGAAATAGCCAAAGGCCTGGCGATCTTATACGCTATCCACCATTGTAGTTGGCTTCGTGACCTTGCTCTATCCTATCATATGCTAAATTATTGGTGGAAGGTCTCAAAGGAGTGACACCTTCACTGTACAATATGGAACTCATCATTCATGACATTAAGGCAGTAGCAGAAGGGTATGACCCATTTGAGTATGCGTTCGTTTCGAGAGATAGGAATAGAATTGCACATAGACTTGCAAGTAGAGCTCTGAATGCTCACCTGCATTGTACATGGTCCTTAGCCATTCCTCAATGGGTTCTTTATCCTAATGAAATATAACTATAATACTTGAAAAAAAAATTGGAAGAAAGTGAATATTTAAACGAGGGAATTTGTCCAACATTTTTCTCGATTTCAACATCGTATACAAAATTTTGTGTTCTTTTAGCATTGGCCTTTTCCTTCCAAAGCATCTATAGAGAAAAAACGCCAAATAGAACTAAATGTGCACTTGTTTTGTGGCAGTATTTCAAAGTATCTTAACTTTCTTGATTCCATGAAAGAAAACAAAAGACAAAAATAAAGGCAAAGGCGTGCAAGAAAATATTCAATTCTTATCCAAAAGACGATCAATTTTTAAAATGTTTACCTACATTTTGATAAAGTTAATTTTTAGGGACCATGCCACGGTGACTTTCTAAAGTCATACTTTTAAGTGCCAGTGCCACTAGCTTTTTTTGAGACCATACATGATCCAACAGACATGAATGTGTTCTCAAGATATATATGTGAAGGAAGATTCTAAAGTATCCCATTTACTTTTGACATTTAATGGACTCAAGTGGGTGTTTAATCATGTGGTACACTTCAAGGAGTGAGCTTAATACATCGAGGTGTGCGTTTACACTAATCGAGATGTATCACATGGAGGGACATTTACTTGAACTCAGTAAGTGTCTTAATTGAGTGTCCAAAGTGAGTTACTAAAACATTTTTCATATGTTAATATGTGTATGTCACATACGGTCTCAAAGTAAGCGCGTGACTCAATCAAAATGTAACTTTAGGGGTGTGGGATTCTCTTGACCTCATATAGTGGTCTCAATGCGTCATTCTATAACGTAAGGACCACTCATACCCAAAAATCAAACTTTGTAATCGTTTATTTGATAATTGATGGTGACTTTAAAGCATTCACCAATCCCCCACCATACAGTTAGATTATCATTTCTCTTGCCATGTTCACTCCAAAATATGAACCTGTTAGTTAAGGTTTTTATATTCTCTAAGTTTTCTTTAATAGCTTTAGCCTTTTGCCATACTATAAAACTTAGTACAAAAGCTCTTTGCAAAGTGCGCCTTCAAAAGCGAGGCTGAGTGGCTCACTTTGAATAGCACTTGTAATTTTTCTTATACACTCAATGTAGTGTAAGTGTATATCTACTCTTTAAAGTAGATATTTCTAATTATGTGTGACTAAACATTTCCTTTTAAAAATTTCCAACAGTATCTAAGGGTGTCTTGAAGTGGGCGATCCTACCATCACCCTAATACCATTCCACCGAGTGAGAAACTAAGAAAAAATCCCAATATCTGCAGTCTTTGAGCGTTGAAGTGAAAGGCTTTAAGCTTAATTAATTTTTAATTATCAGGCACGTGAAAAAGACCAGCAACAACATAAAACATGGACGAGGTAACTCAAGCACCTAAGTCATGACCGGCTTTAGAGTTATCATTGCGTGCGTAGAGATACGTGCAAACATAGCTCCTAAGATATATAACACACATGGCTCTAACCGCACTTAATAATTCACACTTAGAGCATCTTCAATGGTAACATGGATTTAGACCATAGATTAGTGCCACATCAAGGATGTGGAGAGGATGTCTATCCTATGTGGCACTAGATAGACATTCATCTCTTAAAATGATCTCTAATGGTAATGTAGATTTAGACCATGGATTGATGAGTTAGACATTTTTATTTTCAATTTTCATGATATTAATAAAAGCTTCAAAAAAATAAAAATTTTAAAAGAATTAATAATGTTGACGTGACCGTCTACCACAATGTCTAGAAGTAGACATTGTAGTAGAGACCCTCCACTTTAATTCCATGCCACATAGGATGGACGTTATGAATTCATAGTCCCATTGGAGAGCATTTTTTGGGTTGAATGTAGATTGTATCTTAAGTGAATCAATTTCCGCCATAATCCATGGTCCCATTAGATATGCTCTTAAGTACTATTGGCCTCCATATGGGTTGTTCGTAGTACTTAATTAGTTTTTTTTTTTTTTTGGAGGACGTAGTACTTAATTAGTTAATCAAGCTGTAATCATGCATATAATTCTAGATAAGGATTTAAAAAAGGGGATTAATATTAGAGCACCTGTGAACCGAGAAGAACGGCATCCTTGTGGATATAGAGAGTGAAATGGCTGGTGAGGTTAAAGCTGCCGGTGAGCCATTTCCCCGGCGGAACGATGAGCATCGATCCGCCATCCGACGCGAGCTTGCCGAGCTGATCGATGGCCGCCTTAAAGGCCTTGGTGTTGGACGTCTTCCCATCATTCACTCCCCCAAAATCGGCCAAAGATGCCTTGTGCTTTCGGCAGTGAGAGGTGTGCTTATCTGATTTCAAAGAAACCACATCCCTACACTCCACTAGATTTAGAAGCAACAATAACAAGGCAACAACATTAACCAATTTCAACACCCTCCCCTGTTCAGGAAAGAACAAAACATAAGATTAAGCTAAGAAAAGTCAAATGATGAACTATTAATTATGACTCAAATCTGGCTCTGCAGGTGTCAGTCTAGACTAATCAAGACAATTGGTAACGAAATGGTTGGTCGGTCTAGACTTGTTCGAAAAGGGGATTCCTCGAAAAAAAAAAAAAAAAAAAAAAAAAGAAGAAAAAAAAATGCTAAAATCAACTAATGAAACTACAGGAGATAATGTTGGCTCTGCAGAAGGTCGATCTAAATTAATCGATACATTTAAAAAACTAGTAACCAAATGGTTTGGTCATTATAGACTAGTTGCTGCGATTGGCCATTAAAAGGGGATCAACCAAAAAAAGGAAAAAGTCTAATGTTGAAATGGAGGGTTGAGAGAGGGGGGAGGGGATTTACTTGAATTATGGGTATGGACGCCATTTTTTCGCCTTTGGAGGTGAGGTGTGAGGTCTAGTGAGGGAGTGGAAATGGTGTATTTATATTGGAGAGAGAAAGGGATGCGCAGAAGATGCCGTGAAATCCTCTTAAGATTTAGACCTGCCCGGATTGGACAACTTTGGTCTTAGATTGGCACCTAATAACAAACCGATCGAACCGTCATGTTGAGTACTTTGACCAGCAAAAGTCTGGGTAAAAAATAGATCCTGTTTGAACTTTGAAGACACGCATCTGGAAACAAATCTGGTTACGTATCTTATTGTGGATTAGAACTTTCTTGTTGAGGTTATCTGTCTAATTAATTGAATTTTAGACATTTAAAATGATATTGATTTGCAGCATATTAGGACTTTGGGAGAAAGGGAGGTGCATGTGGCATATATGATTTAATGATATTGATTTGTAGCTGATTAATTAGGTATTTGGAGAATGGAAGGTAAGGCATGATTGGTGTGCGTTTTGAGTACTGCTGCTTAGCTAGAGGTGGTGTATTCAATTTGAGAAATTTAAGATTTTAGGAGATTGGAAAACATAGCCTCAATCCCAAATTAATCGCGATCCACTACATGGATCAAACTCTTTCATTGCGATTGATTTAGTACAATTGATAGTGTACTTGAGGCATTTAAAAATCTAAAGATATTTAATTTGGATTTCGAATGACTTGAGACTTGAGTGGTGTCTTAAAAACTTTAGGAAAATTTAATTTGAATCTCAATGGACATTGAAGGAGTTTTAAAAATCTGCGGTGCATTTATTTTTTTAACATCATTGGAATTTCGGTAGACTTTTATGGATTTTGTATGATTTACGGGTGGGATTTTTATGGACTTTTGAGTTTTGATAAAAGTCCTTACAATTCCGTAAATTTCATGGAATTGAAGATCTAAGTTAATTTCAATATCTGAATTATTCTACCAAGATTCATGATAGACTTGGACTAAGCGTTTAGACCTTTCACTTAAAAAGTATTAAAACAAGCCAAATCATCTATGTTTAGATAGATGAGACATCAATTGCTAAAATACAAAATTGAGGAAGTAAAAAAAATATTAAAACAATCTTGAAAGGCTTTTATTCTCGCTAATAACTGCGGAACTGCCCTTGCGCAATCATACATTTTATTCAAAACTTAAAACTACTCCTAAAAAAGTTAAATACATTGACTATAACCAAAGACAGTAACCACATTCAGCTCTATTGGAGCACATTCAACGAGCACGACTTGAGCTCAACGCTCTCAATCGGCAACTTCTCGGTCGGAAACGAACACGTCTCGGCCTTCCCTAGCAACAAGTCGCATGGCTTCGGACTCACTCCGTTAGTCCCGCCGGACACGTCAGTGCAAGTCCACGGCTCCTTCTTTGCCTTCGCCGCCATTCCAATGGTCACATTCGATATACATATTCCAGTGAACGGGTCTCCCTCAATTCCTTCTAACTTAGCAGCCATGGTCACATTTTCAGCCACCATATCGCTATAATTGATCCCTTGAATCAATGGCAACGCATTAGGATCATATTTATCATCGGGGTGCTCCCCATAGTTTCCAGTCATCCAAAATGCCCATTTCATGGTTTGCATTGTCATTCTTCTGACGAAAATGTCCTTCACGAAGGCTCCTCGGCCCTTAGCTGTCTTGATTCTGATTCCTGATTCGGAATTGATGGCTGTGATGTCTTCAGCTCTAACGTCTTGGATTCCTCCAGACATTTCGCTGCCTAGCGCGATGACGGCACTGTCTGGGGAAATGCATGTGAGCCGTCGGATGATGAGATGTTGCGTGGGCATGGCATAGGCGATGCCATACTCATCCCACCCGCTTTTCACGGCAACGCAGTCGTCGCCGGAGACTATGTAGCAGTCTTCTATGATGACATTGTTGCAGGAGTCTGTTGGAAAGGAAATGTATATTAGTTGTTTTAGATAATATGTCACAGTGGGGCCTTGGGACGCTCACATATATGAGGCCTTGGCGAGCGTAGGTTAGTCTATGCGGTTGATACCAAATACCACATGAAAAAAAAAAAAAGAATGGGTTTTATTTGGTTGATACATTTTATCATTTTTGTTACTTAATTGCAATATAGACACAATCATACCTCAAATAGACACCAAAAAAAATACACATCAAAGACATTTCAACAAACATAATCAATTACTCCTTCCAAATTTTTTAAGTGTAGTTTTATAGTTAAAATCATTTAATTATCTTAATTGAGGAGAAAATAGCGGTTAAATGACTAAATCACATTTTATCTCTTTTAATCCCACCATTTATATATACACGTTGTTATTAATGTGTACTCCATCCGAACCACAATAAATGTCTTTTTAGCCATTTTAAAATATTTCACAATATCTGTCATTTGATAGTTTTAATACACATTAATTACTTAATTGACTTTTATACATTTCATAGATAAAAAAAAGTCTAATAATTACACATTAATAACTGTGTGCATGTAGAAGTGTTGGAGTTAAGAGAGATAAATGGTGATTTAGTTATTTAACTGCCACTTTCACCTCAATCATGATAATTAAGTGACTTTCTAACAACTGTGAACAACCTTAATTAAAATGACATTTAAAAAGATCCGGAGGGAGTAATTATTATTTTCTTTTTCTATGAAGCGTATAAAAGTCAATTAAGTAATTAATGTGTATTTAAATTATCAAATGACATATATTGTAAAACAAAAAATCCGTTCGAACTCTTTGAGTGGTTTTTACTACTCCCTTCAGTTCACAATAAGTGTTTTTTAGTCATTTTGAAATATTTCACAATATATGTCATTTGATAGTTTCAATGCACATTAATTATTTAATTGACTTTTATATATACCCTTCATAGAAAAAGAAAGTATAATAATTACACATTAATAACTAGTGTATGTAGAAGTGGTGGGGTTAGGAGAGATAAATGCTGATTTGGTAATTAATTGTCACTTTCTCCTCAATCAAGATAATTAAGTGATTTTCTTAAAAATTGTGAACAACTTTAAGACGACACTTAAAAAGAAATGAAGGGAGTAATAATTTAAAATACACAACTAAACAAAAAGACACAATTACCCTAACCGTTAACACAAATACACATGGACACATTCACCTCCTCATCCACCGCCATAGCTGCTGCTCACCGCTGCCGACCGTCGTCACCGCCGTCATTTTCCACCACTGTCGGCGACCGTTTCTCTCCCTGGCATGGGTCTCCCTCCCTTCCTTTCATCGCCACAATCGCCGATCATCGCCGCCGCCATCTTTCACCGTCGTCGTCGGCGACCTCTTTCTCTATTTTCTCTCTCTGATTGTCCGTGAATTTGTTGTTTTTGTGCAGCCTTTGGTCACCCTCCTCCCCATATCCCTCGGCCAGATCTGGCCGGGAGAGAGGGGGAGGAGGGTGGTCGAAAGACCGTCCATTCTTTTTGCCACCCTCCTCCATGCCAAAAAGAGGGAAGGAAGGGAGGATGGTTGCCGACGGTGGTGCTGTCGGTGGCTGGTGGTCATGGTGGCGTTGGCGGGGACGATAGTCGCGGCGGCGGCGGCAATAAGTGGTGGATGGTGGATTGAAGAAGGTTATGAATTTGTATGAAGGGTATTTATGTCTTTGTGATTGTTTGAGTCTGTCTATCACTCAAAATAGTTAAAAAGACACTTATTGTGGTCTGGAGGGTGGAGCAATTGTGGCCTACATGGATGGTTGTGTTCCATCCCCAGGTCAGTTGTGACCAATGAAGCCATTGCATTCTCTTGAGATGTCAGTCAATAGATCCCAAGGTGTCTCGATTAATTACTAGTGCATGCATTGATCTTAGAGAACTGGTATGTGCCTCTAGATATGAACTAGTGCTCGTACACTCGTGCTTCGAGGTGCATCGACACATGCAATTAGTATTGATGGATGTGCTCTAGTTAATTATGCAAGGACTTCAGAATTGAACAAACCTGGGTTGATCCCGTCCGTGTTTGGAGAAATGGGGTCGGTTGGTGCAATAATTGTTAATCCTTTTATGATCACGTTGCTGCAATAACAACAAGAAGAGTAGTTGTCAAATAAAATTAGATTAAAAACCTTTTAAGAATGAAGAATAAAATCCTAGCAGGACACAACATGGGAGATATAAAGAAAGCTCGAGTAGATATATATAATAGTTGTCAAATAAAGAAAAACTAGTACACCTTATTGGTTTTTTTTTTTTCTTTTTTTTTCTTATTTGAGGCCCTTCAAACCTTTTTCAACCCCTCCTACTTTGCTTCAACTAATCTCGCAAAAGTTGGACAGACGAACCAACCCCACAACTCGATAGAAATTAAGAGGATATAATATATTCGCCACGAGTTGAGCTCACAACCTTGTAATTGACACTTTGCCACTCCACTTAGGAGCATTGGTTTTTGGTTTTTTCATTTAAATAACATAATATGTATATATATATATATATATATATATATATATATATATATGTGCGCGCTTCTACAATGGAGCTCAAATATATATATATATACCCATGTCATGAGAATTACATCTCTCACCATTGGATTACTATGAAATTTTAATCTAATGGTGATTGATGTAGCGCATTTAATGCAAAACACATTAAATGCGCAATAAATACTATGTAATTAGGTTTCATGGTAGGGTGCTTCTACCATATGTATCAAAAAGATATTCATGACATGGAGCCTTTGTATCATTTAATTCTTGTTATTTAAATATGCTTGGGAATTGTCCAATGCATTAAATGCAACATACTTTTTTAAATTGTTGCTCCTTGAAAAATAAGTTGAGTAATGTCACGTGGCAATTAACAATGATTATGAACAATTACGATTAATGTAATTTCAAATTAATACTTATATCATGTACTACACCTTTATAATATATATCAATAATTTTTTTGACAATATATCAACAATATTGAGTTAGGTTGAAAATAGTACCATTATAAATAAACTTGTTTGAGTAAAAAATATAAACTTTTTTTATATAAAATTAATTATTTATATTATTTAATCAAAATATGTTAATACCGTATGATACTTATTCATTTTATTAAGATTTTTAACAAAAAAGTCTTTTTATTTTCTATTTTTAGATTATAAAATTATTAAATTTTAAAATCAATTTTTTACTTATGGTCGTGTATAATTTATTAAAATTAAGAAATTCTTATTTATTTCAAAGCTACAATAATTAAAATAAGTAATAAATATAATATTAAAAATTCTTTTTTATAGAAAAAAATGATACATTTTGATTTTCTTTAAATCATTATATAACACTATTAATTTTCATAAAATTATATCACCAATTAATTTACAATTTGAAATTTTTTATAAGTGTAGTCTAAAATTTCTACAAATTCAAATTTGATTTCATTTTTTTCCTTCTTTTTAAAAGACAATAGAAAATACGTCAATCGTAAATTGATATTGAAGAATTAATAATATAATATCACTGTGTATGAACTAAATCATTTTGAAGTAACAAATGTAATTATAAAAAAATGCAATCATAAATAATTAATTATGATAGCTATAACAACAACATACGACAAATATTTGATCGATTTTAATAAATAAGGCTCGAATACACGAATCTAATGATCAATTGAGTTCGATTTAATGTAGTATATATTAGACTTCAGATAACTTTCAAATTCTTTAAATTATATTTTTATAATTTGAACACTTTAATGTATTTAATTTAATTTAATAATTTAATTATTAAATTTTTAAAATTATTTTATACTATATATTAATTATTTCTTAATCATATAAATGCATTAGGTATGATGTGAATATTAATGCACCAAAATAAAAAAGAATAATAACTGAAATAATTTCCTTAATTTCCTCCGATATATATATATATATTAAATATTAAATTCTACTTGACATCCGCCTTTAATCACACCGAGTAATCCACGCTCTGATATTGTCGTGCTCATAGATGTGATGGTCCTCTCAACTCAATTTTTCTCTTTATGAAAAAATTCGAACTCAAGAAGAAAACCAAATCACTTGTTATTCTAATCAATATTATACTTTACTAATGTATCTTTGTCTTTTTATGTGATTCATATATAATTTTAGAACCTAAATTAATCATTATATAGTAACATATTAAAATTTAATTATTTTCCGACTCAAAAGTTTTAATCATTTTAATTTGATTCAAATAATTTATTTATCTCTACTTTTTGTGTTGTAAATTTATGTTTAATTATTTTTCTTTTGAGGAAATGGTTGATTATTTAAATTATAAAGTAATTAATTGTAAATTATTTCTTCAAAAAAGAGACAAATTATAAATAGCGATGTTATAAGGAGTTGTACTAAAATTTATTTTTAAAATAAATTTTATTATTGATATTGGGTAATGCACATTTGCTAGTAAATTCTTAGCTTGAAGGTTACAAATAAATTTTAAAAATGTCTTTATCTTCCACAAATTAAAAAAGAAATAACATTTTTAATTTTTAATTTTTTCATTAATAAAAATAAATAGCAACTGGTCAAACTTGTGATTTTTTGATTGAAAATGCATTTAAAAGTCATTAATTATATGTGGATCACATTAATGTGCATTAATTAGTGTTTTACAACCAATTTCTCTCTTGATGTTATATATATACAATAAATCTATTTGGACTCATGAGTCCGGACTCATAGATTAATGTGTTATGCATTAAATATTTTGTGCATTTATGACTCATAGATTAATGTGTTAGATTAAAATCAAATGGTTGTAAATATGGTTCCCATGACATGAGTATTTTTGTGGTTCACATGATAGTAGTACCCATATATATATATATTGCAAAACTTATGCAGTTGGTATAGATTAAGACCATCTCCAACCACAAAACTCCATTTTCTCATCTATTTTGCAATTTTGTCAATTCAAACTTTATTTCTTCTCTAAAACTCTATTTTTTATTTTTATTTATTTATATTAATTTTAATAAATTGTTTAGCGAATAAAAAATCTCAGAAATAATATTGTTTATTTTTAAAATTAAAATAAATATAATTGAAAAATTACATTTAAAAAACTGAAAAAAAAAACTGCAAAATGCCTTTCGTGAACACTGGCATTCCACTGTTCACAAACTCCATTTTAAAGGAGAAAATTGAGTTTGGTTGGAGCATTCGAACATCAAAATGCAGTTGGGTTGGAGATGCTCTAATAGAACACTTTCTTCTTTTTTTTTTCCCTAAAGCAAGATAATTTAATCAATTGGAAATCATGAAGAAGTATTCTTCAAGATTTCTTTTTTTGGTTGGTCTTGAAAAAAAAAAAAAACAGTGATGCACAAGACAATATTGTTTGAGCAAATGAGCGATATAAAAATAGAAAGAATGAAAATTAGGAAATGGATCTACACCTGCAATATACAGGATGAACATGCCATGAAGGGGAGTCCAAGAGAGTAAGATCAGATATTTGAACATGATCTGAGTGCAATATCTCAATCAAGTAAGGTCTGGTGTATTTCAGCTCCCCCTGCTTAAATTTTTGCCACCATGAAGCACCTTGACCATTGATAGTACCATTCTGCCCTGATTTTCACCAATCCCAAATCATACATTATCAATTCAACATCTTAACTAATTCATCGTAAATTAAAACATATAAATAAATAAATAAATAAAATAAATGGGTGCTGGAATTACTCATTATACCCTTGTGATGATCGCCCGATGTTTTTGAATCACACAAAAAAGTGAATTGAGAAATATTGGACGACTTAAAAGAGGCCGTCTGTAATTACAGCACCCCTTGCAGATCATTTTTTGTTTACATGTGTGACAAAAACATGTCCCCCAAATAGCAAATGCAGAAATATATAAATGATTCAAGGTTGTTTTTTTATTAATAGTACCTATGATGATAACATCGGTGAGGTTTGTGCCAAAGATGAGGCTAGAGTATCTCCCCTTGAAGGCATCTTCACCCTTACCATCTCTTCCACGGCCATATGAGGGCAATGGCTCAATTAGGGGATAGTCGTTCTCATCCTAAAATTTCAAAAAGCATAATTTAATCATATTTAAATTAATTAGTAATGTTAAAGCATCTCTAGTAAGATGGTAGAGGCGTCCCTTGCTAAAAGACAAGGTTTGGAGAGGTTTTGAGTTCGACTTCCACTAAAGTTAAAAAAAATCAGTAATAGTATTGAACTTGCACATATTAGAGCATATCTAATGACAATGTGGATTGTGTGTGAATGTGTGCCACCTAAAACTGAATAGACATTGAAACAAAAAAAGACATTTCTTCAATGCAAATGTGTATTTCGAATGTGCAGCTGATGTGACGTGAAAATAATAGACAATGTGTATTCTCAATGTCTACTTCTAGATGTGCAATCCATAGCCACATCAATAATCATCTCTAAAATATATAGAAAAAACAATAAAATTTTAAAGTAGAAAGTGCAATCCACATTAACCATTGAAGAACATTTTTAAACTTCAATGTCTATTCAAGCCACTTAGGATGGATATCCTCTCCACGTTGCTGATGAGGCATCAATCCATACCTACAATCCACATTTACATGCTATTATATATAAGCTTAAGCTATACAAATTATAGGCTGAGGTACTCAAATAAATTACTTTTAAAAATCATATCAAATGAAATAGTATATGATATGCGCATAGTCTAAAGTAGAGAACTTTTAATATAAAAAATTAACTTTTGAGATTGTGACAAATCCTAATATTTGAACATCCTAGTTTCAAAGTAAAGAGAGTCTACACAAGATAACTTTGTCCGAATTTAAACAGGGCGGTGCCGACTGTAGACAATATATATAATTCTTTATAGGGGCAGTTCAAATTCGATTTTGTCTTGATTTTTTTTTTTCAATCGATTTTGTCTTGATTAGACATTTTGCACCCTAGCCCTTATATATGCATGTACTCTAGGTGTTAGAGATTAATCACTTAAGGTACGTACCTGGGAGGCAAGAAGAACAGCATCCTTATGAAGGAAAAGAGTGAAATGGCTTGTAAGATTGAAGCTACCAGTCAGCCACTTCCCTGGAGGAACAAACAGCAGAGCACCTCCATCCGCCGCGACCTTTCCAAGTTGATCGATCGCTGCCTGGAATGCCTTCGTGTTCGACGTCTTTCCATCCCCTACACCTCCAAAATCGGTTATCGACGCGTTGTGCGCCCTACAACTCATAGCAAAGTACTTCAAAGAGTTCTCCAACTCCCTCACTTTCCTGCATTCACTTGAGCCTCCAAAACTCAACATCACTAACAAAACCAATACTAAAGCCATAATCCCCTTCATTTCCTTCAACACTAGAGTAGTTCAATGTCACCTTAACCATATACATATCTTGACCACTAAAATATAGGCAAAACCAGATCTGTTTTGAAAACACGGGTATAGAAACAAATCAGTTTGTGATGTTAAGCATCAAAATTGGCCATGTATAGTTTAGATCTTTTTCTTTGAAGATCGGTCTAATTAATTGAATTTAAGACAATTTAATGATAAATAATGATTTTGTTTTATATATAGTAACTGATGCGATTTTGGGAACATGAACATGAAATTTTATTTATGGAAGCATATAATTAAGCGTAGGCCATAAAATACTAGAAAAGATTTGTCACATACTTGCCAAAAATAAAATATATATATATATATGTATATGCATACATATTTGCTACATACTTTTTTTGTGAGGGTATACATTCGAACATAATTTTTTATTTTATTTTGGAAAATATTAGGATGACCTGGTGGTGGGATACACAGGATGGACACTTGGTGATGGTGTCCAACTATTCATGCATTGATATGTGTGCGCACAAATCTCGATGCACGAATGGATGGACATCATTATCGGGTGTCCATCCTGGATGTCCCATACCGGTCACTCTAGCATCTTCCTTTATTTATCTTCATTTACTACATGTATGATCTTGGATTTTGCAAAAATTCTTCTGCGCACATTTTTATCCCATGCACGATGCATTATATATATATATATATATATATATATATAGGTGATTGTACCATGGTGATTTTTATTTTTGACCATTAGATTTCAATCCAATGAATAATATAACTTCTTGGTACTTGTGCACATATTGAAGTGTCATTAATGTAGCTATCAAATTGACCATTGGATTTAAATCCAATGGTCAAGAATAAAAATCACCATAAATGGTGATTTAAAAAGATCACTATAGTAGAATTTCCTTATATATAATGAAATCCAAAAATGCTAAGGGTGGCAAATGGGTCATGACACGATGACACAACACGACTAATACGGGATATTAACAGAATTAGTGTTGCGGGTTAGAGTTATAAACGAGTTGACACGACTAAATACGATAATCCATTTATGACCCGTTTAACTCGTTTATGTGTTATTATTTCATTATATTAATGGTTGAATTACAATTTTAAAAGTTCATATAACAATGTAAAGTGTTATTATTTTTTAGAAAATAATAATATGCATAATTTCAACAATCATTTGAATTAAATCTTAGGAATAAAATATTATTTTGAAAAGAGTTTTTTTTTTTTTTTTTTTTTTAATTTTATGTTACATATATCGAATTATAAAATAATAAATTAAATAATATATCATGTAAATGGATTAGTAGGGTTGATACGATAACACGGAAAATCAACGAGTTAGTGTTAGGGTTGAGCTTCTGCGGGTTAGCGTCATAAACGAGTTGGCACACAGAGACGAAATAAATTCCGTCTCTAAAATCGTCGACGCGATTCAATCAAAGAACGGAAATGTGATTCCGTTTCGATTAGAGACGGATTAGAGACGAATTTAGAAACGGAACGAGAGACGAACATAAATGGAAATTTTTCTAAATGGTACAATTGTAATTGCATTCGTCTTCGATCGTTGCTAATCAGAGAGAGAACGAACAAAGACGAATTAATGCATTCCGTCTCCCGATCGTTCTCGATTAGCAACGGATCGAGACGAAATTAATAATTCCGTCTCGATTCGTCTCTCGAATAATGACGGATCGAGACGGAATTATTGTATTCCGTCTACGATCCGTCTCGATTAGCAACGGATCGAGACGGAATGCATTAATTTCGATCTCTGTTCGTCTCGATTAGTAACGGATCGAGACGGAATTATTGCATTCCGTCTCGATCCGTCTCGATTTAGCAACGGATCGAGACGAATATAATAATTCCGTCTCTCTCGATCCGTTCTTGATTCATGCATATATTCCTCGAAAATTAGAGACGAATAGCAACAAAATCTCGAATTCCGTTGCTAATCCGTCTCAATTCCAATTTGTTTATTTTTGAAACCTAAACTCAATCCAATTGGTTCTCCAACCTCTAACTGAAAATACAACCATAGGACCTACTCCATCGCTTTGCCGCACCCTCCAACAACTCCTTGGGGGTGCTAACATCCCCAAAAAAGCAAAATTTGACATTCATACATCGACAATATATATCAACAAATATTCAAATGAGAGAAAAAATGTAAAATTCAAAATTTGAAAAAGATTTATATATCCACGAAAAATTGTCAAGTATAATAAATGCTCCAAATTTCTAAGTATTCACAAAAATCACAAATCCTATTGTTCAACAACCACAAAAAAAAACTTACAATCCTCTAAATATGCACAAAAAGAATTATCAATCTAAAAGTCATGTAAACAATTATAAAAGTTACATGATATGCTTTAAATTCCTCATCTCTCACTTGAAAACCAGATTATGGCAGGTATTGTCACAGGGATATGGGCAATCAATGGCACTAACTCCCACTCGATCGAAGAACCAGTCACCTACTGATAGGGCCACGCTCTGCAAATATTGCAAAATAGATCAAACTCATGATAAACAAAACGAAACTGCAAAAAAACTATCTCCATTTACAGTGCAAAAGAAAACAATATATTTTACTATAATTTCCGACGGTACATGGCTACTTGTGTGTCCAACTAACACAATTTATTAGAAGGGGAATCGAGAACCTACCTAACTACATGAACAAAAAGCTTTGCTAAAGCACAATTACGAAAACGTTTTAAGTGCTAAAAAGCACGACAACATGCCAAAGAAAAGGAAAATTCGAATCATTTCATTAAAAATGTCTAATGATCACAAAACTACATAAGGTGAAAACAAAGGGAATACAAAAAGTACAAAGATCCACAATATTGAGCAAAAATTAGAAGAGAACATAATACGTTGAGAATTTACAGTATTATAGAGCAAATAATGAAAACAAAGCACTTGTGTCTTTAGGTCTAGCAAAAATTAGAAGAGAACATAATAAGTCAAATAAGGCCACAACAGAAGAATAAAGAACATGCACTTACAGAGGAAAGTAATAGAGCGTAAACATAAAAAAAAGTGAATTGGAAGCTTTGTGTAAAAATTAACAAAATATTGTTTACTTACTATTAAACCAACTCAAAGTTGGTTGTGAAGACTCACATGAAGTTCCTCAAACTTTCACATACTACTATAAATCCTATTACATAAATAATTCACTATTTTAGAATTACGACTCCATTTCAACACTTCAAAACCATTTCTAAGTTACAATGGAATTAAAATCTATTTTCAAGTCATAATGGAGCTCAAATCTCTTATAAAATCTGAAAAACCTTGTAAATCCTACAAACATCCTTCACACCTCATTTTCATGTTTTTGAACTCTCATTAGGTGTTAAATTACTCATTGGACTCCAAATAAGTTCTTAACCATTGACAATTCACCAATTGTGATTTTCACCCATTTGACAAGTTTAAGCTATCTCATTTCTCATACTTTGATTAGGAACCTCAATGAGATATCATTTGACTTATTTCAATCGATACAAGGCCATTGAACTCAATTGAATCACCAAACCATTGGTTGTTGCCGAGTCACTCAAACAAGCTTCCATATCATTCATATCACCAATAACCATGTGATTCATTAACTAAACATGTAATTCATCAACAATGTCATTCAAGTTCATTTTCTTCAACAAATCACAAATTTCATCAACTAACTAGTTCAATTCAATGGTTCATTAGATCAATCAAACTCAAATCGTCAACTCATTTGAACAAACTTATGATTGACTTGATTCTCAATAATGAACTCAATTCATAGGTTATTGGCTAAATTCTCATGTTTAGTTCGAAATTCTTTCCCTGAATGCAATGGCATCGGCCGAGCCGAAGCTCGGCCTCGCCATTCATTGGGTATTGTGCCCCAAGAACTCCATAAATTGGCTCGAGGCATTACCCAGGCCTTCCCGGGTTTGGCGGGACCATGCCCCTGCACAACAAGGCATGCCCTGTCATGCTTAGGCATGGGCGGCATAAGAGAGACCCCCGCCCTAACGTACAACACAACAACACCAACACATCACAACACCGCCACATGCCCCTCTCTTTATCGTTCTCGTCTCCTTCCAAAACAAAACATAAACGACGACGACAACAACAAACCGCTAGTAGTATTGTTGTCTACTTCATCGTCATTCACTCATCTCCTTAATTCCCAAATCCACACAAACAACAACAAAACCCTACAAACAGGCTCTCGCATATTGTCATCTCCAACTACTCACCACTCATTTGCCTAATCGATACCACAACCACAATACACACATACGGAGTTCATTGTCATCAATCTCTCCTCTACTCCTCTCAACCAACCGAACCAAATCTACTATTCTCACACATAACCAACAACCAAAACCAAGGAATTGACTTATATAACCATCACTTAACACCATACTACCCATGTTATTAATTTTCAAGTTTTTTTCTTTTATTTCATATTTATCTCTTTAATTTAAACCTGAATTAAAATCCAACCATTACCTCAATTTCACTAAAAATTAGAGAAAATACCAACACACTCCGAAACACGCGAATACTACATAAAGAACATGCACTTACAGAGGAAAGTAATAGAGCTGAAACATCAAAAAAAGTGAATTGGAAGCTTTGTGTAAAAATTAACAAAATATAAATAAGGATTTGTAAGGACACGAAGAAGCTAAGCTTAGTCGTAATGGCAAGGTAGATTATCGTAAATATCATTAACTGTTATTCCTCTGCAAAGTGCATTTCCAGTTTAACTTGATAAAATCTTAAGAATATAGCTACATTGATAGAGAAACTAAACTCCTAATTTATCAGTGAACTGTTTATATTTCAATCAATTATGAAAACAAGAGTAAAGTAGTACAATTACTACATACTTCTTGTAATGAGGAACATCTCTATCCAAGCGAGCAAGGGTCCCAGCCAAGATTGAAACCTACAAAATCATAACACTTGATCAGCAAAGAAACGTGGAATGGAAGAACCAATCCATATATTTGATAAGCAGCTTCCCCATCATTGTTAATCTATATATTTGATAAGCAGCGATGAGCTTTTAGATTGTGAGTAACTATTTGACTTTGACCATAGCCTCAGTCCCAAATAATAAGCTCCAAACCATAAGCAAGGAAATCAACAAAACTAGCAAAGACAATATATTGGTCAGTCCACTACAACCAACATAAAGCATAAGAAAACCAAGACCAACAAAGTGAAAATATCGGCTTTCTAACCATGTAACCTCGCATGAGTAGCAAAAGCAACTAGATTATCAAAATCTACAAGTAAGACTTCAATTTGTCATAGAAGTGAGAAGGTTTGATGAAGTGAATCGAGTGAATTAAAAAATGAATTAATTTAGAAACTTAAGTACAAAATATGAGATCGATCTAACCTCCTTTGAGATAGGAGGTTTTGCGATTGCATAGTAGTAAAAAAAGATTTGCGCAGTTTGAAGGATCCTCCGAACCGGCCTCCAAGCAGACGGTACCTACACATGATCGAATAGCGTGAACATTTCCAAGAGAAATCAAGTGAAAATTATCGCGTTCGAGATGTTATCATAAATTTATTAACAATAAATAATTTAAAGCAATGTGAATATGCGATAGATAGAAATGCACTATCATTTAAAAAAAACCCATACAACGAACCTTCAAGCAGACAGTTTTTAAACATACATGATAATCTATTTCAAGTAGAGAAGCAACCAAGCCACGATAGTGATCAAAATGAGCTTGTGGAGCAATAGTCAAAAAGATCAGATAAAATCGGCTAAAATGTAAAGTGCAATAGTTGTCGGCAACTATTTTTCTTGTCATTAACATCTTATCACACTTTTTAAGATAAGAAAATTTTCTTCAAAAAACAAGATAAAGATAAAACCAGAGTACACACAACATGCAACATGTGAACTTGTAAAGTGCATTGGTCGCCTGTGCCTCATATATGCATATATGTACAAGTCTTCGTTATGGGTTTTTCATGAGTGAAAATCGAACTTTCGGCTACACCTTCACAAACATCTCCACGGCAAAGCGGGCATACCCCGCACACCAGAGATCGAAAAATATTTAGCATTTATCAACACATATCATATGGTATTCATGGTGACGGGGAGAACTCTTATTTTATCACCTTCTTCATACTCGGACAAGCAAATGTAACATCTCATAGATAAGGTAAGAAAGAAGAAGTAAATGGATTTTTAAAATCCCGAACAATAATCCAATGAAACATAAAGAAGTTCAATCTAAATATGCACAAAAAGAAGTGTCAATCTAAAAGTCATGCGAACAATTGCTAAAGTTATCTACAAAAGCAAAAGTATAATCTCAAAATTTACACAAACAACAAGAAAAATACCTATGTATCACCAAGTCGCTCATCTCTCGTAAGCCACTCTTGCGTGCCTCTCGCTCAACATTGTCCCCTTGTTGTGGTGGATCGGCGGGATCTATTTTTGCGGCGACTGGTGCTTGGTCATGAGGTGGTGGTGGTGGTGGTGGTGTGTCGTGGCTGAGATATACCTGCTCCGTCCATGGTCATCTCGAGATGCTGATGCATAAACGCCATAACCTTTCGTAATTGCTCGACAACGATATCGAACTCGCACGTGGCACCATCTCGGTATCCGGGACGTGCTAGCACCAGGATCTGCATATCTCCTCTTCTTTCTCCCTAAAGACCCGAGCCCGTAGACACGTCCTTTGGGACACTCACCCGCCACATTGAGGTACACCGCCTCATCATCCACCGATTGGTCCGGTGTAGCCTGGGTCAGCTCCAGACGTCTCCTCTGGAGCCTATCCTGCATGTATCAACAATAAACAACTTACATGATATGCTTTAAAGTGAACTTAATACTATTTAACATTTCATTTCTATACTTACATAGAACCGCTCTGATCTAGTATCGATGAATGTCATCCCGTTGTGATTTACGGTGTGGAGATGCAAATACAATTCATTCACGGTAGGTGGCGTCTCGGATGAATCAGTCTGCGTACAGGACCTAAGGTTATAAATTCAGCATAAATATGTCTATTAGTAGTAGGTCGGCGAACTCATATTCGCCAAACACAAATCAATTGCGTAGTGAACAAGTGTATAAATGTAAAAAATAAACTAGAGTGTAAAAAAACTTACCAATCTTTCATTGGTAGTCACAAAAGACACCGAACCACCACCGTGCTTCGAGGGTCCAGTCCCAGGTCCTTCGACCTCAGTGTTCCTATTCGTTGACGCTTGCCTAGACCTGGCAAGGAAGTCATCGCTCTCCCAGTACTCCAAGTATCTTCTCCATGCCTCATCTGTAACATAAACTGACTGAACACGATTATTCTTTAACTTGTGCATTAATGCGGTGTACCTTGTGCCTGCATGAGTGTCGTACGCCGTACGAATGAGATCTTCGGGAATCGCGTCATCCCATCTAAAATGCACCTACAAAATGGCGATTGCAATTGTTACGAGACATTGAAAAACTAGTATAAATCCTAAGACATTTAATAGTCCTGCGTACCTTCCATTGGCGCTAGTAGTGGTCTTTATGATGATTCGGTACCGACTTCCAACAATACCCTTCTGGAATCATCCATCTTTTGAATACTTTTGTCATCCTCCGTGCACAAGAATGAGAAGGATGCAACTCCCTGTGTTTCATGAAAATGCATAACATCTTAACTACTTTTTTAATAATTTACATCGATATTTAGAAGTACACATTGTCATCAAATACAAACTTACGTATCATTGGCAATCAGTGTGATCGGGATCCATTGCACGCGAGGGGGCTCGATCCCGTCCTCCGAGGTGCCGCGGAGGGCCCTGTCACCCGCAAGCTGCTCTCTCGCCGTCGTAATATGGGGATCTTTGCCGGTGATGCGGTGGCTGGGGGTGCAGGCCTCGTCGGTACAGGAGTGTCATGTCTCGATGTCGGCGACGGTGACGGTAACGGGCAATTTGGTATAGTCCTTGATGACGAGGTTGATGGTACAGACGACACGGACGGTATGGAAGGCGAAGGTGACGCTGAATGTGGATCGTGCTCGAGAGAACGAGAAGTCGGAATCGATAATACAGGAATCGACCCACGACCTCGACCGCCACGACCTCTTTGACCCCCTCGTGTGGCCTGACCATGACGCCCAGTCAGTATTTCGGTTCCAGAGGTCTGTGCTGCACCTCTTACGACTGGACGATGTCCTCCTAAAGGTATCCCTCGACGTGGGGGGTGATCACTGCCCGCCATGAAACCTAACAAAATACCAATAAAAGTTTAGAGAACAAAGGCATACAAAAAAAGTAATGAACTCTAATTGATGGGAATTAAGAACACATGATCCATGCTGATAAAAGGAAATTAAGAAATATATCGTCAAAAGTATGCATGTCTATATATCATAATGTTTCATCTCTAATTGATGGAAAAAGGATTAGACCTATAAAAGATCAAGCAACATATTAAATATTTATAGCCAATTTGGGCCTTCTCCAATGGGACTACATTGTAATAGCTTTTGGACGTAGTTTTGCCATAACCTATATAAAAAATAACCTCCAACCTCCAACATCAAACATTAACCTGGAAACTTCAAAAGTGTGCTATGGAAAAGATGAGCAAATTAAAAATATAACAAATGGTTGGATCTCACAAAACAATTTTAGGGTAAGCAAAATATCTTTCGAAATAAAATAACCTTTTTCCATTTTTCGTGATTATTTCCCCTTATCTACCCATTGAGCAAGAAAGGGTAAAACATAGCTCAAAATATAAGAAGACAAACAAGGTAATTTGAGAGGCCAATTTATGTGAAAACATGGGTTGATCTTTGCCAAGCACCGTCGAGAAGTTACACTCCATATAAGAAAGGTATAGAAAATTCACGTAACATCGAGCTAACGTTGACATAACATAGACATACATTACTCGCTATCATCCGTTTCAAATTCACTCTCATGAGTAGAAGTTGATGATTCTTCTTCTGAATCATCTCCACTATCAACAATGAAGTCATTTACTTCTTCACTTGGACCCGCTTCAACAATGACTCGAGTCCCATTTGGATCATCCAGATTGTTGATATCCTGAATTGCATCGTCGACTACGCACGTGGTGGGCATCCCATCTTGGAATGCAATCTCTGCCGAGCCCTGGTCATTATCGTCTTTGCTCGTTTCCTCGTCAGCGAATTTTGGTTGACAGCAACAAACTGCTAGCCATTCTTGCCATTGCGGACAACGTTGTCATGGTTTCGCAACCCGGCCACAATTGTTCGCTACTAGCCTCTATCATGTCATATAGTTGGCGTGCTTGGCGGTTTGGTGATTCTTCCACGTGATTCCAATTGAAACTTGGACCTGCCACGTTGTGTAGCATCTCGCGGTAAGTTGTCGGATCGTCTCCTCTCGACATCCAGCATCATCAATATGGTTATCCATTTGGTAAAAGTTTTGCGGGCCTTCATCTCCGTTCTAACCATGTTTGTACCAACAGTGATATCCCGAAACAAATCCATACCTACATATGTGGTACTCAACCGTTTCGACGTCTGTGTACGGTACAAGTCGACATTTCTTATAATTGCACGAACATCTAATCTTCCTTTCACTTTGGTATGTAGGACAATGTTGCTTAGCAAATGATATGAATTCTTTAACCTTCGCCGCGAATTCAATTCGAACGAAGCCGTTGTCGAGACGGTTGTACATCCGATCTCGACTTGTAGACGACATTCCTATTGTAATTGTGCAATTAAATTAGTCAACTAGTTTCATAATTTCCGACGGTACATGGCTACTTGTGTGTCCAACTAACACAATTTATTAGAAAGGGGAATCTCGAGGACCTACCTAACTACATGAACAAAAAGCTTTGCTTCTAGCCATTGAATAAAGGGGTTGGAAACAACTTTCTTAATACCTAGCTCGGTACATGACTCGATACCAAACAAGAGTATGATAATTGGTCGTAAAAATAAAAGCAACAAGGAGTTCAAAAAAATAAATAAATCATAAGTTATAAGAGGCATTCAAATACCACATATTATCAAAGCTCCTACTACTTGTTCACTCGTACCTCCTTAAGGTTATATGTTTATTCAATTCTCTTGAAATTTTATGTGAAATAGCAACATTTACTTTAAATTTGTGCACGGTTGATTTGCATAATCGAGACGCTTAATAAATTTGTTACTTTCTTTCTTATATTGGTATAGAGCAATGAAATGAGTTATATATTATGATATAATGTGTGAATGTTGCAGGTGTTGGAGCTGGGTATTGTTGTTCATTCAGTAGTGATTGGACTTTCATTAGGAGCATCAAATAATACTTGTACAATTAAGCCATTAGTAGCGGCTTTGTGCTTCCATCAAATGTTTGAAGGGATGGGACTTGGTGGTTGTATTCTTCAGGTGACCATATATAATTAATTAGTGAACAATTAAATTTCGAATTAACATGCTTAATTGAATAACTAATTAACTAATATATTTTAATTCTTGTAAAGGCAGAGTACAAGTTCTTTAAGAAAGCAGTGATGGTGTTCTTCTTCTCAGTTACAACTCCATTTGGGATTGCTCTTGGCATTGCATTATCTAGTGTTTATAAAGAAAATAGCCCAAGCTCACTAATTACGGTTGGATTATTAAACGCGTCGTCGGCTGGGTTGCTAATCTACATGGCTCTGGTGGACCTTCTATCTGCAGATTTCATGGGGCCTAAGTTGCAAGGTAGCATTAAGCTCCAGATCAAGGCCTATATTCTTTGTTCTACTTGGTGTTGGAGGATGTCACTCATGGCAAAATGGGCTTGATATATCAACTTAATTTAATTAAAGGCTGTTGTAATCATGCATTATTGCTTCTTTATAATTATCTTGTTTTTTTTTTTTTTTTAAAATTGAAGGTTGATCATCAACTTAAGTCTCTATCAAATAAATAAGAAATCCAAAATGTAATGTATTTTTTTTTCCTCCAAAAGAAAATCCAAACTTGTGATTAACTATTTTAATTTGGAATATGCACTACTAACTAATTTAATGGCCCAATGGGTTCGTATATATATACTAATACTTAATAAGCACTAATAAAACAACTTACTTTGAATTACAATTTTACACTTCAATTTTCGATTTCGCAAATCTCTCACTAATATCTCAATTAGATATTATTTATCTTCTAATATTACTTATGTCATTAAAATTTATTGCATAATACTTTTATCTAATCTTTTTTGGCAACCTATTATGCTACTTTTCTCTTACTCTCTAAAATTAAATTTAAATTCTTATAATTAACTTATTGCGAGCATAGCATGACATCAAATAAAACCAGTGAATTAGGGAAAAGCGTGTCACTCACAAGTAGCATTGCAACAACTAAAACATGGCAAAATGAACATAACTACACCCAGATCACAACAGAGAAATGCAGTTCACATTTCATTGTTACTCGGTAGAACAAGCATAACCACAAAACACTAAGCATGCAAGAGAAGAGTAGAACAAAAACTTCTAAACCAAACAAAATACACAACATTAACTTAATAGATCAAGTGAAGAACACCAACAAATGCACATGAAAGCCAAACCGGAGGAAAATGTGAGCAGATACAATTTCAAGAGAATTAGGGTGTTACAATTTTTTTTTGATTGTTACCTTTACGAGCAGAGAGCGGAGGTAAGCACAGAGCGACCAGAGAGCAGAGAGCAATGAAAGAGAGAGAGCGGTGAGCGAAGATGACCAATGAGAGATCGGTCACCGGTGAGAGAGCGAGAGAGCGTGTGAGCGGTGACCCGAGAGAGAGAACGAGAGCCGTGGACCGAGCAAGAGACGGAGAGACCAGAGAGAGAGAGAGAGTTGAGAGCCGATGACGGAGACGATCGACTTGTGGGGGTTGGGGATTTGGGGGCGGTGGACCCGAGAGACGGAGAGACCGAGAGAGACCGGCGCGACGAGACGGGAGAGACGAGAGTTGAGAGCAGAGACCGAGACCGAGACGAGACGATCGAACTTGTGGGATTTGGGCATTTTGGGCGGTGACCGAGAGAGACGGAGAGACAGCCGCGATCGGTTGAGCAAGAGACGGAGAGACGAGAGTTGATAGCGAGCCCGAGACCGAGACGAGACGATCGAACTTACCCAATGCCTAGCAGTAGCAGATGTAAGTATGAAAGTATGTGACACAATTTTCCTTTTTTGATAAGTGACTTTAACACAAGTTAAACCTCGTACCTTCACCAACCTTTTTAACATGTGAAGGCTCATCTGTTCACGTTTTTCAGATATGGAGTTTTCAGATGTAGAGCTATCGGCACAACCACCAATTTTCTGGCAGCTGTGATCTACGTGGATGGTCCCTCCCACCCTTTCCCCTTCTTTTTTCCTTCTTATGCTATAACTTTTGTTTTATGTGGGTTGCAAAGAAATGAAAGTGAGCTTTTTCACTCCTTGTCGGGAGGCTTTGATTTTTTCTTTCCTTATTGAGAGGCTTTAAATTTCCCTTCTTTGTAGGGGAGTTTTGGAGTTTTTTTTTGAGGAAAAGATTTCTTTTTGAGGAAGAGATCTAGTTCTTTTTAGTTTTCTCTCCAAGAAACTGTTCAAACTTCAATAGTGCAAGCATTTGATTGACAGGACTAAAGGAGCATAGAAGCCGGAGTCATTAATGGCATAAATTAGAATTGTTGCCGAGGCTTGGCAACCCTCGACCGATTCTTACTCTAGGGATTTAGTTAGGTCGAATAAGCCATAAGTTCTTTAATTTTTTTTTTCTCTAGACTATTGCTATAGATCAAACGACAAGCATATAAGTTGCACATAAGTTTGCAAACTTTCTTAAATCAGGTGTAATATATAGTGAGCAATTTCTTTTTTATGAATGAATGTCTTTTCGACAAAAAAGAAACAAGTGATGCCTCGTCCATCTCACTCTATCACGGGGTCGCCGCGAGACCAGGGGTTCTGCCTAAGGAATTGCCCTAGTATCTTTTCTGTGACAACCATCACCTAACATAAGGTCAGGTTCCCAAGCCCAAACCTCCACTGTGACGACCCTTACCTTACCTAGGGTCGGTTTGTCCGACCCAGACTGCCACCCAAGCCCAATACTCGAACTGGCCCGAGCAAACGGTCTTGCATGCCTAAAACAACCTGCGGGATATCAAACTAATGCATATAGATCAATAATTGTGGAATTAAATAAAGAAAAATCCATATGATGTACTATGAAACTATAATTGAGTTTTCAAATCCTTAAAAAAATTGAAGGCATTCAAATACTACCAAGTAGTTTAGACTAAAGGAAACTAAGGTACATTCTACCCAGAAGACCTATTTAAATATAACTCAAGTTTAATAATTTAAAGTCAAATAATTAGATAATAACAATACAAGGCTCGCAACAAGAGAATACTGCAAACAATAGCATGCCTTTCCCTTATCTCAATATAACGCTGAAGTGTATAGTCCTGAAATGTAAGTGAGGTGAGCTAAAAGGGACAATGGAGCCCTATAATACTTTATAAGCATGCAATACTTAATAAAACATTAACATCATTGACAATTCGTATTTTAATTTCAATTTATTTTTAGATTTATTTTGGGGTCCACTAGTGTGGTTCCCGCGGGTCCCCGTTGTTCCGTACCGAGGGTGGGACCCACCTAATCTTCCCTCGGGGCACGAGTTACATACCTTCATAAGGGCTAGGGGCCAAAAACTAAAAGTCCCTTATTTTCTTTTATTTATTTTATTATATATATTACTTATTATTTATTTTATTATATATATAAATTAAATAAAGGGGGGCCATGGACATTTTCGTCCATGGTTTTGGGGTGCAGGGGCCAATCACCCTTATAGCCATAAGGCGGGGGTGCAAGCGTCATTGGTGGTACGTGTGTACTGGAGGGAGGTGGAGCAAACGCTCCTCATCCCCTACTTTCTCGGGTAGGAAGCCCGAGAGTTTTTGTTGGTTGGGGGTGTTGGGTTTTGGGGTTCATACGCAGCGGAAATTACAAAACAATTTTGACAAAACCCCCAACAGGATCCGAATTTAATTCCATTAAAAACGTTTAAACCATGAAAACTTAATCATACCTCGGTCGCAATATACCTTTCTGAAAGTTGATCGATCTCTAAGGCGCTGCCAACGACGAACGCCCTCTACCAGCAGTCCACACACGAACGGCGGCCGAGATTCGAAGTGCTAGCTTCAAGAGAATACCAAACCTTTTTGTTTCTCTCCAAAATGATCCAGAGCGTACCAGAAAACCCTAATTCGTTTCTAAAATGAAAATAGAGTTTCGGCCCTTAATCTTTCCTACGTGTGTTCTAACTTAAAGCGTCTATTTATACAACCCTTGTATATAGACGGTTAAGTAAATTACACATATACCCCTACTAGGACTTAAGATATTTGAATCCTAGCATATCACCAATAACAAAATTCTCGATATTTATCTCCTATCCAATAGGGATAACGAAATCGATTTTGCTAATATCTCCTAATCTAATTTGTTATCTATCTTTTATCAAATAGAAATTTCATAACATAATAGATATAACGAGATAAATAAATAATTTCAAAAAATAATTATTTGCAATTTCGGTCCTCATCCAAATAATCACAAACATGTAATTGAATCATGAACTACTATCCCAATCGAACCTAATCATATTAGTTTCGAATTAATATTCAGACTTATACAATTTAAGAAACTTAAAACAATGTAACCTAAATATGCATACTGAATTACAGAGATTTCATCCATGCATCAATACACGAAAAATAAAGATTATACCTAATGGTGTCATGGATCACAGAACACGAAATTTAATTCATTAAAATTATTCGAATTAACCTAACATGGTTACTAGCATGTACGAAACTGATTTCAATTAAATCACAAATATATGTATCATATACACAAAACATGATAATAAATCTCACTGGAAAACTTATGTATATCACATATACATCAACTATTACCATGCTTTCAATCATATATCATGTATATATCAGAAGAAAACATGCAATGAATTTAATGGCATCGAACTCGATGGCTCTGATACCACTGTTGGGTTTTGGGGTTCATACGCAACGGAAATTACAAAACAATTTTGACAAAAACCCCAACAAGATCCGAATCTAATTCCATTAAAAACGTTTAAACCATGTTATCTTAATCATACCTCGGTTGCAATATACATTTCGAAGGTTGATCGATCTCTAAGGCGCCGCTAATGACGAACACCCTCTACCAGCAGTCCACACACGAACGACAGCCGAGATTCGAAATGCTTGCTTCGAGAGAATACCAAACCTTTTTGTTTCTCTCCAAAATGATCCAGAGCGTACCAGAAAACCCTAATTTGTTTCTAAAATGAAAATAGAGTTTCAGCTCTTAATCTTTCCTACGTGTGTTCTAACTTAAAGCGTCTATTTATACAACCCTTGTATATAAACGGTTAAGTAAATTACACATATACCCATAATTAAAGAAGTATAAGTGTAATACACCACAAGGACGTTTCTGTCATGAATTTTATCATATAAAATTTATTTGTCTAAACCATCTTAAAATCTCGCAAAACCATTCTTAGTGTGCGACCCAATAGGCTCATACAACGTTGATAGTGTACCAAAACACATTTTGGTATACAAGTCATAAGCGGCCTCTAGCAAGACATTATGATTACCCAAGTTGTACAAATATCAAATCGATACAACCTAATCAATAGTGTATATAACATCCTTTTGTCACACGATATCCTTTTGATCAAACATAAGGCATGGAATTGTCATCCAACATGTTCAATCGTACTAGTCTCGATCTCTAGGTAGACTGAAAATATCCAAGTGACATTGATCAATATCAATTCACATAGACTAGGCCTTTTAACAGTCTAACACATGAGGGATCCACTGGATATCTCTCTTTATATGAGAGGGACAAATTCTATCTTGATTACACAACTTCATCACATTGCTCACACAGTAACCAATCACAATCTTTATAATCGTCCGGTTAAAGACAACGTTTGATTGTGTCAAATCACTGTATTCCTAATGTTGAAGTCTCTGGTAATCTCAAGTTAGAGGACTGAAAAATATACCTATCATGAGAAACAACTATGACTTAATCCATGTGATGTTCTCATAGCGGGTCGGTCAGTACTTTATTCCCTAACAAGTACTCGTGATCTTGATTCGTATCCCTATACATATAATCATCATATGATCATCAATCAAGACTCACACTAGTCTTAATTCATTATAGTTCCCAGTATAATGATCGACTAGGGACATTTAAGATATTTCTGTAAATACCCATGAATCTTATTATAATGTAAACATGCAAATTAATTATAATAAACAACAAATGAAATCCTCTATTTTATTAACTAAAAGTATTCATAAAGACAGTTAATGGATTGACCTAGGGCACATGCCCCAACAGGTTTTGGGAGAGCCTCCAGTAGGAGGCCCTTCCTCCCTTTTCAGCAACGGTGGACCATCGTCACCCCTCTTTTTGGGGCCAACTTCCTATGTCACTGTCTACGATTCTTCCAAATCTCTTTGAAGTTAAATTAAATCTCCACAACAACGGAGTTTCTATCCCAAAATAGACTATTCGAACACTAATACACCATTAACTTTTTAGTGGTGTTCCAACATCACTATTTTTCACCATTAAAGACCAACAAACCACAAACTAGAGATAATCCACCATTAAAGAGTTAACAAAGCTTGCAGAGAAGATGAGCGGAGTGCTTTAGCTGCACTTGAGTTACCCTTTGATTTGAGGCTTTTCTCCACCTAAACCACCATTAGAGCTTTCCTTGTGCCCTCATCTCTCTTTCTCACCTTTGTTTGTGTTGATAAAAAAAGGGTTAGGTTTATAATAAGATTAATATACTTAGTTTAGATTAGTGTAGGTTTGCATAATTACCAAATTTCCCCTGGGGCGGGTGTTTTAAATTCTGGGTCATCATAACATCCTAAATTTTATGAACTTTCGTTGTCGAAGTAAAAGTAAGGTACACTCGTAGCCCGGCGTGTCCATTCGTTACAATTTATTTTATGACCTATTTTTTAAACTGATGCAAATCCACACCTGCAAAATCTGTTCGTACCTCGCGCAAAATAAAATATTACTTTTGACTCTAACATCCCAATAGTATCATTTTCATCCCACAGGCCGAAACTCGCAAGGCGTATGTCGTATAGGTCTCAATAGAGTCATTATAACTTAGCTACGCGTTTCTGTGTATTCCTATGTAATCTCCCCTAAAGTCGCTACTTGCACACAAATCATCCACTCAACAAGTAAAGAAAACTATACCGAGATGTGATCGGGTGACAATCTGTGTCAAAAATATATCTCTGCTTATTTGGCAACAAATTCATAACACTAACTGGTAGTAGGAACATGGATCACTATCTGCTATAGTAAGAACACTAGCACACCATTTCTATCACCATCTTAGTTACACATATCAATGAATGATTCATCATGTCCTTGTGACTTATCTCTGGAGGCTACAAATGAGCAGACATAATATTCCTTTCTGGAATTATACATTAACATCATTGTTATTACACATTTATCATGTTATTTTTTTCGTAGGTTCATTTAACCGTTAACTTACAAAGTAAGCTTCCATTTTTGTAATTATGTGGAATATTTGCTATTACAACCATTCCTAAGTGATTTTAGACATTCATCTGAATGCTCTTCATTGTGTCGCCATCTTCGTTTCATACAAAGGTTATGTTAGGGTATGTGCCTTAGGCCAATTTTGTAAACGTTGTTTAACTATTATAAGTAGATGCATGTTTCTTTTATAATAGTATCCATGGATAATTATTGTATTATTCTAAATGTCCCTAGTCAGTTATAATTGTGGGAACAATAATAAATTAAGACTAGTATGAGTCTTGATTGATAATCATGTGATGATTATGCGTATATGGATACGGATCAAAATAATGGGTATCTGTTGGGAACATATGCTGGACTGACCCGCTATGAGAACACTACATGGTTAATGTCATAAGTGATTCTCATGATAGTTATATCATTTAGTCATTTGACTTGAGATCACTAGAGACTCCAACATTAAGAGTACAATGATTTGAAACAATCAACCATTGTCTTTAACCAGATGATTATAAAGATCGTGATTGGTCATTGTTCGACTAATGTGTGGATGTTGTATGATCAAGATAGAATTTGTCCCTCTCTTTTAGAGAGAGATATCTATTGAGCCCCTCGATATGTTAGACTGAAAAATGCCATGTCTAGTGAATTGATTGGATTAATGTCACTTGAAAATTTCAGTCAACTCGGAGATCGAGACCAGTAGATTGAACTATAAAGGTGACATTCTATGTCTTATGTTCAATCAAAACATATCGCGTGACAAAGGGATATGATATACACTGTCTATTAGGTTGTATCGATTTATTGATCTTCATGCTACTTGAGTAGGAATAATGCATTGCTAGAGACCGCTTATGACTTGTGTACCAAAATGATTTTGGTTCACTGCCGTTGTATGAACCTATTGGGTCGCACACAAAGAATGAATTTGCGCTATTTAATATTGTCTGGGTTAATGAATTTTATTTGATAAAATTCATTTTGAAGATTCTCATTAAATGTCCTAGTTTGACTAGGATTCAAGATTCTCCTACATTTCTAGTGTGACTAGAAATTTTATCTCTTAGTAAATCCTATTTGGAATAGGACTCTAATTGGAATTATAGTATGACTTTAATTCTTATTTGAGTTTTAGATAAATTAAAACTCTTGTTGGATTAGTAATTGTAGATTATCTACGACTCTATCCTTTTTAGAGTTGGACTTTATCTAGTACTCTATTTGGAGTGTGATTAGGAGATAGAGTTCTTTTACAACTCAACCTAGTGTACTATAAATAAGACATTAGGGTCACAGTTGTGAAGTGATTTTTCTCAAGAGAGAATTCCCGAGAGAGATTTTTCCTAGAGAATTTTTGTGAGGATTTTTGTCCTAGGATTTTTGGGGCTAGCATTCCGGATCGTGATCGTCCGTTCGTGTATGGATTTCTGATAGAGGACGTTCGTCTCTCGCAGCGTCTTAAAGTAATCGATCAACACCAAACAAGGCAGACATGGAGTTATTCTTGCTAAGGTATGGTTGATTTTTATTGGCGCATCAATTTAATGGAATCAATAGGATCTTGGTTCGGGGATGTTAGAAAAGGTTTCGAAAACTTCCGCTGCGCATGATCTCCGAAACCCAACAGTGGTATCAGAGCCAGTAGGCATGATTTAATTAAATTGTAATGTGCCCTTATTTTTGATATACATGATATATATATATATATATATAAGTCAATCATGATATTTTATATATGGTTGCATCATTGCGTTTAATAGAATTAATCTATATGCGAAAGTGTGAAAGTATCGGCATGGTGTTGTTGATGTAGTCGCACCGTCACACACATACATGCACAAAACGGGTGCGCATCAAATTTGGTGGATAAGATCTCACTATTTGTGTACATAGATATGTGTAATTTAATATGTTGGTGGTTGTATGGGATATGAAAGCCATGATATTGATAAAAAAAGTAAAAAGATTTTGGCTATAGTAGGATTCGATCCCTAGTCTTCCAACCTGTTGGAATGCATTAACCATCCTAGCAAGCATTCCAAGTTGTAATAGGATTACAAAATAGAATAAAAGGAGGACTTTTGTTCATAGTAGGATTGGATCCCTAGTCTTCCAACCCGTTGGAATGCCTTAACCACCCTAGCAAGCATTCCAAGTTGTAGTAGGATTACAAATCAAAATTAAAGTACAAATCTAATTGTAATAGGATTACAAATCAAAATTAAAGTACAAATCTAATTGTAATAGGATTACAATATACAATAAAGGAACTTTTGTTGAGAGTATGATTCGATCCCTCATCCACCGACTCATTGGAATGACTTAGCCATCTAGGCTATCCATTCCAAGTTGTAATAGGATTACAACTCTATTTATATTAATTGAGTTATATATATTAATTGAAAGAAGTTTTAATTGATTAATTACCATTAATTTGAGGTTATTGTTCATTAATTGGATTGAATTAATTTAATTGGAAGGTGTTTTAATTGAATTAATATTAATTTAAATTAGTGAGACTATTATTAATATTAATTAAAATATTTAATTAAAAGAGGTTTTAATTAAATAGAGTCCGATAAAAAAAATTATATTGAGATATATTTAATTAATGAGATTAATGAAAACATAATCTTTCATGCACTTTGAAAATTTTAAGATATTTAATTTCCTTGATTTGTTTTATGATGCCTTGTTGATATATGAAGATGTTTATTCTTGTTTTATTTTAACAATCTTTATTCTATGCATATTGGGTATATATATGATATTCCATAATTAAATAGATGCTAGAATTAGTCATCGTAAAACACTACATGGATCATTAAACTTGATAAAAATCCATTGATTAGAATTTTAAATTAATGCCACCCATTTTAAACACTTGTTAAGGCCTCGATTACATCAATTTAGGTATGCCTTCGCAAGGTGTATTGTGTTATCTTAATGAGGCAAGTTGGGTAACGGTTACCTGGATGTTTTAAATTAGTTTAACTTAATAAAGCTATCAAAACGATTTTGGGCTTTAGGCATAGATGAGACGTAACATGTTGTAACGTATGATGTCTAAGTCTCATAAAGAACCTAAAAGTTGCATATGATGCAATTGGTAATGGTTACCTACCTAAATAACTTGATTTTGAGTGTCATGCCTTAGTTGTCTTAACATAAAGTGAAATATGGATCTTAGACCACTAAATTAATATTTACGAGGGTTATTAATTTAGTGGGAGTTTAATTACTCACTAATAAATTATTCTGCATAATCTTCTAAGTGTAGATGTTAAACTCCTAATAACACTAATTCATAGCAACTGCGATCAATCCTTGAGAAGGATAAAATAATTTCTAAGACTAATTTCCCTGTTTTGATTAGAAAATTGATAAATATTATCAACCATAAAATAAGGGTGTATGTTTTAGATTAATGATTCTTTTAAACTACCATCTATTAGTACAAGGATTACATGTCATGTTAGCAAATATAAAACTGGACTTTAGAAAAGATTCGGACCATGAAAACTAATGACATGACAGTGACACTGAAGGAAAAGCTCCAACAGTAAGTCACACGGGAAGGGCATAAGATTGCAAAATTCCTAGATTCTTGTAAAATGGTTGAGAGGATATTAATATGTCTTTATGTTTGAAACATGAAAGAACTATATTAATTATCTCAAAAGGCTTGAATTTTCATGTACCAAAAGTTGGCAGTAGATTTGATCTATAATTCATCAAAATAGTTTTAAACTACATAATTTGAAAGACATGGAGAACACTGTTTACAGTTGCATGTGATGTTTAAAATTGTAAGACAGAATAATAAAAAGGGGCTTAGATATATATTTGATGGTTCGTAACATAAAGGAATTTAATAAAGAAATATAAAGGGAAGGTAAAAGCTACAAAAGGTGCTTGTGTCGGACACGAAAACCTTAGTTGTGAGCTAAACTTTGCCAAGTTCTAAAGAAAGCCTTATAGAATGGATTTTGTTTTTCATAGAATGAAATTGTTCATTTTATAATGAATTACAAATCCTATCAAGAAGACATAATTTTGAATTGTTACGAACATTTCAAAAATGATTATAAAAAAATCACTTTGCAAACTGTTAACATACTTTGATGAGATCAAGGTGGATAATATTTGAGCCAAAAGTTTAAGTGACCATCTTTGAAATTGTGAGATTGTCTTGCAATTAACTCCACTAGGAACGTCATTTGAGAAATGATGTTTTAAGAGGAGAAATCGAACTATATAGGATATAATTCGATTTATGATGTGTCACACAGTCCTTCTTAAGATGTCCTATTGAGGCTATACTTTAGAAACCAAGGCACCCGCACAAAACCTTATTTTCCTTAAAGTGGTTGATAAAACTCCATATATGATATGGAATAAAAAGACCTAGTTTGTTTTTTTTTTAAGAGTTGAGGCAGCGAGACTTGTGTAAGACGCTAAGTCACATAAAGTTTGATGCCAAAGTCATTTGAGTTTATTTGTGGTTGAACACTATGATACTATTTTATACAATTGATAAAAAATTGTTTGTTGCTAAAAAATGATGTCTTTCTAAGTAAAATGTTTATTTTAAAGGCACTATTGGGAATAAAATAAATCTTGAGATGTTCAAGTTCCACAAATGAGAACCGAACCACTTTAGGAAGATCAATAAAGTTTTGAACTAGTTGAGTATACACAAGTAACATATATCTCTTGAAAATCTAGAATAATTAGAAATTGCCCAAAGAAATTTGAAATTTCTTATTATTGATAGTTGTGATGTATTTTTGATACTGGATCAGAATGAATCACTACTTATCAAGAGACATGTCTCGTCTAGATTGAACGAATAAACTAAGTGTTATTAACTCTGAATTTTAATTCATGTATGTTAACCAAATTTAGAACTTGAATTATTTACCTGAAGATGGTATGACCATTGGATGTAAATGAGTTAAAGTGACATGAAAAACAAAAGATGCATACTTAATAGTACGACTTATCGAAAATTCCAATCTAAATCAAGGTGTTGATTATGATAAGACTTTCACTGGTAGCTAAGCTCAAGTTCTAGAATTCTATTGTCATTACTTCATAGTTTGACTATAAGATATGGCAAACGGATGTCAAAAATAACATTGCTCTATGCTCGTTAAAGATATGTATGATACAACTTAAGGGTTTTTTTTATTATTTTGAGAATTTGAGAAATGTATGCAAGCTTAAAGGATCCATTTATAGATTATAGTAAGCTTATCAGAGTCTGGATATTTGTTTTGATGAAATAATTAATGAATTACTTTCATTGAATCGAAGATAAACCTTATGTATAAATAAAGGTTAGTGGGAGCACAATTATATTTCTGAATCTGTATGTTAATAATATATTATTCATTAGAAACGACATCTTAACCCTGTAGAATGTCAAGTCTTGGTTAAGGAAGGTTTCTCAATGAGATTCTTAGCTAATTAGGCCTATATCCTCGTGATATAGATCTATGGAGATAGATCCAAGAGGCTAATTGCTTTAAATAAGAGTACTTATAAAGACAAATAACTGAAAAAGTTTCAGTGTGCGAGATTCTTAAAAGAATTCATACTTATGTCTTATAACATATGTCTCTGCAAGACTCAAAGTCTTAAGACAAATGATGAGTGGGACAATGTGAATATGATTTCTTACGCATTAGCTATGAGAATCATCACATATGTTATACTTTGCATTCAACTCGATATGTCATATGCTTTGGGCAAAACATACATATATTTCATAGATTCTGGTGAGGTCACTGGATATTTATTATAACATTCTTAAAAACTTCAGAAGCACTTGAGAAATGTTATTAGATATGCAGATGTTTGAAAGATATGAGTCTTGTAAATGGTTACACAATTCAAACTTTCAAATTAATATAAAAGATTAATGATCGTAATATGAATATGTGTTCACTTCGTAGGAATGAGTTGGAAATGTTCTAAACTCACTCTAACAAGTTCTATAACATAAACAGAGTTTTTAGCGGCATTTGATGCTGCCAAAGAAAATGTTTAGATCGTAAGGTTCATGATTGAATAAGGTGTGGTTCCAAGTGTTGGAAATAATGTTGGCTTTTATTATAAAACCAATGGAAAAATTTAGGTTATGGAACCTAAATAACACTATAGATCTAAACAATCACTTGAACGTTTTTGTCTTATAAAAGAGAGAACGTAAAGATTTGCAGAACATCAATAACAAACAATGTAGCAGATACATAAAAAAACTTCTTCCACTAAGAACGCATTAAGGTCACACAGTATTGGATACGTAAAGGATTCGACCTAGCGCAAGTGGGAGATGTTGGGGTATGTGCCCTAAGACAATTCTATAAACGTTATTTAACTATTATAAGTAGATGCATGTTTCTTTTATAATAGTATCCATGGATAATTATTGTATTATTCTAAATGTCCCTAGTCAGTTATTATTATGGGAACAATAATAAATTAAGACTAGTATGAGTCTTGATTGATAATCATGTGATGATTATGCGTATATGGATACAGATCAAGATAATGAGTATCTGTTGGGAACAGATGCTGGACTGACCCGCTATGAGAACACTACATGGTCAATGTCATAAGTGATTCTCATAAGAGTTATATCATGTAGTCATTTAACTTGAGATCACCAGAGACTCCAACATTAGGAGCACAATGATTTGATACAATCAATCATTGTCTTTAACTGGATGATTATAAAGATTGTGATTGGTCATTGTTTGACTAATGTGTGGATGTTGTGTGATCAAGATAGAATTTGTCCATCTCTTTTAGAGAGATATCTATTGGCCCCCTCGCTATATTAGACTGATAAATGACCATGTCTAGTGAATTGATTGGATTAATATCACTTCACAATTTCAGTCTACTCAGAGATCGAGACTAGTAGATTGAACTATAATGGTGACATTACATGTCGTATGTTCAATCAAAAGATATCGCGTGATAAAGGGTTATGATATACACTGTCTATTAGGTTGTATCAATTTATTGATCTTCATGATACTTGGGTAGTCATAATGCCTTGCTAGAGACCGCTTATGACTTGTGTACCAAAATGATTTTGGTTCACTGCCAACGTTGTATGAACCTATTTAGTAACACACAAAGAACGAATTTGCGCTATTTAATATTTGTCTGGGTTAATGAATTTTATTTGATAAAATTCATTTTGAAGATTCTCATTAAATGTCCTAGTTTGACTAGGATTCAAGATTCTCCTACATTTATAGTGTGACTAGAAATCTTATCTCTTAGTAAATCCTATTTGGAATAGGACTCTAATTGAAATTATAGTATGACTTTAATTCTTATTTGAGTTTTAGATAAATTAAAATGCTTGTTGGATTAGTAATTGTAGATTATCTATGACTCTATCCTTTTTAGAGTTGGACTTTATCTAGTACTCTATTTGGAGTGTGACTAGGAGATAGAGTTCTGTTACAACTCGACCAAGTGTACTATAAATAAGATATTAGGGTCACAGTTGTGAAGTGATTTTTTTTAAGAGAGAATTCCCGAGAGAGATTTTTCCTAGAGAATTTTTTGAGGGTTTTTGTCATAGGATTTTTGAGGCTAGCACTTCGGATCGTGATCGTCCGTTCATGTGTGGATTTATGATAGAGGACGTTCGTCTCTCGCAACATCTTAAAGGAATCGATCAACACCAAACAAGGTAGACATGGAGTTATTCTTGCTAAGGTATGATTGATTTTTATTGGCACATCAATTTAATGGAATCAATAGGATCTTGGTTCGGGGATGTTAGAAAAGGTTTCGAAAACTTTCACTGCGCATGATCCCCAAAACCCAACAGGTTTCCTATCGCAACCATTCGATCTTCAGGAGCCTTCTTGCATTGTGTCCTCGTATCGATCGATGCTCGCGACCATTAGCGTCCGTTTTAAATTCTTTTGGCATAGTCAAGATCTATATTTAGTGCACTATTGTCTCTAATTGTTCTCCCAAGCAAACTCTTAGCTCTAATAGTTTCTTTTATAACTTTCGTCACTGAGAAATAAAGGTGGTTTAAATCTCATGTTTTAAGTTTGTACATAATTCACCTTTAACATTTCATTTTGTTGCTTGTGTGTGTTACTAATATCACACTTTTTATTTGTTCTTCGGGTACTCCAAAAGTAATGTACACGACTGTGTACTTAGCATGTAGATGAGCATTGCTTGTGCGTCATGCCCTTTAAGAATTTGGTTCAAGGGTACCCTGACTTCAAAATTATATACGTTCACAAATTTTCTTTTATCAGAAGAAATGCTCGAGTCTACTTCACTAACGTAATCGGTTATTATTTTAGACTCTTATATTGTCACTATCATTTATCTAATGATTTAACTCCCAATGTGGATAAGGTTCATGCCCCTATTGATTCATCAAATATCCTACAACGTACATGCATTCATTTGAAATTTGTACTTAAGCAAACTTAGCTTGTTTAAATCCCCTTTACACAATTCATATTAACTTATGCTTATGTGAACCTTTCATGTCATATAAAATACTATTCATTTGTCACTTATTAAGGCGTCAACATTGAATATTTTGTGCATTTCACCACTTGTAGATATCATTAATACTTGGTCGTCTTTGTCAATCTATCACTTTCCCATTTAGGTTGCATATCAAGTTCTCTTACACCTAAACCTGATCATGGGCTTGGGTACCCGCCCGGCCCGCCTAATCCCGTGAACAAATAATCGGGCTTGGACATCTCTTTTCAAAAAAGCCCGGCCCGAACCCAAGCTTAAGTAGGTCCGCTTTAAAATGGGCTGGGCTTGGGCCACCTTAAAAAACCCAAGCTCGACCAGGGCCGACCCGAATATAAGTTTATAAATAATATATTCTAAAATAATAAGTGTTGTATGAGAGGTTTGAACCTTGGACCTAATGCACACATTAAGTGATGTTTACCATTTGAGCTACTACTCCTTTTTGCAACATATATGAATATACTGTATACATATATAAACACATATGGTGTCAAAAAAGTCCATAAAATTTTTATTAAATGAATAAATAATTTATTTTTCTTAGATTTTTTAATATTAAAATATTTATTCATGGGTTTGATGGGTTGGGCTTGGGCCTATGCATAGGCCCGTATATATATATATATAGTGGGCCGAGCAAAGGCTAATGTTCTTAGGCCTGGGCCTGGCTGGGCTCGGCCTACGCTCGACCCATGAACAGGTCTACTTAAACCATTCGGTTAGGATTTCCACTTTTGAACTTATACTAAGCTTTAAGGCTCCCCATTATTAGCAACAGTTTTTGTTTAGCAATTCTTAATGTTGTCGAGTTTAGAAGATCTTATCACCACCTAGAGATACATGTTTCATAACTAGCTTAAGATATTTTCTCATATTTTTTAGTTATCGTATTAATCATGTTACACGGTATGAACTTTATTAGGGGTCGATCCTAGCCTAGGATCCCCAATTCTAATCGTCGACCTATCATTAATTTGATCATTTATCCTTCCCAAAACCGTCTAGTCTGATAGTCCAGGTTCTTAATGTAAGGTTCACTCTTTTTGAGAATTTTCAAGTTACTTTCCACAAGCGATTTTAATGATTTCTCATGACATCACCACTTCGATTAGAGATTTTCAGTTCTTGAACAAGATATTCCCCTTACAAATCCCACAACTACAAAAATATATCGTAGTCAATTTTTTGTCTCTTAAGTTCATAATTTTCCTCACACCTATTCACTTTCTCATTTTCCCACAGGTCGATCCTATCTTTGGATCCCGAATTTTAAGAATCAATTTACTATTGACTTAAATTAGGTGAAATTAGTTACATTATTTATTCCTCGACATCTTTTCGTTCAACTATCCCCTACCAATCCGGTTAGATTCCACTTTGACTTAATAGTCATTAGTTCACGTGTCCATTACTAGGCAATCATACCAAATATATTCTTTTAGTTGAGCATCCTCAATTTTAATGATTCTCCTGCCATTGGGTTTATTACGATATCATTGACACTGATGTACACCCTTCAAACTATGCAAATTATGACTCATATAAAGCATTCAATTTTGAGGTATTTTTTAATTTCTCAATTATGGTACCGCCATCGCATACCTCGCATTCATTTCAAAAACGATTTATCAAATTTTGGTATCCCCAGATTTTATGAGTTAACTCACTTCTAATTAAGTTAGAATAATTTATCTTTGTGTTGGTTGCTTTTGATTTGTATTATTTTAACCTCATGTCATGGGTCCTTTCAATATTTATAAATTTCTGCTTGGCAACGCGATCCTTATGCGTGGCAATCTTACTACAAATAGTCCTTCACTTAGGATCCTTAATTTTATTAACTCGATCATCTTCGAGTTCACAAATGTGACACTCACCGAAATGTGCACCATTTAAGTTGTAATCACTTGATTTGTATCCTCCAAGGTATTCTTTGTCAAATCCCGAAAATTTTAAATCAGTAATTACTGTTAATCCGAGATTAAGGAAGCTTAATTATGGTTATGGCCGCGAGTCGGGAATTACACCGGTGAATTTGAGATTTATAATTAATTTTATTAATCTGTGATGTTTGCCTAGTGTTGTGTATTATATATTATTTTATTTTAGGAAATTCAGGTGATTAAGTAAATTTGAGATTCGTGGGGTTTTGTCTTAAGATACATGTCGACACGGGTGTCAAGATAGTCAAAATATTGACATAAATATTAGTTTCAAATCTCGCGATGAATAATTGAATTTAAATTAAAAATTCAAAATTTGGACCTTAAATGGACTTAATGAGCTGACGTGGGGATTTGCCTCGGTTTGGTGTTGATATATAAAAAGAAAAAAAAAACAAATGAAATTAAGCAGCTCAAGCAAGCAGCTGAGGGTTATATATAAAAAGAAAAAAAAAACAAATGAAACAATTGATTCTTTCATCAGAACGTTAAAAACGTTCTAAACCTAACCCTTCTCTGCTCGGTTCTTTGCACGCGAAACTCTCGACGTTCGATTTTCGTCCAGTTTCTTTCTGAAACACTGTAGAGCATCGCGAGACGGTCAGTTTGAGCTGAACTTTCACGGTGGAAAAAGGTATTCAGCGTGCAATTTGGTAAATTTTTAATGCCATATATTTTTCCTCAATTCAATTTGAATTCTCGCGATTCTTCGATTTCTTTTGTGGGGTTTTGATAGAAATTGGTTGGAATTGTTGTTAATTGGTATATTGGATTGATTTGCGTCAATTTGTGATAAATTCCACCGATGTGGGTTAGGGTTTTGATGAGGTAAACTAATGCAATTTAGTTGATAACTATTTTGGAGATGTTTTAATAGTTATGTTAATTATTGGTTTTAATCCGATTTGACTCCACGGGCTGTGAAAATATTTTGGTGTTGGTAGCGGGTGGTTTTGTGGCGTATATTGTCGAGTTTTGAGGATTTAATGCGAAAATATTAATTTGGAGAAGTTTTTTTTTTTTTAGTTTAAAATATATAAAGTTGCCAAGTCGACAGGCCATATGGAAAAATTCATAACTTCTCCGTCGGTGATCCGATATGGGTTTTCTTGGAGTTCATGGAAAGTAGGAAATGAGTACTACAAGTTCCTTTAAGGTCATCATGACAAATATTGAGGTTTTCAAGGTTAAAAAGTTACCCCTAGTTGGCTAGTTGAAAGCTAGTTGAAATGGTTATATAAATTAATATTTTTGGAAACTGTTCTCAAGCGTACTTTGATCTCGGTTTTCATTAGGCTTCGTGATATCATTTCACTTGAAGCTTGACCCATAATATAATTAGGTATGTAGGGAAGCTCTTGGAACCATTTTCAAGGTGATACGATGCTCTAGGAACCTCGAAAATTAAGCTTGAAGTTGAGTGTTTTTAATGTTAAGTAAATCCCATGGTAACCTTTACATTTTATGATTATATTTCGTATAAATTGCATTGATCCTTGAATTGCATTTTTGTTGTACATGCATACACAGTTTGGGAGGGTAAGGCGTTACGAGTCTCCTTACAGTGTCTATATCAGGTTTATTGAATACTATATTATGCTTGAGGGGTTGGAGTCACTGATACTTTGCATCACGTGGTTATCATGAGATCACATTGAATCATATCATACTCCCATAGTCTATATCAGGTTTACTGTTTACTTACAACTTTCAGAGTCCGGTCGTCTGATTATGGCCAGAAAATAGAAACGAGATGGATTCACAGTTGTATTTAAATTCCTTGGATTACTATGCATTTGATTACTACAGGTGTACTGGATAGTGTGGGATTTACTTATCTGACGTTATCAAATTTTTATAATTGGATAATGACTGGTTTTAGCGGTGACAAAGGAAAGGAAAAGCTTTTCGATTATTGGTGACTTGCTCAGTTTCTTTCTCTCTATGTTTGTAATACTTTTGAATATAAAATATTGTATAAATTTTTAGGTTCATGTGAGGTTAAGATATCTTTTGAAACTGTTGAAATGGTTTTGAGAAGGATTGAAATTGTTTTTAATGGTTTTAGGATGGATTAGAATGCCGAGAAGTTAAGGTATTAATGATTTAGTAATGTTGAAAGTTTGAGATAAGTAGAATGATTAAATAATCATTATTAATGCGATATGTTTTGTTATGAGATGGATTGTAAGTCCTTCGGTATTTCCACTAAGCTGAGCAGGTTTGTTGAAGATATATGAAGGCCATGATTTTCAGTGTAGGCTTAGAAATAGAGGAGATGCTGGCGAAATTTTTTATGAATATTTAAGGATTATATAATTAATATTTAATGATTTTGAGGTACAAGATTTGTTTTAGAATCCATTTGTGGTTGATTTAGAATCATATTTGATAATTACTCTGATAGATTTTTAATTATTTATTGAAGGTGAGGTTAACGCTGCTAGGTTGTCTGTAGATTAAGGTAATTTAGGCCGGTCAGATGCCCTAACTAGGTGGGGTCTAACAATGTTGGTATCAGAACCTAAGATTATAAAACAATCTTGTTGATTGAGTTCTAGTGAGTGATTAGTTGGGAAGTAACGGGATGGAACGAGGTTAAAAAGTTAAAAAACTTTATGATTGTGTTATGTGTCTTTTATATTATCGAGATATCGATGTATATGGGCTTATTGAACCACTTTTCTTACAATTTTTATTGCGAAAAATTATTAGTGGAAAACAAGAGCTGGATTAGGGATTTGGCGAGGATAATAGGGATCCACAATGTGTTGATTCAAACACGTTTGAGAACTTGGCTGTGAAGATGTTAGATTCAAAAAATACCCGAGCTACTAACCCAAGTATTTATGGTTGTGTGGCCCAAGAAGTTCCTAATGCCACTTCAGTTGCTCAGGAAGAGTAGACTACCATTGCAGTTCGTCCGAGAGTTGAACCGATTGTTGTAGTTTCTGGTTCAGATTGATACATTCGTTGATAGTAGAATGTCACGAGAGGAAAAGTAGGAAGAGTTTGGTAGCATTATATTAAGGATTAAATTGAACATTCTGTGAGAGGTTTGAGATAGGGCCAACCTATGTGATTATACGTTTTCAATACGAATCACGATGATATCAGGGCATCGTGGAGTCAGGACTAGAATCAAATTTTGTGGGTAAATCTTTTTTTCCTTTCAGGTTTGAACCTAAGTTCTGAGAGAAAATGAAAGATTTGAGGATTAGTTGAGATGACACAAACATACTTTTTAGTCTTCAGGTCGAAAATGTATACCTTAGTTGCAGAGGAATGAAGGTAAGGGTCGAGGAACTCAGGAGGTAGGCCTCAAATTAGAGATCGACAAATATTCAGGAATCTTTTGTAAGTAATAAACCAACATTGACATGTTTTAGGTATGAAAAAGTGGGTCACATTAGCCGAGACTGTTCTTGGAATCTGAGTGTGATTGCATGTTTTGAGTATGGAAAGAAAAGACATTACAAGAGAGGTGTCCATAAATCTTAAGAGCATCATTTTGTGTGTCACAAACTCAACAACATATTAGGGAATGTGTTCAGGTGGTGACTGAATGAGATTTAAGTACAAATCATAATCTTATTGAAGGTTCGATTTTAGTTTGTGGTCGTGTGGTGATTGAGTTAGGGTTAACTCCGGTGTGAGTCCCTATTCATTTTGTACTTAACACAGTAATTGAGGATATGGTGGATCCTCACTAAATGTATGAGAAATATATTGTTGAGATCTCCAGACACGAGATGGTTGTTGATTTAATGTGTTATAGTTATTGGAGTTTGAGGTGTTGTTGATAATGGATTAGCTAGTCATTAGGAAGAAATTGAAATTCTTACATTGGAACTATAGTACAGAGGCAAGATTTAAAATTAAATTAGAGGAGATTCTTGTGGTTGGGGATTTGTGGACATGTATTTTAATGAATTAACTGGAGTTCCATCTATAGTAGAGATTAATTTCGTGATTGATTTGGTTTTGGAACTAGACTAATAACTATGATGTCCTATATGATATCTTCGAAGGAATTGTAGGAGTTGCAGTATCAGTTAGAGGAGTTGATGGATGAAAGAGTTTATTCATCGAGGTAATTCACCGTGGGGTGCAATAGTCCTTTTCTGAAAAAGAAAAATGGTAATTCGAGTCTCCACATTGATTATAAACAGTGAAACATAGTAACTGTTTGGAATAAATATCTATTGTCTTGAATTAATGATTTGCTTGATCAACTGAATAGAACAACACTCTTTTCAAAGATTTATTTTCGTTAAGGTTACTATCAGTTAAGAGTTTGGGAAGATGATGTACAAAAAACTGCGTTTAGTATCAGATATGGTTACTTTGAGTTTATTGTTATGTCATTTGAGTTGACTGATGTTCCGGAAATGGTTGTAGATTTGATGGAGAGAGTGTTGAGGTTGTGTTTGGGTCACTTTGTGATAGTGTTCATTGATGATATTGAGATATACTTTAAGATTCACGAGGATCATGAATAATATCTTAGAATTAATCTACAAAATTTGAGAAATCATAACCTGCATGCTAAGTTTAGCCAATGCTAGTTTTGGTTGTCTGAGGTGAAGTTTTTGGGTGATGTGGTTTATATGAAATGAATTTTGGTGGATACAACCAAGAATGAGGCTATCATTGGTTAGTCGAAACCTATCAAAGTGATGGAGATGCGAAATTTTCTGGGTTTGGCTAGCGATTATTGTCGATTTGTGAAAGATTTTCAAAGATAGATGCTCCAGTTACTAAATTAACTCAGAAAAATATTCCAATTGTTTGGTCAAACGAATGCAATGCTGCATTTTGAGAAATTGAAGAAGCGTTTGACTTTAGCACCAGTTCTTGTATTGCCTAAAGCGAGGAAAAGGCTTACATTTTAGACTGATGCATCGAAAGTGGGTTTGAGTTATGTGTTAATGCAAAATGGAAGGGTGGTTGTTTAGGCTTTTTGTCAATTAAATATTCACGAGAGGAATTATTCTATTTACGATTTGAAATTAGCGGCGATTATGTTTGTTTTGAAGCTGTAGAGATATGGGGGAAGTTTTACTCTTTTTTCAAATCATAAGAGTTTGAATTATTTGTTCTCTCAAACAAAATTGAATGTGAGACAATAATAATAGTTGAACGTTAGAAAGATTTTAATTTTAGTCTTAAATACCATTCAGTTGAAGTTAATGTTGTTGCTGACGCATTGAACATGAGGAGTGCTGAACATTGCGTGCAACTAGTCGATTGACTTATGAGTATGAGTTGCTCGAAAAGGTCATTGTTATGATTTTTTCGGAGGTTCTTGAGGTTGATGATGAACCGATTTGTGCTCAGTTTAGAGTACAACTCATATCTATTCAGGAAGTGATAGAGTGCCAGCAAAGTGATGTGGACCATGAAAAGTTTAAGGGGTTTGTCGATAATAGTAATAATCCAGATTGATTTGAGTTTGTGGATAAAAGTTTGAGGTTTAAAAGCAAACTGTGGATTCCATCGGTGACTGCGATTCATGATTAGATATTGAGAGAATCTTATCGGTTTAGATTTGACATTCGTTCTGGCAGAATCAGAATATGTTATGATATGAGGCGATTGTATTGGTGGCTAGAGATGAAAGCTGACTTGGGTGATTATATAAGGAAATCCGAGATTTGTTAACACGTTAAAGCCGATAGTCGAAAACCTAGAGATACATTGCAGCTACTTCCCATATTGTAATGAAAATGAGAATATATCGTGATAGAATTTATTATTCATCTGTCTATTTCTTGGGATAAACATGATGTGATGTGAATTATTGTTGATGGCCTGGCGAAATCCGCTCATGTTCTTTCTATGTACATTTCTGATACCTTTACACAACTAAGCTTGTTGTGTAGGCGAGAGGTGGCTCACTTGTTTGGAGTGTCGTTGATGATATTTTCTTATCTTGATGCTCGGTACACATCGGGGTTGTGGCAGGGCATACAAGAGTTATTTCGACATTCAGTTTTATTTTAGTTCGTATTTCATCCTCGGGTGGATGGTCAGACTGAAATGTGGATTTATGTGTTGGAGGACATGCTCAGGGCTTGTGTATTGGTATTTGGAGGTTCATGGGAAGAATACATACCTTTCTGTGAGTTCTTTTATAATAAATGTTGTTAATCTTGTATTGAAATGACTCCGTTTTAGGCATGGTATGTGATACCTTGTAGATGATCTTTTGTCGGTAGGGTTGAACATGAGGATTGGGTGGAGTTGGAGTCATAGATAGTTGGAGATCACGCTAAGGTTGTGCAACAGATTTGTCTAGGATTGAAAACAGTTTAGAAAAGATACAAAATTTATTATGGTCTTTATCACTGGATTGCGATATATAGTGAAAGAAATTGGGTGTATCTGAAATTCTCCCCTCGCAAAAGGCTATTACAGGTTTGGACTGAAAGGAAAGCTCTCTTTTTGATGTATATGGTCGTTGGAGATTGTGAAATGGGTTGGGAAGTTCGTGTATGGATTGGTAGTATCGCCTTATTAAGCCAAAATTGATGACGTATTTCACGTGTTTATGCTCAGGCGGAAAGAATATGATTCGCATCATATAGTTGAATGGAATCAGTTTGATTTATAGAGCAACTTGTTGTATGAAGAGCTAACATGAAAACGAGAGGCGTCTATGCGAGAGCATTTTCTGAATCTCTTTGAGTTTAATTTTAATTTTAATTTCGAGGACGAATTTCTTCTTAGATGGAAAGATTATCAAATCCCGAAATTTTTAAATCGGTAATTATAGTTAATTCGGGATTAAGGAAGCTTAATTATGGTTTTGGCCGCGAGTCGGGAATTAAACACTGGTGAATTTGAGATTTATAATTAATTTTATTAATCTGTGATGTTTGCTTAGTGTTATATATTATATATTATTTTATTTTGTAAAATTCGGGTGATTGCGTAAATTTGAGATTCGCGGGGTTTTGTCTCGAGATACGCATCGAGACGGGTGCGAGATAGTCATAATATTGACATAAATATTAGTTTCCAATTTCGCAACGAATAATTGAATTTTAATTAAAAATCTGAATTTTGGACCTTAAATGGACCTAACGAGCTAACGTGAGGATTTGCCTCGGTTTGCGTGTAAGTTGGGATTGGAGGTAGTGTGTAATTAGACGAAGTTGTGTGAGATCTTGTTTCGAGTTTGGTGTCGGTTGACAATAGTCGAGGTTGAAATTTGATCCAAACTGGTGCAGATTTAGATAAGTATGGCAAAAGGATTGGTATATAAGGGTTCTGTATGTTATGAACAAAGTTAAGATTTTTGGGTTTTAGTGTGGCCAAAATAAGTGTTATGGATATTTCATGAAGATGTTCTATTTTCTCGAGAGTTTTGTTCAATTTGGTGAAAAGTCGGATAGAAAATGGGCACCGAAAGTCAAAACACTTTAAAATAGGAATTTCAGGAATTAATAATTAAAAGAAATTAAGCAGCTCAAGCAAGCAGCTGAGGGTTATATATAAAAAGAAAAAAAAAACAAATGAAACAATTGATTCTTTCATAAGAATGTTAAAAACGTTCTAAACCTAACCCTTCTTCACTCTGTTCTTTGCGCGTGACGCTCTCGACATCCGATTTTCGCCAGTTTATTTTCGCAACACTGTAGAGCATCGCGAGACGGTCAGTTTGAGCCAAATTTCCACGGTGGAAATGAGGTATTCAACCTGCAATTTGGTAAATTCTTAATGCTAGAAATTTTTCCTCAATTCAATTTTAATTCTCGCCATTTTCGATTTTTTTTTTGTAGGGTTTTGATAGAAATTGGTTGAAATTATTGTTAATTGGTATATTAGATTGATTTGCGCCAATTTGGGATAAATTCCACCGACGTGGGTTAGGGTTTTGATGAGGTGAACTAATGCAATTCAGTTGATAACTATTTTGGAGATGTTTTAATAGTTGATATTGATTATTGGTTTTAATCCATTTGACTCCACGGGCTGTGAAAATATTATTGTGTTGGTATCGGGTGGTTTCGTGACGTTTATTATCGAGTTTTGAGGATTTAATTGAGAAAATATTAATTTGGAGAAGTTTTTTTTTTTAGTTCAAAATATATAAAGTTGCCAAGTCGACATGCCATATGGGAAAATTCATAACTTCTTCGTTAGTGATTCGATTTAGGTGTTCTTGGAGTCTATGGAAAGTAGGACATGAGTACTACAAGTTTCTTTAAGGTAATCATGAAAAATATTGAGGTTTTCTAAGTTGAAAAGTTACCCCAAGTTGGCTAGTTGAAAGCTAGTTGAAATGGTTATATAAATTAATATTTTTGGAAACTGTTCTCAAGCGTAATTTGATTGCAGTTTTCATTGGGCTTTGTGATATCGTTTCGCTTGAAGCTTGACCCATAATATAATTGGGTATGCAAGGAAGCTATTGGAACCATTTTCAAGGTGATCCGACGTTTGAGAATCTAGAAAATTAAGCTTGAAGTTGGTGGTTTGTAAGGTTAAGTAAATCCCATGATAACCTTTACATTTTATGATTATATTTCATATAAATTGCATTGATCCTTGAATTGCATTTTTGTTGTACATGCATACACGTTTTGGGAGGTTAAGACATTACGAGTCTCCTTACTGTGTTTTTATCGGGTTTATCGAACACTATATTATGCTTGAGGGGCTGGAGTAACAGATACTTTGCATCACGTGGTTATCATGAGAATCACGTTGAATCAAATCATACTCCCATAGTTTAGAGGAACGAGACTCGTTTAGTTATTCTCCTCGCGCATGAGTCCTTATTACTATTTACTTACCACTTTCGGAGATCGGCCGTCTGATTGTGGTTGGATAATAGAAATGAGATGGATTCACGGTTGTATTTAAATTCCTTAGATTATATTGTTCGTTTAAATTCCTTGGATATTTTTGAATTTTTATAATTGGATAATGACAGTTTTAGCTGCAACAAAAGAAAGGAAAAGCTTTTCGATTATTGGTGACTTGCTTAGTTTCATTCTCTCTATGTTTGGTTCGTGTGAGGTTAAGATATCTTTTAAAAGTGTTGAAATGGTTTTGAGAAGGATTGAAATTGTTTTAATGGTTTTAGGATGGATTGGAATACTGAGAAGTTAAGGTATTAATGATTTAATAATGTTGAAAGTCTGAGCAGGTTTGTTGAAGATTTATGAAGGCCGGGATTTTTGGTGTAGGCTTAGAAATAAAGGAGATGCTGGCAAATATTTTTTTACTAATATTTAAGGATTATATAATTAATCTTTACTGATTTTGAGGTACAAGATTCGTTTTAGAATCCCTTTGTGGTTGATTTAGAATCATATTTGATAATTATTCTGATAGATTTTTAATTATTTATTGAAGGTGAGGTTAATGCTGCTAGGTTATCTGGAGATTAATGTAATCTAGGCCGGTCAGATGTAATAACTAGGTGGGGTCGACATTCTTTGATCTCTCATTCTCTATCTCGTACGTCGTGTACTTACGTTTTGACTTAACTCTTAAAATATCATCAAAACTTGGTATGCAATAACTCCAAACTCCACTCAAATCATGGTCCAATATAGTTGAAAGAATCATTTCTCAAGGAAAATAGATTATACGTATCTTTCCTATCATGAATTAAGTTTTCAAGTTTAGTTTCCTACACAAAATAACTTATTTAGATTGTTTAAAAACTAAGATTCATTGAAACCCTTGCTAGAATTAATTACTTCTTTTTAAGTAAGGTATTATGAATTTTAATTGTTTTATTTGAATTTCAAGAGTTAGAGTTGGTTCTCGAAGTGCGACCATGTCACTACTTCCATTTACATACGTAACATGGGGACTCACTGCCCTTTCAAGTTTCATAATTCTTGTTTAAACCTTTTATTTTCTACACTACCATTAAGTATAGGCGCATCACACCATATAGTTTCCAATTGAAGCTTATTCATCATCGCAGTAGTTGTCGCAGCCATCCATGAAGCGCGTGTGAAACTTCCAAATGAGTTCGCCTCGATTTTCTTACGTAATTCATTGTTATTCCCCTTATAGTCTCATAGAACTAAAGTTCCTTATCCGCTCGAGGAAATTGTCAAAGACAATCAAACTAGTGGGGGATTAAAACTCATTATATATTTGATAATATATTATACATACAAGGTAGCAAATAATCATCATAGTAAATCTTTTTTTTTTCTCAATCAATTTTTTTTTTCTCATCCCATCCTAGGATTTATCATTTGTGTATGTTAAGCCGACTTTAAATCAATGTCCCATACCATTTATTTGTCTTTCTTAAACTTGACTTTTAAATATTAAAGACTATACAAACTTAGGTTTCACTAACCTAACCTCTTTCCCTAGGTTCTAATACATATTGTTTTGATACCAACTATGACGAAGCTCACCTTATCTAGGGTCGGATCGCCCAGTCAAGACTGCCACCCAAACTTAATACTCGAACCAGGCCTAAGCAAATGGTCTGACACGCCTAAACCAACCTACGAAATATCTAACTAGTGCATATGGATAAATAATTGCGAAATTAAATAAAAGGGTACTCATATGACAAACTATGAAATTAAAATTGGGTTTTCAAATCCTTAAAACAATTTAAGACATTCAAATACTACTTAGTAGTTTAGACTAAAGAAGAGTAAAGTACATTCTACCAAGATGACTATCACAGCCCGAATTCCTAATTCTAGTTTGATTCCTTAAATTAGGATTATAAACCCATGACATAGGACCCGCATCAAGGTACGTGCACTGACCGAGGCGATGTGGCTGAGGTATATGTTAGATTTGTTGTGATGTTTATCTAGTGTATTGTATATGTGTAGGCTATTAAGTCACTCATATTCGTATTTAGGTGTCGAGACGTGAGTAGGGACGCGCATCGAGATGCGTTTTGGTGTTAGTCCGAGGTAGAGAGTGATATGGTAAGTTAATTTAAGCTTAGTATAGCTTAAATAGTAGTATTAATGTGGCTATAGTTGATTTTATATTAAATGTAACCTAAGTTAGCAAATTAAAACATTAGTCATTGATACTTCTCGAGATACGTGTTGGCACATCAAGAGACTAATTGAGTTTCTATTTGATGTTAGTTAGATGGAGATAGTGGAGAGTTAGTAGAAATTGTGTCAATCTATAGGCCATTAGATTAGTTTCGGGATACGTGTGTACATAAAGATTAATGGCTAATAATCAATCTTATCTATAATATATAAGATTGAATTGATCAACTCATGCAAATCATTTCATTCTCATTCATTAATTTAGGAGCTAAGGAAGTTGGAGAATAAAACCAGAAAAGAAGCCCACAAGTTATGAAGAGAAGATTTGTTGATTTGGGAAGGAGTTGATCAAGCTAGGTGTCAATCAACTAGATAATTTTACTTACACTAGCAACTAGGTTTAATTTGATGAATTTAGGAAAAAAATGAAGTGTGGCTGTTCATATGTTGTGATTGATGTCTTGGGTCTCTAGAGGTGTGGTACAAGAGAGCCCAAGGTGTTGAAAATGGCCATGTGTGGAGAAAACTTAGAATCCGAAGGGCAGAATTCTGAGTTTTCCTGCACATAGCACGCTAGATGTGCTAGTAAGCGTATTACCTACGTGTAGCACGCTAATAAAGTTGACTAACGCACTAATGAGGTAATTAGCATGCTAGACATTCCACCTAGCACGCTTGGTGCTATGACATCACAAAATCTGCAATTTCCAAATTATAAATTAAATACTTTAAACAAGTCCAAAACCCTAATTGAAGGTCTAAACATACTTTAAAACATTGAAATGATACCATGAGCCTAGGGAAGAGTCCGAGGGTTCGGGTACACGTTTTGAGGTGTCGGGAGGCTGGATTCGCTAGGAATTTGCGTGGATTGTAAGTAAAATGAATGAGATATTTTTTTACATTTCACTCAAGTTTTAATATTCATTTTCAGTTATTTGAACTGAATTATCCTTTGTACTCTACATGCCATCACTTGTTGTCTCTTATCATTTCATGAGTTTACTATCAGGGCATTGGTTTTTGATTAAATGTTTTCATTGACTCTAAATAATGTTTTATGTCATTCTTGATTGTTGAGATATCTAGTCAAATGAATTAACATGCTATTAGGTAGGTGTTTGATGGTATTGTCAATCTAATTTCCTTTGTGCATTAGATATGCAATTACCTTATTGGATTCCTAAACCATGTCATTTCTTGGGTTATGAAAGCAGTTCTTACCAAGGATCATGATATATAGAGATAGCCACGACACACGGGGCACTAGATGCTCGGGGACGTCGGGATCTCACCACTAGCTTGTGCAACATAGGGGTATGGGACGCGGTGTTATTGGAAAGTATAAACCACATGTGAGAGGCATTTGTGAGTATTTATAATGACGTGAAGACATCTTAAAAGAATTGATTATGCCCTAAATAGTGAAGAAGGTTGATTGATGTAACTCACGGCCGATTGGCCCTAGATCATCGCTACTTAGCCAAATGTCAGTTTCATTTTATTTAACTGAAGTATCTTAAAACATTATTTCTTTTCAGCATAGTTGCTATTGTTATGTTTTCAAATACTTGTTGTATATTTGGAAATGTGAACAAATGTCTCTCAGTGTTACTTTCAACTTTCATGTACTCACCGTCTTTTTTATGACGGTGGGTGCAAATCCATCAAGTAGCATTTTAATTTTGTAATATTTTTATTTTATTGTATAAATTTCATATATGTCTTTATATACTCTTGGGGATGTGTAATATGGGTTGAGAGATACTTACCCTACTAGAGATGTGTTGATATATAGTTATCGCCATTTCTTATATATGCATGTGATCTCCGTTACCTGGTTTTCCACATACTTCAGTTTATATGAATGGCTTCCGCTAATTTGTCAAAACTCCTGCTAAATAATCCTTAAATTGTGTAAAACTTTAATTTACTCTGAAACACTATTAAGTTTACGAATGGTGTATGGTTTATTTGAAAAGTAGCTAATATGGTAAATATATTAGAAATACTGACTAATACGTTGTTAAGTCCTACGTGGTGGAGGTTAATGGCTTAATAACGGGATTAGGCCTGGTGGTGCCTTAATTTGAGAAGGGGTCGTCACAGTTGGTATCAGAGAACATGATTATAGAGCCTAGGCAATTGAGTATAGTTTATTTTATTATGTTATACCAACATCACAGTTGGTATCAAAGACCAACTTTTTAAATAATCAACCTTTCAATTTCTATAAAACACAAATTTAGATGTGGAAAACAGATGGTACTTGCCTATAAACCATCAGTTAAGAAGTGAGTGAAAGTGAGATAAGGATTTCTTTATATATATTCGTTATCTATGTAGTACCTGATTCACGTTTGCTATCAACTTGCAGACATCGATAGCTGATTCACGCGACGATAGGGATGTAGGTGCTAATGTCAGCAAACCTACTATCCCATTTGCTAAGGATTATCAAAGGCTATCTAACCGAGTTACTGCTTAGGGACAATAGTTAGCTGATTTCATTGTCATGATGACAACATGTTTTGCTCGACCAACACAAACACCAGCCCCTAGTACTACTATTACTTCCACATTAGCGACATCAGAGCTTGCTACTACTACGACACCAACCGCACCGGTGGTACAGACTGTACCAGTAGTGAGAACACTAGCCATAGAGACAATTTACGCACCGTCTTTCACTTCTACATCTTCTAGCTTGACAGTAGAGGTTCAGTTGGTGAAGGATCTTATCAGATTGAAGCTCGTTTACTTTAATGGTTAGAGAGACTTTGAGAAGATTAAGAAGTGGGTATTGTCTCAAGAGAAGCTGCATAGAGTCTTGAGGATTGAGGACAGACTTCAGGCTGAGATTTTGTCATATACGCTACTGAGAGACGCTGATGTTTAGTGGCGCGCGACGATAGCTTCTGATGGAGGTTTTGAGTCATGGGATGCCTTCAAGAGAAAGTTCTATAGTAGTACTTCCCACGTAGACTAATGAAGAGGTTGAGGAAGGAGTTCATGAATCTGAGATAGGGAGCTGATGAGTCAGTAATGAGTTATAGAGACATATACGACTATATGAGGCAGTTTGTTGGGGATCTAGTGAGAGATGATTTATAGGATGTATATCATTTCGGAGATGGACTGAGGCCATATATAGGGTTTTATGTGGTTAGTTCAGGTGTCGAAATTTTGAGTGAGATTTATGAGCATGCACTTTCTCAAAATACCTATTTTTTGAGTAGAGTTGCAGATAGGATGCCATTAGGACCAGTGTTGACACCTAATTAGATTTCAAATTTTGAGAGGAGGAGACAGAAGGGTAATGGACATAGGAGATGGGAGAAAGGTTTTGTAGTATCCCCTAACTCGATTAGTACGATACCCGACCCTAAACCCTAATTAATCCCCATTAATCCCACTAGACTTAACTAGAGACAGCAGTCTCTCCTCTTACACTTGATAAACACCATTGTATATCGAATATCAATGTAAAAAAAAATAAACGCAGCGGAAATTAAAACTTTTTCGATAATTAAATCACGATATACAATATCAAATCAAACTGGAACAAACCTCGGTTATATAAAATCTCCCATCCCTTGATATATCATAAAAATGTAATTCAATATAAATATATATATATATATATATATATATATATATATATATATAAGACAAGGGAAGATTCATTACATCGAAGAGAAGATCAAGACTCTTAAATCTTCTCTATTCAGTAGTCGTAGAGCTCATCGGTTTTTTCGAAAATATTAATTCGGGGTGTGTGCTCTAACTTGGTCAGTAAATAGGGATTCACATAGCCATCATCATTCCATATAATAATCAAGAATGATATGCAATAACAATATGCATTATAGATAGCTAACATGATTATGAACAACATATAATTCAATAAATAACGGATGCAGGTCAAATTGTCAATGACTATTACACTGTGATTCCCATTTTTTTTTATAAAATTAGGGTTGATTACCCACTAACAACATTAATGCGATTGCTAGACCAACACATTGGCCGATGTGCTATCTAGCCAATCCATTAATGCCTGATGGTTTTATCAGAAACCCTCTAGTGAGTATGTAATCCCACAACCTATCGAATTGAGCAGGAGTTATATATAGGTCGAGAAGGTAAACTATCTCCTATAAGCCGATTTTCAAAATCATGAGTTACTTTCGTGGCCCACATTACACACCGTTTTTCATTTCTTGAAAATCATCACAATGTACATAGTCCCCCATTCAGTCCATAAATTACATGAGTTATATATACTAGGATAGCCATGCAACATTGATAAGTAAGCAAATCCATATTTACCTTAGTTTAGGTTTCCGTTTCCAAACTTCTTAAGCTTCAGGGTCACTCACGCTTTCCCTGTGTTCCAACACCTAGCACAAATCATTTTTCATCAATATAGGTATATTACCCTATGTTTAGAACCTCTAAGTCAGTCCCTAAGACCCTAATAAATTCTATGTAAAAAAAACACAATTGTTGTTTTTTGGGGTGGGAGCGCGCTCCCTCACTTGGTGGGGCGCGCTTCATCAACTAGTTTCGTCCCAATTGATGAAGGGAGCGCGCTCCTCTGCTAGATGGAGCGCACTCCACCTTGTACTATTTCAACAGTAAACATGGCAACAACCACTGTTCCATCCACAAATTCATACAACAACAACATACACTCCTAAAATTCATCAGGGAGGACCTCTAGTAAGGTAACAACTCATTTCCAATGATCAAACAACATAATTCACCGAGATTTCATCACCTACCATCGAATTAAACTTCAAAAACTCAAAAATCAACCTTACCAATGTGATGATCTCTGGATTTTAAGTTGTTTAAGCTCCTCAATTCATGTTGAATCAACTCCTAGATTGATTCCTTCCAGATGAAACCCTTTGCTGCTTGGTTCCTCTCACTTTCTCAATTGATCGATGAAATGAGGATAAACTTGATGATTTTGGATTTATATATATGGATTTTCCTCAAGATATGCATCGCGCTATCTTCAGACCGATCAAGTGGTTAATGAGTTAAAAATGATATTCCCTAAAGTGATACGAATCTTAATACCATCAAAACTTACGGTCATCTCAAGGCTGATCAAACGATCAATATAATTCAAACCAAACTTATTGTTTTATTACATATTTATATATATAAATTATATATAAATATACATACATTTTGCATATTTTCTCACCAATAAATTCACCGAACGTACCTACGAGTGTTCTTGGGTATGCACATTCATTTCACGACTCTCTCGTCGCTTTTGGTACACCAGCTATTTATTATTTGGTTACTGATTATTGGTTTTATTAATTTCTTATTGATCCGAAAACCTATAAAATTCATTAAATATTCCAAACAAACATAAATCATCATACAAACCCACACATACGCTAACTGAGGTACGCCGGACTTAACCACGAGCCTAACTCAGGTTAATATGATTTGGATTAACTCTAATAACTAGCTTAAGGTAACAGGTCGTTACGGTCTCCCCAACTTAAAGCAATTTCATCCTCAAAATTAAAGTAAATGTAAAATTACTTGTAGTTTCAAAGAGAAATGGAAACTGCTCCTTCATATAATATTCTTGCTCCCAGGTTAGTTCCTCTTTTTTGTGAAATTACCATTTCACCTTAACTAAAGGAATCTCTTTGGTTCTCAGCCTCTGAATCTTACGATCAAGTATCAGAATCGGCTACTCGTTGTAATATAAGTCTTCTCGAAGATCAAATTCATTCCAATCAATTTATGGAGTGAACTGAGTCTTTATCCGACGAAACATATATACATGGAAGACATTATGAACTCGGCTAGCTGAGAAGGAAACTCTAAACTATAAGTAACAGGACCAATCCTTTCCTGCACTCTGAATGGCCTAATGTACCTTGAAGCTAGCTTACCTCGCAATCCAAATCTGTATAACGCTTTCATAGGTGGGACTTTCAACAAGACAATATCATCCTTTGAAAACTCCAACAACTTATTATGTTTATCGGCATATCTCTTGTCTTACTTATACCATAGTCAAACGCTGGTGAATCTACTGAATTATCTCTTTGTAGTTCTGAACTACTCACACAAAGAAATGTATTTCTTCCAATTACCACCAAACTCCAAAACGCAAGCTCGAGTGTGTCCTCTAGCACTAAGATCAACCACTCAGGCTACTCATCAGTCTATAGATGGTATACCATACTGAGGTTAAGAACAGTTCCCAGCTATCTCTACAATTCACTCCATAGTCTGGACGTGAATTCTGGATCTCTAACCGAAGTAACTGACACTTAAACTCTATGAAATCTCAACACCTCACATACGTACACCTCGCATAATTGGTCAAGTGATCTCGCATGTAAAATGGCAAGAAATGCGTAGACATCGTCAACCTGTCAACTACAACCCATACTGTATCGTGCTTATGCAGACTCAGTGGTAGACTGGAAACAAAATTCATTGATATATGTTCCCATTCCCACTCAGGAATAGGCAATGAATATAATAACCTCTAGGTTTCCTATGCCATGTCGTAACTTGCTGAGATATTTCATATCTCTTTACAAACTCATCAATATCAGTCTTCACCCCAGGCTGCTAATAGATATGCCTTATATCGCGATACATCTTAGTGCCCCCTAGATGAATATAGTAAATAGATTTACAAGATTCACATAGCAAATCCTGCCTCAATTAATCTTGAGTTGGAATCCACAATCTATCTCTAAACTATAACGCATTATTATCAGAAACTAACCAATCAAGATGATTTACACTAGTCGCTAATCTCTAACGCACTATATAACCATGATTAGCGTTCGCTAACCAATCCTGCACTGAATCATCTCTGATTTAGTATGAGTTTGAGCTTAGAAGAAGATATTAGTAGCTCTGAAATTAGCTCTCTCAGTTGATGATGTATTAGCCGAACTTTCACGAATCATTATCTTAGATGCTTCCTCAAGAAGTCTAATCTGAGAAACTCTGCATTAGCTACGATCTCTATACCTATTATTCTCTTACTCAAAGCATCCTTAACCACATTTGCTTTATCAACACATTCTTTCTATTTATCTGAGTTGTAATTGCATAGTGACAGTCTATTAATACCTTTATATGTAAATCTGAATGACTCAAGCTTAAATTTACTTGTATCATTACTTCTCGTTCCACAACAATTGAAGATGAAGTAAAGCATGCAATTTTTTTTAAGGAAAACACCTCAACATCATACATATCCCGATAATATCAATATTAGAGAACTCACGCAGTGAATATTTCTTCTTGTATCTAACATCTTCTAAGTCACAAGCTCGGAAATTATATTCTCTAGAACTAAGATTAGCTGCAGATATATTGTGTTAAGATTGATGAAGGTCCCTCTCAGCTATTATACATTTCTTCCCCACTGAGAAGCAAACTTTCGGTTCCTCACCGAAATAATAATCCCGTTTCTTCATAACTCTTAACTCTTTCTACAAATATATATCTCGCTCACTCTTCCATAAGAATTAAACCATACTACTGGCAAGAAATTTGCAGACTCTATCAATCCTACAATTAATCCATCATAAATCTTTGAGCATGAAATGTCATTCATAAAGAGCATGAATAATATAACCCTCCAAGTTAATATCATTCAGCTTCCACTTGCTGATATATCTCATATTTCTTTATGAAATTGACACAGTCAATTTTCATTCCAGGTCACCAAGAACTCATTCTTATCACAATGATTTGGGATTTCACATGAATAAATATTTTAAATAAATCCATATGGTTTTCATAACATTCTTGCCTCACTTTTACTCGAGTTCTAAAAACTTTCTTTTCATGCTCACTATTTTGATTTGAGATTATCCATATAGAATACCAATAACTAGTAGTCAGCCCTTGACCTACTAGATAATCTCAATCAATTTTTTTATAATTCATCACTCAATTAATCATCTTTAGCTTAGCTCCCATATGAGCTCAAAAGAACAGACTTGGAGTTACCAATCCAGATAACTCTACTGATGATGTGCCTACGCATGACTTCAATTGTTCATCATTGCATATATCATTTAAGAGATATTATTGAGCATCTTTTATTGAAACTACATCCTCTGTCCTTTTCCTATTCAAGGTATTGTCAACACAATCACCTTAATGAGTGATGTTTCAAAGTGAATTCCTAAAATTTAGGAAATCCAAGGTATCAATCTCACCTTCTATTTCTATCACTCTAACAATTCCACTTTTCAAACTTCTACAGTTTGAAATTTACTTCTTTAACCTTACACCAATCCACTGGTCTTTATACTTCTAGATTGTCTTTTAATGATTCTTCTAAGATTCTCATTAATCTCTAAGAATGATTAAAAGACTCTCAATAAACCTTTCCTCTTATTTACAAGTGATGCATTCTATATTTGGTACAATTACCAAATATTTTTGTTAAGATTATCAATCCCAATAGTTCTTCTCATAATTCTGGAACTATATTTATAGCTAGAAGTATAAGCTACAATTTTGTTTTATTTTGTCAACACACATTCTTACCTGTTTAAGAAGTCTGAGGATGGACCTCTAACTTCTTCTATAGTTCAGGTACAATCAAACAAACATTGTAGTCAAATTATACTTCAACTTTCCTCCAAGGCATCCTTGTATCTAATTTTTACTTACAACATTCTCACACTTGAGTTAACTGAATAAATTACATAATGATTCTAGAGATCCCTCGATCAATCGTTTGTAAAATTCAATTATTTCAAGATTACTTCTCTTTTACTTTTGTGTTTAATATATGACACTCTCATATTGTCTTACTCCAAGTCAAATCCCTCGATTTGCTATTAATATTCAACACTCATATAAGTGATTTACCTTTGAAAATTAGTATTGGCACTTGCAAAATCTGGTCTGAACTAATTTACGGTCACAATTTACAATTCTTTACGGTAATGCTTGTGCATCCTCTAAGTCTTCAAATATTCTATGTTATTAATGATAACATAAATAACTACTTGATTACAATAGGGTTTCTATACTTGACACCTTTTATTTATGAACATAGCATGAGTTCTAGTAAGTTCTAATGGTTTATACTATCCATTTAATGATGATTTTGGAATGATTCACTAACCGCCTGAAATCATCTTTAAATATATCCTTAATTCTGATTATACCACTGTGACAACCAGATCTCAACTAACTCTTAAGAATAACTGATTTCACATTTATTATCAGAATGAGTTGTTAATCCTAAGAAATGAATATTCATTCCCACTATCATATATTATTCTTTGGATTCCTCAAATCCTTAGATTCATTGATAACTCATTCTCCCCAATTTTGACTATACCATTCTAAAACATAAAACTAGGATATCTTACCAACTCACTGCTATGTTCTGGATTAAACTATTCTCTAGTTTTTGAATTCTCAACTTTACCTTTCATTATCCATCAAGTTGCTTGTCATTCCAATATGGATTCACACCATAACTGAAATTTGTACTTCATAACAACTTATAAAGTATAAATATATTAGAGGTTTCTTAACCTCAAATAGGCTTTTATCTATAACCACTAATTTATTTACTGAATAACTTCCATTAATTCTCAACTAGTCTCAATACTAGTATTAAATCATATCTTAAAGTGGCTTACCATATTTGAGTTTTACTTAAAATCATTCAGTATTCCATTATTTCATAAATTCTATTCTCCTAATACATGTCTCAAGGTATAGATCGAATAGATACTTATTCACTAACTATTATTTGTCTAATAATATCAGTGAGAACAAAGACCACTGAAGACAGTTACTCGAAGAATGAATTTAATTTTTATCTTTGTAAATTTTCCTTATGTCTTTCCTTTTCAAACTCCTCGAGGTTAAGATTCTCTTGAACTCTTACCTCAATACTTTCTCATATCATCAGAAATTGATGGACATGAACCATCTTATTATCATTCAGGAAAGACATAATTTTTATATCTCCCAAGTAGATATGATAAAGCACAACAAAAAATATATCTCAGTATTTTATCTTTTGGTAACCCCCTAAAATTCTGATAAAACCATTTATTACGTCCTAAGCTTCTTCGTAACTCGAGACAACTGTAAGAGTTAGTAAACTTAGGGTATGATACTAAGATATATAAGAAACAATAACTGTAAACTTCGATACCAAACAATATCTGATTTATCACTTGTTTTTAAGTAATAAGGTTATTCTCTGAAGTAAACTCTAATACTACACTGTATCAAAATTAATTACCTCAAACTTTATAGTAGGCTTCGACCAGTCTCTGATACCAAACTATATCAGAGCTATTAAATGTAACAAAGCTCTTAAACTTAGTCTCTGATACCAAACAATATAACAGCTACCACTTAATTCGAAAATGATAAACCTTAGGCTCGATAAACCTTGAGCTCTGATACCAAGCTATAGCATCCCCTAACCTAATTAGGGAGATACTTGGTCTGAAACCCTAATTAAGCACCAGTTAATCCCGCTAGACTTAACTAGAGTCAGCAGCCTCTCCTTTTACAATTGATAAACACCATTTTATATCAAATACTGATGTAAAACTAATAATAACTGCAACAAAAATTAAAACTTTTTCAATAATTAAATCACGATATACAATATCAAATCAAAGTGGAGTAAACCTCGGTTATATAAAATCTCCCATCCCTTGTGATACCATAAACTGAAATTCAATATAAATATATGTAAGACAATAGAAGATTCATTACATCGAAGAGAAGATCAAGACTCATAAATCTTCTTTATCTAGTAGTCGTAGCGCTCCAATTTGCTCAGTAAGTAGGTATTCACATAGCCATCAACATTCCATATAATAATCAAGAATGATATGCAATAGTAATATGCATCATAGGTAGCTAACAGGATTATGAACAACATATAATCCAATAAATAACGGATGTAGGTCAAATTGTCAATGACTATTACACTGTGATTCCCATTTTATTTATAAAACTAGGGTCAATTATCTACTAACGCCAGTAATTCGATTGTTAGACCGATACATTGGCCAATGTGCTGTCTAGCCAATCCATTAATGCCCAATGGTTTTATCCAAAACCCTCTAGTGAGTATATAATCCATGCAACTTATCGAATTGTGTAGGAGTTCTATATAGGTCGGGAAGGTAAACCATCTCTTATAAGCCTATTATCAAAATCAGGAGTTACTCTCGTGGGTCACATTACACATCGTTTTTCATTTATTGAAAATCATCACGAGTGTACATAGTCCCCCATTCAGTCCATAAACTACATGAGCTATATATACTAGGATAGCTAGGCAACATTGATAAATAAGCAAATCCATACTTACCTCAATTTAAGTTTCCGTTTCTAAACTTCCTAAATCTATGGGTTACTCACGCTTTCCCTATGTTCTAACACCTATCAAAAATCATTTGTGATCAATATAGGTCTATTACCCTATGTTTAGAACCCCTAAGTCAGTCCTTAAGACCTTAAGAAATTCTATGTAAAACATAACATAATTGCTATTTTATGGGGTGGGAGAACGCTCCTTCACTTGGTGGGGCACGCTTCATCAACTGGGTTCATCCTAATTGATGAAGTTAGCACGCTCCTCTGCTAGGTGGAGCGCGCTCTACCATGTACTATTTCGATAGTAAACATGCACCAGTCACTATTCCATCCACAAATCCATACAACAACAAGAACAAACACTCCCAAAATTCATCTAGGAGGACCTTTAGTGAGGTAACAACTCATTTCTAATGATCAAACAACACAATTTACAGAGATTTCATCACCTACCATCGAATTAAACTTCAAAAACTCTAAAACTAAACTTACTAACGTGATGATATTTGGATTTCAAGTTGTTTAAGCTCCTCAATTTACGCTGAATCAACTCTTAGATTGATCCCCTTCAGATAAAACCCTTTAGCTGCTTGGTTCCACTCACTTTGTCAATTGATCGATGAAATGAGGATAAACTTGATGATTTTGGATTTATATATATAGATACGCATCATGCTATCTCAAGGTTGATCAGTTAATGTGTTAAAATGAAACTTCCTAAAGTGACACAAATTTTAACACCATCAACACTTATACTCATCTCGAGGTGATTAAACGATTCATATAATTAAAACCAAACTTTTAGTTTTATTATATATATTTATATATCAATTTTATATAAATATATATACACCTTGCGTATTCTCTCACTAATAAATTCACCAAACATGCATATGAGTGTTCTCGGGTGTGCACATTCATTTCACGACCCCCTCATTGCCCTTGGTGTACTAGCTATTTATTGTTTAGTTATTGATTATGGGTTTGTATTAATTTTCTATTAATCTCACAACCTATAGAACTCATTAAACATTCCAAACAATCACAAATCATGATACAAAACCCACACACACGCTAACTGAGGTACACCAGACTTAACCACGAGCTTAACTCGGGTTTATTAGGATTTGGATTAACACTAATCACTAGCGTAAGGTAATAGGTCGTTATAGGTTCTCAGGGATCAGGGTGGTAGAGGAAAAAGTAGAGGTATAGGTAGAGGCCGAGATGGTTCCCGACAAGGGCATAAATAGGGATAGGCCCAAGATCAGGCACATAGTCAGTGTATGCTAATTACTTGCTATAAATGTGGTCAGGTTGGACAAATGATTAGAGATTGTCCACCGCCGTAAGCCGCATTCCCATATAAGAGTCATGTGGGGGTACACATGTTAGCATAGCCAGATGCCGACGCCACATGATGAGTCATTGAGTGTATGATTTCGATTTGTGGGTAAGATTTATATGTTTTGTTTGATTCAGGTTCTACAATATCTTTCATTTTTGGTATCATAATAGGCATTTTAGGGTTGACACCTGTTAGAGTTAGTGAAAAGCTGATTTCGAGTACTGCAGTTGGGGATATAGTTTATCCTAATTGTCTTGTTGAGAGATGTTTAGTAGAGATAGGTGGATGAGTTACCTGGAGAATTCAGGGTGCTCGAGTTCTTAAACTTTGACGTATTGTTAGGGATGGATTGGCTAGTTGTGTATCACGCTCATATCGACTATTTCAATAACACATTGATGTTTGAGATTCCAGGGCGTCCGATATTTACATATAGTGGTAGTACACTGAGAGCTGAGGGCATTAGAGGTCAACTTGTGACTACTGGAGAGATGAAGACTCTAGTATCATTATACACAATTACAGAGAGTCAGGGACCCCGACTTGAGGAGACTCCGGTTGTGTGCGAGTTTCCAGACGTGTTTTCGAAGGACTTACTGGTTTGCCACCGATGATAGAGATAGACTTCATTATTAAGTTGGTACCAAGTACTAGACCTATTTCTATACCACTGCACCACAAGGCAGAAGGGATTCATCACACCTTGTTGCCATAGGGAGCACACGTTCTATTTGTGAACAAGGTTAGTACTTTGAGACTGTGTATCGACTACAGATAGTTGAATAAGTTTACAGTCAGGAACAAATATCCACTATCGAAGATCAACAATTTATTTGATCAACTAAAAGGAGCACAATTATTTTTCAAGATAGACCTAAAATTGGGGTATCACCAGCTAAGGATCGGGGATAAGGATAGGTATAAGACAGCTTTTAGCATGAGATATGGACACTATCAGTTTACAATCATGCCGTTTGGCTTGCCTAACGCTCCTACTATGTTTATGGATTTGATGCATCAGGTGATGAGGCCATTTCTTGATCGCTTCGTGATATTCTTCATTAATGATATATTAATATATTTGAAGACTCAAGAGGATCACGAGCAACACCTCGGAGACATTACAAACTTTGATGGATCACTAACTCTATGCCAAGTTCAGCAAGTATGAAGTTTAGCTTTCAGAGGTCAAGTTTTTAAGGCATGTTGTTGAAGCAGCGGGTATTGCTGTAGATCTAGCTAAGACTTAGGCTATTATGGATTGGCCTGCACTAACGTCAGTACAGAGATCAGGAGGTTTCTAGGATTATCAGGGTATTACCATAGATTCATGAAGGATTTCTCAAAGACTACTTCACCGATTACCAGATTGACTCGAAAGACGTCGATTTGAGTGGTCTGAGGAATGCGAGGAGGCATTTGCTCAGTTGAAGAGGTTGTTGACCACCACACCCGTGTTGATATTGCTAGAGATAGGACATGGATTCCTGGTATAAACATATGCTTCTTATACTAGTCTAGGTTGTGTGTTGATGCAATATAGAGGTACAGTGGCTTATGCCTCTAGATAGCTGAAGATACATGAGAAGAATTATCCCACTCATGACTCAGAGTTAGCAGCGGTGGTGTTTGCTCTGAAGATATAGAGACATCATCTCTATGGAGAGAGACTCATACTCTACACTAATCATAAGAGTCTAAAGTATCTCTTCACACAAAAAGAGCTGAACATGAGGCATTGTAGATGGTTGGAGTTTCTGAAGGATTACGACTTTTATCTGGAGTATTATCCCAAAAAAACTAACATATTTACTGATGTGCTGAGTAGGATATCTACAAGAGATGCGAAGATTGTTTGATGTTATATGACACATGAGTATGGATTACTTAAGGTAGTGGCAATGATGAGTCGGTCAGATATTCCTACAGACACTCGGGTGATAATATGTGCATAGATGAGACTTCAGATAGTGTCTACACAGAGAGCCTCAAAGGGTCGAGAGCCAACATTCTATATCTGAGGTTCAGTGAGTTAGCCCAGAGTACTGATTGTGTAGATACCGTTAATGGCAAAGCTGAGATATGAGATTTTTTAAGATTTACACCATCCCTGGTTCACTGTTCATTAAAAAAAAGACCAAGATGTACCATGACACGAGAGAGGGATGAAAGCGGACATCGAAGCTCATCATGAACTATGGGATTTGCCAGTAGGTGAAGGCTGAGCATCATAGACTGGAAGGATTATTACAGCCATTTCCCATTCCAGAATAGAAGCGAGAAGACATAGCCATGGGATTTTTCAGGGGATTGCCGAAGACTCCCGACGACACGATTCCATCTAGGTAATTGTGGTCATATTGACAAAATCTACCCATTTCTTACCAGTTGTCGCTCACTTCATATTTGACCAGTTGAGTATTGTTCAAGAGGGAGATTATCAGACTGCATGGGGTACCATTGCTTATTACGCAGACATAGATGCTATAAACACATCCAAGATGTGGCGGAGTATGCAGGAGTAATATGGTATACGCCTATAGTTTAGTACAACCTTTCATCCTCAGATTGATGGACAGATTGAAAGGTTGATTTAGGTTCCTGAGGATATGCTCAAGGTTTGTGTACTTGAGTTTGGCAGATCTTGGGAGGAGTACCTACCATTATGTGAGTTAGCATACAACAATAGTTATCAAGCAAGCATTGAGATGGTGCCATTTAAGGCTTTATATGGCAGACCATGTCGCTCGCCATCTTGTTGGGCCGAGCCGAAGGATCAGGAGTTAGTGAGGCTGAGATTATTGTTGATCACACTAGGGAAAGTACAATATATTTGTTAGAAGCTTGAAGGGGTCCAAGAGAGGCATGAGAAGTATGTAGATACATATCACTGCGATCTCACCTATACCGAGGGAGCATATTTGAAGGTTTCTCCTCGAAAGAGATTTATTGGGCCATTCGAGATCAAGAGAAGGGTCAGAAAGGTTGCAATTGAGCTTGAGTTACCTCCACAGAAGTCAGAGATTCATCCTGTCTTCCATATTTCTATGCTTCGACTAGCTAAGTCGAAGGTAGGTGTGAGAGCGATGGTTGACCTGAGTCAGATTGATTTGAGTGAGGATGTGTCTTGTGAGGAACAACTAGTACAAATCCTAGACTGGAAGGTGCAATAGTTGAGAGATAAGTCTATCCCAAAGGTGTTAGTCAAGTGGCAGTTTCATGGTGACTCAGAATCACTTGGGGACGGGAATACTATATGCGAGACTGGTTTCCGTACCTTTTGAGTCAGGTATAATCTTAACTTAAGTTTAAGTTCGAGGATGAAATTTCCATTAGTTAGGAAGATTTTTCATGGCCCAAATTCCTAATTCTAACTTAATTACTTAAATAAAGATTATAGACCCATGATGTGGGCCCCCGTATTGAGATACGCGCACTGATCGAGGCGATGTGGCCGAGGTATATGTTAGATTTGTTGTGAAGTGTGCCTAGTTTTTTGTATGTGTAGGCTATTAAGCCACTAATACTCGTATTTAAGTGTCGAGACGTGAGCGGGCGCACCTCAAGATGCGTATTGACGTAAGACCAGGGTAGAGAGTGATGTGGTAAGTTGATTTTAGCTTATAGTAGCTTAAATAGTAGTATTAATGTGGCTATAGTTGATTTTATATTAAATGTATCCTAAGTTAGCAAGTTAAAACATTAGTCATTGATACTTCTCTAGATACATGTTGGCACATCAAGAGACTAGTTGAGTTTCTACTTTGTGTTAGTTAGATGGAGATAGTGGACAGTTAGTGGAAGTTGTGTCAATATGTAGGCCATTAAATTAATCTCGGGATACGTGTTCACATAAAGATTAATGGCTAATAATCAATCTTATCTATAATACATAAGATTGAACTAATCAACTCATGCAAAGCATTTCATTCTCATTCATTAACTTAATAGCTAAGGAAGTTGGAGAAGAAAATAAGAGAAGAAAACTAGCAAATTATTTATAAAAGCTTTGTTGATTTAGGAAGGAGTTGATCAAGCTAGGTGTTCATCAATAAGGTAATTTTACTTACACTAGTAACTTAGTTTAATTTGGTAAATTTAGGAAAAAATGAAGCGTAGTTGTTCATATGTTGTGATGGGTGTCTTGGGTATCTGGAGGTGTGGTACAAGAGAGCCCAAAGTGTTGAGAATGGCCATAGGTGGAGAAAACTCGAATTCAAAGTGTAAAATTCTGGGTTCTTGCACATAGCGCGCTACATGTGCTAGCTAGTATGCTACCTGCATGTAGCGTGTTAATAAAGTTGACTAGCGCGCTAATGAGTTAATTATCGCCCTAGACGTTCCACCCAGCGCACTTGGTGCTCAGACATCACAAAATCTGTAATTTCCAAATTATAAATTAAGTACTTTAAACAAGTCCAAAACCCTAATTGAAGGTCTAAACACACTTTAAAACATATGAAATGATAATAGGAGCCTAGGGAAGAGTCTTGAGGGTTCGGGTATGCGTTTTGATGTGTCAAAAGGCCGGATTAGTTAGGAATTTGCGTAGATTGTAAGTAAACTTATTGAGATATTTATTTACATTTCATTCCTATTTTGCTATTCATTTTTTAGTTATTTGAACTGAATTATCCTTTGTACTCTACATGCCATGACTTGTCTCTTCTCATTTTGTGAGTTTGCTATCATGGCATTGTTTTTTTGATTAAATGGTTTCATTGACTCTAAATCATGTGCTATGTCATTCTTGATTGTTGAGATATCTAATCAAATGAAATAGCATGTTATTAGGTAGGTGTTTGATGGTATTGTAATTCTAATTTCTTTTGTGCATTAGATATGCAATTACCTTATTGGATTCCTAAACCATGTCATTTCTTGGGTTATGAAAGTAGTTCTTATCTAGGATGATGATATATAGAGATAGCTATGGCACACGGGGTCATTAGATGCTCGGGGATGTACGGATCTCACCACTAGCTTGTGCAACACACTGGGTAAGGGACCCGGGGTTGTTGGCAAGTATACACTAAATGTGAGTTGTGAGCATTTATTTACGGGAAGGGCATTTATAATGATGTGAAGACATCTTAAAAGAATTGATTACGCCCTAGATAGTGAAAAAGGTTGATGTGATGTAACTCACGGCCGACTGGCTCTAGATCATTACTACTTAGCCGAGTGTCAGTTTCATTTTATTTAACTGAAGTATCTTATTGTAAGATTTTTTTAGTATAGTTGCTATTGTTATGCCTTTAGATACTCGTTGTATATTTGGAAATGTAAATAGATGTCTCTCAGTGTTACTTTTTACTTTCATGTACTCACCGTCATTTTTAAGACGGTGGATGCAGATCCATCGAGTAGCAGACCGGGCAAGGAGAAGATCAACGACTACCTCTGAGCTAGTGGAGTGCAGCTACGTCTGATTTTGTAGGATTTTGATTTTTTGTGTGACTTTTATGTATGTCTTTATATACTGTTGGGGATATATAATATGGGTTGAGAGATAGTTACCCGACCAGAGATGTGTTGATATATATAGTTATCGCCGTTTGTTATATACATGCATGTGATCTTCGTTACCCGATTTTCCACATACTTAGGTTTATATGAATGGCTTCCGCTGAATAATCTTTAAATTGTGTAAAACATTAATTTACTCTGAAACACTATTAAGTTTACCAATGGTGTAAGGTTTATTAGAAAAGTAGCTAATGTGGTAAGTGTATTAGAAAAACTGACTAATACGTTGTTAAGTCCTATATAGTGGAGGTTAAAGGCTTAATGATGGGATTTGACTGGGCGGTGCCCTAATTTGAGAAGGGTTTGTCACAAATACCTTTTTACATATAATTCTAGTTTAATAATTTCAAGTTCAAATAATTAGATAATAATACTACAAGGCTCAAAACAAGAGAAGACTACAAACAATTGCCTTTTTCTTGTCTCGATCTAGCGCCGAAGTGTATGGTCCTAAAATGTAAGTGGAGTAAGCTAAAAGGGACAACAAAGCTTAGTAACGTGGAAAACTCTCTCAACCATCAAATCTGCAAGTAATTACTTAATAAGCATAAAAGGCTAGCATGAATTGAAATTGAAAAAGTAAGCATTTTAAACACGACATTGCATGGATTTACAAGACATTCATAAATCACCTCAACAAGATTGATAAAAGCATATTCAAGTCAAATCTCACCATCAAGGATATGGTTTTAAACAAAAGAGAGATACCATAAAAATAGTAATGGTATAGAGTCATGGTTTCATTTAATGCATACTAGTAACTGGAAAGAACTCAATGACCGATTCATCTACCCTCGAGGTGATGGAAACCACTAGATGACACACATGCCTTATGTGCCTTCTCGTTTGTCCCATCAATACAATAGTAGGTTCATCCAAAGTAGTCAATGATGCACATCCTTCTATCATAAAAGTACAAGAGAAGGCAACTCCAACTCATGTCCATAATTGATACACTTATGAATTCAATTAGACAAGTAAAGCCCTCGGTAGAAAACTCCACAAAAAACTTAGGGCATTAAAAAGCAAAGCCTTCGGTGGCACCACAAACATCCTGGAGCCTTATATATGATTACTTGCTAAGAAGGCCTTCGGTGGGTTTTAGGGCATGTGCCCTAGGTCAATCTACAAACATTGTTTATCTTATAATTTTAGTTAATAAAATAGTGGTTTTATTTGCTGTTTTATTATAAGTGATTGCATGTTTACCTTATAGTAAGATCCAAAGGTATTTGTTGAAATATCCTAAATGTCCTTAGTCGGTCATTATACTGGGAACTATAATGAATTAAGATGTGAATCTTAATTGATGGTCATGTGATGATCATGCATATAGCGATACGAATCAAAATCATGAGTACTTGTTAGGGAATAAGGTACTAGACCGACCTGCTATGAGAACACTACATGGATTAAGTCATAGGTGTTACTCATGATAGGTATATCATTTAGTCATTCGACTTGAGATTACCATATACTTCAATATTAGGAGCATGATAATTTGACACAATCAAACGTTGTCTTGAACTGGCCAATTATAAAGATTGTGATTGGTTACCGTTTAAATAATATGTGAAGGTGTGTAATCAAGATATAATTTGTCAGCCTCGTATAAAGAAAGATATCAGTGGATCCATCGATAAGATGGATTGATAATGGCCAAGTCCATATGAATTGATATGATCAATGTCACTTTGATGTTTTTCAGTTTACCTAAAGATCGAGACTAGTACGATTGAACATTAAGGGTGACTTTCCATGCCTTATGTTTAATTAAAGGATATCGCACGACAAAAGGATATGATATACATTATTAATTAGGTTGTATCGATGTTGATATTCATGCTACTTGGGTAGTCATAATGCCTTGCTAGAGACCTCTTATGACTTGTGTACCAAAATGGTTTTTGGTTAACTGCCAATGTCGCATGAACCTATTGGGTCGCACACAAAGAATGACTTTGCACAATTTCAATTGTTCTTGAGTAATGAATTTTATATGATAAAATTCATGACATAAAGCCCTTACGATTTGTTATATGATAACTTATTAATAGGGGCATATGTGTAATTTGCTTAAACTACCTAAATACAATAGTTGTATTACGAATATGATTTTAAGTGAGGGCTTATCTACACGTATAAATAAAGGGTGAAACCCTAAAAAAGAAATAAGATTTTTGTTTTACAATTTTTGAGTTCTCTGGATTTAGGGAGAGAAAGAAAAATCGTCTTCAATCTCTCTTGGGGCTAGTACTCCAACTTGTGGTCGCCGTTCTTGTGTGGATTTCTGATAGAGGACGCGTACTTGAATGTCTTGAATATTGAACAATCAAAAGGAAATCATGGAATAAGGTATGATTTAATTTCGTAGATTTAATTTAATGGAACTTATTTTCGATCCTATCGGGGTTTTTCAAAATTTGTTTTGAGTTTTTTCTGTGTATGAACCCCAAAAACCCAATAGTGGTATCCGAGAATTAGGCTCAATTGTATTAAACGTTTGCATGTTTTCACTGATGTATATATGATATATGTGTGAAAACATAATCTTGATTAATGTATATATGATATACATATAGATTCTGTGATAATTCTTATCAAAAATTGGTTTTAAAGCATGTTGTTAATTCATGTATATTGATACATTACATGATATGATTCATTGATAGTATTCATGTCTAGAATATTTCGATTAACATATATTTTTTATATTGAACAATGTGAATTTTGTATGTTCATGGTAGACTTCATGTTTAGGTTAATATGATTCTAATCTTGAACACATATTTCGTTTTGTTCAATAATTATGTATGTCTCCATGATAGAGATCTTGATTAGGTTAATATGATTAATTTAATATGACTCTGATGTTGAATGCATGATTAATATCTCGAAATTGATTTTGACCATATATCTCATTGTAGTAATCCGTTAGTATATTCTTATAAGATAGAGATAGACTTGTAATTGGATTAGAATTACAAATCCTATAAGATAGGTGAGATATAAAACAAATCCTATAAGATAGGTGAGATATAAAACAAATCCTAATTGGACAAGAATTCAAAGTATCTTAAATTCTAATTGGATTATGATAAGATATTAAGTTAATGGTGGGCCCGAGACAATTAAAAACGTTTTAATTAATATTTTCAGAATTAAAATAAGGGGCGATTTTGGTTGATTGGATTAACTAAAATTATGAGAAATTTTAGGCGATTTTCAATTTTCGGAATTGAAATTTGTTGTCTAAAAAAATCCCTATTCAAATTTTAAGTCAATATTTGTATGATTTCCTAATTTTTTAGTGATTATTCATGCATTGTGATATATGATATTTATCTTATTTAATTATGATCACTAAAACAAACAAAAATTCCTCTTTCAAATTTTAAGTAAAGTGTCATCCATTCTTAAACACTTGTAAAGGCTTCGATCACATCAATATGGGTTTGCCTTCGTAGAGTGTATTGTGTTATCTTGGTGAGGCAAGTTGTGTAACGGTTACTCTATAATTTGAAATGGTTAGACTTAATAAAGCTATTAAAACGGTTTTGGGCTTTAGGCACTAGATGAGATAAAACATGCTAAGACATAAGATGTCATAATCTCATAAAATAACTAAAAGTTACATATGATGTAATTGGTAATTGGTACCTACCTAAATAACCTAATTCGAAGTGTCATGCCTTAGCTGTCTTGGAATTATGTGAAACATGGATTTTAGTCCCTTTAATTAACATAACATTTTAAAGGAGGGTTGTTAATTTAGTGGGAGGTTATTCCTCTATACTAAAATGAGCTTTTACATAATCTTTGTTGTAGATTTATGGCCTCTTCAAATCACACTAATCCATTATCACTGCGATCCATCATTGAGAAGGATAAGTTGTCTAGGACAAACTTTCTTGACTGGTTCAGAAACTTGAGAAATTTTCTTAAGCATGAATGCAAGTTGTATGTCCAGGATGATCTTATTCTTGAGGATCCACCAGCAAATGCTTTAAGAGCCGTGAATGATGCACATACTAAGAATGTCAACGACTCAACTGATGTTGCATGCATTATGTTGGCAACCATGGTTCCTGAACTTCAGAAGGACATGGAACACATGGAAGCTTACGACATGGCTACTATGCTGAAGGAAATGTTTCGACAGCAGGCTAGACAAGAAAGGTTCCAGACAGTCAAGAACCTTCATTCTTGCAAAATGGCTGAGGGTGCGTCAGTCATTCCTCATGTTCTTAAAATGAAGGGCTATATTGACCATATTGATAGACTTGGATTTCTCATAAGCTAAGAGTTGGTTACGGATTTGATCCTGAATTCATTGCCTGATAGTTATTCTCAATTTGTGACGAACTATAACATGAATAACATGGAGAAGTCTATCTCAGAGTTTCATTTGATGCGTAAAATTGTTGAGCATAATGTCAAGAAACCCATTGCTAGTGTGTTGATGATACATGAAGGAAAGGCTTTGAAGAAAAAGGGCAAAGGCAAGGCTAAAGTTACCAAGGCTATTGTGACTGTCACAAAACCAATGGAACAAGTCAAGCCCCACGCTGCTTCCACTGAACAATCCCAGAAGGAAAAGGAAAAAGAAAGAAATTGTCATTTCTGCCATGCACCTGGACATTGGTTTAGAAATTTCAAGCTCAATCTTAAAGATCTACAGAAAAAGAAGAGTAATGCGATTACTGCTTCAGCTATTTACGTTATTGAAGTTAACTTGTCTACTAGTGATTCCTGGGTATTGGATACCGGATGTGGATCTCACATTTGTATTAATGTTCAGGGTCTCACCAAAAGTAGAAAGCTGAAGAAAAAAGAGAATTCATCCTACGAGTTGTAAATAGAGCAAAGGTTGTTGCGTTTGCTGTAGGATGCTATGAGTTAATTTTACCTAGTGGACTTATTTTAGTTTTAAATAATTGTTATTATGTCTCTACCTTGAGCAGAAACATCATTTTAGTTTCATGTTTGGATTTAGATGGTTTTAATTTCATTATTGCGAATAATAAATGCTCCATTCCTCGTAAAGACATTTTCTATGCGAATGCTAATTTTGTGATGGTCTTTATATTCTAAACATGAAAAGGTCCACTGATACTCCCGTTCTTAACGTAAATACAAAGAGATTGAAGTCAAATGATTTGAATTAAACCTACCTTTGACATTGTCGCCTTGGCCACATTAATGAGAAACACATTTCTAAACTCCATAAAGATGGAATTTTAGATTCATTTGATTTTGAATCATATGAAACATGTGTATCTTGTTTACTAGGCAAGATGAAAAAGAGTCCCTTTACTTGACACAATGAAAAGGCAAGTGATTTAATGGGTCTAATTTATACTGATTTATGCGGTCCCATAAACACAATGGCTAGAGGTGGTTATCAGTACTTCATTACATTCACTGATGATTTCAGTAGATATGGTTACGTGTATCTCATGAAACATAAAGGTGAATCTTTTGAGATGTTTTGAACATTTAAGAACGAAGTGCAAAATCAACTTGGTAAAACTATTAAAGCACTTCGATCAGATCAAGGTGGTGAATATTTGAGCCAAGAGTTTGATGATCATCTTAGAAACTGTGGGATTGTCTCACAGTTAACTCCCCCAACAACTCCACAATGGAATGATGTTTCTGAGAGGAGAAATCCGACTTAATTGGATATGGTTCAATCTACGATGAGTCATGTATATCTTCCTATTTCCTTTTAGAGTTATGCCTTATAAACTCGTTGCATTTACACTAAATTGTGTTCCTTCTAAAGCGGTTGATAAAACACCACATGAGATGTGGTTTTGTAAAAGACCAAGTTTGTCTTTCCTTAAGATTTTGGGGATGTGAGGTTTTCGTACGATGAAAAATCTCAGAAAAATTATCAGCCAAATCTCCCAAGTGTGTATTCTTTGGTTATCCTAAAGAAACTAGAGGATACTACTTTTATAATCCCGCTGAGAAGAAAGTGTTTGTTGTTCGAAATGATGTCTTTATGGAAAAAAGTTTATTTCAAAAGACAACAATAGTAGGAATAAAGTAAGTCTTGAAGAAATTCAAGAATCATAAGTAAACACTCAACCGCCAGTGGGAGATCAACTAAGTCTTGAACTAATTGATCCTCCACAGGTATCACAAGGCCCTTGTAGGTCTGATAGGGTAAGACATCAGCCTGAGAGATTTGAATTTCTTATTACTAATAGTAGTGAGGTGCTGCTTATGTATCAAAATGAACCTACTACATATCAAGTGGCCATTTCTAGCCCTGAGGCAGATAAATGGCTTAGTGCCATGAATTCTATGATGCAATCCATGTATGGTAACCAAGTTTGGAACTTGGTTGATTTACTTGAAGGTGGTAAGACCATTGGATGTAAATGGGTTTTCAAGAAGAAAACCGACATGGATGGCAATGTGCATACTTATAAAACACGACTAGTAGTAAAAGGTTTCAGACAGACTCAAGGTGTTGATTATGATGAAAATTTTTCTCCTGTAGCCATGCTTAAATCCATTAGAATTCTAATTGCCATAGCCGCATATTATGACTATGAGATATGGCAAATGGGTGCCACAACAACTTTTCTATATGGAAAATTACTTGAGGACGTGTATATGATACAACCTGAATGGTTTGTTCATCCCGATACTTCTAGGAAGGTGTGCAAGCTTTAAAGATCTATTTATGGATTAAAGCAAGCTTCTCGGAGTTGGAGTCTTCGTTTTGATGAAGCAATCAAGGAATTTGGTTTCATTAAAAATGAAGATGAGCCTTGTGTATATAAGAGGGTCAGTGGGAGCGTGGTTGTTTTTCGGGTGCTGTATGTTGATGACATATTACTCATTGGAAATGACATCCCAACCTTGCATAGTGTCAAGTCTTGGTTAGGGAAGTGTTTCTCAATGAAGGACTTAGGATATGTAGCCTACATCCTTGGGATTAAGATCTATATGGATAGATCTAAAAGGCTGATCGGTCTAAGTTAGAGTGCTTATATTGATAAGGTACTAAATAGGTTAAATATGCAAGACTTTAAAAGAGGGTCATTGCCAATGTCTCATGGTACAAATCTCAGCAAGACTCAATGTCTAAAGACTAATGATGAGCGAGAGCGCATGAATACGATTCCATATGCATCAGCTATTGGATCTATCATGCATGCCATGTTATGCACTTGACCTAATGTATCATATGCTTTGATCGCAACAAGTAGATATCAGTTCGATCCCGGTGAGAGTCACTGAATAGCAGTAAAGAACATTCTTAAGTACTTGAAAAAGACTAAAGAAATGCTCTTGGTTTATGGAAGTTTGGAAGACGAGATTGTTGTAAGTGGTTACACAAATGCAAGTTTTCAAATTGATATAGATGACTTCAGATCGTAGTCTGGATATGTGTTTACTTTGAATGGAGGCACAATGAGCTAGAAAAGTTTGAAGCAAGAAATTATTGCAGATTCTACAATAGAAGCTGAATATATTGCAGCATCCGATGGAGCTGAGGAGGCAGTTTGGATAAAAAAATTCATCTTAGAACTTGGTGTGGTTTCGAGTATAGCTATCCCTATTTGCTTGTATTGTGACAACAACGAGGCGATAACACAGGCCAAGGAACCAAGATCACACCACCGATCCAAACATATAATTAGACGTTTTCATCTCATTCGAGAAATCATTAAGAGGGGAGACGTGAAGATTTGCTGAGTTCCTATTGAAGACAATCTTGCAGATCCTTTGACGAAGGCTCTTCCACAAGCGACACATGATGGTCATGTTAGGTCATTAGGTATTAGATACATGAATGATTGTCCCTAGTGCAAGTGGGAGATGTTAGGGCATGTGCCCTAGGTCAATCTACAAACATTGTTTATCTTATAATTTTAGTTAATAAAATAGAGGTTTTATTTGTTATTTTATTATAAGTGATTGCATGTTTACTTTATAGTAAGATCCATGGGTATTTGTTGAAATATCATAAATGCCCCTAGTCGGTCATTATACTGGGAACTATGAATTAAGACTAGTGTGAATCTTGATTGATGATCATGTGATGATCATGCGTATAGGGATACGAATCAAGATCATGAGTACTTGTTAGGGAATAAGGTACTAGATCAACCCGCTATGAGAACACCACATGGATTAAGTCATAGGTGTTACTCATGATAGGTATATCATTTAGCCATTCGACTTAAGATTACCATAGACTTCAATATTAGGAGCGTGATAATTTGACACAATTAAATGTTGTCTTTAACTGGACAACTATAAAGATTGTGATTGGTTACCGTGTGAATAATATGTGAAGGTGTGTAATCAAGATAGAACTTGTCACTCTCGTATAGAGAAAGATATTAATGGATCCCTTGATAAGATGGACTGATAATGGCCAAGTCCATGTGAATTGATATGATCAATGTCACTTGGATGTTTTTCAGTTTACCTAAAGATCGAGACTATTACGATTGAACATTAAGGGTGAATTTCCATGCCTTATGTTTAACTAAAGGATATCGCATGACAAAAGGATATAATATACGTTATTAATTTGTTTGTATCGATGTTGATATTCATGCTACTTGGGTAGTCATAATGCCTTGCTATACATCGCTTATGACTTGTGTACCAAAATGGTTTTTGGTTCACTGCCAACGTCGCATGAACCAATTGGGTCGCATACAAAGAATGGCTTTGCACAATTTCAATTGGTCCAGAGTAATGAATTTTATATGATAAAATTCATGACATAAAAGCCCTTACAATTTGTTATATGATAACGTATTAATAGGGGCGTATGTGTAATTTGCTTAAACTGCCTAAATATAATAGTTGTATTACGAATATGATTTTAAGTGAGGACTTATCTACACATATAAAGAAATGGTGAAACCCTAAAAATGAATTAAGATTTTTGTTTTACAATTTTCGAGTTCTCTGGATTTAAGGAGAGAAAGAAAAATCATTTTTAATCTCTCGTGGGGCTAGCACTCCAAATTGTGGTCACCGTTCGTGTGTAGATTTCTGATAGAGGACACACACTTGAACGTCTTGATAATCAAACAATCAAAAGGAAATAACGAAATAAGGTATGATTTACTTTCGTAGATTTAATTTAATGGAACTTATTTTCGATCCTGTTGGGGTTTTTCAAAATTTGTTTTGAATTTTTCGTTGTGTATGAACCCCAAAAACCCAACAGTGGGGACTCTACAAACATCATTGGGTAATCAATATCATAAGACAAGAAAACGAGTGCATTCATATTTCATAGATACGTAGATTCAAGCCAATAGCATTATGCAACCCATTTCCCAAGACTTTAACTAAAAATGTATGTCCTAACATTACTAATATCAAGCCATATTTGATAATTTAGCAGTGTGACAAAAACCGTGGTTGACACCCGAGTTTCGAATTTGCTGGCCAAGAGGAACCCATGATGAATACCTTGCCTAACATCTCCAAGCTAATAGGGAGGAACCCATGAAAGGAAACCCCATCTAAACATCTCCCGAGAAGAAACCGTGACGAAGACTTAAGTGTCCGTCATTCATCTCTAAACCAGGGGGTCGCACGGGAAACAATCACCGCATGGCCCTAACATGGGCAACTACTCTAACAACATAGGGTGGTGAGCCCCATGTGTGAGTTTCATGCCTTGTCTGACCCCGTCAACAAACATACATACACACATGAGAATGGATGACAATAGATAAGACTTCATCAAATTGCAATATAACATAATTTTAATTTAACAAGTGCTATAAAGGAATAATAACTTCATTTCTCGTGGGTTTATGTACCTCAACAACAATTGAAATCACTCCGAAACGACTCTCTCACACCTCGAAATACATATCCGACACGTGACTGTGATTTCCTAGGTCCTCGGTGTCCTACAAATCGAATTCTAATGGATTCTAAGCTCATTTTATTGGTCTAGTGGGCTCAATTCAAATTCAGCTCAAAAGTTTCAAGCATGAATTATTGAGTCCTAGTTTATATATGATGTCGTGAGAAATCTCATTTACAATACACATATCAAGAATTATCTAGGTTTCGATTTATGTCATCAAAAACCCTTGGTAATCCTCTAGATTGTCTAGGATTTTCTTGCAACTTGTGCATTTCTAGATATGGTAAAAATTCCTTAATTTGTTCACTTGACTTAGCTTTTATTCCAAATCACTTTATATTTTTAGCTAAGTTTTGTATACTATTTGAGACCCAATAAATCTGAACTAACTATGGATTTTTTCCTCTAATATCAACAAATCTAAAAAATCATCTTATATTTACGAGTTTTAAAAGTTTAGATTGTACTTTCTACTTAGACCAATTAAATGGGTTTACACTCTCTTACTAAAAACCATTAATTTTTGCCAATATGAATAACTTAGGTTCATTCTTTATCTAGATAAAACTTTTTGAACAAAAATGAAAACTAAATTATAGATCGCAGTTCAGTTTTTCTTCGATAAAATGTTTTTCTAATTCGATGTGCTTTGTGATCATGTTGCATTGGATTGTATGCAATGTTGATGGCAGACTTATTGTCACAATAGAGTTTCATAGGTCCTTCCTACTTGAGTTTAAGGTCATCTAGTATAATTTTGAGCTATAGCAATTCACAAACTCCATGAGCCATATCTATAAATTCTGCTTCAGCATTTGATCTTGCAACAACTAATTACTTCTTGCTACTCCATGTCACTAGGTTCCCACCAAGGAATGTACTGTATCCTGAAATCGATCTGCGATCTATAACAGAACCTGCATAATCTGCATCAGTATATGCCTATATAAACAATCCTTCATTTTTCTTAAACAAAATGCCTCTACCTGGTGTCCCTTTGAGATAGGAAAAAATTCTCTTAACATCCTGCAAGTGTTTCTCTATTGGATCATGCATAATTTGGCTTACTACACATAATGAAAATGCTATGTTCGACTTTATATGGGCCAAGTGTATTAGTTTCCTAACCAACCATTGATATCTTCCCTTATCTACTATGTTATCATCCTTTTCTTCTCTCAATTTCAAGTTAGGCTCAATGGGTGTGGTTGCTGCCTTGCATCCAAAATTCCCTGTTTCAGTAAGCAAGTTTAAGACATACTTTTATTGGGAAACAAATATGCCTTCACTTGAGTATTCCACCTCAATGCCTAAAAACACTTTATTCTCCCTAGGTCTTTAATATCAAATCCCTTTGCAAAGCATTTTTTGAGTGTTTCCCTTTCAATTGGATCATTCCCAGATATGATGTCATCTACACTACAAGTAGAGCTGTAACTTATCCTTTTAAATGTTAATGAGCAAGGTATGATCTCCTTGACTTTGTTTGGATTGCATTACTAGCATCACTTTAGTAAATCTCCGAACCAAGCTCTTGGCGATTGCTTTAATCCATATGGAGCTTTCTTTAACCTGCACACTTTCTTTTCAAAAAAATTTCATTGAAACTCAGTGGAGGTTCCATGTACACCTATTCTTCTAAATCCTCAAACAAGAACACATTCTTAACATCAAATTGTTGTAAATACCAACAAAAGTTAGCAGCTAAAGACAAAATAACACGCACAATATTCATTTTTGCTACGAGTACAAAGGTCTCTTGGTAATCTACCCCATATAGTTTTTGTGTATCCTTTTGCAACCAACCGAGTTGTATGCCTTTCTAATGAGCCATTAGCTTTATATTTCAAAGTAAACACCCATTTGCACCCTACTATTTTCTTTCCTTTGGGCAAGTTTACAAGTTCCCAAGTCTTATTTTCCTCTACGGCATTAATCTCCTCTTTCATAGCTTGTAATCACTTCTTATTTCTAAGTGCTTATTCTAGTGTTTATAGGATTGGAATGGAGTTGATGGTGGTAAGGAACGTTTTATGTTATGGAAAGAGTCTATGGAAAGACACAAAATTTGAGATTGGGTGCTAAGTGCATTCTTGTGTTCTTTTTCGAACAACTATAGGCATATCTAAATCATCAAATAACAAGTTGCATATTCAGATTGAACACCGAAAAAAGAGAATTTTCACTACTTGGTTATGGTTCAGATTCTTGGATTTGCACAGGTTCTGAAATATGAACTTTCTTCCTTGAGTAGACCTTAAGCATCATAGTAGGATTCAATTCAGTTTTCCTCTTAGCTCTAAGATCAAGTTCAATTTCTTTACTAGCATGTTCACCTTTAAACTCAACATTAGGTTTTTGATCAATTTCAGGTTCAGGTTCATTGCTTGTATGTTCTCCTTTGGAATTAAGTCTATTATCTAATTTGAAAGACTTCAAGTTTGGTGCAGGACTTTGAAAATCAAGGAGGATTTTTTTATCTTCCCAAGAACTCCCCCTTGAAATGAGGATTATTACTTTGAGAGTAAGGTTCGTTTTCAACAAATGTGAGATCCATGGTGGTAAAAACTTTTTTAGGAGGTGGATGATAACACTTGTATCCTTTCTTTGTGTTTGTGTATCCTACAAAAATGCATTTTAAAGCTCTTAGATCAAGTTTCCCTTTTTGGTGAGCATGAATATGTACAAAAGCAATACAACCAAACACTTTTGGTGACAATTTGCAAGATATATTAAAATCAGGATAAAAAACTAAAAGAGCAGCAATTAGATTTCGATTATTTTACACTTTGGAAGGTACTCTATTTATCAAATGTGTCGCAGTTAAAACATCTTCCCTAAAAGGTTTTTGGAACTTTACGTTGAAACAAGATTGCTCGATTCACATTGCTTAAATTTCTATTTTTCGTTTAGCAATCCTATTTTGTTGGGGTGTGTCTACACAAGATGACACATGTATTATACCCTCTTTTTGGAAAAAAATATGAGGGACTATAATTAAAATAGTCTATTGAATTATCATATCTTACTTTTTTAATCAAACTTCCAAATTGTGTACAAATCATTTTATGAAACATTAGAAAAATACTGCTTACTTCTGTTTTTTCTTTCATAAGAAATAGCCATGTAGTTCTAGTATAATCATCAATGAAAGTGACAAACCATTTTGCTACACAAATACTAGAAACTCTATAGGCCCCTAAATATCAGTATGTATTAAAGAGAAAAGTCTAGTAGATCTTGTATTACTCAATGGATGGAGGAAAGATTTGCTCCAACTTACATAAAGTAATATAAATTTGTGATTCAATTTGATCTAACCAATCCACTCTTAATGACTTAGCACATAGACTAGTAAATAACAAAGAAAGCTCTACAAGAGGTTCACACACATTCTTTGGAAGCAAACCATGTATTGCAATTGGAAATAAATGTTGCAATAAAACATGACAATCATTGTCAAATCTCAAAATTTTTAAACTGGTAATTATGATTAATCAGGGATTAATGGAGACTAATTATGATTTTGGCTGCGAGTCGGGAGCGAAGGTCTGGTGAATTGAGATTTACGGATAATTTTACTTTTCTGTTATGTGTGCCTCATGTTGTGTACTATATATTATGTTATTTTACGAAATTCAAGTTAATCGAGCAAATTAAAAATTTTATAAGGTTTTATCTCGAGATACGTGTCGAAATATTAGAAACTCTATAGGTCCCCAATTTGTGGTTATTCGACTCGGAGCTAGTGATTTTGCCCCATCGCCTCATAGGTAAACCCACAGCGCTGGGAAGGCGCTGGACGTTTTACATAATCAACTCGAATCTCACTGTTTTGCAAGATTTTCGAGTTTTATCTAAATATATCGTCGGGACAAGGATCAGGGCCGTGCTTTTATTAATGAAGTTATTGATTCAGCTAGTATAGAAGAGCACGTTGACATTTTAAGTGAAGCTTTTGATTTGGGAAATCCATTGATTACTTGTTCTAATGTAGTGACTCATGTAAATCTTTTCCATACTGACTTTGTTCAAATATATGTTCGAAGTTCTTACTTAAATGTATGTTATATGAATGCTTTGTGCAAGTTGACCAACATAGCATATGTTGGAACTTTGAACTTGGTCCTTGCATACGTTGTTCTTGTCCTCAAAGAAGTTGTCCCTAAGATATCCATGGTGAGAATGATAGAGAGGAAGATCTTCAATGAGATTATACATTCCTTGATTCAACACATTACAAAAGATTAGATACCTATAAATGTGATACACTCAAAATTTATTGGCAATTTTGGCTAAGCTTTTTGACATGTATTAAGGATTATTGATATGGGCTATAATTTCCCCTTCTAATTAATCTTAATTAATTTATTAATTAAAGATTAGGACCCTAAGCTCGAACCCACGTGGGCATCACGAACAAGTCTAGGGCATGCCAACCAAGGTATAAATAGTTATTTTTGTGTTATGTGTGTTAATTTATTGTATTATTATTTAATAATTTGCAACACACTGTTGTTAGGGTTTCCATTGATCGCGTTATTCATGTGTAGTGACAAGTGCGTATGACATCGCGAGGTGCGTGTAACGCGGGTGTATAGGGTATCCAATAGTTTAAAGAACACACACACCCCACCTTTCTCTCTCTCTTCATGGTGTCTTGAAACTTCACCCACCTAATTCCCATGAAAAGAGGACGACCACTCATCTCAAAAACACTCACTCCTACTTCCACTCTCCCTCATGTTTTCTCTTCTCTCTTCCTCTAACAAAAAAAGTACGTAGTTTGGAAAGTTGAGAGCAAGAGGAAGGGTTGAAGAGTTTAAAAAAAAACAAGGGGAATTTGAAAAGGTCTTGCAATTCTCAAGTTAGTTGGAGCAAATCCATCAAGGATTTCAATAGAGGAAAGGCGTTTCTTGTTTTTTCTTATAAATTTCATTAATAGGAGCTTTATGGGCGAGGTTTAATGTTTGTTGTTGTAATTGTTGTTGTTTTAGTTGTATTGTTGTTGAAGTGTTAAAGTAGTGAAATTTTTTTTTTTGCATTTTCTCTAGAGATGAAATTCGTCTCTAGAGAAGTGACGAAAGGGGGGGAAATTGAATGGGTCGAGCCTGGCTGCCGAGGCTTGGGTGGGTCGGGCCGAGCTGGCCCAAACACAAGAAGGTGTGGCCGAGCTAGTCTAGACTCAAGCAGCCCGATTGGGCCAAACCAGGCCCAACAAAACCGGGTTCGATTCAGGCCTAACCCTATTAAATAATAAAAAATAAATTAAATATTAAATAAATATGATTTTAAATAAAATAAATTATAGAAAATTATGGAAAATAGATAAAGATTATGGAAAATTCCAAAAATATGAAAAAATATGAAAAATTAGAAAAAAAGTAGGAAAATGGGTTTCGAGACTTTTCGAGCATTTGACACCCCAATATAACCCAAAAAGTTTACAACAAATAAACTTTGGAATAAAATCTAATTTTTGGTCTAACTTTATAGACTCACTTAATTTGACTCTAAAATACTTAAAGTGGTATAATTGGACACCAGGAGCTTGGGAGGCTATAGTCGGGTGTCGGTGCGTATCTCGAAGCGTAACCAGGACGTTTCAAATAATTATTTACGATTGTTTGAGGTAAATAAACACACAAGAAAATTAGTAAGAATTCATTTATAACACTTCATTTATTTTAAATCCCAATTATTATATCGTGCTATTTATTGTTACCTACTTATTGCTCATCCACTCCCACGTGTATATGTGTATTTGTTGACGGGGTCGAGCATAGCATAGACTCACATTCTAGGGCTAGCTACCCCGCATTATTTGAGTAATTGCATATGTTGGGGCTACGCAGTGACTATTTTTCGCAAGACCCGCTAAGTTAAGAGATATTTGGATGGGGTTTTTTCCATTCATGGGTTTTCTCTCATTTTAGCGTGAAACGTTTGGTGAGATGATAGTCGTGGGTTCCCTCTCGATTTAGCTAAGTCAATTCTCGGATGTCGACTAAGGTTTCTGTCACGCTGCACTCGTGTCTAATTCTAACTTCTTTGTAACTTATTTTCATGCGATCACCTTATTTTTTGTTCCTTATTTAAATTGCATGAATTTTAGCCATTTTTATTGAATTTTGTGAATACTAGCTAATTTTCTCTGGGATTTACTCATTGGAATTTGTCATTGCTTTTGGTGACACATTGCACATCCTACGACAAGGGGCAATGTGGTCTTAGGCGACTACCTCTAGCTAGGAGAGCCTCATTAGTTTTTTTTTTGCGTAGGTGTTTGTATATATTTATTTACAGCTTTTATGAGATTTTGGGAGGACTTGTGCACCCGATACATGTATATGACCATCTTTTGTATTTTTTTCACTTTTCGATATACATGGTATCTCATGCCACGTTTCCACACTATAGGGTTGTTTATTACTGCAAACTTTTGATTTTTACAATATTTGCATGCTTTAAAGACTTTCGCTTAGATACTCAACTTATAATAATTTAATAAGTCGAAAACAACTTAACTTAGTTAACTTATTGTAAATATTCATAAACATATGATAAATACTAAGTAAGTGCGAATAAGATACAAATGAAGGTTTAGGTCACGAGCCAACAAGGACAAATGTGCACTGATGTGGCATGCTTGGTGACATGTCTACAATGTGGCGGTGTGACGACCCGATAATTTATAATTAATTTCATTTCCTGATTTCAGACTAGGATTCGTAGCTCAGACCCGCATGGACGTCACGAATAATATTCATCTAGAATGTACTAAGTTAAGTAATGGAAGAAAAATTAATGTGTTGTTGTGACTAAATGGTTCAAGGACAAACTAGTAAAAGACCCAAATATATCACTAGGGATGTTGATGCTATTCATGCAAATTTTTTTAGAAGAAGAAATCAAATAAATGTGTGCATATGTTACAAATGGTAAATATGTTCAACATTAAGGTCTATGGCTCTATGTGATGCCCCAAGTTGCGTGATAATATCTTGATACTCTAAGGCCAAAATGGTCATTTAACCAATTAGATGACACTTGGCACGTGTAGAGGTGAAATGTGGAGCTTTGTTTGGACTTAATCAACTTAGTTAGCTTAATTAATCCTTCATTAATACCCTTACTATTGAAAGGTATAAAAGGAGAGAAATCGTTATGGACTTAGCTTATTTTCATATTCTAAAGTTCTAAAGAAGGAATTTAGAGAATGTTCAACTAAATTCTAGCCTGAAAGGATCAAATTGGAGGAGCTAGGTTGAATCACAGGTATCACTTCTCTCATTCTTTCAATTCAATTCCATGAACAATGTGTATGTTAATGCATGAAGTGTTGATAAAAAAATGTGTTGCAATATTATGGGTTTATGTAAAAAGAGCACAACCTCATGCTTTTGGGACCAAATTCTAGAGAAATCGTTTACTAAATATTTGAAAAAAATCACTTGCATTAGATGTTTCAAGATTGATTTATTAGTGTCATCTCATGTTCTTGGGTCTTCTCTTTTAAGTGCATATTAAGGTAAGAAAAAATAGAGACGCAAGGTTGTGTTGAATATAGTGTTACACTAACACTCATTTGGTTGGGGTCTAAAATTTTGTTGAACTCATATTTCTCCTCTAGAAATCTCATTCAATGTGGCATAATGGGCTAATTTCTAAGCAATGTATTATAGTTATCTAGAATAACTTAGTGAAAAGTATTGAAAATCTAGAATATCTTTTTGTTTTTGTACATTTTTATATTTTATGTAAATCCCTTGATTCCTGCTCTATTTTAGGATAGAATAATTTGTTCTCAATGTATTTTAGGATAGGTTAAATTAGCTCCTAATTTTTTTTGGAGGTTATAGATTTCATGGAATTGACAAAAGTCAAACTCCATTTGTATAAATATAGTACAGCCTAGAACTAAAGAAAGAAACAATTCAGTTTTCTTTTTTTTGTTCTTAGTATTAGAGCTTTTGCACTTGGGACTTCCTCTTGTCATCCTTCATTGTTGAGTTCCTTTTTTTCCTTATCGCCAAGTGCAATTCCCAACCTTCATTGTTGTTTTTTTCTTAGGCCTTGATTGTCAATTTTTTCTTTGTTTTTATTGAAACTTCCGACATGTCTGAACAATCGGAGATCAACTCCAATAACGAATCAGAAGAGACTTCAAAGGATTTGCAAAATATTAAGGCAGCCTATAAACTCAATGGGAAAAATTATTTGAAGTGGTCACAAGTTGTTCAAACTTTTCTTAAAGGAAAAGGCAAAATCAACCACTGGCTTGGAACTGGATGGAAAGAGGGAGATCCTAGATTTGCTGCTTGGGATGAAGAGGATTATATGGTCATGACTTGGTTGCAGAACTCCATGTTACCTGTAATAAACGATACTTGCATGTTCCTACTAACAACTAAAGATATATGGACTACTATTCCACATACCTACTCAAAGGCATGAGATGCAACCCTAATCTATGAGATTAAGACAAAGATCTTAGCCACAAAAAGGCAACCTTTTATTTCACTCAATATGCTAATCTTCGTCGATGCATATGGCAAGAAATAGACCAATATTGATGTGTTTAGATGTTATGCAGTGAAGATGCAGTCACCTTGAAAAGCTTTATAGAAAAAGATATAACTTATGACTTCCTTGCATGTCTGAATGTGGAATTTGATCAGGTCAGAATTCAAATATTGGAGAAGAAAAGCTTACCATCTTTGAATGAGACAATATCATTAATTTGGGTTGAAGAGAATGGACGAGAAGTTATGTTGGAGCCTTAAACATTAAAAGGCTTGGCAACGACTTTCAAATAATAAGGAAGAAAAAATAGGTAATTGGTGTACCGAGTGAAATAAAGACACGACATGGCGCACAAATTGCAAAAAATCACATCATACACGAGAAGATTGCTTCAATAGTTTGAGTTAATATTTGAGCTCTACCGGGACTCATTTCGAATTTTGCAAAAAATAAGTGAAATGAATGATTTTTGAGTTTTTAGGGAGAGCTTAAAATTTTTTTCTTGTTCTCTCTTGGGCTAGTAATCGTAATCTCGTCCATCGTTCGTGTATGTATTTTTTATAACGAAGTTCTTCTCTGGCAGTGTCTTAAACATCGATCAGCATAGAGAAGCAAACTAGCATTTGATGTACGGTTTACTTTTGTTAATCAATTCAACGGAATTCGGATTAGATCCTATTAGGGTTTTGAAAATAAAATCAACATCAGCAGATTTTTTGAAACATTAGAAAAATACTACTTACTTTTGATTTTTCTTTCATAAGAAATAGCCATTTAGTTCTAGTACAAACATAAATGAATGTGACAAATCATTTTGCTTCATAAATACTAGAAACTCTATAGGCCTCCAAATATCAGTATGTATTAAAGAGAAAGGTCTAGTAGATCTTGCATTACTTAATGAAAGGAGGAAAGATTTGCTCCAGCTTACACAAAGTAATAGGAATTTGCGATTCAATCTGATCCAACTCATCCACTCTTAATAACTTAACACCTATACTAGTAAAGAACAAAGAAAGCTTTACAAGAGGTTCACACACATTTTTTGGAAGCAAACCATGTATTGAAATTGGAAGCAAATGTTGCAATAAAACATGACAGTCATTTTCAAATCCCAAAATTTTTAAACTGGTAATTACAGTTAATCAGGGATTAATGGAGACTAATTATGATTTTGGCTGCGAGTCGAGAGATAAGGACCGGTGAATTGAGATTTACGGGTAATTTTATTTTTTTTGTTATGTGTGCCTAGTGTTGTGTACTATATATTATGTTAATTTAGAAAAATCATGTTAATCGAATAAATTTGAGATTTTATGGGGTTTTATCTCGAGATACGTGTTAAAATGAGTCCTGATTGAATTAAAATATCATCTCAAACTATCGTTATACATAATTCCAGAGAGTCAGGGACCTCGACTTAAGGAGATTTTAGTTGTGTGCGAGTTTCTAGACGTGTTTTCGAAGGACTTATATGGTTTACCTCCACCGATAGAGATAGATTTCATTATTAAGTTGGTACTAGGCACTAGACCTATTTCTTTACCACCATACCACATGGCTCCGAGAGAGTTGGATGAGTTGAAGAGTCAACTCCAAGATTTAGGGTAAAAGGGATTCATCATACCTTCTATGTTGTTATAGGGAGCGCGCATTCTATTTGTGAAGATGAAGGATGGTACTTTGAGACTATGTAACGATTACAAATAGTTGAATAAGGTCACAGTCAGGAACTAATATCCACTATTGAGTATCGACGATTTATTTGATCAGCTAACCGGAGCACAATTATTTTTCGAGATAGACCTAAAATCGGGTTTTCATCAGCTTAGGATCAAGGATAAAGAAAGGTACAAGATAGCTTTCAGCACGAGATATAGACACTATCAGTTTACAGTCATGCCATTTGGTTTGACTAACACTCCTACTATGTTTATGGATTTGATGCTTCGGGTGATGAGACCATTTCTTGACCGCTTCATGATAGTCTTCACTGATGATATATCGATATATTTGAGGACTCGAGAGGATCACAAGCGGCACCTCAAGGAGACATTTCAGACTTTGATGGAGCACTGACTCTACGCCATGTTCAACAAGTGTGAATTTTGGCTTTTAGAGGTCAAGTTTTTAAGGCATGTTGTTGAAACAATGGGTATTGCTATAGATCTAGCCAATATTTAGGCTATTATGGATTGGTTTGCACTGACGTCTGTACGGAGATCAGGAGTTTTCTAGGATTAGCAAGGGTATTACCATAGATTCGTGAAGGATTTCTCTAAGATTGATTCACCGATTACCAGATTGAACCAGAAAGACGTCTGATTTGATTGGTCTGAGGAATGCGAGGAGGTATTTGCTCAGTTGAAGAGGTTGTTAACCACCACACCAGTGTTGACATTGCTAGAGGCAGGACAGGGATTCCTGGTATATATATATGCTTCTCATACGAGTCTAAGCTATGTGTTAATGTAGGATAGAGCTATCGTGTTTTATGCCTCTAGATAGCTAAAGATACATGAGAAGAATGATCCCAATCATGACTTAGAGTTGGCAGCGGTGGTGTTTGCTTTAAAGATATAAAGACATATTCTCTATGGATAGAGATTCATACTCTACACTGATCATAAGAGTCTGAAGTATCTCTTCACATAAAAAGATATGAACATGGGACATCGCAAGTTATTAGAGTTTCTTAAGGATTATGACTTTTCTCTTGAGTATTATTCAGGAAAAGCTAACATAGTTGTTGATGTGCTGAGTAGGATACCTACTAGAGATACCGAGATTGTTCGATGTCATATGACACATGAGTATGGATTACTCGAGGCAGCGGCGATGATGAGTCAGTCATATATTCCTATAGACACTCAGGTGATAATATGTGCACAAATGAGACTTTAGACAATGTCTACATAGAGATTATCAAAGGGGTCAGATAGCCAACATTTTATACACAAGGTTTATTAAGTTAGCCCAGAGTATAGATTGTGTTGATTGGTCGGAGGCGACAGATCGATGTCTGAGATTTAGAGGCAGATTGTAGATACCGTCAATAGTAGAGCTGAGATATGAGATTCTTCAGGATTTACATCGTTTCTGGTTCACTGTTCAATCAAGAAGGACCAAGACGTACCATGACATGAGGAGACATTTTTGGTGGCCTTGGATGAAAACGGACATCAGAGTTCATCATGAACTATGGGATTTGCCAGCAGGTGAAGGCTGGGCATCGTAGACTTGGAGGAGTATTACAGCCACTTTCTATCCCACGATGGAAGTGGGAAGACATAACCATGGACTTTTTCTGGGGATTGCCTAGGACTCCCGACGACACGATTCCATTTGAATAATTATGGACATATTAACGAAATCTACCCATTTCTTACCAGTTGCAACTCACGACACATTTGACTAGTTCAGCATATTGTTTGAAAGGGAGATTATCAGACTACATGGGGTGTCATTGAATATTACGTCAGAAAGATATGTTATTTATACGTCTAGGATGAGGTAGAGTATGCAGGAGCAGTATGGTACATGCATATAGTTTAGTACTGCCTTTCATCCTTAGACTAATGGACAGACTGAGAGGTTGATTCAAGTTCTCGAGGATATGCTAAGGGCTTGTGTACTTTAGTTTGCCATATCTAGAGAGGAGTACCTACCATTGTGTGAGTTCGCATACAATAGCAGTTATCAGGTTGGCATTGAGATGACACCATTTGAGGCTTTATATGGCAGACCGTGTCACTCGCCATCTTGTTAGGCTGAGCCGAAGGATCGAGAATTAGTGGGGCCTGAGATTGTTGTTGATCACATGGAGAAGGTATGACAGATTAGTCAAAATCTTGAAAGGGTCCAAGAGAGGCAGGAGAAGTATGTAGACACGTATCACAGTGATCTCACGTATACGGATGGAGCCTTTGTATATTTGAAGGTTTTTCTTGAAAGGGTCTTCACAGGTTTGGTTTGAAAGTCAAGTTAGCAACGAGATTTATCGGGCCTTTCAAGATCAAGAGAAGGGTTAGAAAGGTTGCATATGAGCTTGAGTTACCTCCACAGATGTCAGGGATTCATCCAGTCTTCCATATTTCTGTGAGACTGATGGTTGACCGAAGTCAGATTGGTTTGAGTGAGGATGTGTCTTATGAGGAACAACCAGTACAGATACTAGACCGAAAGGTACAACAGTTGAGAGACAAGTCTATCCTAAAGGTGTTAGTCAAGTGGCAGTTTCAAGGTGACTCAGAACTCACTTGGGAGTGAGAAGACTATATCGAGATAGGTTTTCATACCTTTCTGAATCAGGTATAATCTTAACTTAAGTTTCATTTCGAGTATGAAATCTTCATTAGTTACGAAGATTTGTCATGGCCCGAATTCATAATTTTAGTTTAACTTCTTAAATAAAATTATAGACCCATGAAGTGGGAACTGCATCGAGATACGTGCACTGACCAAAGCGATGTGGTCGAGGTATATGTTAGATTTGTTGTGATGTGTGCCTAGTGTATTGTGTGTGTAGGCTATTAAGTCACTCCTACTCGTATTAAAGTGTCGAGACGTGTGCGAAAATGCACCTCAAGATGCATGTTGACGTAAGAACAGGGTAGAGAGTGATGTGGTAAGTTTATTTAAGCTTAGTGTAGCTTACATAGTAGTATTAATGTGGCTATAGTTGATTTTATATTAAATATAACCCAAGTTAGCAAAGTTAAAACATTAGTTGATTTTGTAGTATGACTTTTATGTATGTCTTTATAAACTTTTGGGGATGTATAATATGGGTTGAGAGATAGTTACCTGACCAGAGATGTGTCGATATATAGTTATCGTCATTTGTTATATACATGCGTGTGATCTTCGTTACCCGGTTTTCCACATACTTAGGTTTATATGAATTGCTTTCGCTAATTTGTCAAGACTTCTGGTGAATAGTCTTTAAATTGTGTCAAACTTTAATTTACTCTGAAACACTATTAAATTTACGAATGGTGTAAGGTTTATTAGAAAAAAAGCTAATGTGGTAAGTGCATTAGAAAGGCTGACTAATACGTTGTTAAGTACTACGTGGTTGAGGTTAAGGGCTTAATGACGGGATTAGGCCGGGTGGTGCCCTAATTTGAGAAGGTGTCGTCACAAAGACCTATTTACATATAATTCAAGTATAATAATTTCAAGTTCAAATAATTAAATAATAATATTACAAGGCTCAAAACTAGAGAAGATTGCAAAAAATCGCCTTTTTCTTGTCTCGACCTAGTACCGAAGTGTATGGTCATGAAAGGTAAGTGGAGTAAGCTAAAAGGGACAACGAAGCTCAGTAATGCAGAAAACGTGCTCAACCATGAAATGCACAAGTAATTACTTAATAAGCATGAAATGATAGCATGAATTGAAATTGAAAAAGTAAGCATTTAAAACATGACATCGCATGGATTTACAAGACATTTATTAATCACCTCAACAAGATTGATAAAAACATATTCAAGTCGAAACTCATCATCAAGCTTAGGGTTTTGAACAAAAGAGAGATACCATAGAAAATAATGATGGTATAAAGTCGTGGTTTCATTCAATGCATAATAGTTATTGGCAATAACCCAGTGACCAATTCATCTACCCTTAAGGTGATGGCAACCATTAGATGACACACATGCCTTATGTACCCTCTCGTTAGACCCATCAAACCAATAGTAGGTTCATCCAAAGCCGTCAACGATGCATGTCCCGCTATCACAAAATTACAAGAGAAGAGAACTCCAACTCATGTTCCTAATTGATACACTTATAAATTCAATTAGAAAAGTAAACAGCTCGGTGGCAAACTCCACAAACATCTTAGGGCATTAATCGGTGGCACCACAAACATCCTGGAGCATTACATATGATTACTTTCTAAGAAGGCCCTCAGTAGGGGCTCTACAAACATCATTGGGTAATCAATATCATAAGAGAGAAAACGAGTGCATTCACATTTCATAGATACGTAGATTCAAGCCAATAGCATTATGCAACCCATTTCCCAAGCCTCTAACTAAAAATGTATGTCTTAAAATAACTAATATCAAGCCATATTTGATAATTGAGCAAGCTCCCTCTTTACCATGACTCGCTGGAAATCCAATTTCCGATCCTCGCACGCTCGGGGGTTCATGCGAACAACAATGCAAATCTAGACAATTCAAGACACGTTAACATCATCTACAAGTCGTATATTAACTCCAATTTATTTTGAAACTTATTTCAGGGTTCACTAGTGTAAGTCCCGCAAATTAAATTGCTCGTCTGACCCCATCAATGGCGGGCGGAGTCTGGCGTCCGTCCATAATGTATCTGCAACAACGAAAATGTGTCTGGATAAGCCTTGTATACGTTTATATACTATTACAGTTGAAATATATAATGTATAAACCGTAACACTACCTGCTTCACATCACTTCCCAACTAAAGTTCTAAGTCAGGATCATCAAGTTTCCACATCTAAGTTTGTTTGCTTAGTATTATTTGAGTTTCTTAAACTCTTCCTTAGGTTTCCTTGAACCTAGGCTTTGATACCAACTGTGGCGGCCCCAACCCCCGAGGCAAACAAAGCACCGCCACATCGTCGAACACGTCACCAAGCATGCCACATCACCGTACACTTACCTTGACGACCCACGACCTTAACCTTAATCCGTGTCCTATTCATTTTAACTTAGTGCTTTCCATGTGTTTCTATCAACCTATTATGAAGTGGGGTTTAATGATTCCAAGATTCCATATGTTTTGTGATTATAACTTTAGTAAGAAGTGATATTATGCTCTAGCGTTTGAAAGTAATTTAAACATACATTGTATTATTTAGTGGTGGTTTGTTTAGATGTTTTGAATTGAATTTGAATATTGTTTGAGTTTGGTTTGCATTTGAATTGTTTAAGTTAATTTAGTTAGTTTGGTTATTTAAGTTAGTAATCATAGTTGTTAGTTATTTAATATTTTAATTCTCGTTTAACTAGATTAATTAAATTAATAAAAATAAGAAAAAAATTTCTTTCCTTTGATATTTTGCAAATCTGGGAGGAAACGATATCCCACTCACCACTACTACAAGTTAATAGTAAGATATGAGAAATTATTGTGCACGCTCGACAGTTGTTAGATAAAAGCACAAAAGTGGCCATATACACGTATCAGGTACACAAGTTCTCCAAAAACCCATAAGAAGCAGTAAATAAATATATACAAACACATACTTTAAAAGTTGTTGGGGGCTCGAGAGGTAGCCTACTAACACCACCTTGCCCAACTTGTTGTAGGATCTGCAATTTGTCATAAAAAAGTAACAAAATCCAAGTGAGTAAATCCCAGTTAACTAGCATTCAAGAATATGAATAATATGGCTACAACTTATGCAATATAAGTAAAGAGAAATTATAAGGCAAATCGCATGAACATAAGTCGCAAAGAAGTCATGGTAAGAACACATAAACCTTAGTTGACATCCGAGTACCGAATTTGTTGGCCGAAAGGAACCCAAGAAGAATACCTTGCCAAACATCTCATGGCTAATAGGGAGGAACCCATGAACGAAACCCCATCCAAACATCTCCCGAGAGGAACCTGTGACGGAGACTTAAATCTTCGTCATTCATCTCTCAACCAGAGGGTCTAGCGGGAAACTATCGCCGCATGGCCTTAACATGGGTAAGTGCTCTAACAACATAGGGTAGCGAGCCCTATGTGTGAGTTTCGTGCCATGTCCGACCCGGTCAACAAACATACGCACACACACACGAGAATGGGCTAACTATAGATAAGACATCATCAAATTGCTTTATAACATAATTTTAATTTAACAAGTGCTATAAAGGAATACTAACTTCATTTCTCGTAGGTTTACTTACTTCAACAACAATTGAAATCGCTCCGAATCGACTCTCTCACGCCTCGAAATACATATCTGACACGTGACTGTGATTTCTTAGGTCCTCCATGTCCTACAAATTGAATTCGAGTGGATTCTAAGCTCATTTTATAAGTCTGGTGGGCTCAATTCAAATTCAGCTCAAAAGTTTCAAGCTTGAATAATTGAGTCCTAGTTTATATAAGATCTCGTGAGAAATCTCATTTACGATACACATATCAAGAATTATCTAGGTTTCGATTTTTTGTCATCAAAAACCCTTGGTAATCCATTAGATTATCTATGATTTTCTTGCAACTTGTGCATTTCTAGATAAGGTAAAAATTTCTCAATTTGTTCACTTAACTCACCTTAATTCCAAATCACTTTATATTTTTGGCTAATATGAATAACTTAGATAATCTCATTTACGATACACATATCAAGAATACTATTTGAGATCCAATAAATCTGAATTAACTATGGATTTTTTTTCTCGTTTCCTTATAATCTCAACAAAACTCAAAAATCATCTTATCTTTAGGAGTTTTAAAAGTTTGGATTGCACTCTCTACTTAGACCAATTAAATGGGTTTACACTCTCTTACTAGAGACCATTAATTTTAGCTAATATGAATAACTTAGGTTCATTCTTTATCTAGATAAACCTTTTTGAACAAAAAAGAAGACTAAATTGTAGATCGTAGTCTAGCTTTTCTTCAATAAAATGTTTGTCTACTTCGATGTGCTTTGTGCGATCATGTTGCATTGGATTTTGTGCAATGTTGATGGTAGAATTGTTGTCGCAATAGAGTTTCATAGGTCCTTGCTACTTGAGTTTAAGTTCATCTAGTATAATTTTGAGCCATAGAAATTCACGAACTCCATGAGCCATAGCTTTAAATTTTGCTTCAGCATTTGATCTTGCAACAACCGATTGCTTCTTACTACTCCATGTCACTAAGTTCCTACCAAGGAATGTACAATATCCTGAAGTCGATCTGCGATCTACAACAGAACCTGCACAAATCTGCATCAGTATATGCCTCTATGAACAATCCTTCATTTTTCTTAAACAAAATACCTCTACCTAGTGTCCCTTTGAGATAGGACAAAATTATTTTAACAGCCTGCAAGTGTTTCTCTCTTAGATCATGCATAAATTGGCTTATTGTAAAAAATGAAAATGCTATGTCCAACTTTGTATGGGACAAGTGTATTAGTTTCCTAACAAACCATTAATATCTTCCCTTATCTACTATGCTATCATCATTTTCTTCGCTCAATTTCAAGTTAGGCTTAATGGTTGTGGTTGCTGCCTTGCATCCAAGATTGCTTGTTTCAGTAAGCAAGTCTAAGACATACTTTTGTTAGGAAATAAATATGCCTTCACTTGAGTATGCCACCTTAATGCCTAAAAAATACTTCAGCCTACCTAGGTCTTTAATTTCAAACTCCTTTGCAAAGCACTTTTTGAGTGCTTCTCTTTTAATTGGATCATTCCCAATGATGATCTCATCTACACATACAAGTAGAGCTGTAACTTATCCCTTTGAATGTTTTATGAACAAGGTATGATCACCTTGAATTTGTTTGTATTGCTAGCATCACTTTAGTAAATCTTTTGAACCAAGCTCTTATCGATTGCTTTAATCCATATGGAGCTTTCTTTAAACCTGCACACTTTCTTTTCAAAAAAATTTCATTGAAACCCGGTGGATGTTCCATGTACACCTATTCTTCTAAATCCCCATGCAAGAACACATTCTTAACATCAGATGGTTGTAAACACCAACCAAAGTTAGCGAGCTAAAGACAAAATAACACGCACAATATTCATTTTTGCTAAGGGTGCAAAGGTCTCTTGGTAATCTACCCCATATATTTGCATGTATCATTTTGCAACCAACCGAGCTGTATGCCTTTCTAATGAACCATTAGCTTTATATTTCAAAGTAAACACCCATTTACACCCTACTATTTTCTTTCCTTTAGGCAGGTTTACAAGTTCCCAAGTCTTATTTTTCTCTAGGCATTCATCCCTTCTTTCATAGCTTGTAACCCGTCCTTATTTCTAAGTGCTTTTTCTAGTGTTTGTAGGATTGGAATGGAGTTGATGGTGGTAAGGAACATTTTATGTAATGGAGAGAGTCTATGGAAAGACAGAAAATTTGAGATTGTGTGCTTAGTGCATTCTTGTGTTCCTTTTCGAACAACAATATGCATATTTAAATCATTAAATTCATAAGGTGCATATTCAGATTGAACACCCAAAGCAAGAGAATTTTCACTACCTGATTGTGGATCAGATTCTTAGATTTGCACATGTTCTGAAATATGAACTTTCTTCCTTAAGTAGACCTTGAGCGGCATAGTAGGATTCAGTTCAGTTTTCCTCTTTGCGCCAAGATCAAGTTCAATTTCTTTACTAGTATGTTCTACTTTGAACTCAACATTAGGTTCTTGACCAATTTCAGGTTCAGGTTCACTGCTTATATGTTCTCCTTTGGAATTAAGCATATGATATGATTTGAAGACTTCAAGTTTGGTGTAGGACTTTGAGAATCAAGGAGGAATTCCTTATCTTCCTAAGAACTCCCCCTTTGAAATGAGGATTATTACTTTGAGAATAAGGTTCGTTTTCATTAAATGTGACATCCATAGAGGTAAGATTTTTTTTCCGAAGGTGGATGATAACACTTGTATCCTTTCTTTGTGTTTGAGTATCCTACAAAAATACATTTTAAAGCTCTTGGATCAAGTTTCCCTCTTTGGTGAGCATGAATCTGTACAAAAGCAACAGAACCAAACACTTTTGGTGACAATTTGCAAGAGATATTAAAATCAAGGTAAAAAACCAAATGAGCAGCGTTGAGATTTCGATTATTTAACACTTTGGAAGGTACTCTATTTATCAAATGTGCCGCAATTAAAACATCTTCTCGAAAAGGTTTTTGGAACTTTACGTTGAAACAAGATTGCTTGAGTCACATTGAGTAAATGTCTATTTTTTCGTTCAACAATCCCATTTTGTTGGGGTGTGTCTACACAAGATGACTCATGTATTATACCCTCTTTTTGGAAAAAAGATGAGAAACTATGATTAAAATAGTCTCTTGCATTATCAGATCTTACTTTTTTAATCAAACTTCCAAATTGTGTACAAATCATTTTATGAAACATTAAAAAAATACTGCTTACTTCTGATTTTTCTTTCATAAGAAATAGCTATGTAGTTTTAGTACAATCATCAATGAATGTGACGAACCATTTTGCTCCATAAATACTAGAAACTTTATAAGCCCCAAATATCAGTATGTATTAAAAAGAAAGGTCTAATAGATTTTGTATTACTCAATGGAAATGACAATATATGATGTTTAGCAATTTCTCATGTATCACAATGAAAACTACTAACATCTCATTCTTAAAAAGTGAAGGAAACATGTTTTTTAGTAAAATAAAAGGTAGATGACTGAGATATAAATGATAAAACCAAATTTTAGATTTATTAGGAGATAGTGTATTTGAGGAGCAGGTGAGGGATAACTGATTATTTTTCATCTCATTGCCACTCATATCCTTAAGGTAATGAAGCCTATCATTCACGTTAGTAATTCCAATCGTCCTCCCGTAATCAAATCCTGAAAAACACAGTGAGTAGAATATAAAGTTACTTTATAGTTTAGATCTTTGGTAATTTGATGGATTGATAAGAGATTGGAGGACAATATTAGGACATGCAACACAATATTTAGTGACAAAGAATTAAATAGATTTACTGTCCCTTAGCCTATAATAGTTATATGAGATCCATCAGCAACAATAATTTTTCTATTTCCAGGACATAGGTTATATATGCTAAATTTGATTGGGCTGTAAGTCATATGGTCAGTAGCTCCTGAGTTGATGACCCAATATCCTATATAAGAGATGCTTAAGGTACTTAAAGCATAAGAGTTAAGACATTCACCTGATTGAGCCAATGAACACGAGCTAGAGGACTTTTCAAGGGAGTTAAGGAGGCTTATTAGCTTTTCAATTTCTTTTTTATTGAACTTTTTGTGACACCCTCACGCCCCTAGGCCGCCCCGGGAAGTCTTCCTGTCGTGCGCTCCTCGCCTAGTGGGCCCAACTACACATGTCCGGCACCTGCCCGTCCACCTCATGTCTCGATTATCGTGTCCACATGTGTGTTAATGATTTAATTAGTCGATTATTCATATTTTTTGTGTTATTTCCTTAAGTATTTAAAGTTCCTTAAGTTCAACTGTTTGTAGTTTATTTGAGTCCTAGTCATGCTAGTGGTTTGTATTTTACAAGTTAACAATAATTTAGCGAAAACCTTAATTTAATTATGTAAAGTATAGTAAATTAGCATGGAAAACATTATTCATAAGAGCATGTCCTACTGTGGAAAACCCAGAAAATTACTCTGTATATAGGCCACAATACCATAAACAATGTATATATACATATACAGTGTCACTACAGTCTCCTAATATCCAAAATAATACAAAATATCAAAATAAACATGTACTAGTAAGTCCTCGATGGCGGGCAATCAGATGTAGTCGCCTAGGATCCCCTTGCTCCTACTGGTACTATGATATGCACTTAATTATCACAAAAAGACAAAAGATGAGTCCAGTAAGTAAAATCCCAAGAAACCCCTCTGAGCATTCGCATAATAAACTAAGGAAATGCAAGAAATATTGTTAAGTAAACATGCGGAATGTAAAGATAGGCAACAGTAATTGGCTAATAACATGAATAATTAACATATAAGCTAAACAAATGTGTGTGTTCGCTCCAGATAGACTAGATTGTATTTCGGGTCACCAGGATCCCACAAGTGGATGCACCCAACTGGCCCTATGCGGAACCCTCGCTCTACTAGCCAAATCCGTTGAGTCATCGACACGTGCACCATGAGCAAGCTCGGGTTGTTATTCACCAAGGACCGGGTCACACGTGCTACAATCTAGCGCATCATGAACACACAATAGAGAATCTGAGGGAGTAAACTCAACCCACGTCCAAGTAACAGAATGAAATCGTAGAAAGAGCAGGAATTGATAAAAATGGAATTAAAAATATAATCGAATACTCAGAGTTCTTCAATTGGGTTTGACAAACATCAAACAGATCTCCGACCTCCCCGGACTCCCGTATTCGACCCGACAAGCTCCCTGACACCGAGCTACGGTCCTCTAAGTCCCTGAAGTCCAATTTTATAAGTTTAGGTTGTTTACAAGTACTTAGATGTGTATTAAGTTGGAAATCATCAAAACAACCCTTAATGTTCAAGTTTTAACTATCATTAGCGCGCTAATGGGTCTTCCTAGCACGCTAAGTGGAGTTAGCGCTCTAGGGAATCAATCTAGCGCGCTACTATTTTTCATTTTGAAAAACAGTAGAGAGCCCAAAATGATTAGCGCGCTAACCAGCCTAGTTAAAGTATTAATTACCCTTTGTGACATAATTCTCAAGTCGAGAATTTTGTCCTTCCCATCCCAATTAGCTAACCTAATCGGGTTTACACACTCTTCACACAATGGTGACTCCAAAATATCAGTTAAACCAATCTCAGAACAATAATTTGATCAAATTCCTCAAATCCCACACATTCACTACTTTTTTCCAAATTCATCAAAAACCCCAATTCATGCAAAACCAGTGATAAATCCTCAATAGAAATGGTCACAAAACATATAATTCATCAAGTTTTCATCAAAAACTAGGGATCTAGCCATCAAACTTGAATTACACCAAAAACACTAAAACTTGGGTTCATTAGAATGTGTAAAAGATGGAGATGAAGATTACCTAGGTTTCATCCTCAGTTTTGATCTGCAAAGTGTTGAATTTCCAGCTTGAATTTCCCCTTAACCTCTGGTTTCTCTCAGATTTGAGTGAGATTTATGAGTTGGTACAGATGAAACTCCCACTCACTTGGTTTTTATATGTTTGTATTGATGAAGTGTGCTATGCGTATCTCGAGGATTATCTTGTCGTTTCTATTCATGCTGTCACACGCCACTTAATGACTCTAACACACTCACTATCTTATATTCACTCACTAGGATCATCACAATGCCAATCAAAGGTCCACATTATTTAACTCAAACTATAGGCTTTTCATTTATTTGATTTATTGACATTACATTAAGCCTCATTAACATGTGATTAGTGTTTCTATTGACCAAAATTAACCAACTTATGGTCCCAATAACTTTTGGCTACCCGATAACCGGTGCCTCGCGTCTCGACAGGCATTCCAAGAAATTCTATAGCCTAGTGTTCTAATCTAATTGGCTTAGCCTATGGTTACATTACCCATTTCATTTGATTACTCAGTCATATTAACGTGAATTAGTCGAGCTTTCTAGTGTACCCATAATTCACCTCTCCGATACCCGTATTGACATGCATTTCGAGGCGACTACCCGTCACACGATATAACCATACAACATACACACATGCGATGTATTAGTAAATAAATTCATAAAATGCATCACAAATAAGCAATTCAACACATAATTTACTAATGTACCTAAGTCGATGTATGTCCTAACCTACCTGCGGTGTCCACGTAGATATGAGCTAGCGTCCGAGTCTGATATTACGAAATAAATAATGACGCTAATAAAAAGAACCGGTACATTTTTCTTGGTTTTGGTCTTCTCCGTTAGTCAAATAAGCTTTTCCTCATTTGAATTATCCTTTATTGCATAGGAATTGTTCCTTCCTATAGATTTTGAAACAATCCTCTCGTGTATGACATGGTTTTTTGCAATTTGTGCACCATACCGTGTCTTTATTTGACTCGGTACGCCCATTACTTGCCTTTGCTTCCTTATTGTTTGACTTTGTAGATATCGTTGTTGAGCCTTCTAATGTTTTAGGCTCCAACATAACTTCTTGTCTATTCTCTTCAGCCCAGATCAATGATATTTCCTTGTTCAAATATGGTAATCTTTTCTTCCCCAATATTTGAATTCTGACCTGATATATTCCACATTTAGACATGCAGGGAAGTCAAAGGGGTTTTTCAAAAAGTGAGGTGGCTTTCGTATGAAATTCATCAAATAGTGTGGTTTACTTTTAAATTCCAAAACTAATGTATAATTCTTTTTGAAAATGAGCTATTGATGATGAGCTGGCATGCATGGTGGTGAGGTGGTGGTGAGGTGGAAGACATTTGTATAGATAGCTCCTTTTGAAAAGGAGCTATCTATACAAAATTATAAACTCTATGGATGACTCCTTTTGAAAATGAGCTATCTATACAAAATTCATCGCCCTATGAACGACACGTGCATATGGAGATGGACGACCCGCGTCACTCGCGTATCTCGAGGTAGACAACTCATGTAAACAACACGCACGCATATCGACGTGGACAACCCATGCAAGCGCCACCCATGTATACCGAGGTGGAGAATTCATGCAAATGTCAGGCACGTCTGTCGAGGTGGAACATCGTGCAACTCATGCAAACGTCACGCACGTGTCTCGAGGTTGTAAAGCCAATGCAAACGTCACACACGTATCTCCTGGTTGAGAACACATGGAAACGCCACACATGTATGTCGAGGTGGGCGAGCCATGCATCTTCGTGCAAATCATTCAAACGTCACACACATATCTCGAGGTGTGGACAACTCATGCAACCTCGTGCAATCCATGCAAACCATGCGAATGTGAAGCACATATTTCGAGGTAAACAACCCATGCAACCTGCTGCAGTTCATGCAAACCATCCAAACGTCATGCATGTAACTCCAGGTGGATAATTAATGCAAACGACAAACACATTTCTCGAGGTGAACAATCCATGCAAACGACATGCACGTATCTCGAGGGGACAACCCATGCATATCCACTACATACCATGCACCCCATGCAAACGTCACGCGCGTATCGCGAGGCGGACAACCCGTGCAAATGGGCAAAACGAATAGCGCCTATTCGGAAAATGCGCTATTTGTGTGTTCTTGCCACGTCGACATCCACGTGGGATGTCCACGTAAGCCACAAAAATTTCCTCCAACTAATAGCGCCTTTTCAAAAGGCGATATAACCTATTTTTCGAATAAAAAAAAAAAAAACCACACTTGTTTTCTTAATTTAAACTAAAATCTACAGTACTTTTGTAATTTTTTCGAAGTCATAAGTTCTATCCTTTTCTATAAAGCTTGTCAAGGTGACTGCATCTTCACTGCATAACATCTGAACACATCGATATTGGTCTATTTCTTGCAATATGCATCGATGAAGATTGGCGTATTGAGTGACAAAAAGGTTGCCTTATTATGTGCCTGAGATCTTTGTCTTAATCTCATAAATTAGGGTTGCATCTCCTGCCTTTGAGTAGGTCTGTCGAATAGTAGTTTATATATCTTTAGTTGTTGGTAGGAACATGCAAGCATCGCTTATTACTGGTAACATGGAGTTCTACAGCCATGTCATGACCATAGAATCTTCTTCACCCCAAGCAACAAATTTAGGATCTCCCTCTTTCCGTCCAGTTTTAAGCAAGTGGTTGATTTTGCCACAACATGTGACCACTTCAAATAATTTTTCGCATTAAGTTTGTGGGCTGCCTTGATATTTTGCAAGTCCTTTGAAGTCTCTTCTGATTTGGTATTGGAGTTGATCTCCGATGGTTCAGACATGTAAGAGGTTTCAATAAGAACAAAGAAAAAATTGGCAATCAAGGCCTAAGAAAAAAACAACAATGAAAGCTTGGCAATAAGGAAAAAAAGGAACTCAATAATGAATGCTGACAAGAGGAAGTCCCAAGAGCAAAAGCTCTGATACGAAGAACAAAAAAGAAAACTAAATTGTTTCTTTCTTTAGTTCGAGGTTGTACTCTATTTATACAAATGGAGTTTGACTTTTGTCAATTCCATGAAATCTATAACCTCCAAAAAAACTAGGACCTAATTTATTCTATCCTAAAATACATTGAGAACAAATTATTCTATCCTAAAATAGAGCAGGAATCAAAGGATATACATAAAATCTAAAATTGTACAAAAATAAAAAGATATTCTAGATTTTCAATACTTTTCATTAAGTTACTCTAGATAACTATAATACATGCTTAGAAATTAGTCCATTATGCCACATTGAATAAGATTTCTAAAGGAGAAAATATGAGTTCAATAACATTTTATACCCCAACCAAATGAGTGTTATTGCAACAATATATTCAACACAACCTTGCATCTCTATTTTTTCTCACCTCAATATGCAGTTAAAAGAGAAGACCCTAGAACATGAGATGACACTAATAAATCAATCTTGAAAAAATTAATGCAAGTGATTTTTTTCAAGAATTTAGTAAATGAAATCTCTAGAATTTGGTCCAAACAGCATGAGGTTTTACTTTTTTTACATAAACCCATAATATTGCAACATATTTTTTGTCAACACTTCATGCATTAACATCCACATTGTTCATGGAATTGAATTGAAAGAATGAGAGAAGTGATACCTACGATTCAACCTAGCTCTTCCAATTTGATCCTTTCATGCTTGAATTTAATTGAACTTTCTCTAAATTCCTTCTTTAGAACTTTAGAATATGAAAATAAGCTAAGTCCACAATGATTTCTCTCCTTTTATACCTTTCAATAGTAAGGTCATTAGTGAGGAATTAATTAAACTAAGTTAATTAAGGGTGTTTTTCGCAAAGTAAGGCACATTTACTTTGTAATTCACAAAGTAGGGTGTTGTACTTTGAAATGATGGAACTACGCAATAACACCTTTACAATAGGCGTTATTAGTTCGGATGGGTGTGAGGTGGCGGTGAGGTGGCGGTGAAGTGGCGGGACAAATGTATAGATAGCTCCTTTTGAAAAGGAGCTATCTATACAAAACTAAAATTTCTACTGTATCTATACAAATTATGTCCCCCTATGACCACCACGTGCATATGGAGATGGATGACCCGCGCCACTCGCGTATCTCGAGGTAGACAACCAATGTAAACAACGCGCACGCATATCGACGTGGACAACCCATGCAAACGTGACCCATGTATGCCGAGGTGGAGATTTCATGCAAATGACAGGCACGTCTGTCGAGGTGGGCGACCCATGCAACCTCGTGTAAACGTCACGCACGTGTTTCGAGGTGATGAAGGCAATGTAAACGTCACACACGTATTGCGAGGCGGACAACCCATACAACCCGTGCAACCCATAGGCGCTATTCGGGCGGCTCATGTTCACGAGTCATACGTATCTCCTGGTTGACAACACATGGAAACACCACGCACGTATGTCGAGGTGGGCCAGCCATGCATATCCATAGTAAGCATGCAACTCACCCGGGTTGTCCGCCTCGCGATACGTGCGTGACATTTGCATGGGGTCCATGGTCCGTAGTGGATATGCATGGGTGGCCCACCTCGACATGCGCGCGTGGCGTTTCCATTTGTTGTCAACCAGGAGATACGTGCGCAACGTTTACATTGGTTTTACCACCTCGAGACACGTGCGTGACGTTTGCATGAGTTGCACGAGGTTGCATGGGTCGCCCACCTCGACGACGACGTGCTCGACATTTGCATGAAATCTCCACCTCGACATATATGGGTGACATTTGCATGGGTTGTCCGCGTCGATATGCGTGCCGTTGTTTTCATTGGTTGTCTACCTCGACATATGCGAGTGGCGCGGGTGTGAGGTGGCGATATGCGTGCGCGTTATATCACTATTTGTAGGCTTCATGGGTGTGAGGTGGCGGTGAGGTGGCGTTGAGTTGGCGAGGCAATTTGTATAGATAGCTCCTTTTGAAAATGAGCTATCTATACAATTGTCTTCCACCTCACTGTCCACCTCACTGTCCACGTAGAGACGCGCAGATTACACAGATAGCGCCTTTTGAAAAGGCGCTATCTGTGTAATCCGTCCCACGTGGCCATGACACATGGATAGCGCCTTTTGACAAGGCGTTATCCATGTGTCCACGTCAGCAACAACACCAACCCATTGTGATAACGCCTTTTGATTAGGCGTTATTGCCTATTTCAGGAAAAAAAAAAAATCTATTTTCACCCCATTTCCCTCATTTAAAGTAATTTTATATGTACTTTTGTAATTTTTCGTTAATTAAGTCCAAACAAAGCTCCACATTTCACCTCTACATATGCCAAGTGTCATCCAATGGGTTAAATGACCATTTTGGCCTTATAATATCAAGATATTTACCATGCAACTTAGTGCATCACATAGAGCAATTGACCTTAATGTTGAACATATTTAGCCGACTCCAGTTAATTTGGGATTGAGGCTATGTTGTTGTTGTTGTTGTAACATATGCACACATTTATTTGATTTCTTTTATTTTTTTAGAAAAAAAAAATTTTTTTTGAAAAAAAAATTTTTTTTGCATCAAGAGCATCAACATCTCTACTTATATATTTGGGTCTTTTACTAATTTGTCCTTGAATCATTTAGTCACAACATATTAATTTTTCTTCCATTACTTAACTTAGTACATTCTAGATGCATATTATTCATGATGTCCATGCGGGTCTGAGCTACGAGTCCTAGTCTGAAATTAGGAAATGAAATTAATTATAAATTCTTGGGCCGTCACATCGCCTACGTTGCGGACACGTCACCAAGCATGCCACATCAGCGCGCACTTGTCCTTGAGAGCCCGCGACCTAAACCTTCGTTTGTATCTTATTCACACTTACTTAGTATTTATCATGTGTTTATGAAAATTTACAATAAGTTAACTAAATTAAGTTTTTTATGACTTATTAAATCATTATAAGTTAAGTATCTAAGCGGAAGTATTTAAAGCATGAAAATATTGTAAAATTCAAAAGTTTGCATTAATAAACAACCCTATAGTCTGAAAACACGACATGAGATACCATGTATATCAGAAGTCAAAAAAATACAAAAGATAGTTATATACATGTATTGGGTACACAAGTCCTCCCAAAATCTCATAAAAGCTGTAAATAAATATACACAAGTTCAAAGTTTCAACATATGCTATGTTTGTCAACTTGTACCAAGCATTCATATAACATACATTTAAGTTAGGACTTCAAACATATATTTGAACAAACTCAGTAAAGAAAGATTTACATGCAACTAACAAGTTCAAAGTTCCAACATATGCTATGTTTGTCAACTTGTACCAAGCATTCATATAACATACATTTAAGTTAGGAGTTAGGACTTCAAACATATATTTGAACAAACTCAGTAAAGAAAGATTTACATGCAACTAACAAGTTCAAAGTTCCAACATATGCTATGTTTGTCAACTTGTACCAAGCATTCATATAACATACATTTAAGTTAGGACTTCAAACATATATTTGAACAAACTCAGTAAAGAAAGATTTACATGAGTCACTACATTGGAACAAGTAATCAATTGATTTCCCAAATCAAAAGCTTCGCTTAAAATGTCAACGTGCACTTCTATAGTAGCCGAATCAACAACCTCATAATTGAAACCACTGCCCTAATCCTTGTCTCGACGATATATTTCGATAAAACTTGGAAATCTTGCAAAACAGCGAGATCTGATTTGATTCTGTAAAATATCCAAGCGCCCTCCCAGCACCGTGGGTTTACCCATAATGCGATGAGGCAAAAATCACTCGCTCCGAGTCGAATAACCACAAATTGGCCTCACGATTTGTCAATGTCGTGCGTTACACGCCATGGCGCTCATAAATCGCACGATCGATTTCAACAATTTCCTAGGCAGCATCGTGGCTAGCGCCGTGTACCGCCTATGAAACTGATATGCTTAGAATGAGTAATTGTAAACGGTACCTCGGATTGGAGAGTCGGTGGCCACCGGTCACCATCTTTGATACCTTGAAGCTAGTTGGTTGTCACATCACACAGTTGATATCAGTTTCCAGTTTGTTGACTCTATGACATTCATGTTATTATTATTATATTGTTGACTATCTTATTCGGGCTTTGCTTTGTTGTATCTTGCATTATGTGTTATGCTCGTTTATATTATCCTTTTGTTGTATCTTGCATTATGTGTTATGCTCGTTTATATTATCCTTTCATGCCCGGAATGATAGTAGAGTTTGTCAATAACCTTGTCATGATAATTATTACGCATTAGGTATTACTTAGATGATTAAGGATAAAACATGCTTTTGTTTTACTAAGAGCCGTTGGATATTTGCTCACCCTACTACTTTTCCATCTCCAAGTATCTCAGAGTAAAGAACAAGGTCATAACATAGAAACTCTTTTCTTATTTGCAAAGTTGTTTATTTATATTTATTCGATTTTGAAACATTTTATGTATTACACAGGGTATTTTATTATGTGTAGACTTGTGAAACCTATAGCTTAGTTGTTTAACTTTTGTAAGACTTTATTTTAACTCCAAATCTAATAGACTCAAAAGACTTTTATTTTGCACCTATTACATGTGTTAGTAGTCTATTGTAGATTGTCTTGTAGTATTTCCGCAGGTTAAGGCTTATTAGATCATCGCTCGACTCGATAGTTCATCTCGAGGGGTTTGGCGATGGTTTAGGTTGGACGACCCTTGCTATAGGAATTAGGGCCGTCACAGTATGCAACTAACAGAGTTGAGGTGTGTAGGAAACAACAAATTTCAAGTAGTCAGATCTTTCTTAGACATTTTGTCAAACATGTACAATGTAGTCTCATTTAGAGTGCTCGGCTTGGGCAGAACATGTAAAATGGAGTGAATAAGGTTTCTAAGAAGCATGTAATCACATTGGTCATGAACAAACATTATCGCCAATGTACCCAATCCAATTTTCATGGCAACGATCCCATAAAAATCAAGAGTGGAATATTCATCCAACGCAATGTCCTCAAAGACCAACGTAGAAACTAGATGGTTGTGGTGTTGACTTACATGTATAAGCTGCAATTTTTTGAATTTTGGAGGCCTTGTAGTCTCAAGAGAAAGCTCTTGAATTTTAGTAGTCCAATGAAAGGCTCGAGGCATCAATTGGCAAGGCTGGAGCACATTAGGCGTATAAACTGACCAACCCAACTTTGAGGATTGAGTTCGGGAATTGTTGATCAGTGTTGGAGATGGATTCGACTTCTCAAGCATTTCTTGAAAGATCTTCAATGCTCTAATGTCAAAGTTCATAGTGATGGAATGAAAGAGCGTAAAGGTACTTCCCTTCCATAGAGCTTGAGAACTTGGATTCTTTTCTCTTCTTCAGTACTAGATCTGGGAATTTGGGCATCAAGAAGATGGTTTGATGAAAAAGATGCTTGAAGTTGAAGAACAGGGAAGGTTAAGTTACGGTGGAATTGTCAGAAATAGGATGAAAAAGATTTGGTACGAAGCGGTGATGGAGCAGCGATGGGGGATATAAGTGAAGGTGTGGCGACGGGATCTGAAGGAGATGCACGGTAGTTTGGTTGAACTACAGATCTAGGTCTTAGGGGGTGTAATGGAGATGAAGGTGAATGGTGTTTGGGTGGGTGGTGGAATAGAAAAGAGCGCCATTGTGGTTTCCTATTAAAGGGAAACCATGGGTGGTGGTGGTAGTGATTTTTCTTGGTTAGCCTTTTAACGAGATTGAGATGGGTAGGTGACGGGCTGAAGGTGTTGCAAGCCATGTTCGGTTGTGCAGATATGAAGGTAAAGAAGGATGAGAAGAAGCGATGGTGGGCTTTGATGGGAATGATGGACTGAGTGAGCATAGATGATGGGTTGTTGAGGATGCATAGATGAATGGGAAGGTGTGACAGTGGGGATGGGGAACGAGACCAAATGACGGTGTCGTCGCTCTACAGTTGCACCGGCAGTCGATGTCAAAGACTCAAAACGGTGCGCACACGTTGGTTCCTGCCGGTAATCGTTGGAGCTTCAAGGCTATGAGACGAGGAATGATATCTAGCTCAAACCATCAAGCTTTCGACCCAAATGTTGAAAAATTGCCTTTAGGGACTGCACTTCTTGATCATTGTCAATGGAGCGGGTTTGACCATCACGTTGTACTGAATTTAAAATTTCTAATCGTTGTTCGACAGATAATGCGTAGTTCCACCAGTCATGTAATTGACCAGTAAAATCAATTGCTATTGCACCAGTTATATTAATTTCTGGATGATTTTGTACCCTACATACCTTAGCATAAACTAACATATGTTGAACAACTTCGATTATTCGATATTCAGATAATCCATCTATATTTCATTCGTAAACAACATTTCCTTCAAATTTAATTCGTTTGGATGGATTTTCTTCTAATAACAAATCAACTAGTGATGGTCGAGAATAATAGTGCTTGGCCTTTTTTACATTATAGGTTGGATGTCGTCTAGGCCTATGAATACGATGAATTTCTAAATCGAATGATGGTCAGATTCATTTATGTTTTTGTCTATATGATTTAGCTCTAAAAAATCATCTGATTGTTCTGATTAAGATTCTGAGATAGTAGATTGATTTTCTAAATTAGCTATTACTGGAGATTTATCTTTTTTTATGTTTTTCTGGAATCTAATTGTAATGTATCTAACTTAGACGCTATCGTTTGTATTAATTCATCTGAATATTTTGATTTTATACCAGGTAGAGATCCTAATGTATCTTTTATCGTAGGTTTTTTTCAAAATAAGCTCATTGCTTGTTTGTTTACTTGTAGATGCTTCAATCTTAGAATGTTTTGATAGGGTCGATACATAAACATTAGTAAAGTTATTTTGTTCGATAATATGATTTAAATCTTTTCGTGATATGAGTTTTTCTTCATCAAAACTTCCTTTTAATGGAACTGCTTTAATATTTTATGTTATTTTAATAGGAGCTAACAGGGGATGAGTCTGAATATATTTTTCTCATTTAGATCCTTCCCATATAGTGTTAATTTTATTTATTATTTTTGGACAGGATTGAGCTAAATAATCATAAAATTGAATATTATGTTTTGTTGATTGTATATAAGCAAAGTGATTTTCTCTGATGGATGCTTGTTGAGATTTAGAACATAATTTACAAAATATTGGAGTTAAAGGATGTTTAAGAAATTGTTCTTTTTAATATTTGTAACCATTTCGAAGGTTTCTTCTTTTTCTATTTGAACCATATTTATTCGATAATCAATAAAATCATTTTTGGTAACATTATCTTCTGTAGGTGTAACTGGATATGCCACATGAGTTGGAATCCTAAAGGTTGATGCTCTTGCAGGTTGTGCTTCATATATATAATCGTTATTCATTGTTGGTGTTGTTGAGCAAGATTTTTGAGATGCAAAATTTATTTCTACTAATCCATCATCGTGAGTTATGATGGTATGTTTTTGATCATGTGTATTATCTGGGGGGTTTTCTTCTTTATTTTTATCTTGTATTAGCCACGTTTTTGGTATATTAATATCTTTCCAAATTACTTATTTTTCAGTAATAACTTTATTTTGTATATTTGTTAAAAATAATATAGAAGTCATTTTTTGCAAATTAGTGTATGCAACAACGGGAATTATTGTGTGCATTAACTTATAGTAAATCCTATAAACAACATCAACATTTGAACATACTCCTTTCATTTTGAATCCTTGAGTATAGAGAATTAATGTTGATGCTTCATAAGCAAATTGATCATGGAGACTTAATGTGACGTTAGGAGAACAATTGAGAAAAATTGGACCTTCGGTCAAGCTTCCTTCAATTATTCATAAAAGAGAATCATTAAGTTCTATATGTATTTTATCCCTTACCGACGCTAAAACTGAAGTGTTAAGTCCTAATGTAGTTAATGATTTTATTGCTACTTGAATTAATCCTATATGTAAATAATTATAATTTTCTTTATATAATCTAATTTTCTCATGAGTGATTAATAGTATTTCTTGACCTTCTTCATCTATTGATTTGTTATCTTCTTCAAGTTTAACTATAAAATCCTGATTTTTTGAAAAAAAGCCTAGAGTATAAATTTATTTTGGATTGATGATAGGCATATCCCAATTTTGAAGAGATTGTTATATATCATTATAAGAAATTTCACTAATATTTCTTAAATCTATTTTTGACTGTATTTTCTCAGGTTTTAATTTATGGTCTTGCAGGGTTTCAGAAGAAGATGATGATTCGGACTTTACAGTTAGATTTTTAAATGAAATAGCACCTTTCATTTTCTTAATTAATTAACTCATGTTTTATTCCTAGGGTTTAAGTTTCAACTTGGTCAACGATTTACTGCTAGACTTACTCTCATCTTTCTGTTAGACTTACAACGTGACTAGGAAAGTCTAAACTTAATTCCCTAAGGGTGAAACAAGAGATGAACTAATTAAAAAATGAAAGAAAAACTTTCAAAGCAAAATCACAAACTTAAAGTCTTAATTCAATATCCTTTTGAAATCCTTTTGACAAATATAAAATATATACTTACAATTAGGAGTGATTGAGGAACTGATGGATTACTTGATGAGGATGGAGGAATGTGGCTCTAATACCAAATTGGTGGTGGGTGACAAGTGGTGGGTGACTACGATATAGGCACGAATGTATTGAATAAGGGTTTCTATGATAAAAACTAAAGGGATCAATGGTTTCAAGCGAAAGACTGAAATTAAAACAAAGACTTGTTGTTTCAAGAGAACGACTGATTTCAAGAGAAAGGCTCGTAAAAGATGAAATATGAAGCTTAAACTCTCGAATGAGGAGTTCCTCAAACGAAGCTTGTATTTATAACCAAACAGATAAGAAAATTGTGGCCGTTAACAAAGATGCTAAAGGAATGGCTTACAATTAAAGATACCACACTTAATGTGCTGGAAAATATATACAAAAGTAAAAGACAGATGACGCACTATCGTGGAAAGATAGTTCAACTGACTCACCGATGCTTTAATAAAAGAAAAAAAGAAAAATATGATCATCTTAAAAAGATATTCTAGACTGACTATTAACAAGGAGTGAAGTCTAACTAGCCCTTGGCGTGAATGATCTTCCATACAAAACACGATGCATCAACTTTAATAAAGTAGATTCTTGACAGACTGCTTTACAAAAATAAAGAAAAGTAGACAACAAATACTTTATGTATGAATTGATGGACAATTGTATGATCTGAACTGGCTGAATGATGCTTAGCTGTATAATGATGCGATTCCCATGTTTGGCGCTTGTAAAGAAATTATTGAGCCGAATGCGTGACGTAGTCTAAGGGGCAGGTTGATGGGCTTGGAGGCATGGGCTTGAATATGATTTATGGCATGAGCGTGATGGCAGGCATGAGCTTGGAAGCATGGGCCTAAATTATTGATTTTGGCATGGGCCCGATTGTTTGATGATGACATGAACCTGAAGTTTTAATGTTGGCATGGGCCTGATTTAAAGTTCAAAGAAATCAGGAGCTGAAGAACTAGCCTCTTCTTCAGAGTTATTTCTTGATGTTGCAGATTAAAGTTCTTCAACTCTATTGATTCGATCTTCCATTCGTTGAAGATGCTAAAGGATTGTTGTAGTGAAGTTTGAAGATAATTGGTTAGAGGAGGATGGTTGAATTGGTTTTTCAGGTGTTTCTTTCTTTTGGAGACTAACTTCTTTATAAGTCTTAGGAGTGGATGGTTGTTTGAAAACCAAATATGTTGGTGTTATAGGAATTAGTTTATTTTGGATAGAAGTAATTTAACCTTCTTTGATAGAGTCGACATCAAATTTATCCCACCATTTAACATGGATTTCTTGGATTAAATAATGGAAAGTTCTTTTATCTGTATGGGTGATCTTATAGGTATTATAGTTCCACTTGAGGATCAACGGAATGGTATATTTCTGAATAAATTGGAAAAATGAAAGCTTTTCCTTTTCATATAAAGTCTTGACTTTAGATGGTAAAATTTGTTCTATTGGGTTAGATTTTGGCCACCATTCATGGAGGAAGCAAGCTGGTAAGGTAATTCGTAGTGATTTTTTGAATGTTATATACCATGAATGGCCTTCTGCGGGATCTTTGTAGAAGAAGATAACTTTCCATGCTTTTATATAATCACTGTAACTGAAATACAAAGGAGGATGAGTGGTTAAAATTTATATTGATTAATAAGTGAAAGGTGATTGCTTGATAAGATTATGCTAAGTCCATTCTTCAATGGTAATAAACTTTTTGAATCTTTATTTTTGAATATGTTATTTCTTCTATCCCTGGTTTCTTGAAATGCTTCAAAGATTACAGAATGCGTTTGAGAAAGTAAAGCTTCATAGAACTTCATTAAGACTTGAGGTCGTTTTGGGATAAAATGATAAGTGGGAGGCATAAGGATTTTGACTTGATTTTTTAGGGATTGTTCTATAAGAGAATGTTGAAGTATGACTGTATAGTAATTACTTCGTTGATAGATGGAACAGTCATTAGGTTTATTGTATTGATTGAACATAGGAGAAAATTTATTAGAAAAAGATGATTTTTGATAGGTAAGGAAGGTTTTACCTTTATCAGCCATAATCTGTATAGAATGAATTTGAGGAGTGAGGAGAAATTCTCGAGATAAAAAGTCTGGAAGAGAATTATTTTCTTCCTTAATATATTCAATATCAAAATAAAAAATACTTAAAAGAGCTTGCCATATGGCAAATATTTGTTTAGAAACTAGATTTTTCTTATCTATTTTAAAAGTATTTCTTTTGCAGATTTGCAATCAACCCTTATCAAAAACTTTTGATTCAAAATATCAGATTGAGATTTTTGAACACATAAAACTATTGCTATTTTTTTGACCATTGCGTAGTTTTTCTAGGTTTCATTCCATAATTTTGAGGTATAACAGACTAATTGTTCATTTCCATGAGGAAGTTTTTGTAAAAAAATGTCACCATAACCTAAATCAGAGGCATCAGTTTGGATAATTTTTGGATAAACATGATTAGCTAAATGAAGACATGGGAGTGACTTAACTTTGGACTTGATGAGTTGAATGGCTTTAATATGATCTAAAGTCCATTGAAACTGAACATCTTTTTTTAGAAGATCTTGTAATACTTTTCTATCTTTAGCTGCATCTTTATAAAAATATGTTAAATAGTTAAAACATCCTAAACATCTTTGTAGTTACGTTTTATCTGTGAGTTGATCTAGAATTTTTTTTGAAAATCCAATAACTCGATTTATAGGGGTTATGGTTTGATTTGTAATCTTAAAACCTAAAAAACTTATTGAAGTATGAAAAAACATTATTTTTATTTAAGATAATACTAAACCATTAGTTATTATAATTTGTTGAAATGTATTTAGATGTTTCCAATGCTGATACAGCGATTTAGAAAAAAATAAGTATATCATCAATATATACTAGAATATATTCATGATAAGAATTAAAAATTTCATTCATCATCTTTTGAAATTCAGATGGAGCATTTTTTAGTCCGAATGACATAACATTCCATTGATATTGACCAAAATGAGTATTAAACACAGTTTTATATCTGTCTTCTTTCTTAATCTGTATTTGCCAAAAACAAGATTTAAGATCAAATTTAGAAAAAATAATTGAATTGATTATTCGTTTTATTAAATCAATTTTTTTAGTAATTGATATCTGATTGTTTTAATACTTTATTTAATGACTTATGATTTATTACTAATCTATGTGATCCGCGTTCTAATTCTGCGACATTTTCGACATAAAAAGTAGTATAACTCCAAGGAGATCTGGATTGAGTTATCAACTTCTTTTGCAAAAGATCTTTTATTTCTTGATTGCATAGATTTAATAGTCTATCACTCATTTGAGACGGATTTGCTTTTGTAGGAATGTGGTTTTCATGAAAATCATCAATATAAGGTAGCGATACTTGATGCTTTCTTCGATCCCAAAATGCGGATGGGATATATGAACAACATTTGTTAACTAAATGTTCTTGAAAAGTATTTATTTTTAATTGAAAAGATGGGGTGTTAATTATTTGGTTTGTCTTTAGATTTTTAATCTTTGATTTTAAGAATCCTACATAATTTTGTTTATATTCTATTTGGTTTATTATTTGATTTAGATATCTATTCTTGGGGGTGAAATGAAAGGAAAGTCAATTTCTTTATTTTCTATCAAAGTTTATATTCCTTCCATAGTGATATAAAATGGTTGAATTCTTTTGTAAAAATGGAGTACCTAATAGCATATCATGCTGGAGATCTTTACTAATAATAAATGAAGTAGGTATACAAACATTATTTCTACAAATATGTGCCATAGAAGTTTTAAGTTTAATGATGGATTTATTTCCTTCTGTTGTAGAAATTCAACTATTAGATTTTTCACAGTATTGTAGTGGGATTAAACCTTCTCTTATGCAGTTTAAGTCTGCTCTAGAGTCAATTAATGTATGACCTGCATATTTAAAATCTTTTATTTTTAAAGTGATTAGGGTAAACCATCGTTGATGAGTACAATGTGTAAGTGTTTCTATAAACACATTATTTTCATAGATTGAGAAATTCTCAAAATTGACATTATCTTTTTCTAATTTTGTCAATCTATCTTTAAGAGTCTTTATTTCGATTTTTAATTGATTTATTTCTTGTTGTAAAGAGTTAATTGTGGATTATGTTGGTAAAACTCATTTTTTGTTGACTGCATTTAAAACATCTTGCATAGTGTGATAATTATTATGTAAATCTATTTATTTTTGAAAATCGATTTTAGACTTTGCCCCCCTGAGATGTTGTTCCCTCATTGTTTGCTTTATTCAAGATTTACGTATAATATTTATATTTTAAAGTAGGATATGCTATTTGTTCTCCTATTTCTAAAATCAATTCTTCATGTACAATTAATACGTTTATTTCATTGTCTATTTCAGAGGTAGAAGTACAAGTATTTTGTATATTATTTAAACATTGACAGGTTTCAGAAGAACTACTTTCTTGAATTTCATTAATTTTCTTTCTATAATTTTTTAAATGACATTTGTTTGCGTAATGGCCTGGTTTTCCACATTTGTAACATTTATTTATTTTATTTTTATTTTCATTGTTCTTATTATATTTCCTTTTGTATTTTCGTCATTTATTAGTCTTATAGTAAGCGTTTTGGTTTTCATTATTAGAAAATCGGAGAAGTCGTCTTTGATTTCTAGAATTCCTAAAGGATGTTCTTACTTTGGCATCATGTCCAAATTGATAACAAAAATCACATAAATCTTTATTTCTCAATTTATTTTCTTTATTCAATTGCTTCTTAAGTTTTATATCATTACATATGGTTAATCCAGTCATTTGAATTGTTTGGATCAAGTCTCCATAAGTAAAATTGTTATAATTTATAGCTCTGCCACATCTTTGACGTGATAATATTTTAACCTTTTCTACAAAAGATGGTGGTAATCCTGCTTTAAATTTTTCTTTACAGAATAATGCATCTATTGTGGTTAATGTATATACTTTAGATAAGAAGGTGTCTTTATACCATCGAAAATCTGTTAATGTTCTACATCTTAGACTCTGTAATTGTTCTCTAGTTTTTCATCTACAGTGGATAACATTCCTAAAAAATGTCATATTATGTTAGTATTTAGATATAAAACACCATTTGGTTATTCTTGTCCTTGCGTGTTTAAAATTGAAGCCTATAAGATTATCTTTCCAATTATAGTGTGTAAAAGATGATAGCTTTCAATAAAATTTTAAATTATATTTTATAAATCGGATGATTGGTCAGATTCATTTATGTTTTAAATAAGATTTAGCTCTAAAAATCATAGGTACTTCCCCTTCAATAAAGCTTGAGAACTTGAATTCTTTTCTCTTCCTCAGTACTAGATCTGGGAATTTGGAGATCAATAAGATGGTTTGATGAGAAAGATGCTTGAAGTTGAAGAACAGGGAAGGTTAAGGTACGGTGGAATTGTAAGAAATAGGATGAAAAGACTTGGTACGAAGCGGTGATGGAGCAGTGATGGGGGATATAAGTGAAGGTGTGGCAACAGGATCTGAAGGAGATGCACGGTAGTTTGGTTGAACTACGAGATCTAGGTTTTAGGGGTGTAATGGAGATGAAGGTGAATGGTGTTTGGGTGGGTAGTGGAATAGAAAAGAGCGCCATTGTGGTTTCCTATTATAGGGAAACCATGGGTGGTGGTGGTAGTGATTTTTCTTAGTTAGCCTTTTAACGAGATTGAGATGGGCGGGTGACAAGGGCTGAAGGTGTTACAAACCCTGTTCGGTAGTGCAGATTTGAAGGTAGAGAAGGATGAGAAGAAGCGATGGTGGGCTTTAATGGGAATGATGGAGTGAGTGAGCATAGATGATGGGTTTTTGAGGATGCATAGATGGATGGGAAGGTGTGACAGTGGGGATAGGGGACGAGACCAAATGACGGTGTCGTTGCTCTACAATTGCACCGGCAGTCGCTTTACAAGGGGAAGGTGTGACAGTGGGATGTTAAGGTAATTTGGTTCCCGCTGGTAATCGTTGGAGCTTCGTGGCTATGAGACGAGGAATGATATCTAGCTCAAACTCATCAAGCTTTCGACCCAAACGTTGAAAAACTGCCTATAGGGATTATACTTCCTAGTCATTGTCAATGGAGCGGGTTTGAGCATATTAGGACCCGTCTCATTAAATCATTAAATCCTGACTTAGCCTAATTACCTTAATTAGGCCCCTATACCTTACAATCAACTTTTTACCTTAAAAGTACTTTTAATTTCAATCCTTAATAATACTCCAAGTCATAATTTAGATCATCGACTAACCTTGATTCTCAATTTATCTTATTGGAGCAAATCGGGAAATCATTAAGATTTTATAAAAATTTCGGCTGCACCTCCCCTAAAAGTAGCCTGTCGAAAAATTCACCTAATAGACAACAAAGTTGGACAAAGGCCTAAAAGGACTCACAATTCCCCATCAGTTCACAATATATCAACTTCAAAGATTATAAACTTATTTAGAGTCTCTAATACTTTAGTTACAACTTTACAATCCCAAATATACCAAAACCGAATCATAAACCTCTCAACTTACTTCAAACTAATTTTGGAGACTCTCATAACCTATTTAAAACCATTTCACGACCTATACTCACCCCAAATCCCAAAATAATATATATAAAGTGATTACAAAAAAATTAGACTTTAAACTCAAAACATATCACCAAGATCTTGAGTCTTTTCCATTTTTCCTTGTCTTCATAGAGAACCCGACATCATCAAAAACAACTCGAAGATGTCTGACACGTGTTGCGTGCACAATAGTTTCTTGTATTTTACTATTATTGTAGTAGTGGTAAATGAGAAATCGTCTCGACAAGGATTTTGCAAACTTCAAAGGAAAGTATTTTTTTCTTGTTTATCTTAATTTAGTTAATCTAATTAAACGGGAATTAAAACACCAAATAATTAAAATCTATAACTACTAACTTAATTAACCAAATTAACTAACTTAATTCAAACAATTTAATGCAAACTAAATTAAACAATACTCAAATTCAATATAAATATAAATATCTTAACAAACGTCTAAACAAACCCCCACTAAATAATGCAATATACATGGACTGCTTTCAAACACTAGAATATAATATCACTTCATAATATAGTTATAATCATAACACATGGAATCATGGAATCATTAAATCTTATTTCATAATAAGCTGATAGCCTTTAGCCAGCCACCGATTTTCCTAAATTCAATGGAAAAGCCACATTCTTATCATTGTAAATCTACTCATTGGATAAAACACAACACCATAGAAATAAGATAGGATTAACACTCAATGAAAATCATGCCTAATCTAAGCCAATAAAAATCAGAATATGCTAATTAATAAACAACTTAGAACACAATCACCTAGAACATCCACTTAGGAAAAGCCCTATAGATTAATCCTAGTTACTACTTCTATAATTGTTGTCAATAATTATAGACATAGATTCAGAATCAAAATACCAAAATACACATTTGCAACTATGCATGCAATATTAATCTTCATTAGTTGTAATACGTAAAAACAACTTGTCAAATTTGTTTGACATGTATGAATAGATTTGAAGTATTAAGTACATGATTCCTTTATTATAACTATCTAGCAATTCAAAGTATATATATGTCTATGGTTTGTTTAGATTGATAACTCATATTGGAAATAAACAATGCAATAATGTAATTAAAAGACTAAATGAATAAATATATAAATACCTCTTAAAATAGATCAAAACTCCAATGTAGCTTCAACCATCAACTAAAACTAAATAAAGACTTAGGAAATAAGTTTAAGCAAGTAGTTAGAGAGAAAGAGAGAGTTATTTCAAAGCTCTCTGGTCTTATTTATAGTATCCCTAATTATACATATCCTAGATAAACTTAAATTCTTCATATTAATATAAAAAACTCGTAATCGACCTCGCAATTTGTCTGCGATTCATAAGTTGTACACAAATCGTTGAGTCAATCACTGAATTTGGTTTTCTGTGCTCCACTGATTCAGTTGGTGATTTCTAGTATATTTTTCAATTCGCTCAGGATTCGCTAGAAATTTCTTGTTGCTGATTTAGGTGGCGATTCCTAGTATAAAAACAAATCATTGGCTAATCAGCTGGATTTCTTCTCCTGTTCACTATTTTGCTCTTCTTCCGTTTTTTCTTCAATTTCTTCATTTTCCTATTTAATTTTTGAAATCACAAAAACAAGAGAATACCTAGTGTAATATCATCATTTATATCTAAAAAATCAACTTAAATCATACTATAAAACATGTCTAAATATTAACTTGTCAAATACCCTCGAACTTAGCACTTTGTTATCCCGAGCAAATGAATACTCTAAGTCATATTCTCATTTCATTCCTTATAAATTGATTTCAATCTAATTCATCTTAACTTTAAATAATAGAAATTCTAAATAGAATTGATTTTTCAAATGGAAACATATTACACATAAGTAAATGAAAGTTATGATAAGATAGAATAATTTAGACATAATGACACATCCCTTAACAATAACTCAACCACCCGATATAACACCCTTTAGAACTTAAAGTTCATTACCAAGGCCAATACACAATATAGGTTTTCTCAATCTCCATTGACAAGCATCAAGCTTATGATAACTAGTATAAAATCTCAAAACACAAAAACCACTAGATTAACTAATTTTAGAAAATACTTTATAATAGCATCACAATCAAAATCAATAGAAATTTTGCCAAGATACCAATGAATATATCGTTTAAGACATGTCAGATTAAGAAATACTTCATTCAATTATAGTTTCAAGCACTCGAGCTAAATCTTTTCTTTGAAGAGTTTAAGAACATCCATCTTTTTCATCTCTCACTCTTTTCTACTTCATCCTAATTATTTCTTCTTATTATATATTTCTTTTGCTTTTGTTTTTAAGTCCCTGCTCCATTTCCTATGAAATCTATTGAACTCTATATATATTTTTGTAAACTCTTGCTAACACTTCTCATTATCCACTAAAGTTGAAGAAAGAATTCTTTCTAACTTATTGAATTTCATCGGTTTATAATGCATTTTTCTTTCAATTGTGGCATAATAGCTTTCTATATACATACAATAAAAATATTTAATCAATAGCTTTTGTATTATAAGATTCTTAGAAATCCGTCTTGTTCATCTTGCACTATTGCTTCATTCTTCTACCCATTCTCATGACTAGGCGTTCAATTTGGTATATAAATCAACTAATAAAGTTAATAAAAAGGGTATAAAAATTGGTTCCTTCTATCATAAAATTTACTTGGGTTATAAAAATATCACTTCCATTAAAAAACCTATTCATAATATATTCATTATCATTCTTTTCCTACTAAAAATAAAAATAAAGGAAAATGAAATTTTTACTAACTTACATTCGGAAGGAATTTAAAATTTTTTGTCAACTTACTTGAATATCTGATCTTTTTGAACTTTGCATCAATTCTTGACTTACCTTCTACTGACAAGTCAATAATTAAACACATTTTATAGTGTAATTTAAGTTGATTTTTAGTATAAATGATGATATTACACTAATTATTCTCTTATTTTTGCAATTTTAGGTTTTAAATAGGAAAATGAAGAAATGGAAGAAAATAGAAAAAGAGCAAAACATTCAATTGGAAAATTACATAAGCGATTGGCTAACGTGTAGCGGCCCAGATCCCAGGCCGCTTTGCTACCCGCCACGTCGCATCCCACGTCACCAAGCCTTGCCACGTCATGGCTCGCTTATCCTTGTCGTCCCGCGACCTACTTGGCTACTTACACTTTTCCATTTAACCCTAACTTGGCTAATTAATTTCCAAATAAATATTAACGATCCCATTAGCCAGTTAATCAATTTTCCAGTTATATTACAATTTTACAAGTAAGTTATGCAGTATTTAACAATCCTAAGTAGTGGAAAACTCGGCAAAAGATACCATGTATATATCTAGGCGAGATAAACAAAAGATTCATATACATGTAATCAGTGTTCTACAGTTCCCAAAACCCAACAAAAGTAAAATAAATACATACTGTAGTCACACACGAGCTGGCTCTACTATCTTAGAGGTAGTCGCCCAGTACCTCCTTGCCCTTACCCTTGCTCGTCGAAGGATCTACACTCAGTCACCCAACAAATACAGTGACGAGTCAAGTGAGTAAAATCCCAAGAGAAGTCCACACAATAGTCATGAAATAAAACTACAAACTACGAGACATGCAAATATAACACATGGCAATAATACATCATATTCCCATGAATGTAGGCAGCACACGACAAGCAAAATCAGTAGCATGAAATAAATAACAACACATACCAACCAAACCTGTTCAGAAAAAGCATAAATCATTAAACATCCGTATAATCACGAGAAAACAATGACCTACACTAATATATATACACCAGCCTAGTAATCGATAAATCGAATATATATAACTAATGTTACCATTACAAAAAAAAATGATTGAATAGCAACAAAATATAGCAACAGACTCAACTTTGTCACTATACAACAACAAATCAACGACAGACAACAAGTTCGACGAGTTTGACAAAAAACCAACAAATTAACAACAAATAATTGATAGGATTTTAGCGACAAACCAATGGCAGTCATAGATCGGTCATTGATTTTCCACCAACTCAAGGTGTGGTCGCTAATCTATCCCTGAAATTAGCGACAAATTAGTGACAAACCTCGAGCAACCCATCCATACTCATGTTTGTCAAGTAGACCTTAGATGTCATATAGTGATAGATTTGCTACAAATTACCATTGGGCATGAGCTTGTTGCTAATTTCTAGCAGATCTAAATAAAAAAGGGGCAAAACATGACTTCTTCCCCATTCAGTCTGAAGAATGAAATCAGAACCTCTCTTCGTGTTCGTGGTTTTTCTCTGCTCTATCTTCAATTCTTGCGCTTCTACTATACTCTTTCTCCATCTCTTCGTCTCCTTCATCACCCAACCCTCGCTCGCCACCATCTCATCCTTTTTCTCTCCTCTATCAACTAACCTTCTACTCGCCCTAAACCCTTCCCATTATTGAGATCCTCGCCACCATCTCCTCCTTCTCTATTCCATCACTCAACTCTCTGCTTCATCATCTTTCCTGCTTTGTTGCCCAGTCCGTTGTCGCCTCATCGTCGACTCACAGTCGGAGCCGAATGTCAATCCACCGTCGACCACTCCTCTTCTCTGTAAGGTGACATTGCTCAATTTTTTTGATTTTTTAAGGTTTTTTTCTTTCTTAAATGATGTTTTGATGTAGGTTTAGTTTTGAAACTAATATTTTGTGTATCTTCAAAAAAAAACATCAACCACATATCTTCAACTTTGACTATCCACACACACTATAAGTTATTCTGGGTAGCACCTTATGTCGAAAAGCTCACATGAAACCGTCCCTTCAACCTTTACACTCTTTGTTGATGTCCCACTCTCTATCTTCTACAAAGAAGAAATATATTGAGTGAGTTTTTCAGCAACCAATCGCTAGCGACAATAATTATAGTTGATAACAAAAAATAATTGGGTACCAAAAGATAACTCATGGTGAGTGCTACATTATTTTTGGTTCTTCTATGCCTAATCTAGTTTTTTTAGATTGCATAGAAGAATAATTGAAATCCATAACTTTCCAACTTAAATGACTTCACTGAACTAAAGTTGTGTCAAAGGTTGGATGCTACGTTGACTCTCGGTCAACCCTGCGAAACCAACGCATGCCTAGTCAGCCACTTTTCCATGTCATTTGATCATTAGTTGCTTATTAAGTTCATTATTTACTTTACACAAGTCTTAATAAATCTCAGCGAGAGTTAGTCAATTTAAAAAAGCTTAAACAATTAATGATTAAGAGTTGGGACAATCCTAATTTGGAAATCCTATAAAAAGAGATTTCATGTATATGCATAAAGTAAGAATCAACACAATACAACGATCAAGTCATCATATACATGTATCTCAAGTCTCACAACCCATAATATCCCAAAATATAAGAAGAAACAATAAGTGTAGTTCATATGTACATCCAAAATACCAAAAAGAACCTACAATAGCGAGAGGAGCTAACTCTAAGGGAAGCTCAAAGATAATCGCCGATCACAAACTCTTTGCCTTTGCTACTAGATGGACCTACAATTGTCACCAGTGAAGGAGATAATCTGGTGAGTAAATCCAGTAGAAACTCAACAATATTTCAACATAATAAATGATAATTCTATAGATCATGCAAGAAATGAAAGAAACAGTAAATAAAGTAGTAAAGTGCATGATGGACAAACTAGGACAATCAATAATAGATACCAAATGACCAGTAAGCAAAACATAAGGGAAAGTGGTCTATACACTCTACACCGCCAAAAGGTGTAAGTGCGAAAGTTGGTATTGTAGATAGAAATCTCACAAGCCATACCAATTCATTCGGCACCGCCAGCTTTACCCAAGCCGCAGTCTAAGAGAGTTCTAAATGAGGCCACACTGACCCTAGATGCCTGCTACTTATGGAACTTAAATGCCCATTGAGGAGCCACAAGTGACCCTGGATGTTCGCATCAAAAGGATTCAGACTCGGGAGAAGCCGAGTGAGCTACCCGGACGCTCAACTCACGAGTGATCATAATGAACTAGGCTTAACCACTCAAACACTTAAGCCACTTGGTGGGGAATTAGAGTCCAACAATTTTAGCTTATCATTTCAAAAATAAACAAGGAAAGTGAAAGAAAATAGTATTGATTTTCTGACAGGTTTACTTACCTCAACAAACAATAATATCTAAGCTAAATGCAACTCCCACACGTCCGTACTACACCCCTGACACCCGGAACTGATGCGCTAGGTCCCTAGTACCTATTCGAATTCATTTGATATGTGTTAGAGCTTATTTACGTTTAACTATCCAGATAATTATAAGACATTCCACTATTATCCTCAATGTCTTTTCTACTTAACTTAAACCCAATCTCAACTTCACTGTGTCCTAAACAGTCTATATTAAATCCTCGGGGTCCCGTGTGACAACCTAAAACCCAAAAGACCCGCCTTATGGGCAATTTTGTAATTATATAAACCCTATACTAATTTAACCCTAATATAAAACATTGTTATAAATCCTAGCCACCATTAATTGATCTACAAACCTTAAATCAAGAGAAAAATGGAGAGGAGAGCTTAGTGTTGGTTACTAAAAGTGGTGGTGGTTGAAGGTACAATCATCTTCATTGTTTTCCTTTTTCTTGTTTTGATGAATAGGAGACTTGAAATTGGCTAAAAATTGTGGGAAACCACTTTTTTGTGGTTTTAAGGCGAGCGACAGCCAAAGTGGGAAGCAGCGGCCTAAGCAGTTGGCGGCGACCTTAATGCCGCCACCGCCGGCCGCTATAAGAGTGAGGACGCCACTAGGCCACCGCTACCAACCGCGTGAAGGAGGAAAGGAAGGGGTGGTATTGTGACCACCCCACCCCTACGGCCTTACTAGCCGAGGGTTGTCAGGGGTGTCCTCGCTCCCTTGGCCAGCCCTGGCCGAGGTGGTACTAAATAGTTGGTCGGCGATCGACATTGTGGTGTCCACTGTCGGCGACCACAGAGGCGACAAGGGATCGAGATTTCCCCTTCCCTGGCAGAAGTATACCAGGGGCCTGCTGGCCACTGATTTCAAAACCAAGGGCCTGCTTGGCCCCTAGTTCCATTGGACTCGGTCAAGGCTGAATCAACCCTTGGTGGGATCAATAGGGACATTTTGGCCCCTATACATGAGAAGATCGTATCTGCTCCTCACCATGAAATGGAGCGCACCGCGCTCCCCTCCCCTCCCTCGGGGGACCTAACGATGGGTCCCGCCCCTCGACAACGACCAGCGCGACCTCGAAGCGGTCCTCGGGCAATACAAAACCCACGGGTCTACACTAGTGGACTTCAAAGACTAATAAAATAGAAATTTACTAAATTTTAAATTAAGAGCTTTATTAATGTTGTTGTATATTATGAATTGTTTAGATTCGCAAAGATTTCCCAAAACACTCCAAACGCAGAGAATCGAGTATAAGTGTCACAGCGAGTCAAGGTAAGTGCGGAGCTTCGCTCAAGCATTAAATATGGCATGCTATTTGATAAATTAAGATTCACCATTTGAAAAAACAAAGACTTAGGTATGGGTTGCAATTAGTATTGACTTGATTTTACATTCCTATAGTTGTATGTATGTCATGTAACCACTAGTGATGCTTGAATCAAAAGAGTGGGTTCGAACTGCCAAGTAAAATTAAGTGGTTTGTGCCACAATAAATCAATGATGTGTACTTTAATTATCGTCATGGTTTGTGCCGTGCTACTTACACATCCATAATCGAGCTCTGAACGTGGTCACATATTGGTGATGACTTTGGATGAACTTACTATTGACTTGATGAAACCAATTATGAGGCACCTCGGCCAATGTGCTCACTAATGGTTTGCATCACCTTGGGACTAAGGAAATCAATCACCAGATGCTTGTCATGTTAGACCTCACCTAATTAGGGCATCTAACCGGCCTAGATTACCTTAATCCCTTGATAATCTAGCAGCCTTAACCTCTCCATCATTAAACAATTAAGAATAAAATCTTGTAATCTTCAATTATAAAAATTTATTAACTACAAAGGATTCTAAACTGTATCTTAAACCTTAAAGTTCCGTAAAAATTAATTTTATAATCCTTAAAGTTCACTTACTTTGATCACATTATCCTAAAAATTCCTTAAAAGTTTTTTGACAACATCTCCTCTATTTTTAAGCCTACACCGAAAATTTTGGCCTTTAAAAGTCTTCAACAAAACCTGCTCAACATTGTTGGAGATGCCGAAGGACTCACAATCCACCCATAACAATATATATTGCATCAACTAAATTATTTATTCATTCTAACCTATCTCAGGTTTTCAGTATCCTTAAACTATAATTACCTCAATTCAAAAGTTATCTCAATTTGTCCAAAAACCATTCTAGCCATTCCAAAGGATATCTTAATCACACTCGAACCCATAAACCCATTTATACAATATAATACATTCAAAAACCAATGCATACATAGAGAAAAGAATGAAGTAATTTACATACAGTCGGAAAGCTTTCCTTTTCCCTTATCGCCGCTAGAACCTATCATTTTCCAATTATAAAAATTCGATAATATCAGATAAGTAAATCCCTCACTATCCAGTACACTTGTAATAATCAAATTCATAATAATCCAAGAGATTAAACGAATTATATAATCCAAGGAATTTAAATAAAACTGTGAATCCATCCCCTTTTTGTTATCTGGCCACAATCAGATAATGTTCTCTGAAAATAGTAAGTAAACAATAATAAGGACTCATATGCAGGGAGAATAACCAAACGAGTCTCGTTCCTCTAAACTCTAGGAGTATGATCTGGTTCAACGTGATCTCATGATAACCACGTAATGCAAAGTATCAGTGACTCCAGCCCCTTAAGCATAATATAGTGTTCTATAACCACGGTATGGTCTACACTATAAGGAGACTCGTAACGCCTTATCCTCCCAAACCGTGTATGCATGTGCAACAAAAATGCAATTTCAAGGATCAATGCAATTTATACGAAATTATAATCATACAATGTAAGAGGTTACTATGGGATTTACTTCACCTTACGAACGCGATATCAAAACTCCCTTGCACTCCGAATCCGTAAACTAATCCACACGGGGCTCTAATCGCGGTCTTACAATTCATTAATACGTCCTATAAGCCTCCATAACAACTTCATCATTTTTTTCCAATTATTTGCAATTTAAACCTAATCGTGTCCCGAAACCCCAAAAATCCTTCCAAAATAAATTATTCGATGCCCGAACTTCATTTTTAACTCAAAATTATTATCCGGCCCAAAAAATTACGTTATCTAGGTTTAAATATATTTTTTTCATTTTTTATATATTTATCAATCCTACACGATTCGAAAACCTCAAAATCCCTTCAAATTAGCTTTTCGGATGTCTGGATCCCAATTTTGACTCTAAATTGTGATTTGAAATCAAAAATCACCCTCGACTAGGCTTTAAAACAATTTTTCAAATTTCAAACATTTTCAGGTATCGTAGCACGCTTACGAGGAAAACCCGGTATAAATCCTCGAGAAAATCTCAAATCCTCATTTTTCATAAAAACCTCCAATTTCAATTAATTTATCCAAAAACCTCATTTTCCATAATTTCCTTAATTTCTAGGGATGTATTTAATTGTTTTCTTATTTTTAAAACCATATATATACATATATTTATTATTATTATTATTATTATTATTATTATTATTATTATTATTATTATTATTATTATTAAATAAGGGGAAGGGGTCGGTCGTCCCCTTCTTCCCCCACAATTCTCTGTTTCAACAGAGAAGAAATATTTGTTTTCCATTTTCATTGTTGATCATTGGGGTTGGGTTGGCCCTAACCCCAAGGCTCACTAGGCAGGGGAGATGACAACCCTGCCATCTCCACCCTCGGACGAACTACTATGCAGTTCGTCCGAGTTTCCCTCTCCACATCAACGCACAACAACATCAACCTCAACCAACGACAACAATCAACAACAACACAATAACCCACAAACTCACCTCGGGTCTCAATTTCTCCTTCCTCGGACCAAATTTAGGTGTCGACAATATCTCTCACTTTCGAATTTTCTTCTTCTCTTAACTGGTTTGAATGAAAAATTGAGGAGAAACTACAGTTATTTGCAAAGCAAATATATTAGATTTCCTCGAGATTCGCATCACACAAATCTCGAGACAAATCTAATGATTTCCATCCATAATATAATTTAACCTTTCTCGAGATACGTATCTCGTATCTCGAGGTCAATCTTTCGCTCAAAACAAAACTGATGAGGCGGTGGTGGGTTGAGGACATATATTAAGATTTCCTCGAGATTCGCATCGTATGAATCTCGAGGCAAATCTAATAATTCATTTATTTTATATATTGTCTTCCTCCAGATTGGATAGCATGCATATTGAGACATGGATAAATTATCTCACCAACATCACGTTCCATCATTTCTCTTCTTCGACACTAACGCTACACGTATCTCGAGACGCATTCAATGTATATTTTTATTTAATTCAAACTATAAGATTGATTTATATATTTATATTTATAAACTATATTATATATTAAAATATATATACACCTATATATTTGTGGCGATAAATTCGCCACGCGCACCAATGACCAACCTTGAGCGTGCACACTACTGTACATCCTACGCGTGTCACCCTCGACCCCATGTGTCACTAGGTTCCCACCAATTTATTTATTATTTTATTTAATTTCGTGATTTTCTTTTCAATTTACATCCAAATAAATCCTCGAAAAATACTCCAATTTCACCAAAAGTTGGAGAATTTACCAAATCGCTCCAAAACTTCCAAACAACTAGTCTCGCACGCAAATCGAGGTGTGGGGCCCACGTCTGCTTGTTAAGTCCGTTTACATATAGAAATTCAAAATTTTAAACTTAAATAAAATTATTTCTCGTGAAATTCGAAACGATAGTTTAGGTAAACGTTTGAACTATCTCGGCACTTATCTCGACACATATCTCGAGATAAAACCCCTAAATTACTAAAATTGGAGAAAATTCTCCAACACACTCCGAACTCACGGACACCGAGTATACACTCCCTATTTCGCATCGAATAGTATATAATACATCAAATAAGCACACGACACACAAAAATAATATTAAAATTTATAATCTCTCGATCTGTAACACATGTGTCCCACCTCGGATAGCTAAATCCCAAATTAAATTTGAAAATAATTAATTAGCTGCCTAATCAAGTTTATAAAATTCTCGGATGTCACATGTCAATACTAGTGTGCATTTAATGAAACACCGACTTTACATATTACTATCTTTTATGTTATTCTTTTGTAAACCCTTTGCATGATGAACATGTTTTAATTATGATTTCGCATGTCTTACAACTATGCTATTGTTTAATGACTTATGAACCTTGCTTTAATGTCACACGTTAATGTTTCCTTACTCGTTTATTAATTTGATACTTGATTCCATGCTTGAACTTAATGTTTATGGATTTGTTTTCAACTTCATATTAGATCTTGCATAAGTATTAAGTAGTACTTGCGAATTTAATGTTTGAGTGAGGTTTTTCTCTTATTGAGCTATGTTGTCTATTTTAGCTCACCCCACTTACTCTCCAGGTACTTCCACATCCGCGTTAGTTCGGAATAAGGGAAAGACATTAGCTTAAAATCTTCCCTTGCATTGGGAGCGTTGCAGACTACGATTATCTAGTTATTCGATTTTGAGAACAATAAATTGGGGTTGTAACTTAAAGTAGATCGTTTGGGAAGTTTAGAGTCCTCTTTATCTATTTTGGACTATTTTGAAGCTTTAATGGTAGTGTTGGAAGCTTTTTGGAATTATTGAACTTACTTAGACTTTTGAACACTTATCGCATGGATTATATGGTTTATGGAATTCTAGTTTCGATTTCACTTCCGCATTTATTATTTCATATGGTTAGAATGTTATTCCGCAGGTTGAAATAGACGTGTAAGACTGTTACTTGGACGTGGTTCAGGCATCAGGCTCAATTAACGGTTTGGGCCGAGTGACCCGACCCTAGTTCAAGGTTCATCACAGTTGGTATCAGAGAATAGAGATTAAGACCTAGGGGAACATTAGGTTATTGAAGCCTAAGTATATAGAGCCTTTAAGTTTAAATGTCAATGTTTAAGTCGAACAACTTAATGGTATGAGACATTTGGTCAAGTCGATTTCTTGTGCATAAATGACCAATCCTAGGATGGAAAGGGATTGAAAACATGAAATAAAACATTGATATAATGTTATTTGGTTTGTGTTGTAATATCTATAGCGTTTAGATATTCTTGCCTACTTTCTTACCTTATGGGACTAATTTCTTTTCGTTGCTCCACATTGCACCATGGGTAATGACAAAGGGACATCCTACAACCTGAGTGTCAAGTCCCAAAATTTCTAAATCGGTAAATACGACTAAACAAGGATTAGGGGATCCTAATTATGGTTTTAGCCGTGAGTTGGGAGTTAAACACCGGTGAAAATCAAAATTTATAATTAATTTTATTATTATGTGATGTTTGCTTAGTGTTGTGTCTTATATATTATGTTATTTTGTGAAATTCAAGTTAATCAAATAAATTCGAGATTTTACGAGGTCTTATTTCGAGATACATGTTGAAATGGCTCTTGGTAGAGTTAAAATATCGACTCGAACTATTGTTTCGAGTTTTTATGAAAAATAATTGAAATTAAGTTAAAGTTTGAATTTGAAGTTTAAATGGGCTTAAGGAGCCGATGTGGGGATTTTACCTCGATATGCGTGTAAGTCGGTAATGGAGGTAGTGTGAAATGAGGCGAAGTTATGCGAGATCTTGTTTCGAGTTTTGTGTCGATTGACGGTAGTCGAGGTTGAGATTGGGTCCAAATTGGTACACGTTCGGTTAAGTATGGCAAGAGGATAGGTCCAAAAGATTTTAGTATGTCATGGTCAAAGTTAAGATTTTTAGGGTTTTGGTGTGACCAAAACTAGTGTTGTGGGCGTTTTATGAAGATGGACTATTTTGTTGAGAACTTAGTTCAATTTGGTGAAAAACGGAATCGAAAACGAGCATCGGATGTTAAAGCACGTTAAAATAGATTTTCAGGAATTAATAATTAAAAAGAAATTAAGCTACTCAAGCAAACAGCTAAAGGTTTATATATATATATATATATATAAATCAATCAATCGATCATTTTATATAAATCAATAGAACGTTATTCCTCAAGCCTCTCAACTTGATTTTTTGCTTGCGAGCTCCCTACGTCCGATTTTTGCCCAACTTCTTTCTGCAACATTGTAGAGCATCGCATATACGGTTAATTCAAGCTAAATTTTCACGGTGGAAACAAAGTATTTAGCCTGCAATTTGGTAAATTCTCAATGCATGTCATTTTCCTCAATTCTATTTGAATTCTCGAGATTTTTCGATTTCTTTCATGGGTTTCGATAGAAATTGGTATGAATTGTTGTTAATTGGTGTATTGGATTGATTTGCGTCAATTTGGGATAAATTCCACCGACGTGGGTTAGGGTTTTGATGAGGTGAACTAATGCAATTCAGTTGATAACTATTTTAGAGATGTTTTAATTGTTGATATTGATTTATATTGGGTTTCTGGATGAATTGATTATTAATTTTGATCTCGATTTTACTCCACGGGTTGTGGAAATATTTTGGTGTTGGTATCGAGTGGTTTCGTGGCATTTATTACTGATTTTGAGGATTTAATTACGAGAATATTGATTTGGAGATATTTTTTAGTTCAAAACAAATAAAGTTTGCCTAGTTAATAGGCCATATAGGGAAATTCATAACTTCTCCGTCGATGATCCGATTTGGGTGTTCTTAGAGTCTATAGAAAGTAGAACATAAGTACTACAAGTTCCATTTAGTTCATAATGACAAATATTGAGGTTTTCAAGGTTAAAAAGTTACCCCAAGTTGGCTAGTTAAAATCTAGTTGAAATAGTTATATAAATTAATATTTTTGGAAATTGTTCTCAAGCGTACTTTGATCGCGATTTTCATTGGGTTTCGTGATATCATTTCACTTGAAGCTTGACCCATAATATAACTGGGCATGCGGGAAGCTATTGGAACCATTTTCAAGGTGATCCGACGCTTGGGAACCTTGAAAATTAAGCTTGAAGTTGGTTGTTTGTAAGGTTAAGTAAATCATATGGTAACATTTAACCTAAACGGTTTGGGAGAATAAGGGGGGATGGGGTCTACCGTATTTGATATAAGCTTGAAGTTGATTATGTTTGTTTGTAAGGTTTAAGTTGGTTGGTTAATTAAATTCTATGGTAACCTTTACATTGTATGATTATAATTTCGTACATGCATACACGGTTTAGGAGGATAAGGCGTTACGAGTCTCCTTATAGGGGTCTACCTGACTGTATCACTGGGTAGAACTATTTAGTGTCTGCCTGACTGTGTGCACAGGGTATATTAAGCTACCTGACTATGTATTACAGGGTAAGAACTGGTAGTGTCTACCTAACTGTGTACAGGGTAGAACTATATTATGCTTGAAGGGCTGGAGTCACTGATACTTTGCATCACGTAGTTATCATGAGATCACGTTGAACCAGATCATCCTCCCATAGTCTAGAGGAACGAGACTCGTTTGGTTACTCTCCCCGCGCATGATTTATTATTATTGTTTACTTACCACTTTCGGAGAACGTTATCTGTTTGTGGTCGGATAACAAAAACGGGATGGATTCATGATTATGTTTAAATTACTTGGATTATATTATCCGTTTAAATTCCATGGATTATTATGCATTTGGTTACTACAGGTGTACTGGATAGTGTGGGACTTACTTCTTTGACATTATCGAATTTTTATAATTAGGTAATGATAGGTTCAAGGGGCGACAAGGGATAGGAAAAACCTTTTGACTATTGGTGACTTGCTCAGTTCATTTTTATTTATGTATGTATTATTTTGAAAATAAAATATTGTATAAATGGGTTTTTGGATTCGTGTGAGGTTAGGATCTCTTTTGAAACCGTTGAAATGGTTTTGAGATGGATTGGAATTGTTATAATGGTTTTAGGATGAATTGGAATGCTGCGGAGCTAAAGTAATTATTATTTAAGGACTTTGAAGACTTGAGATAGGTTAGAATGAATAATTAATAGTTATTAATGCGATATATATTGTTATGGGGTGGATTGTGAGTCTTTCAGCATTTCCACCAAGTTGAGAAGGTTTGTTGAAGATTTATGAAGAATGGGATTTCGGTGTAAGCTTAGAAATAGATGAGATGCTGGCGAAAATTTTTTACGAAATTTTAAGGATAATTTAATCAATCCAATTGAACTTAGAGGTTTAAGATTCACTTTCGAACCCTTTGTGGTTAATTAAGAATTATATTTGATAATTACTCTGATAGATTTTTAATTATTTATTGAAGGAGAGGTTAAGGCTGCTAGGTTATCAGGAGATTAAGGTAATCTAGACCGGTCAGATGCCCTAATTAGGTGGGGTCTGATAATGTTGGTATCAGGGCCTAGGATTCTAAAACAATTTTATTGATTGAGGTTTAGTGAGTGATTAGTTGGGAAGTAACGCGATGGAATAGGGATTTAAAAAGTTAAAAAACTTTATTACATGTGTTATTTGTGTTTTATATTATCGAGATATCGGTTGATATGGGCTTACTGAACCACTTTTCTTGCAATTTTTGTTGCGAAAAATTATAAGTGGACAGCAAGAGCTTGGGTTAGGGATATGGCGAGGATAATAGGGATCTGCATGATGTATGGATTCAAATACATTTGAGAACTTGGTTGTGAAGATGTAAGAGTCGTTGAATATCTTACGAACACAGGTGGCAGCTCAGGCACTTATGGTTCGTGTTGTTCATGATGTTTCTACTATCACAGCAGCCGCGTAGTAAGAGCAGGCTACCATTGCAGTTCGTCCAAGAGTTGAAACAACTGTTGATTTCGGTTTAGACTGATTCATTCAAGGATAATGGAATGTCACGGAAGAAAAAGTAAGAAGAGTTTTGTACCATTATATCGATGACTAAACTGCACACTACAAGAGGTTGGAGATATAACTTAAGCTTATATGACTATACAAGTTTTTCAATGCAAATCACGAAAATATCGGGCGTCGCGGAGTCAGGACATGGCTTAAGTTTTGAGGGTTAGAAAAAGTTTACATTCAAGTTTGAATCAAAGTCTCGAAAGAAAGAGATTAGTGGAGAACCATCATTCTCGCCTATGATACTTGTCATCTCATCATATGTACGTCGTAATTCTTTTTCGAGTACAACCAAGTATATCCTCTGAGTTGACATTAATAGGCTCAAGATAAACTCGATCACATACTTTCAGCCTTCAGCTCATAGAGATACACTTTAGTTATAGATAAATGAAGATAAGGGTCGAGAATCTCAGGGGACAGGTTTCGAATCAGCGATTGACAACTTATTAGGAATATTTTGTACGTAGTAGACCTACAATTACATGTTTTGGGTGTGAAAAGTAGGTCACATCAGTCGAGATTGTCCTCGAAATTCGAGTGTTACATGTTTGGGCATGGAGTGAAAGGACATTACAAGATTTAATTTTAACGACTTTTAAGAATGTCGCCTTGTGTGTCACAATCTCAACAACATATCCAGGAAAATGTTTAGGTGGTGACTGAATGAGATTCAAATGTAAATCATAATCTTATCGAAGGTTCGATTTTAGTTTGTGGTCGTGTGGTGATTGAGTTAGGGTTAACTCCAGTGTGAGTCCCTATTCATCTTGTACTCAACAGTAATTAGGGATAGGGCGGTTCCTCACTTAATGTGTGAGAAATATGTTATTGAGATCTCCGGACATGAGATGGTTATTGATTTTTGTGTGTTATAGTTTGATGTGTTGTTGATAATGGATTGGCTAGTTACTAGGAAAGAAATGGAAACTCTTGCCGAAATTATAGTACAGAGGCAAGATTTGAAATTAAACTAGAGGAATTCTTGTTGTTGTGAATTCTCGGATGTGTTTCTTGATGATTTACCTTGAATTCCATTTCCGAGAGAGATTGATTTTGTGATTGATTTGATTATTGGAACTAAACCAATAACTATTCCGCCCTATAGGATGGCTCTGAAAGAATTGCAGGAGTTGCATAAATAGTTGAAGGAGTTGTTGGATAAAGGGTGTTTATTGACCGAAGTATGTCGCTATGGGGCGTACAAGTTTCTTTTGTGAAGAAGAATGATGGTAATTTGAAACTCTGCATTGACTATAGACAGTGAAACATAGTAACTGTTCAGAATAAATATCTATTGCCTCGAATTAATGATTTGTTCGATCAACTTGAATAGAGCAAAACTCTTTTCAAAGATTTGTTTTTGTTTTGATTACTATCAGTTGAAAGTTCAAGAAGATGATGTGCAGAAGACTGTGTTTAATACCAAATATGGTTACTTTGAGTTTGTTGTTATATTGTTTAGGTTGACTAATGCCTTGGCGATGTTTGTGGATTTGATGCAGTGAGTGTTGAGGTTGTGTTTGGGTCACTTTTGATAGTGTTCATTAATGATATCTACATATACTCTAAGACTCGCGAGGATCATGAACAATATCTTAGAGTTAATCTCTAAAATGTGAGAAATCATAAGCTGCACGTCAAGTTTAGCAAATGTGAGTTTTGGTTGTCTGAAGTGAAGTTTTTGGGTCATGTAGTTAGTACGAAAGAAATTTTGGTGGGTCCAGCCAAAATTAAGATTATCATTGGTTAGCCAAAACCTACCACAGTAACGGAGATACGTAGTTTTCTGAGTTGGCTTGCTATTATAGTAGATTTGTAAAAGATTTCTTTAAGATAGCTGCGCCAATTACTAAAATTAACTCAGAAAAATGTTGAGTTTGTATGTTCAACAAAATGCAATGTTATTTTGGGAATTGAAGAAATGTTTGACTTCAACACCAATTCTAGTATTACCTGAACTGGGGAAAAGTCTTACAGTTTATATTGATGCATCGAAAATGGGATTTGGTTGTGTGTTAATGCAGATAAGCAAGGTAATTTCTTATGCTTCTCGACAATTAAATATTCACGAGAAGAATTATCATTGTTCATAATTTGAAATTAGCGGCGCTTATGTTTGCATTGAAGCTGTGGAGACACTATTTATTTGGGGGAAGTTTGACGCTATGTTCAAATCATGAAAGTCTGAACTATTTGTTCTCTCAAACATAATTGAGTATGAGACAACGACGATGATTGAACATTTGAAAGACTTTCATTTTAGTCTTGAATACCATTTGGGTAAATCTAACGTAGTTGTTGACGACTGAGCATGAGGAGCGTTGAAACATTACGTGCAACTAGTTGATTGACTACGAGTAGGAGTTGCTCGAAAAAGTCATCACTATGATTTTGTCAGAGATTCTTGAGGATAATGATGAATCGGTTTGTACTCAGTTTAGAATACAACTCGTATCTATTCAGGAAGTGATATAGTGTTATTAAAGTGATGTGGATTATGGGAAGTTTGAGGGGTTTGTTGATGACAATAATAATCCAGATTCGGTTGAGTCTGCGGATTAGAGTTTGAGGTTTAGAGGCAGACTGTGGATTCCATCGGTGGCTGAGATTTGGGATGAGATATTGAGAGAATCTCATCGGTTCGAGAAATGGCATTCATCCTTGCAGAACCAAAATGTGTTATGATATGGGGCGATTGTATTGGTACTCGGGGATGAAAGCTGACGTAGGTGATTATGTGAGGAGATGTGAGATTTTTCAACAGGTTAAGGCCGATAGGCGGAAACCTGGATATATGTTGCAGCTAATTCTCATATTGTAATGAAAATGTGAACATATTGTGATAGAATTTTTTATTCATCTGCCTACTTCTTGGGGCAAACATGATGCAGTCTGGATTATTGTTGATGGACTGACGAAGTTTGCTCATGTTCTTTCTATATACATTTCAGATGCCTTTACACAACTGAACTTGTTGTGTGGGCGAGAGGTGGCTTGCTTGTTTGGAGTGTCGCTGATGATAATTTCTTATCTTGATGCTCGGTACACATCGGGGTTGTGGCAAGGCATACAAGAATTCTTCGACACTCAGTTATATTTCAGTACAATATTTCATCCTCGGGAGGATGGTCAGACTGAAAGGTTGATTTATGTGTTGGAGGGCATGCTCAGGGCTTGTGTACCTGGTATTTGGAGGTTCATGGGAAGAATACACACCTTTGTGTGAGTTCTTTTAAAATAATTGTTATTATTCGTGTATTGAAATGACTCCATTTTAGGCATGGTATGAGATACCTTGTCGATTTCATGCCGGTTGGATTGAACCGGAGGATTTGGTGGAGTTGGGGTCACAAATGGTTGGAGATCACACTGAAGTTGTGCAACAGATTCGTCTAAGATTGAAAACGATTCAGGAAAGATACAAAAATTATTATGATCTCTATCACTGGTTTGTGATATATAGTGAAGGCGATTGAGTGTATTTGAAAGTCTCCCCTCGCAAAAGGTCATTATAGGTTTGGACTGAAAGGAAAGCTCTCTTCTTGATTTATAAGGTCGTTTGAGATTGTGAAATAGGTTGGGAAGGTTGTGTATGGATTGGTAGTACCACATCAGTTAGCCGTAGTTGATGACGTATTTCACGTGTTTATGCTCAGGCGGAAGGAATCTGATTCGCATCAAATAGTTGAATGGAATCAGTTTGATTTGAAGGGTGACGTGTTGTATGAGGAATTAACATGAGAACGAGAGGTGTATGAGAGAGCATTTTTCGAATCTCTTTGAGTCCAGTTAAATTAGTTCAAATATAATTTTGAGGACGAAATTCTTATTAGTTGGGAAGATTGTCAAATCCCGAAATTTCTAAATCAGTAATTACGACTAATCAAGGATTAGGGGATCCTAATTATGGTTTTAGCCGCGAGTTGGGAGTTAAACACCATTAAAAATTGAGATTTATACTTATTCTTATTATTATGTGATGTTTGCTTATTGTTGTGTATTTTATTATGTTATTTTGTGAAATTCAAGTTAATCGAATAAATTTGAGATTTTACGGGGTTTTATCTCGAGATACGTGTCGAAATGGGTCCCGATAGAGTTAAAATATCGACTCGAACCATTGTTTCAAGTTTTTACGAAAAATAATTGAAATTAAGTTAAATTTCGAATTTGAAGTTTGAATGGACTTAAAGAGCCGACGTGGGGATTTTACCTCGATATGAGTGTAAGTCAGTATTGGAGGTAGTGCGAAATGAGATGAAGTTGCGCGAGATCTTATTTCGAGTTTTGTGTCGATTGACGGTAGTCGAGGTTGAGATTGGGTCCAAATTGGTGCTCGTTTGGTTAAGTATGGCAAGAGAATTCGTCCGAAAGATTTTGGTATATCATGGACAAAGTTAAGATTTTTGGGGTTTTGGTGTGACCAAAACCAGTTTTATGGACGTTTTATGAAGATGAACTTTTTTGTCGAGAATTTGATTCAATTTGGTGAAAAAGGGATTGAAAACGGGCACCGGATGTTAAAGCACGTCAAAATAAAGTTTTAAGAATTAATAATTAAAAAGAAATTAAGCTACTCAAGCAAGCAGCTGAGGGTTATATCTATATATATAAATCAATCAATCGATGATTTTATATAAATCAACATAACGTTATTCCTCAAGCCTCCCAACTCGGTTTTTGCTCGCGGAGCTCCCTACGTCCGATTTTCGCCCAACTTCTTTGCGCACATCGCGATACGGTCAATTCAAGCTAAATTTCCATAGTGGAAACGAGGTATCCAGCTTGCAATTTGGTAAATTCTCAATGCAGGGCATTTTCCTCAATTCAATTTGAATTCTCGCGATTTTTCGATTTCTTTCGCGCGGTTTTGATAGAAATTGGTATGAATTGTTGTTAATTGGTGTATTTAATTGATTTGGGATAAATCCACCGATGTGGGTTAGGGTTTTGAAGAGGTGAAATTCAGTTGACAACTTTTTTAGAGATGTTTTAATTGTTGATATTGATTTATATTAGGTTTCTGGATGAATTGATAATTGATTTTGATCCAATTTCACTCCACGGGCTGTGAAAATATTTTGGTGTCAGTATCGAGTGGTTTCGTGGCATTTATTATTGAGTTTTGTGGATTTAATTGCGAAAATATTTATTTGGAGACATTTTTTTAGTTCAAAACAAATAAAGTTTGCCTAGTTAACAGGCCATATGGGAAAATTTATAACTTCTCATTCGGTGATCCGATTTGGGTGTTCTTGGAGCCTATGGAAAGTAAGACATAAGTACTACAAGTTCCTTTTGGGTCATAATTAAAAATATTTATGTTTTCAAGGTTAAAAAGTTACCCTAAGTTGGCTATTTGAAAGCTAGTTGAAATAGTTATATAAATTAATATTTTTGGAAATTGTTCTCAAACGTACTTTGATCACGATTTTCATTGGGTTTCGTGATATCGTTTCACTTGAAGCTTGACCCATAATATAATTGGGTATGCAGGAAGCTATTGGAACCATTTTCAAGGTGATCCGATGCTCGAGAACCTCAAAAATTAAGCTTGAAGTTGGTTGTTTGTAATGTAAAGTAAATCCCATGGTAACCTTTACATTGAATGATTATACTTTCTTATAAATTGCATTAATCCTTGAAATTGCATTTTTGTTGTACATGCATACACGGTTTGGGAGGATTAGGCGTTACGAGTCTCCTTATAGGGGTCACATGACTGTATTATAGGGTAGAACTATTTAATGTTTGCCTGACTGTGTGCACAGGGTATATTGAGCTACCTAACTGTGTATTATAGGGTAAGAATTGGTAGTGTCTACCTTACTGTGTACAGGGTAGAACTATATTATGCTTGAGGGGCTGGAGTCACTGATACTTTGCATCACGTGGTTATCATGAGATCACGTTGAACCAAATCATACTCACATAGTCTAAAGGAACGAGACTCATTTGGTTATTCTCCCGCGCATGATTCCTTAGTATTGTTTACTTACCACTTTCGGAGAACATTATCTGATTATGGTCGGATAACAAAAACGGGATGGATTCATGGTTGTGTTTAAATTCCTTGGATTATATTTTTCATTCAAATTCCTTATATTATTATGCATTTGGTTACTACCGGTGTACTAGATAGTGTGGGATTTACTTATCTGACATTATCGAATTTTTATAGTTGGGTAATGACAAGTTCTAGCGGCAACAAGGGAAAGGAAAAGCTTTTTGACTATTGGTGACTTTCTCAGTTCCTTTCAATTTATGTATGTGTTATTTTAAATATAAAATATTGTACAAATGGGGTTTTGGGTTCGTGTGAGGTTAGGATCTCTTTTGAAATTGTTGAAATGGTTTTAAGACGGATTGGAATTGTTATAATGATTTTAGGATGAATTTTAATGTTGTGGAGCTAAGGTAATTATGATTTAAGGATTTTGAAAACCTAAGATAGGTTAGAATGAATAAATAATCATTATTAATTTGATATATATTGTTATGGGGTGGATTGTGAGTCCTTCGGCATTTCCACCAAGTTGAGCAGGTTTGTTGAAGATTTATGAAGACCGGGTTTTCGGTGTAAGCTTAGAAATAGAGGAGATGCTAGCGAAAAATATTTACAAAATTTTAAGGATAATGTAATCAATCCAATTGAACTTTGAGGTTTATGATTCACTTTCGATTTGTGGTTAATTGAGAATCATATTCGATAATTACACTGATAGATTTTTAATTATTTATAGAAAGAGAGGTTAAGGCTGCTAGGTTATCAAGAGATTAAGGTAATCTAGGCCGGTTATATGCGCTAATTAGGTGGGGTCTGACACTGAGGGAAACTTAGGAAAGAGAAGAAAAGCATTGGTGCAGTTAAATGGAACAAGCGCATATCTATTATAACTGCGACACACCAGATGGCCATTCAAAACTTGACCACCGCACAGGATCAGAAGTTAGCTGATATAGCCTAGTCTTAGGAAAGGAACATGACATGTATTCTAGAACTACTGCACAATTAGGGGAGTGTTGGGGTAGCTCGACAGGCACCATAGGACTAGGGCCCGATCCTTCTATAGCACATATACACAAGAACCATGTCGTCGAGGAAGGTGTTGATTCTATCGTAGTTGCACAGCTGTTGCGGCCATACCTTTAGTCCATAGATATATTGAGGCATGCAGGAGAGGCATGATACAAAAGGAGTTCATGAAATTTGATGTACCACACTTCTACGGGAACCTTGATCCTATTAAGGCAAAAGCTTTGATATTAAATGTGGGAAAGATGAAAGAAACTCTAGGCATTGACGAGAGGACTATGGTACCGTTGGAGACCTTCTTGTTGGGATACAAGGCGCATAAATGGTGGTTGTCTATTTTAAAGATTCGGGGACCAAATATGAGTTAGTCGTAGTTTAAGCGTATGTTTTATAATGAGTGGTTCTCGGAGACCTTAAGGTAGACAAGATTAAGGAGTTCTTTGCCTTGGTACAAGGCAACATGACTGTGGCCGAATATGAGTCAAGGTTCAATGAGTTGGTCGAGTATGTTCCATTCGAGGCGACTCGTAGGAGATGATTTATTGAGGGGTTAAGGAGAGATATACGCTCTATAATGGTAGTATCGAGATTAGAATCAAGCCTACCATTGGGCACTCAAGTGTGAGTCAAGCACTTCCTGATGCGATAATGATAATATACAGTTTCAGGTGGGGTCTGATAGATATGGTCAGGGCAAGCGCAATTTTGGCAGTTATTAGAAAGTTCAGGGAGGAAATTTTGAAAAACATAGATTTGGGGGATCATCAAGTAACCATGCATCCTTTGGTGGAGCTTCGAGGGTACCACACACTCCGATGGAACCACCACACATTCACGTGTCCTTACACCCTCGGCTACTCAAAGTGTGACATTCAGATAACCGTCGGCCACCAAAGCTGCAGCAAGGAGTAAGGGTTGGGGCCGATAGGCCCTGGACTGATTATATAAGCCAATGTCGCATAGGCACCATCGACTTACCAGAAGCCTTAGGTGATATGTTACCAGTGTGGGGTTGCGGGACATTACAAGAACAAGTGCCCTAACCCGCCACTATCTGAGGGGAGTGCTGCTCCAGTTGCTCGTGGGAGAGTCCACGCGCAGAATCACGAGGCCACGCAAAAGTTAGTCACTGGTACGGTTCCAATTAATGGTTGAGACATGAATACATTATTTGATTCTAGTTATATTGTTTCACTTATATCGGTGACCATGGTTTATGCTTTGGGGATGACACCAGTTAGAGCACACGCTTACTTGGTTTTGAGCACAATCTCTACTGAACATATTTATCCAAATATGATATGTGAGGGGTGCACAATTAAAATTGGGGATAACATAATGCCATTTGATCTATAAGTCTTAGAGTGCTTAAAGTACGATGCATTATTGGGTATGGACTGGTTAGCGGCGTATCACGCCAAAATAAATTATTTCCATAAGACTATGACCTTCCAAATTCTGAGCTCACCATTTGAGTTTGGAGGCTGTACATTGGCTATTGTTACCACCTGCAGCACAGTTGCGACTTTGGCAGAGATAGAGTCTATTAAGAGTTTAACTTATATGGGAGAGGAAGGACATGAAGTTTTAATTGAGAAGATTCCCATGGTTGGGGACTTTCTAGATATTTTTCCTTCAAATATATTGGGAATCCTCCCCATCATGATGTAGACATCATGATTGACCTTATACTCGGTACGAGACCAGTTTCAATGGCACCTTATCATATGGCGGCTAGCGAGTTCAAAGATTTGAAGGCGCAATTAGAGGATTTGACTCAGAAAGGCTTCATTACTCCGAGTTTAGAGGAGTTGACTCCAAAAGAATTCATTAATCTGAGTGTATAGCCTTGGGGAGCGACAATGTTGTTTGTAAAGAAGAAGGATAGGAGTTTGTGGATGTGTATTGATTACCGACAATTAAATAGGGTGACTATTTGGAAAAAGTATCTACTTCCTTGGATCGAACACTTGTTTGACCAGTTGAAGGGATCAAAGTTCTTTTCTAAGATAGATCTAAGGTCAGGGTATCATCAATTATGTATACAGGAGGAAAACATACCGTAAACATCCTTTAGTACTAGTTGTAACGATCAATTACCTTAAGCAGGTGATTAATGTTAATTTGAATTCTAATGGAACCGAGTTAGACTCGTGGTTAAGCCAGTTTGTCTCAAATAACATGTAAATATGATTGCGTGATTGTAGTGTCTTTGTTTGGAGTGAAAATTTGTATTTATTGAAAATAATTAGAATTAACGAATAATTGATGAATTATGGAACACCTAATACCCGTGTAGTACAAAGGTGATGCATATGGGTTATGGAGTAGCATGCACACTTGAGTTTGCTCGTTGGCACGCACGGCGAAAATTATAAACACATGAATATAGATCATGTATATATATATTGTATGTATAAATAAATATATTGAAAATGATTAATAAATTGGTGGGAGGGTGACACGCATGGAACGTACAATAGTGTGCAAGCCCGAGGGTGGTCATTGGCACATGTGGTGAATTTATAAGCGCAAAAATACATAGTTATCGATATATATAGTTATATTCATAAACATAAAAAATTAATCCTAAAGTTTAAATTAAATTAAATGTTAATTTTAGGATTCGCCTCAAGATACGCGTAGTGTGAGCATGAAGGAGGTGAATAGTGGACGATTGGTGTTTTTGGAGAGATCATCACGCCTCCGGATGCATGCAACCACATCACAAGAATAATCAATGTGCAAATGTCATCTTGAACTCTTGTCTTTGGATCATCCTCGAGATTTGTGCACGTTAATCTCGAGAAAAGTTGTATTTAATCTCATGTAAGTCTGTCAAGAGGTGATGAGTTGGTTGATAGCCACAAAGATCAACCTCGAGATATGCAACACGTACCTTGACAAAGAGCAAAATATAAAATAAAAAGGACTACCATCGGATCCATCTCGAGATTCATGCGAAGCGAGTCTAGTAAAAATTCATGTTTATCCCAAGCCCAAACCTGAACCGCCTCATCTGTTGTTCGAGACCGAGAGAGAAAAAAATGAAATTCAAAAAGAAAAGGGATCAAGACCGAGGGTGAAGGATGGAGATCGATGGAGGTGAGTTGTTATGTTGTTGTATCGTTGTTGCATTGGGTTGTTATTGATGTCGATGTGTTGTTTTCATTGACATTGTTGTCATTGCAACAATGAGTTGGGGATGGGAGGCTCGACCTATCTAAGGAAGGAGGTGATAGAGGGTTGTCTCCCTTCCCAGAGAGCCCTGGGGTTGGGCTAAACCCATCCTAGTGAGTAAAATAAAAATAATAATAGAAATAAAAAAGAGGAAGTGATTTCGATGAACAAGGGGTTGCGAGGAAGAAGAAAGGGGTTTGATCCCACGAACTGGGTCTAGTTCAGCTGGATCAGTTCGGTTCAGGTGTCAAACCTATCTTCACAAATAAGATAAAAGGAAAAATGTTGGATTCACGATAAAATTCAAAAAAAATTAAGAAAAAAAATAAATAAAAAAAATATATTTTGACCGAATAAATAGAAATTTATGGATTTCTAAGAAAAATAAATTATTCAAGATTCTTGCGAGACTTTATACTAGGGTTGTTACCTCGTAAAACGTAAAATGGTCGGGTTGATCGAAAAAGTAGCAAATGGCTTACGGATTCATGTGGGACTAGAACCGGGGGCTTTAGAGTCATCGTATGACTCGTAGAACACCTAAATTAACTAAAATGAATATATTTGAATGTTGATTTACTCATAAGTTCTTTCACAGACTCGAATAATATGAAAAAATTAGGAAGGCTTAGCACATGTAAGTGAGACTCGTATTCTCATCAATTATGCTTCGTAAATTAGTTTATTTAGTTCATATAGCATTATTGACTAGGATTGGGGTAACGTATTGTGATTCGACAGTTTTATATGTGAGAAATTTCGGAAATGGTCGATTTGGCAAATCGGGACTAAGGATTGAAAAGGTATGTCGGGAAATGGATTCGCCTTTTGTCCTTATGAATGGAAAATATTTGCCTAGAAATGGATTTTGCCCTTTTATCCCCAGTTAGCTAAAGATTTACCTTAATTGCCATTGTCCATTTGGAGTCGGTAGCTCAGTCAAGCTTGAATAAACCAACATAATCCCTTGTCGGCCAACATGCGGATTATGTGGTTGTATTCTCGACTGACTAAGAGTACGACTTCGTAATTAAACACAAATTTACAAATCACGAGTAAGTTGCATGTTACCTATTGGATTTGCATTCAATTTATTATTGTTGTAGCATTTTCAATGTATGAATAGATATGGTTTAGATTCATATTGTTATTCATTAATTCATTGATATTAGTTGAAAATTGATATGCTTACAAGCATCACTTATTGAGCAAGTTTGAGCGCTCATTCCCCAATTAACATTTTAGGTTATCGACATGCGCTTCGACTCACATATGGAGAAGATTAAGAGTTTATATTCTTCTTTATGGTGAATTGATTTCCTTATTATTTTATATATTGTATTGAATTATTGCTTTGTAATAAACAGTGTTGGGATATGATTTTATTACAGAGGTTGATGTCGATTTTTGGTATATCTTATGTTTTATAAAAAAAAATTAAAAATTTTCACTGCATTTTCAATTAATTATTCGATATACGATATACTTTATTGTGATTATCATGTACGAAGGACGGTTGTACTGTTACTCTAATTGAGTCGACTAGTATACCGCGACTTAATTTAGGGTTTCAGGTTGGGCATTCTCTTAATTAGGAAAGGGCATGTTACACCTGTTACGGACACTTTCAGTTCATTGTGATGTCGTTTGGGCTTGCCAATTCACCGACAATGTTCATGTACTTGATGCATCGTGTTTTGAAGCCTTTCCTTAACCACTTTGTGATTTTTTTCATTAATGACATAATGATACTAGTCCAAGACTGAGTCTAATCACAAAAAGCATCTCAAAAAGGTGTTATAGACTTTATGGGAACACAAAATTTATGCTAAGTTGAGCAAATGCGAGTTTTGAGTTTTAGATGTGAAGTTTTTAGAACACGTGGTGAATGTAGAGCGAATATCAATTGATCCTACAAAAATCGAGGTGATCCTTATGTGGACATAACCCACTAATGCTTCCAAGATACGGGGTTCTCTTGGATTAGCATGCTACCATCGACGATTCGTGCAAGGTTTCTCGTCGATCACATCACCGCTCACCAACTTGACACAGAAAGACGTTGCCTATGTTTGGGATGATTCATGTACGGAGGCCTTTCAATTGTCGAAGAAATGTCTGACTACCGCACCTATCTTGATCCTACCAGATGTCGGCATAGAGTTCTCAGTGTACAACGAAACTTCAGAGACTGGCTAAGGAGGAGTGTTGATGCAAGACAACTAAGCAATTGCTTATGCATTAAGATAGTTGAAATTACATGAGAACAACTATCAAGTGCACGACCTAGAGTTGGCGGCAGTAGTGTTTGCCTTGAAGTTGTGGAGGTACTATTTGTATGGAGAAAAGTTCACTATCTATTCAAATAACAAAAGTTTGAAGTACATATTCACCCAGAGCGAGCTAAACATGCGGCAGAGGAGATGGTTAGAAATTTTGAAAGACTACGATTTCATGCTCGAGTACCACTCGAGGAAGGCTAACATTGTGGCAGATGCTCTAAGTTGTGTGTGACTAGAAACCGACTCTAAGACTGTAATGAATGTTTGAGGAGTACCGCAGATGGCTCAAATGTCTTAAAGGTTCAAGCACGAGTTCAGACGAGAGCAGAGCTAGTTCCGTGTTTAGAGTGGTTGACTGTCAGAGAGCCAATTCAGAGTATGGAAATTACATGTTACTTGCAAATTGTTATGATGACATAGATTGCTAGACTTTCAACATATGGGGCATTGAGATTTCGAGACAGGTTGTGGATACCATCTCATAGACATTCGATAGATGATTTAATTTGAGAGGTGCATAGATCATGATTCACCGTTTATCTTGGGGGTACCAAGATGTATCAAGACATGCGGAGGATGTATTGGTGGTCGGGGATGAAGGTGGACATCGCTACTTATATTCAAGAATGCGAGATTTTTCAGCAAGTGAAAGCGGACCATCAAAAGTCATGAGGGTTGTTACAACCGTTACCTATTTCACATTGGAAGTGGGAGCACATAGCTATAGACTTCGTGTCGGGGCTACCGGCGACTCAGAAAGCGCATGATGTGGTTTGGGTGATTGTGGATTGTTTGACTAAGTCAGCTCACTTCGTCCCTATTTCCATGGAGTATTTAGCATACAAGTTGGGAGGCATATATGTAGATAAGATCGTTAGATTACATGGAGTCCTCGTGTCTATTATATCATATCGCGATTTGAGATTCACCTCGCAGTTTTAAGGTTTTAGCACCAGATGGGGACTCCACTCAATCTCAATACGAGTTTTCACTCTCAGACGGATGTGCAAATAAAGAGATTGATTCAGATACTTGAGGATATGCTTCGAGCTGTGTGTTTGATTTCTGCAGAAGTTAGGAGAAGTACATTCCGTTGTGCGAGTTTACAAATAATAATAGTTTTCAAGCAAACATTGGCATGGCACTGTTTGAGGCATTTTATGGGAGACCGTGTAGATCTTCAGTTTATTGGACCGAGGTAGGAGGTACCATGTTAATCGGGCCAAAGCTTGGGCATGACTAGACGAAGAGGATTAAGCTGATTATGTAACGATTAGAGACCGCTCAAAGCCGTTAGAAGAAGTATGCCGACAAAGGCCTCAGAGAGGTTGTGTTCAAGGAATGAGAGTATGTGCTACTAAAGGTCTCACTGATGTCTTCCATGTCTCTATGTAGAGGAAGGCACATAACAAGCATGCACAGACCATAAATTGAGAGCAAGTTGATTTGACAGGGGACGTGTCCTACAATGAGCAGCAAATCAAGATTATGGATAAAAGAGTGCATAACTTCGCAATAAAGAAATCCCAATAATGTTGGTTCGGTGGCAATTTCACGGGGAGCAAGAGTTGACTTTGGAGCAGGAGACCTACTTGCTGCAGAACTTTTCGTTTCTCTTTGAATCTTAAGGTATGACTTTACTTTAATTTTGAAGACGAAATTCTTTAAAATTGGGGATGTTGTGACGACCCAATAACCCAAAAGACCCGCCCTAGAAGCAATTTAGTAATTTTGCAAACCCTACACTAATTCAACCCTGATACAAAAGAGAAAAGGAGTGGAGAGTTTGGTGTTGATGACCTAAAGTGGTGGTTGAAGGTACATCATCTTCCTTCCTTGCTTTCTTTTTCTTGTATAGATGAATATGAGAATTGAAATTGGATAAAATGGTGAGAAACCACTTTGTGTGGTGGTTTTAAGGCAAGTGGCAACCAAAGTGGCTAGCAGTGGCCTCACTATCGTCGCCATCGATGGCCTAACTGTCGACTCCATCGGTGGCCTCAGTCTCGTCGCCACCGGTGCCCTCATTGGCGCCACCATCGAGAGAGAGTGGGAGCCACCAAGCCGCCCCACCAACCCTGTGAAGGGGGAAAGGAGGGTATGGTATCGTGACCACCCCCGCCTTCATGGCCTCACCAGCCGAGGGCTGGCAATGGTAGCGCCCCAGTGCTAGTCAGCAATCGGCGCTACGGCTTCCACCGGCGGCACCTAGAGAGGCAGCCAAGGTGGGGGATCACCTCCCCCCCCCGTCCATCCCTGATGGACATATACCAGGGGCCTGCTGGCCCATAGTTCCCAAACCAAGGGCCAAGAGTGCCCCTAGCTCGGTCAACCAAAGGTTGACCGGCCCTTGGACCCGGTCCAGGGCCGGATCAACCCTTAGAGGGATCAATAGGGAAATCTTGGCCCTTATACATGAAAATGAAAGACGTATCTGCTCTTACCTACGAAACAGAGCGCATCCCCGCTCCTCGAGGGACCCAAAGGCAGGTCCCACCCCCGACAAGATGCACCAGACCCCAAATTAAGACCCTAGCAATACTAAACACATGAGGTCCACACTAGTGGACCTCAAAGACTAATAAAATAGAAATTTGCTAAATTTTAAATTAGGAACTTTATTAATGTGGTTGTATATTATGAATTGATTAGATTCGGGAATGAGTCCCTAAAAAACACCAAAAGTGGGATGATTGACTAGGAGTCTCGCGGCGAGTCAAGGTAAGTAGGGAGCTTCGCTCAAGTATTAATTATGACACGTTATTAGATAAATTAGAATTCACGGTTTGAAAATAAAGACTTGGGTATGGGTTGCAATTAGTATTGACTAGATCTTACATTCCTATGCTTGTATGTATGTGATGTAACCACTTGTGATGCTTGAATCAAAAGAGTGGATTAAAGCCGCCAAGTCAAATAAACCGCCAAATAAAATTAAATGGTTTGTGCCACAATAAAACAATGATGTGTACTTTAATTATTGTCATGGTTTGTGTCATGCTACTTACACATCCATTATCGACCTCACAACGTGGTCACATATTGGTGACAGCTTTGGATGAATTTACTATTGACTTGATGGGACCAATTAGGGGGCACATCGACCAATGTGCTCACTAATGGTTTGCACATCTTGAGGGTATAGAAATCGATCCTCGGATGTTTGTCAATACTAGTGTGCATTTAATGTAACACCGACTTTACATATTACTATGTTTTATGCTATTTTTTGTGAACTCTTTTGCATGATGAACATGTTTCAATTATGATTTTGCAAATCTTACAACTATGCTATTGTTAAATTCATTATGAACCTTGCTTTAATGTCACACATTAATTTTTCCTTACTCGATCATTAATATGAGACTTGATTCAATGCTTGAACTTAATGCTTATTGATTTTTTTTTCAACTTCATGTTAGATCTTGCATAAATGAAGTGGTACTTGTGTATTTAATGTTTGAGTGAGGTTTTCCTCTTATTGAGCTATGTTTCTATTTAAGCTCACCCTACTTACTCTTCAAGTACTTCCACATCCGCGTTAGTTCGGAACAAGGGAAAAACGCCTGCTTAAAGTCTTCCTTTGCATTATGAGCATTGCAAACTACTATTATCTTGTTATTTGATTTTGAGAACAATAAATCTGAGTTATAACTTAAAATATGTCATTTGGGTAGTTTGGAACCCTTCTTATCTATTTAGGACTGTTTGGAAGCTTTATGGTAGTGTTGGAAGCTTTTTGGAATGATTGAACCTACTTAGACTTTGAACACTTATCACATGGATTATATAGTTTATGGAATTCTAGTTTCGATTTCACTTTCGCATTTATTATTCCATATGGTTAGTATGTTATTCCGCAAGTTAAAATAGACGTGTCAGATTGTTACTTGGGCCTGGTTTAGGTATCGTGCTTGAGTAACGGTTTGGGTCGGGCGACACGACCCTAGTTCAGGTCAGGGTCGTCATATCCTTAGTCGCTTATTCTTACCATACACGAAGGCTTAATGCAAAGGAATAACCTCGAGAGGCCTCTTTTATTCATTTTAAATACTCATTTAACACTTAACTCGGCCAAAATGCCCAAACTTGGTGTTACAAGGCTGTAGACATTTTTCCTATTATTTTTAAGTGTTATTGAATCATCAAAGTCCATTGAAAATCATTTCAAGTAGGTTTAATGTATTGGTTTGCAAAATAGCCCCTTAGAGACTTTAAATTTTTTAAAAAACTTAATTTTTATTCAACTTGAAATGCGGCTAAAACACTCATAGAAATTTCCAAAATTCTCGACGTTGGTTCATTGAATTCTATTAAATTAAAACCAAGTTTGTGAAAATCTCATTATTATGATCAAGAACCAAATTTGAGACTCTAAGGAAAATGTTAAGTCCTTATTTGTAAATATTAAGGGTGGGCAAACCGTGGTTTGGTGGTGAAAACCATCAAACTGCCATCAAATTGAGGGTTCATGGTTTGACTATTTTGCAAACCATCACCAAACCGTGAACCCTCAAAACAACAATCAAAACGACCGTGGTTTACACGGTTTGGTTGGTCTAGTTTGCGATTTTTCTCGCAACACAAACAAGTTAAAGAAATTCAGCCACAAATGAATTAATTTCGACCAAATCCTTTTCAAGAAAATTAGAGAAGAGTGCATGAACTAAAAGAACCAGAGAAGAAAGCATGTTAACTAATTTTCAATCTTAATGGCTTAAAAAACCTTCTATTTATATAATGTAGCAATTGAGTGATAAAGAAAAAAACCCAAAAAGAAAACAATTAATCAAAAGCAGAATTACAGTTTTTGTCTATGATGGGTTAAATCCTTTCATTTTTGCAACGCAACATCTCAAAAATGAAGAAACAAAAGGAACTTATAAAAAAACAAGAAAAACGAAAAAAGATTGCGGTGATAAATTATGTCCCAACAGAAACAAATTGGAAATCATAATATAGAGAAAAGACAAGGTCATGGCTTAGCAACAAAGGAAAGCAAAGGTTGAAGAGAACAAATGACCCCACACTCATCGAGGCTGAAAAAATGAGGTGAAGGCTTGGCCGAGTGGAAAGTATAGGAGGCGAGCACATTGGGTCTTGGTTGTGGTAGGGAAGTGGTGAGCGTAGGAAGAGAGCTAGGGATGGTCTCTATCTGCAGCAGGAGAGTGGTGAGCGTAAGAGATGAGGGGTGGTCGCTGGGGTGCTATGTGTGCAAAGGAGGCAGAACAAAACAAATGAATGTGGGTAATAGTTATGGTTTATAAGTGTAAAATAAGTGAAGTTCCTATTATACCCCTAAATTTAGTTCGATTAGTAAACCACAGTTTTTGAAAAATAAAAACCACCATCAAACTGGGGTTATGGTTTTTGAGTTTCTTAAACCATCCCCAGACCGTGAGGTCAAAAAACCAGACCTAAACAAGGCGTAGTTTGGTTGGTTTGGGCTGTTTTGCACAGACTGTTGCCCACCCCTAAAAAATACGATTTCTCATTCGAAACATGAATCAAAAACTAATTTATTCACAAAACTTGATGGACACCTTTACTATGATCCAATACCATGTTTTGAATATTTATGTTCAATTTCGACATAATTTGATGCTCAGAACACCTTAAGTACAAAATTGCTTATTAGGTAAGTAAGTTTTGCCTATTTCAAAATTCATTCAGAAAACCATTCAAAACACCTTAGAATCACTTGAAACTCTTAGAGAACTTAACTTATAGTATTTGAAACTATTTTGAAGATTTTGGTTATTTTTGGACTAGAGGAGGCCCTCGGAAGATGTCCCGACATCCAAACACTAATAAAATGAATTATCTTTACGGACTAGTACTGAATTTTAGTCCATTTTCGATATAGAAGATAACTCAATTTTATAGAGATACTGATGTTAAGTTGTTTTTCTTTGTATTAGCTTTCCAAAATGGTTAAGTACGCTTAAATACGATTAAAATTGAGTGAGTTGTGCTCAAAATGCAAAAACAACTCACTTTAATAGAGTTTCGGACCAGCAGTATTAAAAATTCATAACTCTCAAACAACACATCTAAATAACATGATTTTTTATGAGAATCTGAAAATAAAAGAAGGATTTATGCTAAAAATAAATAGAAGGAATGCTTCTAGCTATAATTTTGGCATTTCATCAAACATGTAATATTCATGAACAACAAAATTCACAATACATGGTTCAAACCCCCTGATTTATTTCCAACATTAAACCCAATATAAGACATCATTGAACATCCATATAGAAGTAGAAACTCAAATATTAAACACCTAATTACATAAGAAAATCAAACCATTCTCATTTAACCAAAATCCCCAATTCTTGAACCAAGACATCATTTTTTTATGAACATGAGAGAAACCTTATTTTTAAGATTCATAATCATCTCATAAAATTAGAGAGTTCATCAAACTTGACAAGATTCTAATACTGAAATGATTTAAAGAACCTCAAATCATCACAATGCATTATTGAAATGGAAGGGATTTGTTACCTAGGGTTTAATCCTTGTGAAAACTCAAGCTCTATTAGATCCTTAGCTCCAACTCCAACTTTCCTTCGATTTTTCAGCACTATTTCTAACCAACCCCCTATCTTTTCTATCCAAACCTACCTAAAGTGTTTTGTGTTCATGCATAGTGTAGAGATTAAGGAGGTCATTTATACTCAAACTTTTTAAAACTTGGTCATTAGATTATCCTAGTATCATTTCATCCATCAAATCTCTAGATATATTCATAGTTGGTGTTAATTCCCACATGCATACCATAAGATCTATTATGACTCCTTTAGATCCCCACATGGACATATCACTAGGTAAATCAATGTACTAAGAGTGTGATCTCCATCCAAGTTTCTAACATTTCATATTTTTGATAATCCATAAAGACTATGGTATGTATTAAGTAAATATGTTCCATGAAATTCATTTGATAAGTTAGGTACAATAATAATATGAATGTTTTCTCAACTTTAGGCTTAATTTATATTCCTACGCCCAATCACTCACTTAGGAAATTTATAACTTTTCAATTTTTCTAGACTAAAGCCTTATTGAAATGAAGCACATAGACTTAATTAATTCCATCCAAAATTCTTTTGAGACTCACTCCATAGTTTAGATGACTAGTTAGAGTCTAAGTAAGTGAAGTAAGTCATGAACATAAGCCCAAGTTCTCAATCCACCCGATCATCCCGCGCGTACCCATCTCGAGGTAACTTGGCGCATTCGGCTTTTATAAAAATCATTTAAAAATAGTGCACGCATATATAAACATACAGTACATGTATCAAAATCAAGTAAAATTATTTAATTATTACTTTGGTGTCGACGCCCAAGTACCGACCGAGTTTGCTACATAAGACTGGTTGCCAGGTCACATCCTACAAAGCATACAACTAAGATTAGATTATTCAGGTCGATACACATGCATCTTCATTGCTTTTCATTAAAGTCCTTAGGTTTCTCTGACCATCACCCTAATCCATGAAAACCTCCACAACAATATCTATTTAGCGTTGATCACCTGAACACAAATTAAGATATGATAATGTAAGTATTTGTGTAAATAATAGAATTTCAAAAGTAATACATGAATTACTAAAATGAGGTGAAAGAAATTCTCTATGTGAAGCTTCCCAAACATTTTTAGAGTAATCAAAGATCAAGCCTAAAATAAATTGAATATCTAAGCTTAAGTTCAGAGTTTTTTTTTCTTTTTCTTGTACAATAAAGCAGTAGAATTTGTTAAGTAGCATGTAGTTAACTTCTTAAATAAAACCTTCACCAGTGTGTTAGACAACAATAACAAAGATCGCATTCCCCTCATGTTCACCTTATCCTCCTTGCTTCCCAAATTCATATACATGTAGATATAATAGTTAACTTAGAGAGACATATATATACAGGCTAATAACTTGGCAAGAGATATCTTTTAGAAAACATAACATTTGTAAATGGGTGATGCATCTATCTTTTCCTATTGTAGTGAGTACAAATCTTCTATTGTTATGGTGTGTGATTTTCTTGTTCTAAGTTGGGTTTGAAGAAAATTGATTGATTTGGATGTGGTTTATCTATGGTTTAGGGTTTTTTTGGCTTTTGGTTCAATCAAAGTGTTGTCTTTTTTAATCACTTTGTGCATTAATTCAAAATTTAAATTGTTATCACAAGTTTAGAGATGAAATGTTGGTTTGGGGTTTGTTGGCTTTTGTCTTATGTTTTCTTTTTATTATGATATTCGTATGATTCTTAGATACGGACACTAGATCATAGATACGGACACTAGATCTTTTAGACAAAATAGAAATAGAAAAGGAAAACAAATACAAAGGGGAGAAAAAAAAAATTTAGGAACATGAAACATAGGAACACTTACGGGAAGTCAATAAAACTAGTAGATACCATGATTAGAAGGAGAGTCAATATTGCTTGCCTCCAAGAGACAAAATGGGTAGGAGAAAAGAGTAGAGAAATAGGAAGCACGGGGCTTAAATTGTGGTACACTAATATAGATAGAAAATGCAATGGAGTAGGAATTGTGGTGGATAATGATTATAAGGATAAGGTCGTAGAGGTTAAAAGAATGGGGGATAAATTGATTCTAGTTAAATTAATTATTGGGGACGAAAAAATTAACAAGTAGGATTAAGCGAGAGCATCAAACACAAATTTTGGGACTATATGGATGGATTTATGCAAAGTATACCATTTGATGAAAATGTTTTTATTGGAGGAGGTTTAAATGGGCATGTCGGGGCAAGTAACGATGGGTTTGAGAGTTCATGGAGATTTTAGTTATGGTAATAGAAATGAAGAAGGAGAATCAATATTAGAATTTGCTTCAGCATACGATCTTGTCTTAGCAAATACTAGTTTTAGGAAGAGGGAGTCGCATATAATTACTTTTAGTAGTGGTCATAACAAGAGTCAAATAGATTTTCTTTTAACAAGAAAAATAGATAGAAAAATATGTAGAGACTGCAAAGTAATACTTGGTGAAGCACTTACTACCCAAAATAAGTTAGTAGTACTTGATATTAAGCTAACACGACGACATAATATGAATAAAAGAGTTAGCGACCCTAGAATAAAGTGGTGGAACCTAAAACATAGTAAACAAGTAGAGTTTAGAGAAAAACTACTAAAGGAAAATGTTTGGAATCTTGACTTAGATGTTAATACAATGTGACTAGAAATGAGTAGTTGCATAAGGATAGTGGGATCAAACGTATTAGGTATATCTAAAGGCTTGGGACCACCAAAGAATGAAACATGATGGTGGAACGAGGATGTCCAACGAGCAATTAAGACTAAAAGAGAGATGTATAGGAAAATACCTAAGTGTCAAGATGAAGATGTGTACAATCAATATAGAGAAGCTAGAAAACAAGCTAAAAAAGTAGTTAGTCAAGCTAAAACAAATTTCATGGAAGATCAATATACAAGGTTAGTTAATAGAGATGGCGAAATATATATATATATATATATATATATATAGGCTAGCCAAATTAAGAGATAAAAAGAAACAAGACCTAAGTCATGTAAGATGTATTAAGGACGAGAATCGAAATTTTTAACACGCGAGGAGGATATTAAGGAGAGATGGAAAAGTTACTTCGATAGTTTATTTAATGATGGCCATGTTGATACTATCATAGATGAAAACCCACACCAAGAAAGAAATGTAAACTATACACACGATATTAGAATTGTAGAAGTTAAAGAGGCATTGAAAAGAACGAAAATAGGAAAACATGTGGCCCAGATGAAATACCCATAGAGGTTTGGAAATGTTTAGGAGAAATTGGATTGACTTGGTTAATAAAAATTTCAATGAAATTTTAAAATCAAAACGGATGCCAATGGATTGGAGAAGAAGCACGCTTGTGCCAATCTTCAAAAAATAAAGGAGACATTCAAAGTTGTTCAAACTATCGGGGAATTAAACTTATGAGTCACACTATGAAACTTTTGGAGAGGATAATTGACAATAGGCTAAAGAGAGAAACAACAATATCGAGAGAACCAATTTGGTTTCATGCCTGGGAGGTCAACTATGGAGGCGATTTTCCTTGTAAGACGATTGTTAGAAAAATATAGGGAAAAAAAAAAGATCTTCATATGGTATTCGTAGATTTAGAAAAAACATATGATAGGGTCCCTAGAGATGTTCTTTGTGGGTTCTAGAAAGAAAAAGAGTGCATGCTAGATACATAGACACTATTAAGGATATGTAAGATGGAGTAGTAACGAGTATAAAGACATTTGGAGGAGCTACAAAAGAATTTCCCATTACGATAGGAATACATCAATGATCGGCTTTAAGCTCATATCTATTTACTTTAGTTATGGATGAACTAACTAGACATATTCAAGAGGATATACCATGGTGTATGCTATTTGAGATGATATGGTCTTAGTGGATGAAACTAAAGATGGAGTGAATAGGAAATTATAACTCGGAGGAATACATTAGAATCTAAAGGCTTTAAGTTGAGTAGGATGAAAACCGAATACATGCCTTTGTGAGTTTAGAAACAATAGACATCGAGATGACGGAGTGATAAAATTAGGGAAGTAGAAGTTCTAAGGTAAACCACTTTAGATACCTAAGATCAATCATACAAAATGATGGTAACATTGAGAATGATGTTACACATAGAATTCAATTTGGATGGAAGAAATGGCGAGTGCAACAGGGGTGATTTGTGATCGGAATGTTCCTACCGAGTTAAAAGGAAAATTTTATAGGACCGCAATTAGGCCAGCTATGCTCTATAGAAGTGAATGTTGGGCGGTAAAGCAACAACAATTACATAAAATGAACGTAGCATAAATGAGGATGATTAGGTGGATATGTGGTAAAACTCGTAAAGATAGAATAAGAAATATATAAATTCAAAGACAAGTAGGAGTAGCACCAATTGATACAAAGATTAGGGAATGGCGGTTGCGGTTGTTTGGTCACCTGCAAAGACGACCTACAAATGCCCCAACTAGAAAACTTGACTCATTAGAAATTGTAGAAATTAGACGAGGTAGGGGCGGACCAAAGTTAACATGGGATGCATTAATTATGAGGGATTTGAATGGTTTGAAAAGCTCACCATCAATTGCACTTAATCGAGCACAATTGAAAAGTTTGATCCATGTAGCCGACCCCAGTTAATTTGGGACTGAGGCTATGTTTCGTTGTTGTATTCCTATGATTCTTAATTGAAATGGTTGGATGCCTAGGTGACGCTTTGCAATCTCTATTTTTGTCATTAGATTCGTTATAAGGCAAAGCATCATTGTAAAAGCTGTAAAAATGAAAGCTATGGATTCATACCTTACTCGTGTCAGAGATTCATACCTTATTTTGTGTTAGAGATGTAGTGACTATGTTATAAGTTCTTCTCTTAAAAGATTCACTACCATTAGAGGCGGGATTTCGGTGATCTCCAATTTGGGGATTTTTTCACTTTGGTAATGTAGGGCATGGTTGTTTTTAAGTTTTTATGAAACCTTTGATATTAAGGATATTTGTTGCTTTCATTGCTTTGATAGATAGCACTTTGGTTGTGTTCTAGTGCGGTGAATTGAGAAACATATTAAAAGCATTTTGAAGAAAGTCTATAATATTTAGAGTTTGATGAGGGATAGTCTTTAGCGTATCTCATCGCAAATTGCTCTAGTGATTTCTTGATTGATCAATTCAATTCTTGTTAGTTTTGGGTTCCTACCACCCTAGCCCAAATACCTATGCCTCTTCCCCAAATGCATTGTAACATCCTCTAACTCAATTAGGGCAATGCCCAGCTTAAAATCCTAATTTAAGCCCCGCTACACCAGTCGGACTCAATTAGAGTAACAGTACAGCCGTTCTTCATACCGATAATCATATTTGAAGTATATCGTATATCGAATAAATAATTAAAAACACAACGGAATGAAAACTTTTTCGATAAAATGCAAGATATACAAACCGACATAAACCTCGATAGTAAAACTGTTTTCCACAACCATGTTTGTTACAAAACAAAAATTCATACAATATTTATATACAATAGGGAAATTAATTCACCGTAGAGAAGACTATAAACTCCTATTCTTTTCCATTCCTGAGTCGAAGCACACAATGATAACCCGAAATGTTAATGGGGAATGAGCGCTCCAACATGCTTAGTAAGTGATGCTCATAAAGCGATCATCTATCATCTAATATCGATGATTCAATAAATAGCAATATGAATCCAAAACATATATATTCAGGTATTGAAAATGATATAAACAATAGATAACGGAATGCAAGTTCAAAGGTCAACTGCAACCGTACTCGTGACTTGTAAATTTAACTTTAATTACAAAGTCATACTCTCAGTTACTCGGGAATACAACCACATAACTCGTTTGTTGGCCGACAAGGGATTCTATTTGTTTATTCAAGCTTGACTGATCTACTAACCCCAAATGGATAGTGAACGACTAAGGTAAAACTCCAGCCTACTGAGGATGTAAAGGCGGAATCCATTTTTAGGCTAACTTTTTCTTTTTATTAAGACAATAGTCGAAATTCATTTCACGGCTAACCTTCACATCCCTCGGTCTCGATCCACCTTATCGACACTTCCGAGGATTTGAATATTTAAAATAGCCAAGTCATAGTACAATGTATAATTGATAAGAATACAATTCCCACTTACATGTGCCAAGCTTTCCTGACTTTATAATGACTAACACGATTCCAGAAGTCCCCAATCCTTTTCACGTCGATCGAAAACCTAAATTATACTAATTTTCATCAAGTTGGGTCTAATACTCATTCATTAGAACCCCTAAAATGGTCGTAATCAAATCCTAAACCAATATGCCACTTTTTAAGTAAATTCGACCATTTCACGATTTTTGAGGTACAAACCTCGTCGTAAAGTCCCGAACGAATCCCAAACTCTTTAATTTAAAGAAATTCATCAATTTCTATTTATTAGGTCAAAATATATTTTTTCAGGATTTTTCTTTATTTTTTTGGAAATTTTCCCAATTTCCATCAATTTATATATATTTTATCATTTATAAATGGGTTTGGGCTTCATGCCGAACCGGCCTGATTCAGTGGCTCAACCCCTATGTTCCCCATCAAACTCCTCTTTCTCTACAAATCAATCTAATTTTTTTTCTTTGCTTACCCAAACCCAGCCCACTCTTCGGGAGGGGACACAACTCTAATGCCCTCTCCTTCCTCGGACGAACCGAGTAGCAATTCGTCCCTCCCCTTTCTCTGTCTCAATGAACAACAACAAATCACAACGACATTAACAGCCAACACTTACAATGATGACAACGATCCACAAAAATCCAACAACCTAACATCTACTTCCCTCGGTCTCGATCTCTCTTCGGCTCTCCTTAAGTTTTCGTTCTTCTCTCTTTTACATTTTTGATGGATGAGGCGGTTCTAAGTTGGGAGATAAATATAACATTTCTTCGAGATTCATATTGCACAAATATCGAGGCAGATTTAAAGGTTCAATTTTATATTTTAATCTTTCTGGAGATACATGTTGTGTATCTCGTGATCGATTTTCTGGCTATTTACAAATCAATCAAACCCTAATCACATCTTAACCGACATACATTAGATAAAATACTCACTCTTCTAGAGATTCATACTCACGAATCTCGAGGTCGATCCAGCAGAATAGGAACTAAAGGATCATTAATTCTTTTTGTGATCTGGTTACATGCATCTCAAGGCATCACAATGCCAACCGCCACAACCGATCAACTCATTTACTTCCTCGATTCTCACGCTACGCGTACCTCAAGGCAAATCCAATGTATTATTTTTAATTAAATTTAAACTTAAGGAATCATTTATATATATATATATAACTATATATACATAGATAACTTGTATTTCGCGCATATAAATTCAATGCGCGCGCTAATGACCACCCTCGGGCGTGCACACTATTATACATTCCACGTGTGCCCCTTCGAACCCGCATGTCACTAGGCGCTCACCAATTGTTAATAATTTATTTATTTTCAACATATATATTTATATATAAGTAAATATAAGCCTATATTAATACGCCTATAACTTCTCCGTGCACTCAAACGAGTACACTCGGGCGTGCACGCTACCCAACAACCCATATGTGTCACTCATGACCCAACATGATATTAGGCGTCCCATAAATTTTTAATTATTCAATTATAGCCTGAGTAATACGATTATTTCCATAATTATCAAAATAGTTCATACAAACACCAAACAACACGCAAATCCACGCACGCACTAATCGAGACAAGTCAGGTTTAACCACAAGCCTAACCCAGTTAATTAGAATTCGAATAAACGCTAATTACCTGCTTAAAATAACTAGCCGTTACAGTCTCTCCTATTTGAGACGATTTTGTCCTCAAAATTAAAGGAACTGTACAAGATATCTTTTTATTTTTATGGAATCACTAATTTCTCTTAACTCGAACCTACAAAGCCCTTTCATAGACGAGACTTTCAAAAGCACAACAAAATTGTCTTTTGAACTCTCCAACAATCTATGATGCTTATCTCCTCAATGTTTTATCTTTACCTAGTTGTAGTTATAAATCACCTAATCTGTTATACCATATTTGTATAGCTCTTAATTATCTCATTTCTCACAAAAGCTATAAATCCAATCTTAGTAATGTACATCAATATACATTAAGAATGGGCATATTCAGCTTTATCATTCGATGATGTAATCCACATGATTACCTTTATCATCAAAGAGCTCACACGAAGGAATCTATCATCTCTCGTCTGTTACACATTTCCAAGACACAAGCTCAGAAATTTAAGTTCTGAATGGACAATGAATGCTTAGGGTTATTCAATGTTACTGATTATAAAGGGAGGAGTTTCTCTCCCTGCTAACCTTTTCCTCGTCCAAACCCTATCTGCCTTACCACTTCCCACTTCTAAGCATTTAAGATAACTTATTAACGCTGACAAGAAAATGCAGACTTCGATCAATCTATCAACAACAACTCATACATCATTGTGCTGACGCCGTTGCTAATCTTATTTCATCCTACAGTTATGTTTTCATTATCTTTTAACATCGGATGTAGACAAGAGTTTTCCTAACCCTTTAGGTTCTCAATATTTAATTTTAACTTATTGAATAGATCTTATATCTCTTTATGAATTTAACAACATATATCATCACCTCAGATAATCCATGATTTTCTCATAAACTTCAATATGATATGGCATTTCCTGTATATCAATATAAAAAGATTAATGAGATTATCGAAATAATCATTGCCTAATATCCTTCCTGATTTGAGATTTTCGTTTCAGCATCTAACGCATACAACACAGTTTCTCTAGACAGTCTAATTGATAAGTCCGTATTTATAGGTTTTTAGTACTTTATATTGATATATTTAAATATAAAAAGTCTCTAAAATATATATTTAATTATATTTAATGGTCATTTTCAGGTGAAACGGATTGCGCGGTTGAATTCGGAGTGAATAAATATTCCAAATGGAGTATTTACATGCATTGATTGGACGCCAGACTATTTGCCTCGAGTTACGTGCTACGCAGCGGGTAGAATAGGAGACAACAGCAGTAAGCCGCCACATGTCACTTTGCCATTGGATAAGCACGTCATTTCCATCGTTTTCCACCAACCACCGCTCGCCACATGGCGGGCTTTCCATGCACCCCAGCGTCATTCCACCAATTCTCTTCCAATAGGAAGCCGCCACGTGATGTCTCACCCTCACCACGTCAAGAATCATTTCTTCTCCTCGTTCAAAAGCTCTTCGATTTCCTCGGGATTTGTGCCCATGCGGTCTCCCAGAATTTGACCGAGTTCGTGCGATTCTCACCACTGCATCCTTGCCCGCCACATGTCGCTCGCTCACCATACAACAACACGTCATCAGCAGTTCTCTTAGCCAATCAGATAACGCCACGTCAGCGGATGGCAGCAGACGAACCAATCAGGTGTGGACACGTGAACAGAACGTCAATTTCACCCCAAAAACAGCCATACGATGTGCCTCGGCGCACGTGTCAATAAAGATTCCACAAGATTAGTTTCTCTCACCTCTCATGACCAATTTTTAGTAGTTTTATATATTAGGAACGTAGGATATTATTATAGAACACCAACTATTATATTTTTAGCATCGACTTCACTCGACAATTGCTTAGGTCGGCTGGGAAACAAGTCGGATTATAGATTCATGGCATATTATGTGAGATCTTTTATTTTATTATTTAATTTAATTTAATTCTCTATTTCATTGTTGTTGATTTTAATGAATATGGTTTAGATTTAGGGTGTGTATTTGGCCAGTGCATATTTTTAGGGGGATAACCTATAGTTATTTGGACCATTAGTAGCAGTGTAATTGAGCTTTTGGACCAATAAATTGACAAACACTCACCCGTTTGATGTCAAACCCTTTCGATTCTTGAGTGTGCAACAATTGAAGTTAGGTTAAATCAGAAGCGGATGCGATCCGGAAGCGTGTGCGATCCAGCTATTTAAGATTAGTGTTCCCACATATCCATATTACTGCGGTTAGTGTATTAAAAATGATTGGTGGATGTTTAGGGTTATGCATTAATTAGGGAAGTAGTTAGTGGCGGACGTCCTAGCTATCGAGATTAGGAGAATAGGATTTTCTGGCGGATGTCAATTTTCTATAGCTAATCTAGTAGAATTTATATTGATAACTTTTTGGGAGAGATTGAAGACCATGATTGCCATTGAATATTGATCATGATTTGTGGAGGCTGTAGACCTAGGTGTTACTTAGGTGTTCCTTAATTGTTTTCAAAGTTATTTTAGTTATTTTATTTATTTAGTTTAGTTAGATTAGTTAGATAAATTATTTATTTAAAACACCCGATTTTTCCTTTTTGTTGTTTTTAACCTTAGAAATACCACCAATCTTTGTGGGATCGACCATTTGCCACTATTTTACAAAATAGTTGGTTTAAGAATTTTTATTTTATTGACGCGTTCGGTGCGCGTTAAGTTTTGGCGTCATTGCCGAGGATTGGTTTTCTTTTTTTGGTGGTTTTATTTATTTATTATTATTATTAATAATAAATTGGAGCACCGCTGAGTTTTGTAGGTTTGACTTTGAATTACATTTTTAAGCATAGCGTGAGCATTTTTTATGAATTAACATGTTTATAGGATTTTAGGTGTTTTGAGACTTGGTTGGGACATATGCAACTTAAGTCGCCACATTAGTGGCGGGTTTTTGAGTATACCCAAAACCCTAAACTTCTTTCCATCATCTTGTTGACTTCACTATTAGTTGAAAGACTTTGGGCTCGCAAGACTTGATTGGAATTTTTTTTTGAGTTAACTCCTATGTTTACTAGTTTTTGCTCTTGTTATGATTGTTCTTTCATAGTTTCCTTAATCACCTAGATATGAGAAATTATGTGCATTCACTGGTTTTTAGAGACTTTTTGTCATGCACGCATTTGTATCATCTTCTTATCCATGTTCTTTTTCACCACTGTCTTTTTTGTTGTTATATATGGATGCCTTGACTTGTTTTGAACCTTGAGGACAAGGTTCGGAATAATTTTGGAGGTACTTTAAGATTTGTTGATTAATTTGGGTGGATTCTTTGCGAAAGACCGCAGGTGAGATTGTTTATTTTTTTATGCGGTTATATGCGGTTGTCGGATGGTAATGGTGGTGTTTTATATCATTTCTTCCATTTCTTTCATTTCTTGTCCCTTCATATTTCTTTCTCATATCATTAGTAGTTGATACACTTTCATGCATGTATTTAGTATAGTTTTTTTTATTTTTTATTTTTATTGCATATAGAGTCACCAGATACTTTGTTCATGCCTTTGGTTGTGGATGAGTAAATTACAGTTGCCTTTTTGATTTAGGACTTAGGAAAAATTAGGAGAAACACTCAATCGAGCCGTACCTAGCATTTTTATGATTTCATGATTAGGGACTTAGTATGATGGTTAAACTTTGTGCTAGATAATGAAAATGAGTAGGCGGTCAACTAATTGTGCAAGTTATATTATTTTAATCCACATTGGGGGATTTGCTTGATTATAATGAAGGTGAGAAGGGCTAACATGAGTTTTTTGTTAATATAGAAAGTCCCGCAGGTTTCCACAGGAAAAAAAATAGGGAAACTTGTGGTGGGAAAAAGTGAGAAAATCAGTACATAGGAAATGGAGCAGGGACCGTATTAATTGAAAAAAAGATTTGGAGAAAAAAATATAAAAAAATAAATAAAGGCAAAAGTTGTGAAACTCCTCAAATAAAAGATTTAGTTCAAGTGTTTTCACTATATTAAGTGAGATTTAAACTTGCGTGCTTTAATGTATAGACTAAGAAAACTTATGAGTAGTTGATGGCCTTTTTTTTTTATCGAGTCTTTGTCTTGAAAATGGGATCTTAATTATATTTGGGTTGCGAGTCTTGACATATCATAAATCTGAAATTTGTTGAGTTACTTGTTAACTTGGTGGCTATGTAAACCAAAGGAACTCCATGAATTTGAGTCGGGTATAGGAATAATTAGGTCATTGAATATTTATATTAGGAGTCTAGTTTAGTCTGTATTGTCATCTACACCTTTGCTCGGGATGTGCAAAGTCTTAAGTTTGAGGGTATTTGATAAGTCGGTATTTATAGGTTTTTAATACTTTATATTAACATATTTAAATATAGAAAGTCTCTAAAATTTATATTTAATTATATTTATTGGTCATTTTCAGGTGAAACGGAGTGCGCGGTTGAATTCGTGGCGAAAAAATACTCAAAATGAAGTATTTACATGCATTGATCAAACGCCGAACTATTTGCCTCGAGTTACGTGTTGCGCAGCGGGTAGAATAGGAGACAGCAGCAGTAGGCCACCACATGTAACTTTGCCATCGGATAAGCACGTCATTTCCAGCTTTTCCACCAACCATTGCTCGCCACACGGCGGGCTTTCCATGCACCACAGCGTCATTCCACCAGTTCTCCTCCAATAGGAAACTGCCACGTTGCGTCTCACCATCACCATGTCACATATCATTTCTTTTCCTAGTTTAGCAGTACTTCGATTTCCTCGAGATTCGTGCCCTTGCGGTATCCCAAAATTTCGGCCGAGTTCGTGTAATTCTCACCACCGCCTCCTTACCCGCCACATGTCGCTCGCTCACCACACAACAGCACGTCATCAGCAGTTCTCTCAGCCAATCAGACGATGCCACGTCAGCGCACGGCAGCAGACGAACAAATCAGGCGTGGACACGTGGACAAAACGTTATATTCACCCAAAAAATAGTCATACGATGTGCCTCGACGCACATGTCAATAAAGATTCCACAAAATTAGTTTCTCTCACCTCCCGGGACCAATTTTTAGTAGTTTTATATATTAGGAGCCTAGGGTATTATTAGAGAACACCGACTATTATATTTTTAGCATCAACTTCTCTCGACGATTGCCTAGGTCGGCGGGGAAACAAGTCTTGATTATGGATTATGGCATATTATGTGAAATCTTTTATTTTATTATTTAATTTAATTTAATTCTCCTATTTCATTGTTGTGATTTTAAAGAATATGGTTTAGATCTATGTGTGTATGTGGCCAGTGCATGCTTTTAGGGGGACAACCTATAGTTATTTGGACCATTACTATCCGTGTAATTGTGCTTTTGGACCAATAAAGTGACAAACACTCACCATTTTCCGTCAAACCCTTTTCGGTTTGTGAGTGTGCAACAATTGAATCTAGGTTAAATCGGAAGTGGATGCGATGGGAAGTGGATGCGATCCCGGAAGTGGATGCGATTCGGTTATTTAGGATCAGTGTTCCCACATATCCATATTACTGCAGTTAGTGTTTTAAGCATGATTGGCGGATGTCTAGGGTTATGCATTAATTAGGGAAGTAGTTAGTGGCATACGTCCTGGCTATCGAGATAAAGGAAATGAGGATTTTTTGTGGATGTCGATTTTCTATAGCTAATCTAGGAGAATTTAGATTAATACATTTTTTGGAGAGATTGAAAACCATGATTGCCTTTGAATCTTGATCCTGATTTATGGAAACGTAGACCTAGGTGTTACTTAAGTGTTCGTTAATTGTTCTCAAAGTTATTTAGTTATTTTATTTATTTAGTTTAGTTAGATTAGTTAGTTTAATTATTTATTTAAAACCCGTGATTTTTCCTTTTTCGTTGTTTTTAACCTTAGAAAGACCACCAATCTCTATGGGATCGACCATTTGCCACTATTCTACAAAATAGTTGATTTAGGAGTTTTTATTTTATTGACGCGCTCGGCGCGCGTCACTAATCAGAATATTAATCCTTAATAACCAAATCGTGGTATATCAATTTGGTCCAATTAGACTTCTAAATCACCATATCACCCAATTAATAAAACTCTTGGCTCAGCTCCAATCTGAGCTTTAAAAAATAGATTTGTAATTATTAATTCCAACAACTCAGTTGATGATGTGCATGCAAGACTTTATTTCATCATCATTATTACACATCTCTCTAAAGAGATCTTACTGAAGAGATCCCCTTATAATTAAACTTTTAGTTCTTTTCTCTATTCAAAGTATTGATCACATTAATCACTTTGTGTGGGTGATTTCTTAGAGGGAATTCATTATATTCATGAATTTAGGTTACTCACATCACTTCTAATTTCTTTCACTCTGACAACTATACTCTTCAAACTCTCATAGCTTGAATATCTCCAAATTAAGTTTTTCACTAATTCGGTGGTTTCCATTCTTCTCTGTTGTATTCTAATGTTTCCTCTAAGATTCTCTAATCTTAAGAAAAGCCAAAATACTCTCTAAAATCCTTTAACATGGTTATATCTATATTTCAACTTTATAATGAATGAATGAATGAATCTGCACAACCTATTCAATTGAATGGATTCACAAATAAGTTGGGATCTACACCCATATCTTATAACCCTAAGTCTCCGCTCTATGACTTATCTTTGCGATTCATTTCATTCATTGTGTAAAATACATTTTAAGCTTTCACTCTATAAGCTATACCTTAAATGGTTTGGTACTAGTTATTTCATAATAGTTCTTTTGAACCTTCCTTAAACTATATAATAGTATAAACTACAATCTCTTGTTTCGTTGTGTTAACACACAACTACCTGAAATAAAGTATTAGGCTAAACCTTTAACTTTTTCATAATCCAGGTATAATCAAGCAATAATTGTAGTCAAACTACATTTCGATTTTCCTTTCAAGGCATCCTTGCATCATTTATAATTTATCTCAATTCTACTTTTAGGTAAATTGAACAAACAACACAAAAAATACTACAAATATTTGTATACCTACTTGTATCACTCAATTATTTCACGATTACACTACTTTTTCTATTTTTGTGTTGATGCAAGATAATTCTCTAATTGTCTCAATTTTGGTCAAATCTATTGACTTGCAATTTACATTCAAAACATATCTGGGAAATTTATATTTGAAGCTTAGTATTTGCACTTGCAATCCCTTAGCATAAACCAATTTATCATCAAAGTTTACATAACTTTGCGATATTTTTTATGCCTTTGCTAAGTCTTCAAACCTTTAAGATTATCATTGATAACACAATGATAATCTTATTCCAATAGATTTCAACAATTCTATGTTTTTCATTTATGAACATTGCATGAGCTCTAGTGCGTTTTCATGGTTTCCACCATGATTTTCAACATGATTAGGCCATTAACTAACTTCATTTCTATACATTCCTGATTCTGATCTTAATTTAATGAAAACCATATCTCAACCAACCTTTGAGAACCACTGGTTTCATGTAATAGTCCCGAATGAGTTGTCGATTATGGGCAATGAATTCTCATTTTTTATTTAATTCAAATTAGTTCATCACTTGAATTAAGTTCTCAAACTCATACAATTTCGATAATACATCAAAGTAGAATGGAATTGATCATTGGTTTAATATTAGAAATCAAGTAATCGATGATTTTAATATCAAGTTCAGACAAAATTCCAAGAGAATCTGACAAACAAATATCTTGAAGCTTTTGGAGTCACAATTTTCATTTATCAAGATTCAATTCTCATTAAGAATCTAGTAAATTTCTATGACAAGTTTAAACCATTTGAATCTCGAGTGATAACTTTATTTTTACAAATCATCATTCGTAGAAGATTAGAGATTTATAATTTCGGTTAAAAGTAGCAGGTAATACCAACCTCTTGATATACAGTTTAGCTATTCACTCCCAATATCGTAAAGTATTCCTTAGATTCTCAAAATCATCAGATTCATTGACAAATCATTTTCCCCAATTTAGGCTATTCCGGTCTAATAGATTAGAGTACGACATCTCACTAGCTCATTGTCATGTTTTAACTCAAACTATACACATTTTTAACTTTAAGTTTTCATATGAAATTGTCATAAAAGTGATAGAAGTTCAATAGATAAGACAGAGTTTACTATCAACGCGGATTTCCCATAATCCTTCAACTGTTATCTCTTGCTATGAATCTTCACTTTTTAATGTAATTTTGCAATTAAATTTATTTTCAAATATCCCAATATTGATCTACACATCAATCTGGAAATCTTATGCTTCATAAAACGCTTATGAAGTATACGTTATTTAGTGGTCTCTTTATCTATCATAGGTACTATCAATAACCACTAGTATCAATTCCATTAATTGAATGACTTTCCTATGTATATCCTCTGCTTTTAACTTAATTAGTACCAATTCTAGTAGTAGGGAACATCTTAAAGTAAATTATCAACTTTAAGTTTCAATCAAGTCTTCAATTCACCATTTGCATTTACAAAAGTTTGTTTGTCTTTTTGTGCTTGTGGATCCACCACAACGACACCTTTTCCTTTTATCATTCTATTAGTGGGTGCAGACAAACCACAACAATGCTAATAAATTTTTTCTTATTTGAACTTTATCTTCAGTATGCGCGGTTACACCACAACTATCTTATCAATGTTCTTTTCCTTATTCTAATATTAGCACCATATCTGGAATCTTCTACTTCATAACAACTTATGAAGTATGGATATACTAGTGGTTATCTAACTTAAATTAGGTTCTCCTCATCATTTATCACTAACTTTCTTACTTAATATATTTTATTCTTGTTCAACTAGTTCTAATACTAGTATATTTCCTACTCAAAGTAAATCGTCACATTTGAGTTTAACTGGATATCACTTTCTTATTACTATCCATTCTCTAATATTTTTCTCAAAGTCCAGGTCTAATTGATCCTTCTGCACTAACTATTATTAATCCAACAATATTAATGAGAATAAAGACCATTAGAGACTATTCAATAGGAGAAGTTTTTACTTTTTTCATCATACATTTTCTTATGTCTTTTCCTTTTTTCTATGTATCATTCGAATTCAGGTTTATACAAACCCTCAATCCTTAATACTTTCTCATCTTTCGAGATGTCGATGGATACAAGCCATCTTATTACATTTATATTATCTTACGTTGTTGGAACATCCCTAAAGTCTAGGTTTTCATAACCCTCTCCCTCATATCTTTTTGGATTCCTGACGTGTGTCGAACGCGTCAATACAATATATTGCCTAAACCAACTATTTTGTAGATAGTGGCAAAGGGTCAATCCCACATATATTGGTAATCTTTCTAAGGTTATAAAAGAAAAGGAAAATAGGGTTTGAGAGCGAATGTTGAGAGAATTCAAAAAGACATGGAATTGGAAATACTTTATAAAGAAATCAATCAAAAAGAGTAACCTAAACCCTCGGTATTATAAACTTCCTCAATTGGCATAATCAACCATATGGTCGTCGATCTATATAAAGCACACAATTCAAAGATATTCTAGAGTAGTTATTGATTCTGTAACGTATGCGGTTCCTCGCACTTCCTAATCTCGATAGTCAAGGTACGACAACGACTACTTCCCTAACCAAACACATAACTCTGGACTCATGCGAATTGAGTTTTATGCACTAATTGCATAGGACTTTGTGAAGGCACTACACCTAGACAATCGATCGCTAGTGCTTCCGATTTAGCCTAGATCCGTAAGGTATTTGATGGTCCCAAAAGGGACAAATCAATTGGTATGGTCAATTTCCACTTATGTGGTCTTATTGCATAAGGAAGGATGCGTACGACTCACTAGCAATATAATCAAGGTTTAAATCTAAGTTTAACTCTAATTAATCAATCAACACCAAAGGGACTAAAAAACCAATGAAAAGCAATTATATTGAATTGAATTAGATCTCACATAAGTTTGATGCCAAAAGAGTTGTTTGATCCACCTCCAGTCTAGATTGATGAGATTAGCCGGACATGTTGATGGAAAACCTCAAAATCTTCAAGTTCTTTCGTAAACAAAGGTTAGGAACAATGATTTCCGAGTTACTATTTATATAAAACCTAAAAAATCTATTCCCCAATTAAGTTCCTAAAAATTTGGACGAAAAAGTGGGTCTTCAAAACGGGTCGCGAACCGGGCGCATGACGAGGTGTGAGTGAGGCCACAACTTAAAAATGTAGAACAGGGTTTTACGGCGCGATCCACGGCCTAGATCACTATTTTTTCATAATGAACATGAAAATGAGGTCGTGAAGCTTGGATTCCATGCCACGGCCTAGAATTACAGCTTGGACTACGGCCTAGAATTCTGATTTTCTTTATCCCTTGATCACCATGACCGATTCTTCTAATATTCATGCCACTTTTTCATTTTGAGTCCTAACACCCAGCAAATCACATAAATGAGAGATTGTTACCACTAAATAGAGATTTATGGTTCAAAATCACACTAAACACTATATATTATGATGTCTAATTATACACTTATCAATTCCCAAGAAGAAAATGGGAGATAAGAGCTTCAGGATCACATATAGGTAAAACAGGATAACTATATCTATTCCATTGATATAATACATCATAATACATAATATAACTCAATATTTTATCTCCCCCAAAAAAAAACAAAAAAACATCGATAAAAACTGTTTATTAAGTCCTTGGTTATCAATAACTTGAGAACCAATCTCTAAGTCAGTGAACCTAGACTTTTATTCAGATTATAGGTAATGAATTCTGGTTCTAATACTAAATTGTATCAAAGTTATTATTGAGTGTCAAAAAATTCAAGAATATGGAAGCTCGCTCTATAAGCTAGGCTCTGATACCAACTGTAACGTCCCCTAACTCAATTAGGGCAATGCCTGGTCTCAATGGAGTGCTCAATCCCCAATTAACATTTCAGGTTATCGGTTTGCACTTCGACTCAAAAATAGAGAAGAATAATAGTTTATAGTCTCCTCTTTGGTGAATTGATTTCCCTATTGTGTATAAATATTATTGTTTTATAATAAACAAGGTTGAGGGAAAATAGTTTACTACCCAGGTTTATGTTGGTTTTGTATATCTTGCATTTTATCGAAAAAGTTCTAATTCCAGTTGCATTTTAAATTATTTATGCGATATACGATATACTTTAATTGTGATTATCAGGTATGAAGAATGGATGTACTACTACTTTAATTGAGTCCAACTGGTGTACCGGGGCTTAAATTAAGGTTTCAAGCCTGAGCATTGCCCTAATTGAGTTAGGGGATGTTACATGCATTGTTTCTACTCTACAAACCTAACTCTGTGTTAGAGATGTAGTAACTTTGTTAAGATGTTAAGGGTACTAAATGAAGTTATTATTATTTGTGTTTTCTATCTATTAATTTGTTTATTCTTGAATCTTATATAGGATTAGTTCCTAAGTTTTCCTTTATATTATTATCTATTTGTCTATGATGTCTACCTTTTTTGTACACCAATTTCTTAAATATCTTCAATAGCCTATGTTCTTGGCTCATTGTTGATTAGTTGAAGAATCTCCTAAAAATTGTTTCTATAAAAGGTGCATTTCGTAGAATCAAATGAGTAGAATTGCCAATCAAATAAAGTTTGAATTATGTTTTTCTTTAAATATCTACTTAAAACTCATGTAAATAACAAATGAGTAGAACTGTCAATGAATTAGATTCTATCCACTTCTCTATCAAAACAACATCTCAACTTGTCAAGGAAATCAAGAGACATGGCATCTTTACTAATTCTTCTCCATCTCTATTTGCTATTTAACATTTCAACTTTTTATTATTCTTTTTTATATGATCTCTCTACATTATCATTACTTTATATACTTATTCCTCTAGGTTGTTTTTCCTAATTGTTTGTGTTCCAAACCTGTGTGGAAATCAAGAGACATGTTTCCCTTTCAAATATGTCTATGAATCTATTAGTTTTATATGTTTTTAAGTTGTTTTTTTTTACTTCTTATGTTTCGTTAAAATCTCGTAAGATTTCCAAAATTATGTTTGTGCAGGTACATAACTTTCCATGTGTATGAAGGGGTTGGAGTTGGAATTAAGTTTCTTCGTTAATACTACCAATAGGAACACCAATTTTTGTAATAGAGATATTCACTTCTAGGACTCGAAGACAGTAAGTTCAAGTTTTTTTCTTATTTGTTGGTGTTACTTGGAACGAGTTCGTGGAAAGTTAGTGGAAAAGTGACATGGTGTAGGCCATTAGATTAGTCTCGAGATACGGGTGTGTATAAAGATCAATGGTCATTAATCAAGCTTATCATTTACATATATAAAGCGTGAGATCAACCCATGCAATTCATTTCAATTGAAAACTTAGAAGTTAAGGTTGCTGGAGAAGTAACTGGAGAATAAATCAAAGAAGATCAGGGAGAGAAATCAGTAAACTTTGTGTAGGAATTGATCAAGTTGTTGATGTTCAACAACTAGGTAATTCTACATACACCATTAGTTTAGCTTAATTTGATGAATTTATGATATAATTGATGTATGGCTATTGTGAATAGTTTTGGTGGTTGTGTTGGACCTGTGGTAGCTGTAATAAAGGTCTCAAGGTGTTGGGTTTGATCTATGTGTGGAAAGAACTTAGAATTCTAAGTGCACAATTATGGGTTTTCCTGCACATAGCGTGCTAGACATGCTAGCTAGCGCGCTACCTGTGAGTAGCGCGCTACCTGTGAGTAGCGCGCTAATAAATCTGACTAGCGCGCTAATGAGGTCACTAGCGCGCTAGACAGTCCACCCAGCGTGCTTGGTGTTCTGACAGCACAAAATTTGCAATTTCTTAAATTAAAATAAATATTTTAAACAAGTCAAATACCCTAGTTAAAGGTCTAAACACATTCAAAAACATGTTAAATGAAATCAGGAACCTAAGGAAGTGTCTCAAGGGTTCGGATACGAGATTTGGGGTGTCCGGAGGCGGGTAAAGCTAGGACTTTATATTGCTTGATGTGAGTATACCCGTTGATTATTTTATTCGCATTTCATATCCACTTTATGCATGTTTGTTGTAGTCTATATTGACTACGTCCAGCGATGTACTCTCTTATTATGAACTTATTTGATATTTCTAACTTATTGAGCCCGACTTTCATGATATTATGATGAATTGAACTCCTTTGAATCCATCCATGTCCTTTACTTCATTTCTTGTTGTTGAATAGTGAACATAGTGTAAATAGGATGCTATTAGGAATTGTGAGTTTGTGAATGACTTTATGAACTTGTACTCTTTGGGAATTATGATTTGTAGCATAGCCAAGCCTTGGAATCCTTGAAGATTCAATTTCTTGGAATTATAAAGTAGTTATAGAATCTAGAGTCCACTGCTCTATGTTAGAGTTGATCAGCATACAAGGTTATAGTCCCTGAGGATGTCAACACTCGCCACTATGACGCGACACACGAGTTTAGAGTCCCTAGGGTTGTCGATTCATGAAGGTTAGAGTCCCTGGTGACACTGGGGTTAGATTCCCTAGTGATATTAGATGTGTGATGTCACGCATGTCCTTTAGTAGCCGTAAAGGCCTCAATGACGCATGTCACGATCGACCAGATCTAGATCATAACTATTTAGTTTTGTGTCAGTTTCACTTGTTTAATTGTGATATTTCCTAGCATATTTCTGGTACTAGACTTTCTTTATTGAACTTATGCTTTCAAATACCATTTAGTCTTTTGGAAATGTGAATGAATATGTCAACAGGGATTACTGTTACTTTTATACTCGTCGTCCTTTTTATGATGATAGGTGCAGAGCTATCGACGAGCAGGCTTGGCAAAGAGAAGATCGATGACTACCTCTGAGCCGTAGTGTACTTCTGCATCGACATTTTGTAGGTTTTAACATTTTGTGTATTATACAATTATGTATTTTGATACCTTTTGGGGTTGTATATAGCGAGCGTTCAGTATCCCGACTTATGATGACCATCACATTGTTTATATTCGCCACCATGATTTATATATATGCATGTGATCGTTGTTTCCTGGTTTCCATACTTAGGATTTAATATATTGCTTATGTGTAATATATTAAGATTTCCACCAAATTTAATAAACTCTTAGTAAGTTTTAATTAGAAATCTAGTAGTATGTTGACATGTGTATTACTTATTCTAAAAGCATATATCGAGGAGATTAGGATAGAAAGCCTCACTAATATACGTAGTTAAATCCTACATGGCTGAGGTTAGGCCTTAATTACGGGATTAGGTGGGCGGTGCCCTAGATTAGGGAAGGGACCGTCACAACTTAAGCATATTGTTTAGTTTAATTATTTGTATTTGGCATATTCTGATCTCTTTTAATATTGGGTTGAAAGGCTTGGAAGGATTTGCCTCGATCCCACAAACTGGGCCCCGTCCAGCCTAGGCTTACATAGACCCTCGGTCAACCTCCACAAGGTCAACGCAAGCCTAGCCAGCCTCTTTTACCATTTCATTTATAGTTTAGTTGCTTATTATAGTTATCGAGATTCACATGTCTTTATATAGTATGGTGCAGCAGAAGCAATGAAATAATTTAAGCAACTAGTTTCAAAAAATTTAAAGTTGGGACAAGCCTAAATATGGAAATCCTACAAAAATGATCTCATGTATATCATGTGACAAAAAAGAGGAAATCACATACATGTATCCAGTGTATCTCTCAAAATCCCAAAATAAATAGTAGTAAATACATCCAACAAAACAAAACCTACTAAGTGACAAGAGAAGAAGCATGCTCTAAGGGCAGCTCAAAGGCGGTCGCTAAACATCGGCTCATTCCCTTTGCTAGATGAGGGACCTACAATTGTTGCCAAGAAAGCAACAATTCCAGTGAGTAAAACTAGAGGAGTCTCGACAATACTTCATGAATTCCAATAAATAAGCCAGAAGATCATGCAAGAATGTAAATAAACATGAAATAAAATAAGTGCATTATAAATAGACTAAAGAAATAACAATGATGAATGAGTTCCAAAGAAACAAGAGGAAGGGTGTCTAAGCGGTCAAAATCCATCAAGCTGCCTGTGGAATAAGTCCGCGAGTTCAAAATGGAGAGTAGTTCATAGGGTTATAGATGGTAGACCCAAACACCGCACCCACGACTACACTTAAAGATCTAGTAAACACAAAGGTGTAAATGATATCAAGTGGAACACCACACCCATGAGTACCTTCTTGACACACTTAGATCTCGAGACACTCGCATAACGAGAATGGAGATTCAAACATGGGTCAATTCAAGAATTTATCACAAGGACAAGGTAATGAAATCAAATTGAGCATCTTACTATTTTTTTTACAAAGAAAAAAGTCAAATAAGTGAAATGAATTACTATGGAGGTCCATGTTGGTTTACTTACCCTAAAATGCAATAAAAGTCGCACAACAACAGCTCTCATACGCCCCACAACACTCTTTTGATACCCACCACTTGTCTCCTAAGTCCCTGGTATCATTTAGAGTTTTTTTTTTATGTGTGATAAAGCTCATTGACTTACATATACAATCATTGTGTCTCATATAGTTCAATTTGTAGTTGACTTGACTATTTATAACTTAAACATTTTATTATGCTCTTGGTATAGCTACTAAGGGTTGTTATTATGTAAGCAATATAATTTGACATATTGGTGCTTAAAAATCCAATGAAGAGTCCCACAAATCATTCCAAGTCAATTTGGTATCTAATTGTTCCTTTTTATTATTTCACGTCCTCATTGGGTACTTAGCTCAGCTAAAAGTACTCGGGCTTGCTTAACATTGTTCAATAAACTTTATCAATTGTTTTTAGATGTTATTGAACTAATTAGGATGATTATAACTCATTTTAAGTTGGTGTATAACACTAGTTTGCAAAACAACCCCTTAGGGACCTTTAATTAAATATTCGAAAGTTAGTTTTTCTTCAACTTGAAAAATAGCTTAAAACACAATAGAAATTTTTAAAATTCTCGAGGTTGGTTCCGTGAAGTGTATTAACTTGAAAAAAAGGTTGATGAGTGATAAAATCTCATTAATATGATCAAAAACTAAATTTGAGACTCTAATTAAAACTTTATGTCCTTAATTGTAAATGTTGATCTCTTATTCAAAGCATGACTTGAAAACTGAGTTAGAAACGCCGAAAAATTACAAAACTCAATGGACACCTTTATTATTATCTAATAAAAAGTTATAGAAATTTTGGTTTAATTCTGACATCATTTGATGCCTGGAACACCTTAAGTAAAAATTAGCTCATTTAGTAAGTAAATTTTGCCTATTTCAAAACTCAATTGAAAAACTATTCAAAACACCTAGGAATAACTTGAAACTCTAGGGGAACCTTATTTATAGTATTTTAAGTTATTTTGTAGGTTTTAGTCATTTTTGGACTAATGGAGACCCCCGGAAGAGGTCTCGACACCCAAACACTTAAAATATATATTCTTAGAGATAAACCTTATTTTTTAGTCCATTTTCAACAAATAAAATGATTTAATTTTTGTAAACTAATGATTCTAGATGTAAGCTCTCTGTCTTAGTTTTCTAACAATATAAAGAACATCAAAAACAGACTTAAAACGAAAATGTTACGCTTATTTTACTAAGACTATAAGTAGTGCGGCCCATCCGGGATTGTGCATAGACTTGGGAAAATTTAGTTCATCCCCAACTTTTTCTTGTTTTTCTATGGAACCTTGTCAAACCCTTTAGATCACTTCAAAACATGGAAATCTAGGCCTAGTACCTTCATCAACATCAAAGTACATCATCAACAAATATCAATTTGACATTGGTCTCAAAAAAACATTCAATAACCCTAAAACTTCAAACACTTAAACATCATTTTCATGAACCCAATTATACTTGATCTTGTCTAGCATTCAAGTCCCCTGTAAATTATGATTTAAGAGTGCAAAAGAAGAGTTTGTAAGATCCTTTTGACAATAATTCATCCTCATATGTTTACGTGCACAAAAACCCCAATTTTGGTTTAAGTCTCAATTATAATTTACTTGGGCTTTCTGGTAATTTGAATGGATTCCATTAACTTAGGTAGGGTTCCAAATGGATAATTTTTGTGTTAAGTTAGAACATAGCCCAAGTCCCAATTATTCAAGTCATGCATTTTTATCTATTGTGTATATGCAATAATATCCATTTTACGGACTCATTTAGATTTCTTGCATGGGATGATAATTTACTTTGGTTATTTTTATTAGTTTAGGAGATTTAATTTGGTTTTAGGCTCATGATACATTTCATGCCTTATAAGTCATGAGTTAACATAACTCATTATGTTTTACTTAAACCTAAAAAAATCTCAAGTCTAGTCAAGATATTGACTTATCACATATACTCACGTGTCGCACGCATCTGAAGAGCTTCACTCGCAAAATTAAAGAAATAAAATAAATAACTCGTATATTTTAGATAGATAGATAATACAAGCAATCAAACAAAAATAAAATATTTCGGGTCGTTATGAGTGGGTTCTCTGTTGAGAGTGGTTCCATTAGAGGAACAACAATTGGAGCCGTTTCTGCTATTGTCAGGACATGTCTCACTAAGCCTTGACTTAACCCAATTACCCTAATTAAGCACCTTAACCGTACATTTAACTTTAAATCTCGAAATGACTCTCAATTCAGTCCTTAAACAACTCCAAATCTAAATCTTTATCACATTTAAACCTCGTTTCTCGACTTGTCCAATTGGAGCAAATTAGGAAATCATACGGAATGTCTTCCATATTTTTATAATAATTTTGACAACACCTCTCTTAATTATGGACTGACGACACGCAAAACCTAATAAACAGCATAATGGGTAGAGGCCTAAAAGGACTCAAAACTCCTCTCAGTGCACAATATGATATCAAATTTAAATTATAAACTGAACTGAAAAACTTCAAGACGTTAATTACAGCTCTCAACTTCAAATTAAAACTAAAATTGTTTCTAAACCTCAAACAATACAAAAACTAAACCATTTATGTCTCAAACCTATTTTAACCCAATCCATGAACTTCTCAAATCGTTTCTCAGCTGATTCGCGTCCTACACTTACCCTAAAAACACAAAACAAAATAATATAAACAATAATTACACGCAAAGGGAAAAGTGCTCTTCGGCATAAGCCTTTTAGCTGCCTCTTTCCCTTTCAGTCTTCCTTAGGCTCTGAACCTGACAAAGCCATTTCGAGAACAGCAAACAACAGTATGCACAAAATAAATAGTGTTTGACAAGTAAACATCTACCTTGCTCCGTACAACAGGTAATAACAAGAGATCGTATGAATATTGCATGGTAAATGAAATATTGAAATAAATATATAACACGGGTTCCTCATTCCCTGTTCTAAGCTCATAACAAGCGGGCCCTCTCACGATACTTAGAATGGTACTGTGAGTTTAATGCATGCTACCCCAGAGTTGACATTACCCGCATTAGACGCCGCAAAGATGTCTAGTCTAGAGTGGAGCACCTCACACTCTTACGATCGAAACAGGGGAAACTCGATTATCTGGATACAATGAATGCATTATCAAGAGTTTCATTCCCTCACCGTACAAAATATAAACCATACTACGTAAAAAGCAAAAAATATTGTTTACTAACTATTAAACCAATGCAAATTGGTTAAACGAGTCCTCATTTCGCACGTTCCCCAGATTCCCTTGTTCCAAAAATTTATTTTAAAACAAAATATACCACAATTTATGAGTCTCAACTCAATTGTACTATTTTTCAACAATTTCTCATAATTTCCATTTCATGTCGGTGTTTAAACCCTATAAAAACGTGACCAATTATTGTAAATGCTCCAATCATTTCTCAAAACCATAATTTCAAAATTGGATTTCCAATTCTTGTAATATATCACTAATTTACCTCAAAAATCGATTTTTATGGTCTTTGGAATCCAATTTATTATTTTAGGCTTGATCGGCCTTTGTGACAGCCCCAGCCCCACAAACTAGCCCCGCCTAGCCTAAGCCTACATGGACTCATGGTCATCCCCCGTGAAACCAACGCATGTCTAAACAGCTCTTTTCCATGTACTTCGATCATTAGTTGCTTATTAAGTTTGTTATTTACTTTAAATAAGTCTTAACAAATTGCAGCGGAAGTTAGTCAATTTAAAACAACTTACACAATTAATGAATAAAAGTTAGGACAGTCTTAATATGGAAATCCTACAAAAATAGATTTCATATATTTGCATGAAGTGGGAATCAATACAATACAATGATCAAGTCATCATATACATGTATCTCGAGTCTCATAACCCATAATATCCCAAAATATAACAAGAAACAACAAGTGCAGTTTATATGTACATCTAAAAGATCAAAACGTACCTACAGTAGTAGTAGAGAGGAGTTGACTCTAAGGGAAGCTCAGAGATAATCACCAATCACGGGCTCCTTACCTATGTTACTTAGGGGACCTACAATTGTCACCAATGATGGAGACAATCTTAGTGAGTAATTTCAGTAGAAACTCAACAATATTTCTTGATAATAAATGATAACTCTATAGATCAAGCAGGAAATGAAAGAAATAGTAAATAAAAAAGTAAAATGTATGATAGATAGGTACCAAGTGGCCCGTAAGCAAAAGATAGGGAGAGAGTGGTCTATACACTCTACACCGACAAAAGGTGTAAGTGCGGAAGTTAATACCGTAGACCGAAGTCTCACAAGCCATACCAATTCATTCGCCACCATTAGTTTTACCAAAGTCGCAATCCGAGAGAGTTCCAAAGGAGGCCACAGTGACCCTGGATGCCTGCTACTTATGAAACTTAAATGCCAATTGAGGAGCTAGAGTGACCCTGGATGCTCGCATCAAAAGGATAAAGAATTGAGATTACCACATGAGCTACGCTGACGCTCAACTCACGAGTGATCATAGTCAACTAGGCCTAACCACTCGAACACCTAATCCACTTGGTGGGGAATTAGAGTCTAACAATTTTAGCTTATCATTTCAAAAATAAACAAGGAAAGTGAAAGGAATTAGAATTGATTTTTCTAGACTGGTTTACTTATCACAACAACAAACAATAATATCCAAGTTGAACGCAGCCCCCACATGTTCATACTACACACTTGAGACCCGAAGTTGATGCTCTATGTCCCTAGTACCTATTAGAGTTCATTAAGTATGTGTACGAGCTTATTTAAGTTTAACTATCTAGTTCATTATAATTGTTGGGTCTTTAGGTTCATACGCAGCTGAAAATTCAAAACAATTTGGAAAAACACCAACAGAATCGTAAATAGGTTCCTTTAAACTAGGTCAAAAAACAAACCATACCTTAATACGTGATTTTCTTCTATGACTGTTCGATCTCCAAAACGTTCAAGCGTGCGTCCTTTATTGAAAATCCACACTCGAATGGTGACCACAATTTGGAGTGCTAGCCCTAAGAGAGATTGAAAATGTTTTTCTTTCTCTCCCAAGATCCAGAGAACTCGAAATTTGCAAAAACGAAAAATATTATTTTGTTTTAGGGTTTCACCCTTTATTTATATATGTACATAAGCCCTCACTTAAAACTATATTTGTAACACAACTATTTTATTTAGGCAGTTTAAGCAAATTACATATACGCCCCTATTAATAAGTTATCATATAACAAATCGTAAGTGCTTTTATGTCATGAATTTCATCATATAAGATTCATTACTCTGGACTAATTGAAGTTGTGCAAAGCCATTTTTTTGTGCGACCTAATAGGTTCATGCAATATTGGCAATGAACCAAAATCATTTTGGTACACAAGTCATGAGCGGTCTCTAGCAAGGCATTATAACTACCAAAGTAAAATGAATATCAAAATTGATACAACCTAATGAATAACATATATCATATCATTTTGTCATGTGATATCCTTTGACAAAACATAAGGCATGGAAAGTCACCCTTAATGTTCAATCGTACTAGTCTCGATCTTTAGGTAAACTGAAAACATCCAAGTGACATTGATCATATCAATTCACATGGACTTGGCCATTATTAGTCTATCATATCAATGGATCCACTAATATCTCTCTCTATACGAGAGTGAAAAATTATATCTTAATTACACACATTCACATATTATTCACTTGGTAACTAATCACAATCTTTATAGTCGTCTGATTAAAGACAACGATTGATTATGTCAAATTACCATGCTCCTAATATTGAAGTCTATAGTAATCTTAAGTCGAATGACTAAATTGTATACCTATCTTGAGTAACACCTATGACTTAATCCATGTGGTGTTCTCATAGCGAGTCGGTCTAATACCTTGTTCCCTAACAAGTACTCATGATCTCGATTCGTATTCCTATATGCATGATCATCACATGATCATCAATCAAGATTTACACTAGTCTTAATTCATTATAGTTTTCAGTATAATGATCGACTAGGGACATTTAGGATATTTCAACAAATACTCATGGATCTTACTATAAGGTAAACATGCAATCACTTATAATAAAACAGCAAATGAAAACCTCAATTTTATTAACTAAAATTATAAGATAAACAATGTTAGTAGATTGACCTAGGGCACATGCCCCAACATCTCCTACTAGCACTAGGGCCAATCATTCATGTATCTAATACCTAATGACCTAACATAACCATCATGTTTCGCTTATGGAAAACCCTTCGTCAAAAGATCTGCAACATTGTGTTATGTAGGAACTCTACAAATCTTCACCTCTCCCTTCTCAATGATTTCTCGAATGAGATGAAAACGTCTAAGTATATGTTTGGATCGATGGTGTGATCTCGGTTCCTTGGCCTGTGTTATCGCCACATTGTTTGTCACAATACAAGTGAATGAGGTTAGCTATACTAGGAACCACCCAAGTTCTGATATGAACTTTTTTATCCAAACTATTTCCTTAGCTACATTGGAAGCTACAATATACTCAGCTTCTATTGTAGAATCTGCCACAATTTCTTGTTTCAAACTTTTCCAGCTCACTGCACCTCCATTCAAAGTAAACACATATCCAGACTGCGATCTAAAGTCATCTATATTAGTTTGAAGACTTGCATCTGTGTAACCATTTACAACAAGCCCGTCTTCCAAACTTCCATAGACCAATAACATTTCTTTAGTCCTTCTAAAGTACTTAAGAATATTCTTTACTGCTATCTAATGACTCTCACCGAGATCAAACTGATATCTGCTTATTGCGCTTAAAGTATATGATACATTAGGTCGGGTGCATAACATGGCATACATGATAGATCCAATAGTTGATGCATATGAAATCGTATTCATGCGCTCTCGCTTATCATTAGTTTTTGGACATTCTGTGTTGCTAAGACTTATACCATAAGACATTGGCAACGACCCTCTTTTAAATTCTTGCATACTAAACCTATTCAGTACCTTGTCTATGTAAGCACTCTGACTTAGATCGATCAGCCTTTTAGATCTATCCCTATAGATCTTAATCCCAAGGATGTAAGCTGCATCTCCTAAGTCCTAAATTGAGAAACACATCCCTAACGAAGACTTGACACTCTGCAAGGTTAGGATGTCATTTCCAATGAGTAATATATCATCAACATACAGTGCCAGGAAAATAATCACGCTTCCACTGACCTTCTTGTATACACAAGGCTTGTCTTCATTTTTAATGAAACCAAATTCCTTAATTGCTTCCTCAAAAAGAAGATTCCAACTCTGAGAAGCTTGCTTTAATCCATAAATGGATCTTTGAAGCTTGCACACCTTCCTAAAATTCTAGGATGAACAAACCCTTCTAGTTGTATCATATATATGTCCTTAAATATTTTTCCATTTAGGAAAAGTGTTTTGACATCCATTTGTCATATCTCATAGTCATACTATGCGGCTATAGCAATTAGAATTCTAATAAATTTAAGCATGGCTACAAGAGAAAAAATCTCATCATAATCAACACCTTGAGTCTGTCGAAAAACTTTAGCTACTAGTCGTGCTTTATAAGTATGCACATTGCCATCCATATCAGTTTTCTTCTTGAAAACCTATTTACATCTAATGGTCTTACCACCTTTAGGTAAATCAACCAACCAAACTTGATTATCATACATGGATTGCATCTCAGAATTTATGGCATTAAGCCATTTATTTGCCTCAGGGCTAGATATAACCTCCTGATAAGTAGTAGGTTCATTTTGATCCATAAGCAACACCTCACTACTATCAGTAATAAGAAATCAAAATCTCTCAGGCTAATGTCTTACCCTATTACACCTACGTGGGCCTTGTGATACCTGTGGAGGTTCAACTAGTTCAAGACTTTGTTGATCTCTCACTAACGGTTGAGTGTTTATTTGTAGTTCTTGAAATTTTTCAAGACTTACTTTATTCTCATTGTTGTATTTTAAAAAAAAATTCCATAAACACATCATTCCGAGCTACAAGCACTTTCTTCTTAGTGGGATTATAAAAGTAGTATCCTCTAGTTTATTTAGGATAACCAAAAAATACACATTTGGTAGATTTTGCTGATAATTGTTTTGAGATTGTCGTCGTACAAAAACCTCACAACCCCAAATCTTAAGGAAAGACAAACTTGGTCTTTTCCCAAACCACATCTCATGTGGTGTTTTATCAATCACTTTAGAAAGAACACGATTCAGTGTAAACGCGGCAGTTTCTAAGGCACGACCTTAAAAGGAAATAGGAAGATCTTCATGACTTATCATAGATCGAACCATATTCAATAAAGTTTGATTTCTTCTCAGAAACAACATTCCATTATGAAGTTGCTGGGGAAGTTAACTGTGAGACAATCACATAGTTTTTAAGATGATCATCAAACTCTTGGCTCAAATATTCACCACCTCGCTTTGATCAAAGTGCTTTAATAGTTTTACCAAGTTGATTTTGCACTTCATTCTGAAATGTTCAAAACATCTCAAAAGATTCACCTTTATGTTTCATGAGATACACGTAACCATATATGATGAAATCATCAGTGAATGTAATGAAGTACCGATAACCACCTATAGCCATTATGTTTATAGGACCTCATACATCAGTACGTATTAGACACAATAAATCGCTTGCTCTTTCATTGTGTCCAGCAAAGGGACTCGTTGTCATCTTGCTAGTAAACAAGATACACATGTTTTATATGATTCAAAATCAAATAAATCTAAAATTCCATCATTATGGAGTTTAGAGATGCATTTCTCATTTATGTGGCTAAGATGACAATGCCAAAGGTAGGTTTGACTCAAATCATTTGACTTGAATCTTTTTTTATTTACATTAAGAATAGGAGTATATGTGGACCTTTTCATGTTTAGAATATAAAGACCATCACACAAATCAACATTCGCATAGAAAGCGTCTTTACGAGAAACGAAGCATTTATTATTCGCAATAATGAAATTAAAACAATCCAAATCCAAACATGAAACTGAAATGATGTTTTTGCTCAAGGCATGGACATAATAATAATTATTTAAAACTAAAACAAGTCTACTATGTAAAATTAACTCATAGCATCCTATAGCCAACGCAGTAACCTTTGTTCCATTTCCAACTCGTACGATGACATCTCCTTTCTTTAGCTTTCTACTTTTAGTGAGACCCTGCACATTAATACAAATGTAAGATTCACATCAGGTATCCAATACCCAGGAATCACTAGTAGACAAGTTAACTTCAATAATGTAAATATCTGAAGCAGTAGTCGCACTACTCTTCTTTTTCTTTAGATCTTCAAGATAGAGCTTGCAATTTCTGAACCAATGCCTAAGTGCATGACAAAAATGACAATTTCCTTCTTTTTTCATTTTCCTTCTGGGACTGTGAAGTAGATGCAGCATGAGGTTTGACTTGTTCCAAAGGCTTTATGACAGTCACAACAGCCTTAGCAACTTTAGCCTTGCATTCGCGCTTTTTCTTTAGAGTCTTTCCTTTCTTAACCATCAACACATTAGCAATTGGTTTATTGACATTTTGCTCAATATTTTTAAGCATCAAATGCAACTCTGAGATAGACTTCTCCATGTTATTCATGTTATAATTCATCACAAATTATGAATAACTATCAGATAATGAATTATGGATCAAATCCGTAGCCAACTCTTGGCTTTTGGGAAATCCAAGTCTGTTAAGATGGTCAATATAGCCTTTCATTTGCAGAACATGAGGACTAACTGATGCACCCTCAACTATTTTTAAAGAATGAAGGTTCTTGACTGTCTCAAACCTTTCTTGCCTAGCCTATTGTTAGAACATTTCCTTTAGCATCGTAGCCATGTCATAAGCTTCCATGTGTTCCATGCAACATCAGTTGAGTCATTGACATGTTTAGTATGTGCATCCTTCACGACTCTTAAAGCATTGGCTAGTGGTTCCTCAGGAATAGGATTATCCAAGACATACAACTTGTGTTCACGCTTAAGAACAATTCTCAAGTTTTTGAAACAGTTAAGAAAGTTTGTCCCGGACAACTTATCATTCTCTATGATGAATCGCAGTGACAAGGGATTAGTGTGATTTGAAGAGGTCATAGATCTACAACAAAGATTATGCAACAACCCTCCAGAGAATGCTATGTTAATTTAAGGGGCTAAAATTTATGTTTCACCTAATTCCAAAATAGCTAAGGCATGACACTTTGAATTAGGTTATTTAGGAAGGTACTAATTACCAATTACATCATATGTAACTTTTAGTTGTTTTATGAGATTATGACATCTTATGTCTCGGCATGTTTTATCTTATCTACTGCCTAAAGCCCAAAACCATTTTGATAGCTTTATCAAGTCTAACCATTTCAAACAATAGAGTAACTGTTACTCAACTTGCCTCACCAAGATAATACAATACACTCTGCGGGGCAGACCCATATTGATGTGATCGAAGCCTTGACAAGTGTTTGAGAATGGATGGCACTTGACTTAAAATTTGGAAGAGAGATTTTTAATTGTTTTAGTGATCATAGTTTAAACAAGATAAATATCATATATGATAATGCATAAACAATCACTAAACAAGTTAGGAAATTATACAAATATTGACGATCATACGAATTTCCTTGTGCTATGAACAGTTAATAAGCGATCCATTGTGATCAATGGGTAGTGCGGCGGCGCCCTTTTTTTTTTAGACAACGAGTTTCAATTCCGAAAATTAAAAATCACCTAAGATTTTCATTATTTTAGTTAATCAAATTAACCAAAACTGCCCCTTATTTTAATTTCAAAAAATATTAATTAAAACGTTTTTAATTAACTCGAGCCCACATTTAACTTTGTATCTTATCCTAATCCAATTAGAATTTAAGATATTTTGAATCCTTATCCAATTAGAATTTGTTATATATCTCACATATCATATAGGATTTGTAATTCTTATCCAATTACAAGTTTATCTCCTATCTAATAGGAATACACTAAGGATAACCGCAATGAGATATATGATCAAAATTAGTTTTAAAATATTAATCATGCATTTAGCATCAAAATCATATTAAATTAATCATATTAACCTAATCATGATTTCTATCATGGAGACATACATAATTATTGAACAAAAATAAAATATGTATTCAACACTAGAATCACTTTAACCTAAACATGACTTCAACCATGAAGATACAAAATTCGCATCGTTCAATATTAAAAACATATGTTAATCGAAACATTCAAAACATGAATACTATCATTGAATCAAATCATACGTATGTTTCAATATACATGAATTAACAACATTTTTTAAAACTAATTCTTGATAACAATTATCACAGAACTTATTTGTACATTATACATATACATAAATCAAGATCATGTTTTCACACATATATCATATAAACATTTGAGAAAACATGAAAACATTTAATAGAACCGAGTCTAAGGCTTTGATACCACTGTTGGGTCTTAAGGTTTATATGCAGCGAAAAATTCAAAACAATTTTGAAAAACCCCAACAGGATCAAAAATATGTTCCATTAAACTAGATCGAAAAATAAATCATACTTTAATCCGTGATTTTCTTTTATGATTGTTCGATCTCCAAGTCATTTAAGCGCACATCCTCTATCGAAAATTCACACATGAATGGTGGACTACAATTTGGAGTGCTAGCCCCCAAGAAAGATTTAAAGCATTTTTCTTTCTCTCCCAAAATCTAGAGAACTCGAAATTTGCAAAAATGAAAATCTTATTTCGTTTTAGGGTTTCACCTTTTATTTATATGTGTAGATAAGCCCTCAATTAAAATCATATTCATAATATAACTATTGTATTTAGGCTATTTAAGCAAATTACACATACGCCCCTATTAATTAGTTATCATATAACAAATCATAAGGGCTTTTATATCATGAATTTTATCATATGAAATTCATTACTCTGTACCAATTGAATTTGCGCGAAGCCATTCTTTGTGTGCGAACCAATAGGTTCATGTGACGTTGGCAATGAACCAAAACCATTTCGGTACACAAGTTATAAGCGGTCTCTAGCAAGGCATTATGACTACCCAAGTAGCATGAATATCAAAATCGATACAACCTAATGAATAACATATATCATATCATTTTGTCAAGCGATATCCTTTAACTAAACATAAGGCATGGAAAGCACCATTAATGTTCAATCATACTAGTCTCGATATTTAGGTAAACTGAAAATATCCAAGTGACATTGATTATATCAATTCACATGGACTTTGCCATTATCAGTATATCATATTAAGGGATCCACTTGATATCTCTCTCTATACGAGAGTGAAAAATTATATCTTAATTACACACCTTCACATGTTATTCGCATGGTAACCAATCACAATCTTAATAATCGTCTGGTTAAAAACAACGTTTGATTGTGTCAATTTACTATGCTCCTAATATTGATGTCTATGGTAATCTCAAGCCGAATGACTAAATGATATACCTATCATGAATAATACTTATGACTTAATCCATGTGGTGTTCTCATAGCGAAGTCGGTCTAGTACCTTGTTCCCTAATGAGTTATTCATGATCTCGATTTGTATCCCTATACGCATGATCATCATATGACCATCAATCAAGATTCACAATAGTCTTAATTCATTATAGTTCCCAATATAATAATCGACTATGGACATTTAGGATATTTTAACAAATACCTAGGGATCTTACTATAACGTAAAAATGCAATCACTTATAATAAAACAACAAATGAAAACCTCAATTTTATTAACTAAAATTATAAGATAAACAATGTTTGTAGATTGACCTGAGGCACATGCCCTAACAATAATACATTCCACTATTTGCCTCAATGTTTTTTTAACTTAACTTATACCAAATCTCAACTTAAATGTGTCATAAAAAATTTTATGCTAAATCCTTGGGGTCCCTAGTCGCTTATTCTTACCATACACGAACGCTTGATGAGAAGGGAATACCTCAAGAGGCTTCTTTTATTCATTTTACATACTCCTTTGACACTTAACTTGACCAAAATGCCCAAACTTGATGTTACAAAGTTGTAAATATTTTTCCTATTGTTTTTAAGTGTTATTGAATCATTAAAGTCCATTGTAAGCCATTTTAAATTGGTAAAATGTATTCGTTTGCAAAACAGTCCCTTAGGGACCTTAAAATAATTTCTTAAAAACTTGGTTTTTGTGCAACTTGAAATGCGGCTAAAACACTCATAAATTCCTAAAATTCTCGGTGTGGATTCAATGAATTCTACTAACTTAAAACCAAGTTTGTTGAGTAATAAAGCCCCATTATTAAGATCAAGAACTAAATTTGAGACTCTAAGTAAACTTTAAGTCCTTATTTGTAAATATTGATCTCTTATTCGAAACATGACTTGAAAACTAAGTTAGACACATCGGAAAATCAAGAAACTTGGTGTACACCTTTATTATGATCGAACAACACGTTTTGGATGTTTAAGTTCAATTATGATATCATTTGATGCAAGAAACACCTTAAGTCAAAAATCAGCTCATTAAGTAAGTAAATTTCACCTATTTCAAAACTCATTTGGAAAACCATTCAAAACACCTCAGAATCCCTTGAAATTTTTGAAGAACCTAAAATATAGTGTTTCAAATTATTCTGAATATTTTGGTTATTTTTCGAATTAGTAGAGGCTCCTGAAAGAAGTCTAGACGCCCAAATACTTACAAAAAAAATTATTACTACGCACAAATACTAAATTTTAGTCCGTTTTTATAAAGAAGATAACTCAATTTTTAAAAGATATTAATTTTAAGTTTTTTTCTATGTATTACCTTTCTGAAATGGAAAGTACGCTCAAATCCGATTAAAATTGAGAGAGTTATGATCAAAATACCAAAACAACTAATTTTGATAGAGTTTCAAACCAGTAGTATAAAAAATTCATAACTCTCAAACCACACATTCAAATAACGTGATTTTGGGTGAGAAGGTTGTCCAAATATCCAAGAATAACTCGTAAAATAATCCCAATTCTAAGAAGAAATGAAGGATTTATGTTATCTAAAATTTTACCTATAATCTTGGCATCTCATCAAATATGTACTATTCATAAACAACAAAATTCACAATGCATAGTTCAAACCCCTTGATTTATGTCAAACTTTACCACCCAATATAATACATCATTGAACATCAGTCCATTCTTTCATTTAACTAAAATCCCCAATTCTTGAACCAAGACACAAGTTTTTTCTTATGAACATGAGAGAAATATTGACTTTTAGATTCATAATCATCTCATAAAATCAGGGAATTCATCAAACATGACAAAATTCTAGCACTAAAATGATTTAAAGAACCTCAAATCATCACAGTGTACTATTGAAATGGAAGAATTTGTTATCTAGGGTTTGATCCTTGTGAAAACTCAAGCTCCTTGAGATCCTTAGCTCCAACTCCACCTTTCCTTTGATTTTCCAGCACTATTGCTAACCAAACCCCTCTCTTGTGTTCATGTAAGGTGTAGAGATTAAGATGGTCTTTTCCACTCAAACATTTTGAAACTTGTTCATTAGATTATCCAGTATCATTTCATCCATCAAATCTCTAGATATATCCATAGTTGGATTCACACATGCATACCATAGGATCCATTATGAATCATTTAGATCCCTACATAGACATATCACTAGGTAAATCATGTTTTTGATAATCCATAAAGACTATGGTATGTATTAAGTAAATATGTTTCATGAAATTCATTTGATAAGTTAGGTACCAAAATAATATGGATATTTTCTCAACTTCAGGCTTAATTTATATGCTTAAGCCCAATCATTTGCTCATAAAATTTTTAACTTTCCATTTTTTCTAGACTTAGGCCTTATTGAAATGAAGCATATAGACTTAATTAATTATATCCTAAATTCTTTTGAGACTCACTACACAGTTTGGATGACTAGTTAGAGTCTAATTAAGTGAATTGAGTCATGAACCTAAACCCAAGTCTTCAATCCACCCAATCGTCCTACGCACACCCATCCCGAGGTAACTTGGCGCACTCGGCTTTTATAACACACATATATAAACATATAGTGTTGGCATCAAAATCAAGTAAAATTATTTAATTATTACTTGTGTCGAAGCCTAAATACCGATCGAATTTGCTACATAGGACTAGCGCCAAGTCACATTCCTAGAAAGCATACAACTAGGATTTGATTATTCGGGTCATTACCTCCCACCTAAATAAGAATTTCGTCCTCAAAATTGAAATAACTTAAAACAAATTCTTACCATAATCTAAATAGAAATGGGAAGCTCCCGCGTATATAAGAACCTGGTTCCCACATCAACACCTCGTCGTCGTGATGCTGCCACTTGACGAGAACTAGCAAAGTGTCCTTATTCCTTAAAATCTATACCTTATGGTTATAAGTAAAGTCCTCATCCAGGTCAATCTGAGTCAAGTCTACCATCGATCTATCACCCTCTCTTGACCTTTCCAACCTCGACATCGATATGTAAAATATGGGGTGTTCTCCGCCTAACTATGACAGTAACTCAACCCTATAAGTGACTACCCTCTCAGTGACTCGAACAAGACCTATGAGCCTCGGTGTGAGTTTTCCTTTAATCTCGAACCGTTTGTGACCATTAAGAGGTGAAACTTTAAGTTAAACATAGTTTCCCACTTTATATTCAAATCCTTCTAAGTGCTTGTTGGTATACTTCTTATGTCTCTCTTGAGCTCCTCCAAGACGTTGATGTATTAGTTGTATCTCTTTTATGTGGTCCACCACAATATCTGGCCCAACTACCACTTAATCATCAAGCTTTGCCCAACATGTCGGTGATCTACACGGCCTACCATAGAGTGCCTCAAATGGTGTCATCTCGATGCTAGCCTGGTGACTGTTATTATAGGTAAACTCACACAAAGGCATATAAACCTCTTACGACCCACCGTACTCCAAAACACAAGCCCTGAGCTTGTCCTCTAACCCCTGAATTAGGCTCTTTGATTGTCCATTTGTCTGTGGGTTGTACATCGTGCTATAATCAAGTCTTATGCCAAACCTCGCCGCATACTCTGCCAAACTATCGATGTAAATCGTGATCCTCTATCTAACACGATAGATAAAGGTACTCCGTGAAGTCTAACAATCTCCCTTTGATATAGAACACTTAGCTGCTCAAACTTGTGCTTGGTGGAAATCGATAAGAAATGTGTCGATCTGGTCAACCTATCCATAATACTCAAATATTGTCGTGCTTGCGTGGGGACGTAAGTAAACCACTGACTAGATCCATAGAGATATGCTCCTATTTCCACTGAGGAATGGGAAGTGGTTGTAACAGTCCGTCGGGTCTCTTATGCTCAGGCTTAACCTGCTAGTATATTCAGCAGCTCCTGACGTAATCTCCTACGTCAGCCTTCATCCCTGGCCACCAAAAGAGACGTAATATATCCTGATACATCTTAGTCCTGCTTGGATGAATAATGTAACGCAAACGTGTGACTCCAAAAATATCTCAATACATAACTTAACCACTAATGGTTTTCATATTCATCCCCTGTATCTCAAACACGAATTCGCTTATTAACTCCACTCTGGGTGATCAAAACTATAAGTTAACTCAAAAAAACTCTAGTATAAATCATTTGCCTACTGACCCTCTAACATACTCTGAATAGAGACTTGTAGAGTCCTCAACTGTCCACAAATTTATGCCTCGGTAGTTGTTGGAGCATCCTATGTACTCATCATATCCGTCGCTTTGAGGAGTGCAAACACATAAGTCATCTGGCACACAACCACCTCTACGTGTAGTTTCACTCAGCTCAACGCATGTGCCACTACATTTGCATACCCCGAGTGATACTCTAAGGATAATACGTAATCCTTGAGGAATTCTAACTATAACCGCTATCTCATATTCAAGTCCTTCTACGTGAAAAGGTATTTCAAACTCTTGTGATCAGTAAGCAAGGTGAATCTCTCTCCATACAAGTAGTGTCGCGATATCTTTGGTGCGAAAAATATTGTTGCCAACTCTAAGTCGTGCACTGGGTAGTTCTTCTGGTGAATCTTCAACTTTCTGGACGCATATTTAATAATGTCGCCTCCCAACATTAGAACATACCCCAATACGACATGTGATGCATCAGTATTAACCACCATGCCTTTCCCTGACTCTAGCAACATCAAGACAGGAGTTGTAGTAAATCTCTCTTTCAATATCCTGAAAGCCAACTTGTTTTTTCATTTCAGTCAGATTTTACATCCTTCTAAGTTAACCTTTTCATTAGTGTCGCGATCTTAAAGAATTCATGCACAAATCTCCTGTAATACCTAGCTAGGCCTAAGAAGCTACATATGTTGTCACTAACTGTGGTGTAGGCTAATCAATGACTGCTTTGACCTTATACAGATCCACTTATACTTCACTAGCTCCGACTACATGTCCCAAAAATTGAATTTTTGATAACCAGAACTCATACTTTCTAACCTTAGTATAAATTCGGTGTTCTCTCAATGTCTGCAAAACTATCCTGAAATGACCTCATGATCCTCATGAGTCTTAGAGTAGATTAATATATTCTCTATGAATACGAACACGAATTGGTCCAGGTACTATCTCAACACTCAGTTCATCAAGTTCATAAACATTACTGGCATGTTTATATGTCCAAAAGACATGACAGCAAAATCATAACGATTGTATCGTATGTTGAAGGCAGTCTTCTCTCTGTCCTCATCCCTGATTCTAAGCTGATAGTATCTTGACCTCAAGTCAATCTTGGAAAACCATATGGCACCTCTCTGCTGATCAAACAAATCATCAATGCGGGGAAGTGGATGTTTGTGCTTGATTGTGACCTGATTCAACTGTATGTAGTCAATGCAGAGTCTCGAACTTCCATCTTTCTTCTTTACAAACAACACCGGAGCACCCTAAGGAGACATGCTAGGGTGAATGAATCCCAAATTTTTCAACTCCTCGAGTTGGGCTCTCTGCTTTTCCAACTCCTTCAGTGTCGTCATGTAAAGGGGTATCAAATTGACTTCGTCTCCGGGACTAAATCAATGATGAAATCCATAACTCGTGGTGGCGGTATTCTGAGTAAATACTTAGGAAACACATCTAGAAACTCGCATAATACGGGTACCTCCTCCATTTTCACCACTGATCTCTATTGGTACTTAAAATACTCACAAACGTCACATTTTCTTAGCTCGCCAGTCTAGCCCTAGTACTTTGAAGTTTTGTCGAGTCGCTACGAAAACTAAACTATGCATGTCCAGGTATCTAGAATGTAACTGTCTTAGTGAAGCAGTCCAACTACGCGTTGTATGTTGTCAGCCAGTTGATTCCTAATAACGCGTCGAACTATAAGAGCTTTAGCACTCTCAGGTCTATGCTTATGTCCTTCAATCTCGACAGTAAATTCCTCATGGATCATATTAGGGTAAATCTTGTCCCTAGCAGCTGTGTTGAGGATCAAGTGGGTGTTAAGTCTAACGGGTCTCAATCTTAGTATATCTACTATCAGTCCAAAAATAAATGACAAAGTCGATCATGAATCTATCAATGTATGCATGACACGACTACAAATCAAAAACATACCCTTAATGAGTTATCGTGTTGCTTGTGAGTCTGGTCGAGCCACTACGTGTGCCCTCTCTCGGGTCTGCTACTGATGCGATTATAAACTCTGCCTCTGTGCACCTACGGGCTACGGAAAATGGTTTTTAAAACGCCTTTCTTGTATACACCCAAAACATACCCTCGAACCTTGCTGCCTAAAGTATGATTGTCTGCCCTAGCTCTATGCCTGCCTCGAATGTCTGTTCTGGCCCTAGCCTTACCTCTGGCCTTGATGGCTACTACCTTTATCCACAACCATAATGTTAGTACCCTTGAGCTTTTGTTGTGAATGAGAAGCTTGTGGTACCAATGGAGGTCTCCCAGTGTAACTCTATTTGGGTGCAAGCAACCTGCATAGACTGGTTGTGTTGTTGTGCAACTGACCCTACACTATGCTCCCTAATGAACTTTTAATGATTCATCTTTCTCTTCTTGTCCCTATCTAAACCCAACCCAAATCTCTACCCGAAACTCTGCCTGATTAACAGCTCTTGTGGTCGTAAAGCACCATCCTATGATGCATGAAAAGATATGCCTTTTTCGTTAGACTGCACTCATAAAACCTGTCTAGGTTACCAAGCTCTGTCGTAACTACTGTACCTCTAATAGCTAGATATAACCCCTCGCGAAAAATGGACCTAGTCCCTATCCATATAAGCCACTGCATCAGCATACACCAATAACTACATGAACTTCCCCGTGTATTACACATGGACTCTCTAACTCGCTGGCTTATGTGCATGAACTCAGTGACGATCCAAAACCCAAACGTCTACCCCAAGGGCAATTTGGTAATCATACAAACCCAAGATTGATTAGTCTTAATATTTAAATCTTATTATAAACCATAGTTGCTTTTTTTTCAAAACCACAAATTTGAAGATAAGGATAGAGGAGAGCCTTGTGATGGATTTCAAGGTGGGTGTCGTGCTCCAAAGTCAACAAAGCCCCCTTTAAAGGTAAACTCATTATCCATACCCATTTCATTCCTCGTTCAAGTTGATTTACAAGCTTTGTGGAAAATCAGAATTAGTGGTGTTTACAAGGTAGGAGAACCCGTCGTAAAGGGACAGCGATGCTGTCGTAACGCTGTTGAAAAGGGTGGAAGCAAATCGCTGTCGTCGCCGAAATGGAGGCGGGGGCCGCCGCCTCAAACAACTGAGGAGGAGGGGGACCAAGGACCGGCCCCTAGACCAACTTTTGGGTCAAATCGAAACTTTATGGAAAATTTGGCCCTTGGACAAAAAAAGAAATAAAAAATAAGAATAAAATAATGTATATATATGTGATAAATAAAATAATATATATAATAAAATACAAAAAAAAATTCCTTCAAACGATGTGCGCAACTGCGTCCCTAAGGGAGACTGGTCGAGTCCCACCCCTCGATCCTCGCACCACACGACGGAGGACCCGCAGGACCACGCTAGTGGACCCTAAAATAAATCTAAAAAATAAATTAGAAATAATATATGACTTGTTGTTGATGTGAATGTGTCTTAAATTATTTGGATTTGCAAGGCGGTTCGCATTGGACCCCGAGCGCGCGAGGATTGGAAATAGGATTTGCAGCGAGTCGAGGTAAGTGGGGAGCTTGCTCAATTATCAAATATGGCATGATATAAGTTATCTTGGATCCACATATCTATGGAATGTGAACGCATTTGTTTTCTCATCTTATGATATTCAGTGCCAAAGGATGTTTGTAGAGTCCCCACCGAGGGCATTATCAGCAAGTAATCATATCTAATGCACTGGGATATTTGTAGTCCCACCAAGGGCTTTACTATTTAATGCCCCCAGGATGTTGTGGAGTTTGTCATCGAGGGCTTTACGTGTCTAATTGAATTCATAAGTGTATCAATTAAGTACGTGAGTTAGAGTTGCCTTTTCTTGTACTTTTGTGATTGAGGTACATGCATTAGTGATGGCTTTGGATGAACCTACTATTGGTTTGATGGGACTAATAAGGAGGAACATAGGCCTGTGTGTCGTCTAGTGATTGCCATCACCCTGAGGGTTGATGAATCGATCACCAGATTCTTGCCAATAACTAGTATGCATTAAATAAGACCACGACTTTATATTATTATTATTTTCTATGGTACTTTTCATTTTGTGAACCCTATGCATGATCACGAGTTTTGACTTGAATATGCTTATATCGATCTTGTTGACGTGATTTGTTGATGCTTTATAAATCCATGCGATGCCTTGTTTTAAATGCTTTATTCAATTTCAATTCATGTTAGCCTTGCATGCTTATTAAGTGTTACTTACATGTTTGATGGTTGAGCGGGTTTTCCGCATCACTGAGCTTCGTCGTCCCTTTTAGATTACCCCACTTACATCTCACGACCTTCCACATCGACTTTAGGTCAAGACAAGGAAAGGCGATGGTTTGTAGTCTTCTCTTATAGTGAGCCTTGTATTGTTATATTCTTTTTTTGAAACTATTGTACTTGGGTCACATTAAAATGGGTCTCTCGGGTAAATTGTACCTTACTTTCCTTAGTTGAACTATTTCAGAATATTTCACATGTTCATACTTGAATGTAGATTGGAAGCCTACATATAGTTTCATAGTGTGTCATATGGATTTTCCATTTATTTAGTTCCGCAATTATTTATCCATATGTGCTAGTTGATATTCCGCATGTTGTTCTAGGTGTGTCAGGCCTTTTACTCGGACCTGATTCAGATATTGGGCCTGGGTGGCAATTTGGGCCGGGTGACCCAACCCTAAGTCAGGTGAGGGTCTTCACAGTTAGTATCAAAGTGTAGGTATTAGAACCTAAGGAAAACGGTTTGGTTAATGAAACCTAAGTTTTGGAGCCTTTAAGTTTAAAGGTCAAATTTAAGTCAAACAAATTAATGGTATGGGACATTGGTTCAAAGTTGACTTAACATATACAATGATAAATCCTAAGATGGGATGTGATAAAAAAAAAGTTGAGAAAATATTTGTTATGATGATTATTTGCTAATTGTATATATAATATATAGTTGGATATATGGGGAATTATTTTCCCCTACAAGTTTGATTGTCTCTGGCGAATTCCGTGAGTGTATGAGAAACTTAAGTTCTATAAGATTGTAAAGGGAATGATAATGAACGACGTAAGGAAATCGATGCGAACTCTTTGGGAGATTCTATGCGCACTTCAAGAATGTGTACAACAACTATTGCGAGGATGAATAAGCTTTGATTAGAAACTACATGGAGTGAAATGCCTATACCTAATGGTATTGTAGCAAATGAAAGGTTTAATCAAGAATTATGAAATTGAAATGGGCCAGTGAGTTGCCACGCTACATACGTAAATAGAAGTAGTGACGTAGTCGCACTTCGACAAGCAACTCTGAATCTTGAAATTCTAATTAAGTGGTTAAAATTTAGGGTACCATGTTTAAAAAGAAGTTATCAATTCTAGTAAGGACGCCAAAGAATTTTAGTTATAAACCACAAATTAAGTTAGTTTGGCTAGGAAGCTAAACTCAAAAACTTAATTCGAGATAGGAATGACACGCATAATCTTAAAAGTCTAACTCTTGATTAAATATGTGAATTAATGGTTCATGATTTGACCGGATCGAAGGTCATTACTATTATTTGGCTTTTATTGTTACATGTGATCTATTTTCCTTGAAAAATGAGTTATTTGACTACAAGGGACCATGATTTGGGGGTATTTCGAATTGATGTTTATCAATTTTCAAGGAAGAACTTTACTTGTTTTATAAGATTCAAAAGCATAATCAAGTGTAAAAGGGAACGACTTATTTTTTTGGTGTTTTAAAAATGAGGTAAATAGACTTCTGTGTATTTCAAAGATTTTTCGTCGTAACTTCACTTTGATTTCTACAAAATCAGTTTTACTTTGATTCGACAAACATGCTGATATTTCTTGAATAATTGATCTTATGAAAGTTTAGACCCAGTTCGAGTTGTATGAAAGAGTTTTAAGAAATTTGAAGATTTTTTTTTGACTTAATGAAAATGCAAAGTATAGGTTTGGTCCTAAGTTATTATCTTATGGTAGAAATAAAAATATTCGTGTGGTTATGTTTTACTCTTTAAGTCGATCGACCAAATTGATTTGAAAAGACATTTATGGTGCTCGAAACCCAAAGATGGAGTTAGATTTTTCTTATAAAAATGATTTTAACTCATTTAAAAAAAAATGGTTTTTGATGAAACAAAAGACTTTGGAAAAGTTTCGATTCAAAATTTACTTCTTAATAATAGAATCACGTTTCCACGAGTTTTGATCGATCTTATACAAAAGAAATATAAATCGAAACTAGTTTATCAATGGGTTGAATATCGACATTGAGGATCCCAAATGAGGGTTAACTCGAAATGTAAGTACATGACGTACGGGATAGTGAATAAGAAGTTAAAAATACATCGAAACAACTCAATGAGTAAATCTTGTGAATACAACTTTATTGGTGCATACTTTGGTAAGTGTTGCGCTAGTACACTCGAGGATAAACGAGTTACAAAAAATTAAGGATCGCAAGTCAATGACTATTTGTGGCGAGATTGCCACGCGTAACGATCACATTGCCAAGTAGAAGTTTCTAAATATTGAAAGGGACCTATAATCTTAGGCAAAAATAATACAACTTAAAGGCAACCGACACAAAAACAAATTCTCCTAACTTAACTAGAGGTGAGTTAACTCATAAAATTTTGGGGATATCAAAAACTAGATAAATTGTTTTCGAAAAAAAATGATGTGTACGCGATGGTTATACCATAAATAGGAAGTTTAGAAATGTCTAAAAAAATGAACGTTTTATATTGTCAAAAAATTTACAGTTTGAAGGATGTACACTGTTAATGATATAGTAATAAGCCTAATGATAGGTGAATCATAAAAATCCGAAGAGGCCAAATTAAAAGAATACCTTTAGTATGATTATCTGCAAATGACTTGTGGACTAACGATGATTTTGTCAAAGTGGAACCTAACCTAATTGGTAGGGGATAGTTGAACGAAAATAATATCAAGGAAGAAATAATGTAACTAATGTCACCTAACCTAAGCCAATAACGAGTTGATTCTTAAAATTGGGGATCCTAAGATAGGATCGGCCTGTGGGAAAATGAAAGAGTAAATTGGTGGTATGGAGAAATTAAGAATTCAAGGGAGAAGGCGCTTACTACGATAACTTTTCGTAGCCGTAGAACTTGCAAGGGGGAGCACCTTGTCCAAAAACATGAAAAATCCAAATTGAAGCGGTGACGTCACGAGAAATCATAATAATTACTTAAAGTAACTCGGAATTTCTTAGTAAGAGAGAACGTTATTTAATGAGCAGAACTACCAAACTAAATGATTTTAGGAAAGATAAAGGATCAAAACATTGATAAGTTGACGATTAAAATAGGGGATCCTAGGCTAGGATCGACTCCCAAAAAAGTTTTGTTGTGTAACACGAACAATGTGATAACTAGAAATGATGAAAAAATATCCTAAGCTAGTTAGCAAACACGTATATCTAGGTGGAGGTAAGATGTCCTAAATTTGACACTATTAGGAATTGTTAAACAAAGTGTTGCTAACACGTGGGAGCCTGAGGGCTTGGTGTAAGTTCCAGAGTTAAAATCATAACAGAATGATGTAAGAAAACTTGAAAAACAACCTAGATGAGTAAGTTATATGTTTTGCACGAACAACCAAATGTTGAGGGTATCAACAAGTGGTGAGATGCACGAACAATCAAGGTTGACACCATAACAAGTAACAAAAGTATAAGTAGTCTCTATATGACATGAAAGGTTCGCCTAAGAATAAGGTAAATATGAGTTGTGTAGAGGAGATTTAGACCAACTAAGTTTGCTTAATTACGAATTTTGAATGAATGCATGCATGTTGTAGGATATTTGATAAATCAAGGGACGTGAACCTTATCCACATTGGAAATTAAATCATTAGATAAATGATAATGACAATATAAAAGTCTAAAACCTTAATTGTTCGTGTTGGTGAAGTTGACAAAAAAACAAATAAAAAAAGTGCGACAATAGTAACGCACACGAGTAACAAATTGAAATGTTGAGGGTAAATCATGAACTTAAAATACAAGGGTTGTAGAGAGTTATGAGTCCTTAATGACAAAACCCGTGGTATAGTTTATATATTCTCAAGAAATGACATGAAAGTTAAAGCACCATTGATCTCTCAATGAAGGAAGTTCTAAATAAACTATAAGAGCTAAGAATTAACTCAAGGGGATGATAAAAGGCGATTGTGAGATAAATGTGAACCTTTACTATGCCAAAAGGATTTAAAATGATAACCAAGGATTAAGAGAGTTGATTGGTACGAAGACGTGATGTGGAAAGTCTCCAGAAATTAGAGTGATTACGATAGGAGACCTTGGTGTGAAACAAAAATTACGATGTAATAAAGCATTACAAATGAGTACAAAAAGTCGTTTAGGGATAGCAACGATGATGATTATTCCACAGCTTACCAAGGGTGGAAGTTTGTTGTATAAGTAAACTATTTAATGTGACAAAGAAGTTACAAGGTGGATCGTCGATCAAGAGTTGACTCGAATCATAAACCTAATAGAATAAACGTCGAAAAAAGTATGTTGACAGTAATGTTAAGGTATAATTTCATAAAGGAATACTACGTTTGCTCATTTGTAGCCTCCACAGATAAGTCGCAAGGATATGATAAGTCGTTCATTGATATGTGTAACCGAGATGGTGACAGAGACGGTGTGCAAGTGTTCATACTATAGCAGATAGCTATCCTTGTTCCAACTACCAATTAGCGGTATGGATTTGTTTCTTGATAGAAAGAGATATTTTTTGACATAGATAGACACCAAATCACATTTCAGTATGATTTTCTCTACTTGCATGATCGGACGACTTGGGTGCACGTTGCGACATCGGTGGAGATTATAAAGGAATAACTAGAAACGTGTGAAGATACAAGAACTTGGCAGGTAGCTAAGGTATAATGACTTTATCGGGGCTTATAAGAGACATACCTTATGAGTTTCGGCCTATGGAATGAAAATGATACTATTGAGAAGTTAGAGTCAGGAATAAGATTTTATTTCACGCGGAGTACAAGCAAATCTCGCAGGTGTGGATTTGCATCAATTAAAAAATGGCTAAAAGAAATTGAATAGACACCCAATAATGATGTACTCTACTTTTACTTTCAAGTATTGATGTTCTTTAAAATTAGGGATGTTGTGACGACCTAAAACCCAAATGCCCGCCCCAAAGGAAATTCGGTAACTATACAAACCCTAGACCAATTAGTCTTAGTATATAAATCTTATTAAAATTTATTGTTCAAAACCCAAAATTTGAAGATAAGGATAAAAGATAGCTTTGTTGGTGATTTCATGGTGGGTGTTGTGCTCCAAAGTCAACAAAGTACCCTTTCAAGGTAAACTCATTATCCATAATCCCTACTTTCTTTGTTCAAGTTGATTTACAAGCTTGGAATGTTTTCATAATGGTGGAAAATTTGAATTGGTGATGTTTATAAGGTTAGAGAACCCGTCGAAAAAGATTTGGCCCCGTAGATAAAAAAAATACCGCCAAAGCGGGGCAACGGAAAAATAAGAATAAAATAATATACATATATATATATATGAAAAATAAAAATAATATATATGATACAAACAAATCATTGCCTTCTAATTTGGCCCCTAGGCATAATATACATATATATATATATGATACAAACAAATCATTGCCTTCTAACGGGGCGCTACCGTATTCCCAAGGGAGCGGTCGGGTCCCACCCCTCGACCCTCGCACCGGGCGATGGAGGACCCGCGGGAACCATACTTGTGGACCCCAAAATAAATCTAAAAATAAATTAGAATTAATATATGACATGTTGTTGATGTGAATGTGTCTTAAATTATTTAGATTCGCAAGGCAGTTCGGATTGGACCCGAACACGCGAGGATCTGAAATAGGATTCGCGACGAGTCGAGGTAAGTGAGGAGCTTGCTCAATTATCAAATATGGCATGATATTGGTTATGTTAGGACCTACATTTTTAACTAGAGACTTGGGAAATGGGTTGCATCATGTTATTGGCTTGGATCTACATATCTATAGAATGTGAATACATTTATTTTCCCCTCTTATGATATTCAAAGCCCCATGATGTTTGTGGAGTCCCCACGAGGGCATTATTAGCAATTAATTATATCTAATGCCCCAAGATGTTTGTTGTGCCACCGAGGGCTTTACTATTTAATGCCCTGGGATGTTGTGGAGTTTGCCACTGAGGGCTTTACTTGTCTAATTGAATTCATAAGTGTATCAATTAGGGATATGAGTTGGAGTTGCTTCTCTTGTACTTTTGTGATAGAGGGACGTGCATCGGTGACAGCTTTGGATGAACCTACTATTGGTTTGATGGGACATAGGCTTGTGTATCATTTAGTGGTTGCCATCACCCGAGAGTAGATGAATTGGTCATCGGATTCTTGCCAATAACTAGTATGCATTGAATGAGACCACGACTTTATATTATTACTATTTTCTATGGTATCTCTCTTTTTGTGAGCCCTATGTATGATGTTGAATTTTGACTTGAATATGCTTCTATCAATCCTGTTGACGTGATTTATTGATGTTTTATAAATCCATGTGATGTCTTATTTTAAATACTTTATTCAATTCCAATTCATGTTAGCCTTGTTTGCTTATTAAGTATTACTTGCATATTTGATGGTTGAGTGGGTTTTCCTCATTACTAAGCTCCATTGACCCTTTTAGCTCACCCCACTTACATCTCAAGACCTTCCACATCGACGCTAGATCGAGATAAGGGAAAGTGATGGTTTGTAGTCTTCTCTTATTGTGAGCCTTGTATTGTTATATTTTATTTGTTTGTTTTTTAAACTATTGTACTTGGGTTGTATTGAAATAGGTCTCTCGTGTAGATTGTACCTTACTTTCCTTAGTTGAACTATTTTAGAATATGTCACATGTTCATACTTGATTGAATAATGTAAAGCCCATATGTAGTTTCATAGTGTGTCATATGGATTTTCCTTTTATTTAGTTCACAATTATTTATCCATATGAGCTAGTTGATATTTCGCAGGTTATTCTAGGCGTGTCAGACCGTTTACTCGGGCCTGGTTCGAGTATTAGGCCTGGGCAGCGGTTTAGGCCGGCAACCCAACCTTAGGTCAGGCAAGGGTCGTCACAAACTCCAACCTCTTGGCAATCATCACTGAGGGCGAAAATTTCTAGTTAAACAACCTCTTGAACTTCATCCATGTATGGGGCTCTCCCTGGGTGGCTATTAAGTTAGTCCACCACGTGTCGGCATCGTCGTGAAGTGAGAATGCTGCTAACCCAGACTTCCTGCTATCATCAATCCTTAAAAGCCTATGTATCTTCTCATGACTTTTGATTAATTTCTCTGCATCCATTACATTAGAGTCTTTGCTGAACTTCTTAGGTCTATATCTATGGTACTCCCAGAGTCAATCTGGCCTCTGATGACAAGTTAAAACCGAGGTCTCTCTCAACTGGTGCCTCAACTGCTGGTGTTAAGTCCTTTGGGGGCACTGGAACTACAGCGGTAACCAGCGCTCGCGTGAGCTGTAGAAAGTGACGGAGTCGCCTAAGGAGTCGGCACACTCGCGTCTTGTGTAGGAGCTACTGTCGAGGTCGAGGGTGATGGCAACTGCCCTCGGAGTATAGTAAGAATTTCCTATAGTCGCCTATCATGTGTCGCGACCCTCTGTGATAAGTCTCAGAACTCTCGCTGGGTTAATAAAGTCGGAGCTTGTGCTTATAGCTCCACCCCTATCACCGATGTCATGCTGATCAGCCATCACAGTCTGCAAAAGTAATACCGAGACATTTCAAGAAATTTAACATGTATATTTCAAATATAAATTCCCCAACTCTCATCAACTAAGGCTCTAAGTTAAGATCATTGGACTTCCACTCTAAGTTCAATTGTGCCCTAATTCTTAGTTCATATTTTAGTCGAGATGAGGGTAATCAAGTGTTAGGGTAGAAACATGTCTCTGATACTAACCGTGATAGCCACAGCCCCACAAATTGGGCCCCGCCGTAAGCCTACGTGAACTCCCGATCATCCCCCGTGAAATCAATGCATGCCCAGTCAACCTCTTTTCCATGTATTTTGATCATTAGTTGCTTATTAAGTTTGTTATTTACTTTAAATAAGTCTTAGCAAATTTCTAGCAGAAGTTAGTCAATTGAAAATAACTTAAAACAATTATTGACTAATAGTTGGGACAATCCTAATATGAAATCCTACAAAAATATATTTCATGTATATGCATGAAGTGGAAATTTGTACAATACAACATCAAGTCATCATATACATGTATCTCGAGTCTCACAACCTATATTATCCCAAAATATAACAAGAAACAACAAGTGTAGTTCATATGTACATCAAAAATATAAAAAAAACATGTGGTAGTACGTTTGTACTACACTTTTGATACTTGAAACTAACGCTCAAGGTCCCTGGTACCTATTAGAGCTCATTAAGTATATGTCAGAGCTTATTTAAGTTTAACTATCCAATATATTATAATACATTCCACTATTTGCATCAATGTCTTTTCAACTTAACTTAGACCAAATCTCAAATTCAATGTGTCCTAAACAAGTTTATGCTAAATCTTCGAGGTCCCTAGTTGCTTATTCTTACCATACACGAAGGCATAATGCCAAGCGATAACCCCGAGAGGCCTCTCTTATTTATTTTTAATACTCGTTGACACTCAACTCGGCCAAAATGCCCAAACTTGATGTTATAAAGTTGTAGACATTTTCCCTACTTTTTTGAAGTGTTATTGAATCATCAAAGTCCATTGGAAACCATTTCAAGTTGGTTTAATGCATTGGTTTGCAAAACAGTCCCCTTAGGGACCATAAAATAATTTTCAAAAACTTGGTTTTTATGCAACTTGAAATGCAACTAAAATACTCATAGAAATTTCCAAAATTCTCAGTGTTGATTCATTGAAGTCTATTAACTTAAAACCAAGGTTTTTTAATGTTAAAACCTCATTATTATGATCAAGAACTAAATTTGAGACTCTAAGCAAACTGTAAGTTTTTATTTGTAAATATTGATCTCTTATTCAAAGCATGACTTAAAAACTAAGTTAGACATATTTAGAAATCACGAAACTCAACGTACACCTTTACTATGATCTAAAAACACGTTTTAGAGAATTTGGTTCAATTCTGACATCATTTGATGCCCGGAACACCTTAAGTCAAAAATCAACTCATTAAATAAGTAAATTTTGCATATTTCAAAACCCATTTGGAAAACTGTCAAAAAAACCTCAGAATCACTTGAATCTCTTGAAGAGCCTAACTTATAATATTTCAAACTATTTTGGAGATTTTGGTTATTTTTGGATTAGTGGAGGCCCCCCCGAAAAATGTCCCGTCATCCAAACACTTACAAAATAAATTATCTCTATGGACAAGTACTGAGTTTTAGTCCATTTTTTATAAAGACTATAACTCAATTTTTAAAAGATATTGATGTTACGTTGTTGTTCTATGTATTTTCTTTTCGAAATAATAAAGTACGCTCAAATCCGATTAAAACTGAGAGAGTTATGCTTAAAATGCCAAAACAACTCTCTTTGATAGAGTTTCGGACCAGCTGTATAAAAATTTCATAACTCTCAAACCACACATCCAAATAACGTGATTTTTGGTGAGATGCTTGTCCAAATATCCAAGAGTAACTCATAAAATATCAGCAAATTATGAGAAGAAATGAAGGATTTATGCTATCTAGAATTTCAGCTATAATTTTGGCATTTTATCAAACATGTACTATTCATAAACAACAAAATTCACAATGCATGGTTCAAACCCTTGATTTATGTCCAAATTTAACAACCAATATAATACATCATTGAACATCAATATAGAAGTAGAAACTCAAAAATTAAACACCCAATTACACAAGAAAATCAGTACATTCTTTCATTTAACCAAAATCCCAATTCTAGAACCAAGACATAAGTTTTTTTATGAACATGAGAGAAACCTTTTAATTTTAGATTCAAAATCATTTCATAACATCAGGGAATTCATTAAACTTGACAAAATTCCAGCACTATAATGATTTAAAAACCTCAAATCATCACAATGTACTATTGAAATGGAAGGGATTTGTTACTTAAGGTTTGATCCTTTTGAAAACTCATGCTCCTTGAAACCCTTAGCTCCAACTCCACCTTTCCTTTGATTTTTCAGTACTATTACTAACCAAACCCCTCTCTTTTCTCTCCAACCCTAGCTGAAGTGTTTTGTGTTCATGCATGGTGTAGAGACTAAGTAGGTCTTTTATACTCAAACTTTTTGAAACTTGGCCATTAGATTATCGTAGTATCTTTTCATCCATCAAATCTCTAGATATATCCATAGTTGGTGTTAGTTCATACATGCATACCATAGGATCCATTATGACTCATTTTGATCCCCACATGAACACATCACTAGGTAAATTAATGTATTAAGAGTGTGGTCTCCATCCAAGTTTCTAACATTTCATGTTTTTTACAATCCATAATGACTATGGTATGTATTAAGTAAATATGTTTCATGAAATTCATTTGATAAGTTATGTACCATAATAATATGGATATTTTCTCAACTTTAGGCTTAATTTATATGTCTAAGCCCAATCATTTACTTAGGAAATTTATAACTTTTTTAATTTTTTTCTAGACTTAGGCCTTATTGAAATGAAGCATATAGACTTAATTAATTACATCATATATTCTTTTGAGACTCACTACATAGTTTAGATGACTAGCTAGTGTCTAAGTAAGTGAATTAAGTCATGAACCTAAGCTCAAGTTTTCAATTTACCCAATCGTCCCGCGTGTACCCATCTCGATGTGACTTGGCGCACTCGCCTTTTATAAAAAAAACACATTTAAAAGTTGTGCACACATATATAAACATATAGTACATGCATCAAAATCAAGTAAAATTATATAATTATTACCTCGGTGTCAGCGCCCAAGTACTAATCGAGTTCGCTACTTAGGATTGGCCGCCAAGTCACTTACCTACAAAGCATACAACTAGGATTTGATTATTCAAGTCATTACAGCCTTAATTACACTTTACAAGGCAAAACCCTGGATAAAAAGTTTTGAGAAAATCTCGACTTTTCATTTTTTCATAGAAATCCAAATTTCTATTTATTTGTCCAAAATCCTTTTTTTCTTATTTTTTATAATTTTCCAGGGATATTCGTTTTTACTTGCTAAATGAAAAGTTTTTTTATTTAAAGAGAAAGGGTTTGTCCCTGAACCGGACAGTTGCCCAGTTCAGCTTAGTGAGCCGAACCTGGTTCGACCCGATTTAGGGGATCATCCCCTTTACCACTCATGTTTCATCGAGATGAAATAGAGAGAATATGTTTAGTTAAGATGAAACATTTCTTCATTGTATAACTATGTTGGGTCTCTAGGCAGGGTATTGACTCTCTCTTCATCATTGCGACATTCGAGAATTTTGTAAACTTGATTAGGTGACTAATTAAGTATTTTCGGATTTGAATTTGGGATTTAAGTATTTGATGTGCGAACCACCTATTACGGATCGGAGATCATAAGTCTAAATATTATTTTTGTATGTCGCGTGATTAATTGGTGTATTATTCTTATTCGACGCGAAATAGGGTCAAGTTAAAGTGTATACTCGATGTTCGAGAGTTCCAGAGCGCGTTGGGGATTTTTTTCCAATTTTGGCAAAATTGTAGTATTTTTCGGAATTTGATTTAGACATAAATTGAAGAGATAATCACAAAATTAAATAGAATAATTAATAAATTGGTGGGCACCTAGTGACACGCGGGGTCGAAGGTGACACGCGTGGGATGTACAATAGTATGCACGCCCGAAGATGGTCGTTGGTGCGTGGTGAATTTATAGCAGCAAAAATACAAAGGTGTATATATAGTTTATATATATATATATCCTATAGTTTGAATTAAATAAAATGTATACATTGGATTTGCCTCGAGATACGCATAGTGTAAGCATCGAGGAAGAAAATGGTTAAACGTTGGCAGTTGGAGAGATGTGTCAATGCCTCGAGACGCATGCAACTCCATCTCAAGAAAAATTCAAATGATTGTATGGTTTGTTATAAAAATCATAAGATCTACCTCGAGATACGTGATATGTATCTCGAGGAGAGTAATATAATTGATCTTTGTAAGTCGGTTAAAGGTGGTGATTATCTTGTTAATAGCCACAAGATCGACCTCGAGATACAGAACACGTATCTCAAGGAAGATCAAATTATATAATGAAAATAGAATAATTAGATTTGTCTCGAGATTCGTCCGATGTGAATCTCGAGAAAATCTAATATATATCTTCAACCAATATAGAATCGCCTCCTCAAATTCGCATTTGACAATGAGATAAAGAGACCGAGAGATAGGGATCAAACCGGAAGGGAGAGACAAGGGATAGGTTGATGAAGGTGAGACTGTTTGTTGTCGTTGATGTTGTTGGGTTATTGTTGTGTCATTGTTAATGGAGGGTTTGGAGGCAGAGAGGTTGTTGTGAAAAATAGAAAGTGAGATGTTGAAGTTTTTGGTGTTTTAGGGGTTTCGATTGATTCCATGAACTGGGTTTTGCTTCATTGAGTGATATGTTGGTGTTAAAAAAAGAAAATGAAAATGAAAAAAATCGTTGAAAGTGTAGAGCAGAACCTGATGAGGAAGATGATGGGGTTTGATCCCAGACCGAACCGAACCGAGTCCGGTTCAGGTGTCAAACCCCGATTTAAAAAAAAATTGCAGAAAATTCATAAAAATTCCAGAAAAAAAAAGAAAAAAAAAAAGAAAAAAATTATAATTTTGGAGAAATAAATAGAAATGGGAGATTTCTATGAAAAATGAGGATTTTAGAATTTTTTGAGGATTTATATTGGGTTTTCCTCGTAATGCATGTTACGATACCCGAAAATGTTCAAAATTTAGAAAATTATTTAAAAGCATAGTCAAAGTTAATTTTTAATTCCAAACCACAACTTGCAGTCAAAATTAGGATCTGAACACCAGAGGGGTTGATTTTGGAGTGATTCCAAGTTTTTAGGACTTGAGAATATCAAAATAACTCAAAAATTGGTCGAAAACTTAAGAAGTTTGAATAGGTAACAGATCCGAATTTCTCAATGGTTTCAGGTAACGTCGAGGATCTCGAAAACTACTCAGAACGAAGCTTGGGAAATAGGTTCAAAGTACATGAAAGTCAGGGAAACGTTTTGTAAGGTTTCGTAACCAATCTTGAGTTGGTTTGGTGATAAGTAAACCCTACAGTGATCTTTACTATTTATGAAATTTATCCTTGTACATGTAATTGTATCATAGTCCGCATTGCATCTTATCATTCTTGGTCATGCATACATAGAGTGAGTGAGGGGGATAAGCTTGTTTCGAAATCTGGTTTGCTTGAAACGTGGTTTCAATCCTGCCTCTATGCCGTCTAGTGAGACTAGCGGAGTCTAACGCCAACAAGTTATCTTTGCATTTTATGATGTCTTAATATTGTCTTTATACTATTTTTGAAAGTCAACATCTGATTATAATTAGGAGACAGCGATAGAGTGGATTGCATGCCATGTTGAAGCATATATCTTATTGTTTATTTGGAAATGCAATTACATGTCTCCATGTATCAGACTAACAATTGCAGGAGTACAGAACAATGTAGGAACTTAATTGCCTGACATCTTTGAGTTATTTTTTATGGTGTCGGGTTCTATATGAAGATAAGGAAAAAATTGACAAGACTCGAAGATTGTGGTAATTCCTTTCAGAATTTAAAGTAAATTCTTGTTTTATATTGTTTTGGGATTCTTGGGGTGAGTGTAGGACGCAAAGTTTCATTGAATAATTATGAGAGTCTCGTAAGTTAGTTTAAAATAAGTTGAAAAGGTATATGTTTCAATTTTGGCCTATTTTTTATTGTAAAGCTATAGTTAAGTTAGTGGAGACTCTAAGTTAGTTTATAAATTCAATTTTGATATATATATATATATATATATATATATATATATTATGAAATGCGGGGAGTTATGAGTCATTTTAGTCTTCTTCCCAATTATGTTGTCTATTAGGTGAATTTTTCGGCATACCACTTTTAGAAGAGGTGTCGCCGAAATTTTTACAAAACACAGATATGATTTTTTTTAATTGCTTCAATAAAATAAGTTAAAAATTGAATCAATTGAGGATCTAAATTACAATTTTGGAGCTTTATTAAAGGATTGAAATGTAAACTATGTTAAGGTCAAAGTTAAAAGAAAGGATTAGGCAGACTAAATTATCAGAGGATTAAGATAATCTACTACGATCAGTCATCTTAATAACGAAGGGCTGACAATTGTTTTCCTCTTCCATCACCTCCATCGTCCCCAACCTATCTCTGGTTTTTCAATTTTTCTTTTTCATTTTTTGTGGCTATTAAGTCGTTGTTTGTTGTTCTTGTTGTTTTTGTTTGTTTCATTATTGTTGTTTCATTGATCAATGAAACCTTCACTTCATCTCTCTTATTTTTGAATTTACAGCAGTCCCAATTAATCAAAACAGTCCACATTTGAGGAAAACAATCTCAATCGAGTTTGAGAACAACAATTCATTTCAACTCCCCTTGATCGATGTACACACCACAGTCTCCTCTGTTAATCGAGAATAAATGTACCAGAGAAGGAGAGATCACAGTGATGATAGAGAGGAAAAATTTTGATAGACATGATGGGGACAGTAGTGATGAAATGAAGAAGGCAGTTGAAAATGATGAAGAAACCCACTGGTTTTGATTTGATTTACAAATTAAAAAGGTAGTCAAATGACCCTTTTACCCCTCTTGTTATCCTCATGTAAATAAAACTAATGCCCCTTTTGGTTTTTTGCCATTTTTATATAGTTTCATGTTTATCTCTTATTTTTAAGTCCAAATTAAACCTCAAAAGATGCCTCAATTTCGCCAAACATTGGAGAAAATACTAACGCAATCCAAAACACTCGACTAAACACCAATTGAACCCTATTTCGCGGCGAATAGACTATAATACATACAATAGGCACACAACAAACAAAAATAAAATCTTACCTTATGATCTTCGGTCCGTCACGTATAGGTCCCACCTCGGATACCTAAATTAAAATCAAATCTAAAAATAGTTAATTAGTTGTCTAATCCAGTTTAGAAAACTCTCGGATTTCACGGCTATGTTTTCACTTGAAGTCTATGAGTACTCTTTCCTTCTCTAGCAGATTAATGAGCCAAGATTCACTTGTCTTCTCTACTTGGTACATTCTCACTTTACTTTTTTATAGTTATTATCCATCGACTATTTAGAATTAGCCATCATGCTTCGATTAATTTAAATCGACTTTTTGTAGAGTGTATAAACTGACGTACTTCTCTAATCCAACTGCAAAAACTTGACTGAGTTGGATATACATGAGAATGAGATTTATGATAGAGGTGGCAATTGGTACACTTGAGGTATGAAGTTAATTTTGACGCACTTGGGAAGCTTGTTGCGAGATGCAAATGATTGAGGGTTTTGAAATTAAACAAGAATATTGTAACAGTTCGAATTAATTAAACTAGGATTAGCGCTAATCTCGGGGATTAACAGTCGTAATTCGGGCCTACGTAGAAAACTCGGTTGACTTGGACACGAGAATCGAGGATATATGTTATTTATGAGTGATGTTTGTCTATATTGCGATGTTTAAAATTATTATTTATCATATTGCATCGCATGTGTGTTATATTATCGTCGGGCGAGATGTGTGACATGTGTTTACCTTGAGATGGGCGCGTAGGGGCGGGCATAGGGTGTCGGTAGTTGGGGGTTAGTGGGACCACTAATGTGTCAACAATGAGACTAAATTCACGAACCACATGAATTTAAGTGTCTAAGTTTGTAAATTTAATTGATACTGATTAATGGGACTATAGTTTGGACAAACAAATTGAGGAACCTAGATTTTCTTAATGATGAAGAAGATGTGTAGGAATCCTAGACTAAATAGTAACTAGTTAGTGGAGGCATGCATTCTCCATGTGGGACAAGTGACATAGAAAGAAAGGACACATGTCCTAGTAATTAACTTAGTCAAATTAAAGATTTGCTTAATTAATCCACATATTAATATAAGTATATAAAAGACAAACTTTGGTTTTCATGCAAACAAGAGAAGAAAGAAATTCAGAGTTTTAGAGAGCAAAGAAAGCAAGAGTATGCTGAATTTTTGGGACTTCGAGAGGACCTAAGCTTGGAGGATCAAACTACAAAGAATCAAACAATAAGTAACAACTTCTACTAATTCGATTCGATTTTGGCTTGCTGATTTTATGTTTTTCTAAGATTGAAGATGAATTATATACATGTCATATAACTTTGGTTTCAAAAGAATTAGGCCAAACTTGCAAGTTTAACTAATTATATTCATGAAAAATTGATCAAACATTTGCAAGGGCATAACTCCCTTAATACTTATAGGATTAAGCTGATCTTTTAGTATGTTGTTGTTGGGTATGTTAGATGACTTATAACAAAAAAATCATGATTTTTGGAGCAATATATTGGAAGAAATGATTTTTTCAATCTTGCTAGTCGGATTCGTTTAAAATTTGAGCATTTTTATATGATATCTCTTTCATCTTAAATCGAAATTTCGCAAATCAAACCTTTTCGAAAAGGTAAGACAAAGACCAACAACTTTTCCCTTTAGGAAGTTTTTGAGATTTGAACGTTTTCGTGTCCAAAAAAATGCGCTGCAACACAGACCGAAAATTGAAACTTTATTTAGTAATTAGGGGATGATTTGGGAAGATCAATTTAAAACCCATTCAACTAATCTAAATACACAATAAACCCATTTAATTGACTTCAAGGGATTGAGGGAACGTAGCTCGGGTACCGGGAGCGAGTCGAGGTTGGATTCGAAAAACCGTGGAAGTGCGGGCGCGTATTTGAGGTGCGTAAAACCCATTGGAATGCTTCACATAATTCATGGCGTGGTTTTATCAATATCGGATTACATGTGTGACTGTTGGTGGGCACACATTAATTTTCACTCTAAATTTAGTTACGTATATATTGGTTGTGGCTAAATCACTTGCACGGGTTGCTTGTTTTGGCGCTCGTGTCGACGGTAATGAAATGTATCTACGACTGTCAAGAGGGATTTAAGGTGTTTCCCTTGACTTGAAATAGCTTCTGGAGGGGTTCATCCATTAACCGTAGTTGAGGCTTAGTCATTGTAAGCCAGCGAGTATATACGTGGTTCATGTCCTGTTTTATCGATGTACCAGCTGGTTTAGGTCAAGGCTTTCTCGTGTTATTCGGTTGTTTATTACTATAAATTTACTTCCAAGCCTGCTTAATTTTTATGTGTTGTTACATTACTCGTTGTTGTTTTTGTATGCCATATGCTAACTACATTCATGTCAGTATGACTATTTGTTGCCATATGTATTATTGACATGTCTTGTAGTTTTATCAGTTTTATTCATGAATATTGTGTGGACTTCTCTTGGGATTTTACTCTCTGGATTCGTCACTTTATTTGTTGAGAGACTGAGTGCAGATCCTTCTACGAGCAAGGGCAAAGTAGTATAAGGCGACTACCTCTGAGTTTATCTGACGCTAGCTCGTATGTGACTTACAATATGTATATATTACGTTTTGTTGGGTTTTGGGACTTGTAGAACACTGATACATGTATATGAATCTTTGTATTTTTCTCGCTTGTGTTATATATACAGTATCCTTTTGACGAGTTTTCCATTACTTAGGATTGTTAAATATGCATAAAATACTCATATATTTGAATACTTTTTTGTAAAGTTTATTGTAACTTCGTAAACTAACGAACTGGCTAAATAAACTTACTAATCATTAATTGTAGAATAAGTTGCTAGGTTAGAGATTATTGGAAAATGTGTAAGCAACCAGTTAGGTCACGAGGCGTCATAGATAAGCATGCCACTACGTGGCGAGGCTTGGTGACGTGTCCGACAACGTCGCGGTGCTCGTTTTGCCTCGAGACTTAGGGTCGCGAGAAATATTAACTTGGAATAGCTACACGGTTTGCTTGTTCGAGCTCTACAACTTTTACAGCTCGGAATTGTTATACAATTCTTCAAATATGTATATGTAAATTTGTAATAAATTCTCATCACTTTGTTTAGCTTTTTTAAAAAATAAATTCTTTGGACTTTACATTATTTCACTTTTTAACTGTTTACTGTATTTTTTTCTTTCTTCACTTTTTTACTGTTTTTTACTGTTCTTACATTTTCTTTAAACAATTATTAAAATATTAATTTGTTGCAGAATGACCACGTGGTGCTATCATAAGTTTTGCAATAGATAGTATCTCGCAGATTTGTGACAGACCAGCTTTGTGTCGCAGATTTGTGATGAGACAATTTCATTTTTCACTAATTTTTCGCATAAATTTTTTCAATAGAATTGCGACAAATGGTTTGTCGTAGATTTGTGACAGACCAGCTATATGTTGCTTTTTGTGGTTGCGACAAAGAGTTCAACCACAGACATGATCTGCACAAATTTGTTGCAATTTTATTTTACGACAATAAAGTGGGAAATTAGCAACAGATTAGTTTGTTGCTAATTCATTTTATTCTTGTAGATACATAATTAATCACTTTCTTAAAATATTTGGACATAAGGCTTCGAAAAAAAATATTTGGGCATAAATCTTAGATACCAATATATGGATGAGGTCATGAGGAGCTTGAAATGTATATATAATTATATATTCTTATATAGCCTTTATAACGTAAAATCCCGATTTGATGTATAATCCTAATAAAATAAAAACTTTTAAATTCTCGAAAGGTATATATTTTAGAAGTTCATGGGCCCAGAGAGTGTTGGGTCACACACGCAGACGTGAGCATATAAATGAGGTTGGAGCCTGCTCAAAGCCAATTTGGTTTATGCTAGGTAGGGATGCAGTGGGGCGGGTATGAGGGGGGAATGCAATCCCCATCCACATCTCCACTTATAGTGGGGCAGGGATTCCCTAATTGAAATTCCTCACTTAAGAAGTTTTAACTTTATATAATATTCCCCACCCAGCGGGGACGACCCCCACCCTCACCGAGATTCCCCACCCCTATTATTTTTTCACATAATATCTAAAAAAAGATCAAATACATTATACATGCAAAACTAAAATCATTAAAAGCTTCCCAAAAAAAAGATCTTGATGTAATTTTTGTCAAAAGAAGTCCTATCAGAAAAAAAAATGATTTTGACGCAATCCTATAGAACTTTATTAAATAATATACTACATTATATATGGATTTCATGTTAATGATGTTATATTAATTTTTTCTTGATAAACTTAGTTACATTAATTAGAGGTATATCATTAGATCTAAATAATATATTGCAACAGGTTTAGACTTCATACGTTAGTTAACTATAATATATACAAGGTAAAATGAAGAGGCAACATAATTATTTGCTATCGAGATTATTTATAAGAAACAAGTTTAAATAAATAAATAAATAAAACATAACAACTAGTTTGGCTTCATGGTCAACACAAGTTGGAAGAACTTGTATGGATAAAGGGAATCCCCACAGGATATTCTTGGGATCCCTATGGGGAAACCTCATTGGGTGGGTCGGGGAATCCCCACGGTGGGGAAGGGTGATATTGCACCGCATGGCGAGGATGAAATTCCCCCTTTCCCCGGCCCCATAGGGGTTATTTGGCGGGAAATCCCCGCCTCATCGGGGCAAATCCCCGCGGAAAATGGGGATTCCCCACCTTACATGCATCCCAAGTGCTATGATTCAATCTACACCACTTATATATCAAATAAGCTCATATTATATTTTCGATGCAGGATTATATACTCCAACACTCCCCTTCAAGTGCAACAAGGTCTGGACTAGTTGTCACTTGTGAAACACATACCTACTCTAGAGTAAGGTACAAACATGCATTGGCCTATTATTATAGGCTCTAAGTCTACAAACAGGTCTAGACTCCACTGTTAGTCCAACCAAGTCTTCAAATACGAGCCCAGGATCATCCCGCTCCGATACCATATAAAAATTCATGGGCCCGAAGAATGTTAGGTCACACACGTACAGGTGAGCATATAAATAGGATTGGAGCCCATCTTGCGCAAAACCAATTGGCTTGTGCTAGGATCCATTCTACACCACTTATATATCATACCAACTCTTATTATATTTTTGATGTGCGATTATATACTCTAACATATATAAATAGGTTATTTGGGCACAAACTTGATGCATTTATGTATAATCCTAATTTCCCATGATTATTGAAAGAATCCGGGTGAGCTCCTATTAATTCTCATACCTCAAATCTAAAAAGGAGACTAAGCTTGTAGCAGCCCCTATCTCGATTAGGGTTGTAGAATTTTTAAATTAGTGACTTAATTATACCATATTTGTGTGTATGTTGTGTTAGATATGTATAATAAAACCGTAGAATCTACTCTAACACAGACTCTTCACATAAACTTCCACTTTAAACAATGAAAACTAAAAAATCTCTATGAATACTTAACGTCCCTGAGCTATTGATTAAGTGACTCACGCACACATCATTTATTGCACTAATTAAATAATGAAATAAAGAAAACCATAGAATTCTACTCCAGCTGGAATTCTAAAATCTTCACTATAAACCCACTCCAATCTGATTGTTAGGACATCATGGACCTAGAGTCAATAGGCAGGCATCAAGTATGAGATCGAGGTCGGTTTAGGGCTTCACGGACGAGGTTTAGGGCATCACGGGCTTGGTTCCGACGCATGCGAGGTAAATAAACCGAGGAGAACGCCATCATAGTATTTTGTTTATTTGGATTGATGCTTTTATCAGTTATATAATTGATTTCTTGTTTTATATTCGATTCATCTTGTGTGTTGTATGGTTCATTGACGATTTAGACACTTGCACATATACAATGCGCACTTGGTGGCTTGCTACCACGAATTGTTTGACATGTGATCCTGGTGTATAACCCGACCACCTGGAAGGGTGTACGTAGTAGGGTGATGGACCAATGCTTGCACGCACTGGGGAGAATCCCAATAATCGTACTACCGTCTAATTAATTATGTCTGGGTATGTGTATACACATACTCCGGTTGTTTCTCTTATTGAGTCTTATTTCATGCATTATTTCTATTTCACGTCTTTTATTTATCGCAGGACTTGTAGGCACTTTTAGTTGGACTCTTGAATGTTATATGGATTTCTTTAGGAGTTGCTGAAATTTGTCATTATTTTTTGTAATAAATTGCAGATCCTTCTACAAGGGCTAGGGGATCCTCAGCAATTATCTCTGAGCCTTGCAACTTTCCATACAGACACTACTAGGTAAACATTTTGATACTTTGTACTTATTTTATCAGATTTGAGGACTTGAGACACATTGGTATATCTACACTCACTTTTTGTATATTTTGTCGCTCCTTTATATATGGTATCTATGCTACACTTCCAGGTTTTTTTTTCCGCATTAGGTTGTCATCAAATCTATTATGAAAACACTGATATTATTACTTTTCATGATTAATAAGTCTTCCAAATGCTTAACAATGTCAATATATGTTAATAACGATTGGTACACTAATTAACTTGGCCGAATATACATAAGCTATGCTAAACTTCAATGAAGGCTATGCCTAAGGTTTATTATATATGTTATTAATGCATTATTTTGGTTAAGTTAGGAAAATGAGATAATTTGATTAAATAAATCAAACTTATCTAACATGGATAATTTGAGCCTATTTACATGAAATCAATGCTTAATGGATAGTTAATTAGCTGGCAAGGGAAACGGCAATGGCCAAAGGTGGAACTGGCGGGCGGGTGACGCTGCGAGGCCGTGGGCCCCACAAGGCACAGCTGGAAGCCTAGGGGCGCAAGGCCGTCACACTTATCGCTATATTTTGAGGGGTTTTTATAAAAGTGGGGTGGCTATAGTTTATATTTCACAAAATAGTGAGGTTTACTTTTAAATTACAAAAGTAAGGTATAACTCCTTTTGAAAATGAGGTATTGATGATGAGGTGGCATGCATGGTGGTGAGGTGGTGTTGAGGTGGAAGGCATTTGTATGGATAGCTCCTTTTGAAAAGGTGCTATCTATACAAAATTATACATTCTATGAATTACTCCTTTTGAAAAAGAGCTATCTATACAAAAATTTTGGCCATATGAACGACACGTGCATATAGAGATGGACGACCCGCGCACCGGCGTATCTCGAGGTAGACAACCAATGTAAGCAACACGCACGCATATCGACGTGGACAACCCATGCGGTGAGAGTGGAGATTTCATGCAAATGCTAGGCACGTCTGTCGAGGTGGGCGACCCATGCAACCTCGTGCAACTCATGCAAACGTCACGCACGTATCTCGAGGTGGTAAAGCCAATGCAAACGTCACACACGTATCTCCTGGTTGACAACACATGGAAACGCTACGAACGTATGTCGAGGTGGGCGAGCCATGCATCTTCGTGCAAACCATTCAAACGTCACACACATATCTCGAGGTGTCGACAACTCATGCAACCTCGTGCAATCCATGCAAACCATGCGAATGTGAAGCACATATTTCGAGGTAGACACCACATGCAACCCGCCGCACTCCATGCAAACAATCCAAACGTCATGCACGTAAGTCAAGGTGGATAACTAATGCAAACGTCGACACGTATCTCGAGGTTGACAATCCGGACAAACGTCATGCACGTATCTCGAGGGGACAACCCATGCATATCCACTACAAACCATGCACCACATTCAAACGTCACGCACGTATCGCAAGGCGGACAACCCGTGCAACCCATAGTAAGCATGCAACTCATCCTTTAAACTTTGTGTTACTTCTATCTCGTGATGATAAGTAGAGATACGAAGAATAAAATAATTATAGGGCAAACCCACATTATTTTTTGTCGAGAGCTTAAAATTAAAACAACAATGATCTATAAAAAAATAAGTTCATTCCATGAGAAAGTTGTATACATCAACTTCGTTCACCCAAGATATAAGCTGAAAAAAAAACCACGACATCCGAAAGCTCATCATACAGTCTATTACGACGGTTACGTTGACGTTGTTGCTCGGTGATGCAAACCGGACGTACTCTATGTCTAGTTGGACGATGTGTTTGTACATCCGGTTGAGGTTGTTGAGGTTGTTGATCTGGCATTGAATGGCGTCGAGTCGATTGATGTTCTTCATATGGTGCTTCACTCGACTCACCTCTGCTACTAATGCTCCCAAAAATAGGAGGTTGAATCATCCCAAAATAAGTGGCTTCCCGTATGCGGTTGGGCGAAAGGAACATGAGGCGGCGGCATGGTTAACATGTTCATGAATGAGCCATCTCCACTATATGACATATTGTAATTATAACACGGTGGAGTATATGGACTCGGCATGTATTGAGTCAATGACGAGATACAATTGATGTCTAGGCATTCAATGGTCCACATATGAAGACGATGGCCCGGTGCATAAGGATCAAAATGGTAAGGATGAAGATTCGTGATCGGCGGCCTGGGTACAAACATTTGAGGTTCGGTTGCATTGTGGGCGATGTAGGAATGTACCCATGAGAAGAATGAATTGGTGGGGATGAGTGTTGGCTAGTCTCGCCAACGATCTTTGTTCTACTCGCTTCTGGACGAGATGAACGTCTTTGGAGGAGAACGTCTCGCTACTATCTGCAGCAATCTCGTCCGAGTAGATGGACGTGGTGGACGAGGACGTCGGTGCTTTCCCCACGTCTTTGTTCGTGTTCTTCTTCTTCTTCTCACATCTCTATTTGATTCGGCTTGATCCTCTTCTTCATCTTCCTCTTCATTATCCTCATTTATGTCCTGTTCGACATCAATTCTGTCATTCCATATAGAAGATCTTTGCTTTTCATCTTCGTCTAAAATTTCAATCCCTTCATCAAGCGCAAAGCAAGACCTTGCTCGTACCCATCCTCAATAAACACTCGCCTCAGTCGATGCACCAATTACACTGATATAAAAACATGAGTTCAAAGCACGCAATATAAGATATTAGTTGTTTGAGAGAAAATAAGAGTTTCAAGTTTACCGAATAGTCACGTAAAGCCTCGTCGTGTCCAATGAATCTTCTAGTGATCGAGCGATACCACGTCATGTAGTCTTGATGATCGTGCCCTTCATCTTGGCCGTTTGTGACAATGTTGTGGCCACGATTTTCCCACATATGTATAAAGCTTGCGTGAAAAGTCACCCAATTTTCTTGATTGCGTCCACGCAATTCGATGCGTGCGAGTATAAGGTACATAAGTACACGGTTTGGTGGCACCACTTGTATTATTCCAAATTGTCGCATAACCCTTTCTCGGTCGATGCCACTCGACTATGTGGAAACAAATTAAGAGACACGTCGAAAGCCAACTACCATGACCCGTCGAGTACGGTATTCGGGGAAGAGACCCGATGATCGCAAAGATAAGGTTGTCATACTACATCATCATCATTCTGTGAGTCGAGTGCATCACGGTAAGCTAATAAGACGTGCGTCGCACTCTGTGTAACCGAAAATGCATCGAGCCACCTGTATACAAAACAATAAATTATGAAAAATGATAATGGAGTAAATATTAAAGAAATTATGAAATAATATTTGTATTACCTGTGTCCCAATGGGACGTCCATAAGCATGTGTTCTACATCCACTGTTCGTGGTCGAACTCTAGAAACACCCAGGCGCCATGGTGCTATGAATGGAAATATGTCCCATGCCCACAGCTGTACAAGAATTGACGCGCCTGCAACCTCATGTGCACTTGCGCGAGATCCGCGACACAACTCCCTGTACAAATAAGCCAAACATGCACTCCTCCAACTATACTGTCTAGCTATTTGGAAATCCTCAAGCAATGGTAGAAACATCAAATGTACAAATCGGTTGGACTTGTCGGCGAATAGACAAACACCGATAAGTTGCAAGTATGTACGATCGAACATAACGTTGCACCGATTCCTCGTTCTTTGTCATCATATATAGTGGTACGTTACATTCGAGCCATTCAACTTTAAGTTTACAACCAATAATGTCATCTCCCAGCAGAATTCGACCAAGTAGCCTCTCGCACACATCAAAGCATAGTCCGTATCGGTCGTTCCGTCACAGGCATACCTTCGATAGGTAAGCCGTTCGAGCGTACTGCACGTCTGGAGTGTAATTGTGCACTCCCCACAATGCATGTGAAATGTATGTGTCTCAGGGCGCCATCTCTCAACGAATGCAAGAATCAAAGCCCAATCAAGATCGAAAAATGCTACGCGGAAATCCCATAGAACCCACTGGAACGAAGATATGGGATCATCCTCGAATGATATTGCATCGTTCGCTCAACGACACCACGTCTTCGACGTACGCGCAACATTTCGTACACCTTATAATTGATAATGTATTAATTTATATATACATATATATAATATACGATTATGCAAGAACATTTGACGTATACGTGTAGAAAGTTTACCTCACCCTCCAGGTTCGCGATGATCTCGTGTGTAGATTGGAGTTGCAAAAGTGAAAGATCCGATGGACCTGGATCCATTGTTGTACAACTACAAATGAATTTTTTGAAAAAAAAAATTAATTGTGTTGTTCGGAAACCAAACAATAACTCTTTCATATATGTTCAAACAATAACGAATGCTCATTTGTTTCCAATATAATCAAATTACCAACTTAAGTCATGACAAACAATATACAAAATCGACTATCGGTTTCATTGGAAGGTTGAGGTTTGCTCGGACAATTTTTTTTGTTATGTCCCTCAGATCGACAAATACCACACCGGTTCTTCCTAGTAGGGACTCATTCACGGTCTTTATTAGGACATGTTGTTCTTCTATGTCCTTCTTGATGACATATGCCACATCGCAAGGGCCTCGAGACATTAGGAAGATCCATCTCGTTTTGTCTTCGCGTTCCCTTTGGTCTCCCACGCTACGTCTCGCATCTTGGGTCGGGTATAATTTTCGTCCCAAAAGTCGGCCAATATTTCTCATCTGGGATGGCTTTGAAATTATAAGAGTAACATTGTGCGTACACATATATCTTATAGTATGGCTCAATGAATTGGGCGTAGCTCACTCGAATAAAAGCACATGCAACTAACACGCGTGAGCAAGTGGAAACCAAACGATTGCCATTTATTGCAATCCGCACACCCGGTCCTTTAGATGACGACTTGGGTGTTGTTGCCTTTATGCATGCGATCTCCATGTCTTCTAGTCAAGCACTTCAAACTCACCAATGTCACGATTGATCAAAGTGACTTGATGTCTCCTTGATTGTTCATAATATGTGAGTTTATCCATGACATATTTTGTGTAGGATATGCCGTTAGAGATCGCTTCATCGATTTCCTATTTATGTTGATTGTGGTATGTCACCAATCTGTAGTAAATCATTTGAGTCATCATTTGTTATTGGCAAGTATCGAGCCCCTTCAATACACCGTTAAAACACTCTACAAGTGACGATAAAATTCGTGTAAGTAATATTACTTAAGCGATAACTATATAGTTGAGTGCAAAACATAACTTGCATTTCATACATACCAACATCATTAGAATTCATCCATCGCACCGCATGCCTCCGTCATGCGATTGAGTACATAGTTCTTTGGGGTTGGGATTGACATATTGCGAGACATTGAGGTGTTCGTGATGATAAGTATGCAAAACGCTCCATGCACGCAAATAAATTTTCGTTCTTGATGTTGAGCAATTTGCTCGAGCAAGGAGTTTTTTCAACGGGTCATTTTTGAATTGGGTGTTGAAATTACTAAGCAAGTGTGGCAGGCAATAACGGTGGTATCCTTTTGGGGGACGAAACAACGCAAACTCCATCTCTATCCGTCACGTGTTTGCACAACATCCCGAAAAACCACCCCCACGAATTAGTAGATTCGGTTTCTACAACGGAAAATGCAACCGGTAATATGTGTCCATTACCATCACAGAGATCGCAATCATTAGCTTCCCACTATATTTGCCACATAAGAAAGTCGCGTCAATCTGAAGGAGAGGCCTGCAAAACTTGAAAGCTTGTATCGATGCTTCAATGCAAAAAACACACGACGAAATTGGGGACACGCAGTTCTTATCTCATCGCATCTCATTGTCTATGTGACTACTCGATTCTTGTCCCCAGGACTCTTATTCCTCACTGCCGCCAACCATCTTGGTAATAAAGCGTATGACTCATCCCAATCTCCAAATGCACATGCAATTGCCTTCCTTTTAGCATTCCACATTCGCTTGTATTTTACTTCGTGTCCGTATTTTCCTTAATTATTTGTATTAATGCATTGATAGTTATTGCTTCATCGTTCGGACAACGCTTTGGATCTCTCGCGCAAGCATGTTGGCGTCAAGTTGGGCATGACCGCGTTCTACGTCGGGATTAATACGATTGTGCGGCACGTCTAATTGCATAATCTCCCTAATTGTGTTTTCTTTCGCAAACAAGCACGAAGACGCCACATACACCCGTGTTGCGCACTTCGCACTTAATCGCCCACATAGTTGTGGTCGATTCCATCACATGGTATTGACAATGTCTATTAACATGCCACACTTTGACCGCATGTTGTAGGTCTTTTTGTTGTCAAAGCACATCCTTATTTCCAAATCGAAATTAGACATGTCCCCCCCAGTCTGTTGATGAGAATGTTAGGTCGCAAAGAGAGTTAGCCACCTCACAATCGATTTCATTATACACCGGTAATGCTTGGTGAACTTCGTCATCACTTGCTTCCTCCAACAAAATTTCTTCATCTATAGCAAACCGCTCATCATCTTGCACATTTTCTCGCACTTGGAGGTTCATATCTTGGATCATCCGTGAAAACATTGACGTTATCCCAATCGACAGCTTCGCAACATCCTCGTTGGGACGTATGTACTCATCGTGTCATTATTGGTGTCCTCGTTAACGTCATCGTCGAGAGGCATTAATGTCTTCATGTAATGGACCGACAAATCCATCTTGTGCGACCTCACCTTGTGATGATTGCATATGCAAAGTATTTCCATCATCAATGTTCCACTTGTGTGTATATTGAAGGACACATGAGAACAATACCACGGTTTAACATCATAGTTTAACAAATATCATAAGGATAAACTAAACTAACCTACAACATAAACTATACCGACCTAAACTAACCTAACAACAAAACTAAACTAAAGTAACCAAACATAACCAACCAAAAACCAAAGTAAACCTTTAAACAAATAAAAAGTCTTAAACTAAACTCAACTAACCTAACCTAACCTAACTACCTAAACTAAACTAACTAAACTAAACTATACTAAACTAAACTAACTAACATAACCTAACCTAACTACCTCAAATCTAGCACACATAACGACTTGAAATGCACAAACAAGTTTTCAAAATCCTTGCACTCCTACACCTTAAATCCACTCCATGCATGAGCGTACGTGAAATCTTCGCTTCGTAAAAGGATCGTGGAATTCTTGATTTAGCAAAGTTGACTACCAACCAACGAATTTTGGAAACATCTCTTGCAACTAACCTAACCTAACTACCTAAACTTAACTAACTAAACTAACTACATAAATTAAACTAACTAACCTAAACTAACCTAAATACCTAAACTAACCTAAATACATAAACTAACCTAAATACCTAAACTAAACTAACTTAACTAACTAAACTAACTAAACTAACTAAACTAACTACCTAAAGTCGATTAATTAAACTAAACTAAACGAAACTAAACTAACCTAACCTAACTACCTACACTTAACTAACTATACTAACTACCTAAATTAAACTAACCTAACTACTTAAACTAAACTAACTAACCTAAATACTTAAACTAAACTAACTTAACTAACTAAATTAACTAAACTAACTACCTAAAGTCAATTAAATAAACTACTAAACTAAACTAAATGAAACTAAACTAACCTCCTCCTTCTCTCATTTCGTTATTTGCTTCATGTTGCTTGAACTCTTCGTCTTAGTGCTCCGATGTAAGCAGCTCATTGCCGTGCTCCTCTGCTGCGCCTCTGCTCGCTTGCTTATTCCGCTACTCGTCAACTCCCTCTCCTCCTTCTCCGTCGCTGGTCGACAACGGCCAAGTCTCCTTCAACTCGTCACCTCATATTTTGATGCGTGATATCTATTATGTCGGGTTTCTACTTTTAGGTTTAAACTGATAAATGAAATCTTTTTTTGGTATATAAAATAGAATATAATAGTCTAATAGAATAGAATTTATTATATTGTAAGTAACGAATCACTAATAGTACATACGCAAAGATAAACATCACAACACAAGAGGTGTTTATGCATTTTGGTCCAACTTCCATTTGTGGGGCCACACTCAGATGTAAAGAATCCATTAATGATAAAGAGTGGTATAGATTTATGCAAGACCTCAACTAGTGATTCCTCACCAGGCTTGCTACACTGTCATTTACCCTCACAATGAACACTCACCCCAAGATCATTTTTATAATCTAAGTCCCCTTGACTAGTTCATCCCAAGATCTCTTCCGTAATTACAAATCAATAAAGAAAAAGAAAACATAAGTTCAAAAGAATTGCCAACTGCAACTTCAGAACCAAAAACCCACAAGAAGAAGAACATAACATGATCGTTGATATATAATTGTGTTCTTCCCAAAAACCAATGTTGTATGAGCTTCCTAAGTCCCAAAATAGTATGAACGTGTTGATCATCTCTTCACACATTTAGAAAGTAGCCCAAAATCTTCCCAGAGATTAATTAGGATCTAAATTCGGAATAAAAATTTTGTTATAAAGAAATTTTTATTTTCGTGTACGCGTCAGTTGCAATTGACCTGTTTACAATCGTCATATTACAATTGCCCATGTTTACAATCGCTGTCGGTTGAAATTGTCATGTCTAAACGCCCTTGTTGCAATGATTTACAGCTTCACATCTAAAACTTGTATTGTGCAAATAATGACAATTAATTCATACACTAACATTTTTATTTGTTTTTCCTTTATCCCGCTTGAAAGACTTACTGCAATTTAATTATGAATTAACGTCCATAAAACACTTGATTAATTGGTTTAATTTAATTAATTAACCTAATTGCTTTGAATACTGAATAATTGGCTAATTAATTGAAAAACGTGCAAGATACAAATTGAAATCCATGTCGTCATTGATAAGCGATTCGTGACGTGGCAAACGCTTAGTGACGTGTTCAGACAAATTAAGTGGCGGTGCCCAATTTGCCTTGAGATTTGGAGTCGCTACAGTGATTCGTGACGTGGCAAACGCTTATTAAAGTGTTCAAACGCTTATTAACGTGTTCAGACAAAGTGGCGGTGCCCAATTTGCCTCGAGATTTGGAGTCTCTACAACATTTTAATTAAATTGCTTAATTTAACTTTAAGCTTGAAGAAAGTACACATAAATCGGCCTTAACATTTGGACCTTAAACTTAAAAGTGCTACAACAACAAACCTTGAAAAACCTTAATTTATTCATGTAAATAATTAAGCACCTTTAAACCAACACTGCCAGGGTCGCCTCTATGGGTGTTTTTCAAAAAGTAAGGCACATTTACTTTATAATTCACAAAATAGGGTGTTGTACTTTGAAATGAAGAAAATAGGCAATAACGCCTTTACAATAGGCGTTATTACTTAGGATGGGTGTGAGGTGGCGGTGAGGTGGCGGGGCAAATGTATAGATAGCTCCTTTTGAAAAGGAGCTATCTATACAAACCTTTACATTATGAAGGGTGTGAGGTGGCGGTGAGGTGGCGGGGCAAATGTATAGATAGCTCCTTTTGAAAAGGAGCTATCTATACAAACTTTTACACTCTATGAATGACTCCTTTTGAAAATGACCTATCTATACAAATTCTCTCCCCCTATGACCACCACGTGCATATGGAGATGGATGACTCGCGCCACTCGCGTATCTCGAGGTAGACAACTAATGTAAACAACGCGCACGCATATCAACGTGGACAACCCATGCAAACGTCACCCATGTATGCCAAGGTGGAGATTTCATGCAAATGTCGAAGCACGTCGTCGAGGTGGGCGACCCATGCAACCTCGTGCAACTCATGCAAACGTCACGCACGTGTCTCGAGGTGGTAAAGCTAATGCCAACGTCACGCACGTATCTTCGGTTGACAACACATGCAAACATCACGCACGTATCGCGAGGCGGACAATCCGGGTGAGTTGCATGCTTACTATGGATATGCATGGTGGCCCACCTCGACATACGTGCGTGGCGTTTACATGTGTTGTCTACCGGGAGATACGTGTGTGACGTTGGCATTGGCTTTACCACCTCGAGACACGTGCGTGACGTTTGCATGAGTTGCATGAAGTTGCATGGGTCGCCCACCTCGATAGACGTGCTGACATTTGCATGAAATCTCCACCTCGGCATACATGGGTGACGTTTGCATGGGTTGTCCACGTTGATATGCATGCGCGTTGTTTACATTGGTTGTCTACCTCAAGATACCCATGCAATCTCGTGCAACTCATGCAAACGTCACGCACGTGTCTCGAGGTGGTAAAGCCAATGCCAACGTCACGCACGTATCTCCTGGTTGATAACACATGTAAACGCTATGCACGTAACTCGAGGTAGATAAGTAATGCAAATGTCATACACGTATCCCGAGGTGGGCAATCCATGCAAACGTCATGCACGTATCTCGAGGGGGCAACCCATGCATATCCACTACAAACCATAGACCCCATGTAAACGTTAGCATGTATTGCGAGGCGGACAACCCGTACAACCCGTGCAACCCATAGGCGCTATTCGGTCGGCCCATGTCCACGTGGTCATCCTACGTGGACTGTGTTACACTGATAACGCATTTTCAAAAGGCGTTATCCGTGTAACACGGTCCATGTAGGACAGCCTTACACAGATAGCGCCTTTTCAAAAAGCGCTATCGTGTAAGGGTCGTCCCACGTGGGACCGTCCACGTCACAAGAAAAATTCATCCACTCTAATAACGCCTTTACAAAAGGCGTTATTGCATATTCTCGGAGAAAAAAACACAACCTTATTTTTCGGATTTAAATTAAAAACATTAGTACTTTTGTAATTTTTTCCGCCTCTATGCGCCCCTATATATATATATATATATATATATATATATATATATATATATATATATATATACATACATACATATAGAAAATATTAGAATGACAACTTTATATCACCCCGTAAGATATATTGGCTCACAGAAGCCATTCATGCGCCTCAACCCACGTTTTATACATCGAGATTTGTGTATGTTCGCATCTTGAGACGCATATAGACATTTCATTTTAGTAGCAGATTTGTCTTGTAGTGAGAAATACTCATTATCATTCTAGCACTTCTCTACATATAATAGTTGAAAACCAAAATATTACTCGAATACGTACAATGACTATAGCCAAACATAACAAACAAGATCAACTCTTACGGGCGGGCACACTCAAAGAGCAAGCTTTGAGCTCAACACTCTCAATCGGCAACGCCTCGGTCGGAAACGGGCACGTCTTGGCCTGCCCTGGCAATGAGTCGCATGGACTCGGACTAACCCCGTTAGTCCCACCGGACACGTCGGTGCAAGTCCACGGCACCTTCTTCGCCTTTGCTGCCATCCCAATCGTAACATTTGATATGCAAATCCCAGTAAATGGGTCTCCATCAATTCCCTCCAACCTCGCAGCCATGGTCACATTTTCTGCCACCATATCGCTATAACTGATCCCTTGAATCACTGGCAGTGCCTTAGGGTCATAATGGTCATCTGCGTGGGACCCATAGTTTCCAGTCATCCAAAAGGCCCACTTCATGGTTTGCATTGTCATTCTTCGGACGAAAATGTCCTTCACGAACCCTCCCCGGCCTACAGCGGTCTTGATTCTGATTCCTGATTCGGAATGGATGGCTGTGATGTCTTCAGCTCTAACGTCTTGGATTCCTCCTGACATTTCGCTGCCTAATGCAATGACGGCACTGTCCGGAGAAATGCATGTGAGCCGTCGGATGGTTAGATGTTGCGTGGGCATGGCGTAGGCGATGCCGAACTCGTCCCACCCGCTTTTCACGGCGACGCAATCGTCGCCGGAGACTATGTAGCAGTCTTCTATGAGTACGTTGCTGCATGAGTCTGTTGAGAAAATAATTTAATTAAAATCCGAAATAGTCGAGCATAAATCGAAAAAAAAAAAAAAAAAAAAAATTGAACGCCCACAGTTATAAAAAAAAAAAAGAAAAAAGGGTTTATGGGCATCATGATCAACTGCATATAATCGATTTTTGTGTAGTTGGATTTGTCTCGGATCATGTAAAATTGGGCGATCTGGTAGCACTAGAGGTGGATTTTGTGTGCTTCCTGTCTTAATTGTACATCAGAACATGCATCAATTCTCTTACCAACTGTAGGGGAAATGTTATAATGTGTGTTCGTGGGAGAAAAGTAGCGAGGGGGGAGGGGGGGGGGGGGGGGGGGGCAAGTGAGCTGTCGCCTCCCTCTACCCGAGACCCCCTTGTAGTATACCCCGCCTCAGGCATTTAAGTAAAAATACTAAAATATTTTATAAATTTCATAAATGCGCTACCCGAACTGCAAATGCAAATTAATCTAGATGGTCGACACATCAAATTATCGCACTTTATGTAGTGTTTTTAAGTAGGTTTGATCTATATTATCTTTTTTTATAAGTTAAGTCAGATCCACAACGTTGAGCTCAGGTATCGGGTGAGGTCCAAATTTATGAATAAATTTATAGGTTAAAGTTGCCTCCTAAATAAATTTTCTAGTTCCACCACTTTGTGTTGATGTGCCTCGGCACATGTTACAAGATATGCATGATTAGTGTTTATACGTATTTTGAGGTAAATCCAACGTGTTTTCAAGAATTAAGAATTGAACGAACCTGGGTTGATCCCGTCCGTGTTTGGAGAAACGGGATCGGTCGGTGCGATAATGGTTAATCCTTTTATGATCACGTTGCTGCAATAAAATCAGATGCAATCAATTAATCAAACACATTATTAAACACCTTTACGAATGTGATCCAAACAGGGCACAAGTACAAACCTGCTGTATACAGGATGAACATTCCATGAAGGGGAGTCCAAGAGAGTGATATCAGATATCTGAACCTGATTTGAATGCATTATCTCAATCAAGTAAGGTCTGGTGTATTTCAGCTGCCCCTTCTTATATTTTTTCCACCATAGTGCACCCTGACCGTCGATGGTACCATTCTCCCCTGATTTTTTCCAATCCGAATGCACCAATATAATTAGCAATGTAACATTTTACTCAGAAAAAAAAAATATTTAAAACAAATGGAAATTGGTCGGGTACTACAATTACGCATTGCGCCCTTGTGAGTCGCTTGGTATTTTCCAAATCACACAAAGAAGTGAAATGAGCAATATCGAGTGTCTTAAAAATAGCATATGTGTAATTGCGGTACCCCTAGTAGTCTTTAATTTATTTTGTCAATCCTTGTGGTCTTTTTGTTTACCTGTACTACAATTATAATTAATCAAATGATGAAAGGACCATGCTAAACGCATATCATTCCACACAAGCTGTCTTAGCGTGCCTTGGGATGTTGGTATATGCATATCTCAATACTAAACACGCAGATCGTATGTTTCGATGTGCTTTTGTGCGTGATGTCATTTTAACATTTTCCATAATGAAAGATGGTTTTTTTTTTTTTTTATTTTTATTTTTTTTTTTTTTAGTTTTGTAGTACCTGTGACGATGACATCAGTGAGGTTTGTGCCAAAAATGAGGCTAGAGTATCTCCCAACGATGGCATCCTTTTCCTTACCATCTCTTCCTCGGCCATATGAGGGCAATGGCATAAGTAAGGGATAGTCGTTCTCATCCTACAATTTTCAAAATGCACAAATTAATCAATTGTAAATTAGTAATAGTACTATAAGCTTAAGCATTATAGCAAAACATAATTTAATTGATCCAAATAACATATATATGTGCATCTCGATGTATATCTAAGTGAATCCAAGTCTCCAACAACTATGTCACAGTCATGGATCCACCAAATTACTTTTTTAATCTTATTATGATCTGTTTTTTATTTGTCTCATCTTTGTTTTTATTTTATTTCATTTTTTGGATTTGTGTCATGTGAGTCCTGACATTCGAGTCACGTGCCCTTGTTTCTATCTTTCCCTTCCTAATTATGTGATAAGTGACAAATAGAAATGAAAAAAAAAAGAAAAAAAAAAATTCCACGAACAGTAAGGCCAGAACTTTTTCATTTAGATAAAGTGGTGAACCCAGAGAAAGCTGAAAACCCACTAGTACTGGTAGCTATCCACACTCTTACCATTGGCCGAGATCAAAGACACTAGATAAACTGGCTTATAAATTTTTGGAGCACCCCACAATACAATTATACAATTAGTCTCTCCACACACTTTAAGGCTCGGACTAAACCCACACATAAAAGTCCAAACGTAAGGAGACTTGAATCTGCACATTTAATTTACTTAATCAAATTATGAAACTCATAAAGACTGAGTAATACAAAAATAATAAATCTATTTGGACTCATGAGCTCGAACTCGTAAGTAAGTTTTTTAAAATTTTTATAAATATTTAAAGAATATAAAAAAAATTTAACAAGCGATTGTGTTTGCTTCATTTATTGCTTGAAGATTACTTTGAAATAAAAAATATTTTTGAGTTCAAACTCTTGAGAGTCAAAAGAGCATTGTTTTCATCTCATATCTCTTTTTAACACAAGACAAGAATTCATATAAATCAACATCTCGGCGTACCCCAATGTAGCCTAGATGCTAAAAGTTTTTTTTTTTTCAATAAATCTACTTTTGACTCATCTAAATATGTTGTATGTCGTTGTCATATGTTGATTGTTGTTGTTTTTTAAAATTTTTGTAAATATTTAAGGAGTATTAAATTCGTAAATTTAATGGGATTAAATGAATTTTACAAGTGATTATAGTTGCTTCGATTAATGTCGATTTGAAATAAATAAATAAAAAAAAAAATTTTTTTTTGAGTCGGACTAATGAAATTCAAAAAACTACCTTTTTTTTATAATAGTAAGTGTATGGATTTTGTTCGGGCCCTTACAAAAATGATTCTCTATGAAAAGAAAAAAGAATAATTTTTCATATGCATATCTGTGTGAGTTTTTATTATTCTAACTAACGCATTAATTAATTGTAAAGATTAATCAAACTAAAAGAAATCAATCAATCAAAATAACTCATATGCATTCACCAAAAAAAAAAAAAAACTCATGTGTGCACTAAGTCATCAATTGATAGAAACATTAACATACCTGGGATGCAAGAAGAACGGCATCCTTGTGAAGGAAAAGAGTGAAATGGCTTGTGAGGTTGAAGCTACCAGTCAACCACTTCCCTGGGGGAACAAAAAGCTGAGCACCGGATCCATCCGCCGCAATCTCTGCGAGATGATTGATCGCCGCTTGGAACGCCTTCGTGTTCGACGTCGTGCCATCTCCTACACCTCCAAAATCGGTTATCGACGCGGTGTGCTCTCTGCAGCTCATGGCAGAGTACTTTGAGGAGTATTGATCCAACACCTTCACATTCCTGCATTCACTTGAACGTCCAAAGCTCAACACCACCAACAAAACCAACACTAGAGTCATAATTCCCTTCATTTCCTAAACAAAATCAAAAAGGGAGAATTAATTTAAACACAATGTCACGATTGGTAAATGATCTCTATGATCATTTATATACAAATCAGAATGGAAAATCTAAAACAGAATTAATTAAGTAAAGGATATGAACAGATGTATATGGAGATATATTCGGTACATACTATGATGAGTTTTTGGGAAGTTATATGTGGTTAAGCTGCTGGCCTGATTAATTGCTGAGACCAAGCACTATTTATAGGGGAAAGTCAGAGAGTGGGTTAACAAATCCTCCACAAAAAAAGTTGGTTGGAAATGCAAGTCAATAGTTAGAAGCAGTTCCATGTTGATTTAACTGTAAAAATAACTAATTATAGACAAAAAAAAAAGTTAATCAAAGGGGGTGTATTCAATTTGACAAATTCATGGATTTCTTTAAATGATGGATTTTAATGGATTTCATGGAATTTGATGGATTTAGAAAGACTTGATCCAAATCCATTTAAATCTAATGGGTAGGGGTGGGATTTGGTTATGTATTTTTTCAATAGAAATCCACCAAAATCCATTATAATCCACTCAAATCTTAATGTCTTTAAAAATTGAATGCACTTAGACTTTTTGCAAATCCATTAAAAATTTTAAATCCATCAAAATCCTAATTGAATACCTTTTGACTTTTTAATTGAAAACAAAATTAAAAATAAAAATAAAATAAATTGTACGGGCAACTTTCATAGGGTAGTTTAAAAGTCACGAAGGGTAGTTTTACAAAATGAAAATGCTTTTGTAACAAAAAAAGACACGCAATTGGTGGCTTCTCTTGATTTTGTATATATGTTTGTGCGCAGGCATCTTAAGGCATATCAAAGGGACACTAGTAAATGCGTGTCTTTTGGATGTCTTTTGGTTACAATTTAAGAAACCTGCTAATGTACCCACTACCATATACAGACAAATAACACACATTTGTTAGTGTCCCTTTGATATGAATCTATTTGCGTCACATAAATATCAATGCAATAATCAAGGAACATCAACATGTGTATGTCATTTGTGTCTTCCGATTGCAAGTCATTAAAAGCATATTCCTTTAAGAAATTCAAATTTCGCCTCAAATGGATACTAATTGATAATGAAAATGCTTATGTAACTTATAAAAAAGGCAGGCACTTCTCGTCACCCAAGGGGTTAGTAGTGCAATGACTTAGTTGCAATGTCCTTAATTAGATGTCTTTAATTCGAGCTCTTAGTAAGGAGTAGATTTAAAACTCGAAAAGCTTCGTGTTACATAGTTGTCTAGCGAATTCGGTCGGCTCGAATCCTAATTTGTTGGGGCCTATTGAACTTCGGATATCAGGTGGCGTAATAAGATTAAAAAGAGGCACACTTGTTGGTGTACCTTTAATTTTTACATCGATGTGTATGTATATATCCTAATGTGTATCTAAACGACATCAAAGTGGGTGTCTTTTATGAGTTGCATTAATATAGCATTACCCAATTAATTAACAAATGGCGGTTTCAATAGATGCGTGAGTATGAGAGAGAAGAGAAGGTAGTGAGAGGGAGAAAAATACGGACGAGTGGAAGAGGGAGAGGGACACAAGGAATGATTGGATGTTTCATGTTCTTGGAAACTAAAATCATCTCGATCCCACATCAAACTGAATCAAGGCAGCGCAAAAGAGATGAGTGCACTCATTAGTGATTGCATCTCCTTGCTTGAAAAGCTTCCCATTTTGCAAATGCAACCAAATTTTGCACAAAGACTTGCTCGATTCTCAATTTGCTTGGCAACGAATTAAAGGAAAGATTACTTGGAGAATTACATCCCTGATGTAAATTCAGATATTGTGTAATTAAGCCACTGCATGCGTAATCATAATCATATGATGGCTTTACATAAAAAACACTTTATATATATATGAACACATAAGAAAACATTATTAGTCATTTCCAAAAATTTAATAAAATTCTTCATTAAATATCAAGGGAAAATGCTAATACATATATATATATATATATATATATATATATATATATATTTGTGTGTTCTGAACGTTTTTTTAGCCCACTCCCTACTTTGGTTAGATAATTCTACAAGAGTTGGTCAAATATCTCAACCCTATGAGTACTTAAGAGAAACCTTTAGGAACTTATTTTGATTCCCATTATAAAATCTCCCTATATACATGCATAATAGTGATACTAATTGATCAATAAAAGTGTAATTATATTAATACTAACTCAGATGCGTCTCTAGCTAATTTTATGTATAAAATGTGTTCAAGATCTATACTATAATTGTAATTATTAAATAGGTGTGTGATTATATACACTGTGTTAAATTGTTAATTAGTGGTGAACGCTTGATTATGTTTATCATGTGGCTCTTGACAATTAGAGTTGGAGTCGGGTCATAACATCCCAAATGTTTTTGGGTCAAACACATGATACATATATAGATTTTGTTGTTCTCGAAGGTTGGCGATCGAGTGTTAATCCCAAGTTTTTTTTTAATTGACAAAAAAAAAAACCTAAAATTGACTTGGACTCCCTTGCTCATGGTATGTAACATGTCCCGACCCCATGTAGAGCACATTTACTCACATAAATGGCGCACTAATTAATGTCATCTACACCCGCAATAAGCGTTTAACTTTGTGCAATTGTCAAAACTCAAACTACTCCTTGAAAATAGAACTCAAAACTACTCAACCATCTTTTCTAGGCTAAGAAAAGCGGCCCAAGGCATTATAGGGTAGGGGAACTTAATTTTATGTATTCTTCAAGTTTAATTTAACTTTAAATAATTCAGATAATAAAGACTAACTTTTTTTTTTTTTGGATACCCAGGGTATCTAGCTGGTCCCACCTCACTACAGCTGACACCTGCTCAGTGGGCCCCCTAACTAATCTCTGGGGGAGGGGGCAACAATGTCCCTATGCGTCCCCCTATCAAGTCTTTCCAGGAATGGAAGGGCAAGGAGTCGAACTCGTGCCAAAGTGTCACAAGGCCAACACCCTTCACGTAATAATGTTAGAACTATTACGTGATAAAAGCTTCACAATATCTTTCCTTATTTTCAAGATTTTATTTCCTTTTATTATATATGTGATTTAGTTTTCTATTTAGTTGTTGATTTATAGCTATATATCTTGTATTTTGAATTTCGTACTTTTTATTTTCCCTATAAGTTATGTAACTATAAATAAAGATGTAATCACACAAGATTAGTAACAAGAGTTTATCTTTATTTTCTTTATCTTTCACTCTTGTTCACATATTCTTATTTTTTGTTATGGTATCAGAGCGATGATCCGTTGCTCACTCATCTTCCATTAATATGGAAGTTGATCACTTTCTTTTCCTGGTTTTGATGCATTTTCGTTAACCTAGTTCAACTGGCTGTTATTATTTTGCAACTGACTATCAGTAAAGTAACATTTGACTTGAATGTTATAATCTCCCAAAACCATTAGATTTGATTTTGGTGTCTTCCATTAATGCGGAATCAAATCATTTTTTCTAGTTGTGATGCCTTGTGGCTAGCCAATATTCAGTTGGTTATTGTCGAACAATCAACTTTCAAATCAATCAACATTCATTTTTAATGTTCATCTTTATCTCTCAAAACCATATGACCACTTTGGTTTTGGCTTCTTCCGTCCATACATAATCGATTTATCTTTGTTCATCTGAAGATCTTTGTGACAACCCAAATTTTTAATGGTGTATTAATCTGTAATTAAAAGTTACCGACCTGTGATGTGGCCTAAGAGTAGGCACACAGTCCTAACACTAGGCACGAAGACCGAAGTAATATATTATTTTTGGTATGATGGATGCTTAATGCATTGTATATATGTAGACTTATTAAGTCACTTCTACTTGTATATAGATGTCGAGACGCGAGTGGGGACGCTCCTCGAGATGCGTGTCGACATAGGGATCGAGGGTAGTGAGTGATGTGGTAAGTCTAATTTAGTTAAATATGATTAGAATAATTAATTAAGTGTGTTTATAGTTGAGTTTATGTAAATGCGACCTAAGTTGAAAAAATAAAACAATAAGCATTGACGTGCCTCGAGATGCGTGTTATCAACATCACTAAGTAACTTAAGTTAAAGATGTGTGCTAGCGGATGGTTTAGTGGATTGTGGGACCAAATTATGAGCTATTGAATTTGTCTAGAGAGAGAGAGAGGTATGGAGGGATGATCTAAACAACTTGCTGAGGAAAATCAGTGATTTGAGAGGTGTTGATCAAGTTAGAGGAGTTCCACAACTAGGTAATCCAACCTTCATCTCCATTTTTGTAAAAAAATCGTAGAAGTTATAAGATTTGGCTTAGTTCTGTTTTTTCAGCAGTTTCAGTGGAAAAATGACTTTATTTTCAAAATCTAATTTCATATTTGGATTCTTTGTGAAACACCACTAATTCTACTATAAAGAAGTTCTGGATCTAGATTTGTTTTCATAAAATTATAAAATTTTGAAGTTGTAAGACAAAATTGAAAGTTCTGATGTTGTTATGAACCAATCTTTGTAATTTAGTCATAACTTCCTCATTTTAAGTTGAAATCGACTCATTATGGTGGCATTCGAAAGCTAACTCAAGTGGAACAACTTTTGCCTACTGAAAGATTTTGAAATCCGAATGTTTTCATGCCCAAAAATGCGCTGCAACACAGGATCGAAATTGAAACTTTATTTAGTAATTATGGGCTAATTAGGGAAGATCAACACAAAACATATTCAACCAATCTGAATACATAATAAACACGCTTAGTTGATTTCATGGGACTGAGAGAACGTAGCTTGGGTACAGAGAACGAGTCAGGGTCGGATTCAGAAGTCTGGGTACGAGTTTGGAGTGGTCGAGAGCCAGTTTAAGCTATGAATTGCATGATTTTTAAGTAAATTGATTGAGATATTTATCTATATTTCATTTTTTGTTGTTGCTTCTTATTATAGTTGTTTGGACTAGTTGCTTGTTTGTATTTTATATGTCATGCCTTGAATTCAGTGTGCATGTTAAACTTTGATTGTTGTCAAATTAGAATATGTGTTTAGGTTTTCTTGATTTGATTTGGGGTGTACGTAACACACGTGGTATAGGACCTGAAGATCTCGGTATTCGACTAGTTGGTGACACGGACCTACTATATGAGGTTGATGAAATGAACAAGCGGTGACCAATTAGGGTAATACTTATGTGTTATGTGTACTGACCTATTACATGAGGTCGATATGTCACGTTTCATAGCAAATAAGGATAGTACCTACGTGCACTGCTAGTTAAGCAATTACCTAAGGTCTATGTGATCAAAAAGGTAATGTTCAGGCCAATGTGTTAGACACATGGTTGACTGAAAATTAGTTCATTCTTAACGGGTGTGTTGATCTTACTTTGTTTAGCTATGATATTTTGTAACATGTTTGTGTTTTTAGTATTGTTGTGTTATGAATATGTGTTTTTAGTTGTACTCCTGTTGTGTTTGGAAATGTTGATAAATGTCTCTAAATGTTATTTTCTACATTACTGCACTCACCATTCTTTTCATAATGATGGGTGCAGATCCATTAAGTAGTAGATCGGGCAAGGAGAAGATCGACGACTACCTCTGAGTCGTTTGAGTGATGCTATTTTAGATCGTGTAGGTTTTGGGTATTTTGTTGTATAATTTATTTTATGTCTTTAAATACTTTTGGGGTTGTATATTTGGGTTGAGTGATAGTTTCTCGACTCGGACACATGTTGTTACAGTGATATCGCTGTTCCATTTTCGTTATATGTGTGATTGTTGTTGCTTGGTTTCTATAGTAGGTGTTTTATAATGTTTCCACATATTTTGTTAAGTCTTCCATGGATAATGTTAAAATGGTAAAAAAATTTAAATTAACCATGAGATTAACAATAATGAGAATTGCGTAATGCTTATTTTGAACACGAATAATGGGGAGAATATGACAAAAAGCTGACTAAAACGTTGTTAAGTTCTATGCGGCTAAGATTAGGGCTTAATGACGCACAATCTCTCACTTGTTTTGGTGTCATATGCTCGCCGAATCAAATCATCAACTTTGTCTTGAAAGGACTAATGCTCAAATAATTCATCGTTTCACATAACGTTCTTATTCAAGTTGGACATACAAATTTGTATGCTCCAAATTGCGGGAGGGTATTACGTGATAAAAGCTTCACAAGATCTTTCCTTATTTTCAAGATTTTATTTATTTTTATTATGTGATTTAGTTTCCTATTTAGTTGCTGATTTATAACTATGTGTCTTGTATTTTGAATTTCGTATTTTTATGTTCCCTATAAGCTATGTAACTATAAATAGAAATGTAATCACACAAGATCAGTAACAGGAGTATATTTTTATTTCTTTATTTTTTACTCTTGTTTACATATTCTTCATTTTCTGTTAACAACTATAGATATCATAAGCTTTTGAGTAAAGATACGTATATATAAAAGGAAAATAAAACGTACACCTATCAATTTAACAAAAAATAAAATAAAATAAAGCGTATACGTCAACTAATTTCATGGTTTATAACTTATTGTAATGGCATACGACACATGCAAACCAAAGGGAACAAGAAAGTGTGAAGAAGAAATAAAGTGGGGGCCTGTGCCTTCGGTGGGTCCTCCCTCCTTATCGGTGGGTGGCTCGTGATCTCTTGTTGAACCCGTGCACACTACGGACACACTTCACGGGCGAAGTTGGTGGTGGGGCCCTCTCAACATTCTCAAAACATTGCACGCAAAAAACTCCAATTTATCTTCCACTTTTTTGTGATTGCATACGGAGCTCTGTCCGACATAATCCAAGCACAACAAACAACCAAACTTATGCTACATGTAAGAAGGCTTCACGAGCTAGGTTGACTTTGGCCGACAGTATTCGCTTGCATCGATTGGCGTACATCGAGATTTGCATGACACGCATCTCGATGCAAGTCAAATATATGCTTTTTAAGATTAGTACTTGTGATTACTGATTAGTATTTTTATGACGACATTGGAGTCCATTTTAGTGTATGGGTTTCCCTCGCAAAAAAAGTCGACCAAAGTAATAAATCCTTATTAGTTATCAAAATCAAAAGTGATAAGAATTATAACTGTCACACATGATGACCTCAGTTATCATATACTTCCTCGGTCTTATATTAGTGGTCGTATTCTGAGATTATTTTTGTTTCAATAAAAAATATGAAAATGAGGGTTAGAGATGGTGGTGTTGTTTGGTTTTGGGGTTCGAAAATGCAGCGGAAATTAAAATTTATTTTCAACCCCAACAGGATCAAACGAAAGCCATTAATTATCATAGTTGAAAACATACCTTGATCTCTACTTCCCTATTTGTATTGATTGATTTTCAAGACGTTCACACAAACCCCCTCTACCAGAAATTCACACACACGACGGTGGCCTATAGTTGGAGTGCTAGCTCCAGGAGATCTTGAAAACGTTTTCTCCTCTCCCCAAAATCCAAAGAACTCACAGAAAGCCAAAACAAAACTTCAATTCATTTTTAGGGTTTCAGTCTCTTTTGTACGTATGCAATGCTCACACTTAAATACATATTTATATAATCATTGTATTTAGGGTTTCAAGTGAATAATGACATATATGCCCTTGCTTAAATAAGTAATAATATAGCAAACAGTAAGGGCTTTTCTGACATGAATTTTATTCCGAAAAATTTCATCAATTTAGACCATTTGAAATCATGCAAAGTTGTTCTTTGTGTGCAACCTAATAGGCTCATGCAACGTTGGCAGTGAACCAAAACCTCTTTTGGTACATAAGTCATAAGCGATCTCTAGCAAGACATTATGAATATCCAAGTTGCACGAAGATCAAAATCAATACAACCTAATTAATAGTGTATATCACATCATTTTGTTATACGATATCCTTTCGTTAAACATATATAAGTCAAGGAAAAGTCATCATTAATGTTCAATCGTACTAGTCTCGATCTCAAGGTAAACTGAAAACATCCATGTGACATTGATCATATCAATTCTCTTAGACTCGGCCATTTATTAGTCTATCATATTGAGGGATCCACTGATATATATATATATATCATTCTCTTTACAAGAGGGAAAAATTTGATCTCTATTACACACCTTCACACATTATTCACAGAGTAAATAGCAACCTTTATAATCGTCCGGTTAAAGACAACATCTGATTGTGTCAAATCATTGTGCTCCTAATGTTGAAGTCTCTGGTAATCTCAAGTCAAATGACTAAATGATATACATATCATGAGTAACACCTATGACTTAATCTATGTGGTGTTCTCATAGCGAGTCGGTCCAGTACATTGTTCTCTAACAAGTGCTCATGATCTTGATTTACATCTCTATACATATGATCATCGCATGAGTATCAATCAATTAAGACTCACACTAGTCTTAAATCATTATAGTTCCCAATATAATAACCGACTAGGGACATTTAGGATATTTCAGTAAACATCCATGGATCTTATTATAATGTAAACATGCAAACCAATTATAATAAACATCAAATAAAACCCTCTATTTTATTAACCAAAATAGTAATAGAAACAATGTTCCTATATTGACCTAGGACATGTGCCCCAATAGGTATGTGAGGAAGTGGTGTGTGTGGTGAAGGGTAAATGTTTCAAAATTTTTGAAAGTGGTGTATGCAAGGGCAAAAGTGTGTGTACGTTTAGCTAGACCCTTGTTTTAAAGGTCATTTGTCATCAAAAACAATTAAAATCTTTTTAAATATCAAATAACTTCAATTTGAAAAAAGATTAATTGTAATGACTTAGTTTTTTTCTCCTAATGAGAGTCCATGCATCAGTGCTGGTATATATGAATTAATTTTGTTATCAAGCAATTTGCATTTGCTTATAAGTTAAAAAATTAAAACATTAATTAAAAAATTAGAAAAAGGGCATAACAGGTAATTATATACAAATTTATTTCCAATTAATTAAAAAATTAGTCTGCATTTGCTTCTAAGTTATAACTATGGGTATCAGCATCGTTCAGGTACTACTAATCGAGTCTATGTGATTTTAAAACTATGCTAATATGGAAATAGCTCAGTTGCGTTATATATAAAGTTTAGTTTTCGGTGAAAGTGGACTCGAGAGGGGAGCACATACATATACATATGATATATAATGGAAGTGCACTACACATGTGCCTCACTTTCTCACTATATTCTAGCTAAACGTGCTGCTTTGGCCAGTGTGACCCCATTTTTTATGGTGGACCACATGCACTCGATCACTTGCTTATCTCTTTCGCCCATTACTTTTGGTTTTGGATATCATTCTTCAATTTTTTTCTAAATCTTAATCACCTTCTTGTGTCCTTGAATTGATGAAGACCGCACTCATGAGTCATGACCACTTTCTTTGTTTTAGGTGGTTATATTTATAGGGAGTAACTATTAGCCTCCCATTTATTTATACCCCACTAAGCTTTAAATATTTCCCTCATGAAGTCACCAATCTACCCCTACAAAGCTTTTGCTATTTGCCCCCTTCATCGTTTTCTTCTTCATCTCCCCCACTCCCAATCTTTTGTCTTCAACCTACACTACACTCACACAAACACCTATCATCACAGTCCACTTCTTCATTATCTTCTTGTGCTCATACACTTCATCATTCATTCCTCTTAAACCCATCTTCATCCTCTACAACCAATCACACCACCCATGGCCATCTCCATCATTTTTTTTTCTTTTTTTTGGGATAGATGATGATGATGATGATGTGTGTGGAGAATAAAAGTGATGTAGTAGATGAGAAGTTTGGGAGGATACAACGTGGGTTTAAGGAGGGGCAGCCATGATTTTATTTTGGTGGGGGCACTACAAAACATTATGTGTTTAGCGACATTAATTTACTCATTTAACGACATTAATTAGCGTCTCTAAAAATTTTACCGACGCATCATAAAGTGTTGCCACTTGTGTTGGTAAAAGTGATGTCGCCCCATTTTTTTTTACGACACAAAATATATGCGTTGGTAACATTTATTTAAGACACTTTTGTTATAAGCGTCGTTAAACTAGAGACGCTTGTTGTTTATGTGTCTTTAATTTTAGGACATTTATTTCTTATGTGTCTCTAATTTACACTATTTATATATGCATCCCTAAATTAAGGACACTTGTAAGTTTAGCGTCCTTAAATTGACAACACTTGTGCACTTAATGTCTCTAAGTTGACAACTCATGTACACTTAGTGTCTCTAAATTGACAACGCATGTACACTTAGTGTCTCCAAATTAACAACGCATGTGCACATAGTGTCTCTAAATTAACAACGCATGTGCACTTAATGTCTCTAAGTTGACAACGCATTCATATTTAGTGTCTTTAAATTGACAACATTTGTGCACTTAATGTCTCCAAATTAGCAATCCTTAAACACTTAGTGTCCTTAAATTGACAACACTTGTGCATTTAATGTCTCCAAATTAGCAACTCTTACACATTTAGTGTCTTTAAATTGACAACATTTGTGCACTTAATGTCTCCAAATTAGCAACATTTACACACTTAATGTCCTTAAATTGACAACACTTGTGTACTTAATGTCTCCAAATTATTATTATTATTATTATTATTATTATTATTATTATTATTATTATTATTATTATTTGTAATTATAAAAACAAACATAAAGAAAGACAAATGAAAACAATTTATATATTTTCCAATTATTTTTCAATTCAAAAGAGAATTACAATACATTCTCAAAAATATATTTTTACTTACAATGATATCAACATGTATACTAAAAAGATAGAAACTTCTAACTATGCAAAGCAAAAGTATAAGATGATATTTTTGAATTGATATGCTCATCTTTTCAACACTTTTCTACAACTGCAAAACAAACAAAATCAACACAAACACAATTAAATCAATATATATACGAGTCAAAATCATGAGGTAGTCAATATCATCATAAACCACCTTTTCAATATGCATAATGAATTGGGCAAACTAACATACATAAACACATATATGTAATTTTCATGAACATCTCTCCACTTAACAATAAGCAATGTAATACCAAACAAGCCTCGAGTCAAATTGTAAACTCTCCAAACCAATAAAAATGATATATTAATTACTAGACATACATATATGGCTAAAATCTCTATAACTTGAAAATGTCAACTATCCCGAGAATCGACCAAGAAACCTGAGACCACCATATCCATGTGAAGAGCCATAATTAACTTTTTCATAAGTTTCTGGACAGTATAAAAATTAGTATCACAGATATTTAATATTAAGTTAAAAAAATAAAAATAAAAATTATCATACCTCCGAGCTTTCTTGCCACCAACTCCAGATTAGGATACAAGAATTTACTATATCCACCATATCCTTGTTACTAGGGTGATCAATCATCACTCTCCTCCACAAAGGCACCAAGAGAGATCATTCCTTTTGCAAAACAAGCATCGTGTATTTAGTCATAAAATTGCCACCTTTCTAATCAATTTGTTGACTAAATAAATATGATAGCTAACAAAAAGACAGAACCACCAAAAAAGTAACAAGGCAAAATATTCCCAGATTTGGCTTGATTAATTAAATTCGTCGACCATGAATCATAAATTCAATGTCGCCCAAAATTTCAATTCCTCGCATTGGAGGAAACTTAATCAAAAAGTAAAAACAGTGAAATTTCATCCAAATACGAGAAACTTAGGAAAGTCTAATGAAACTTTGATCTAAATGAAAGCATATTTATCTCTTCAAAACTTACATTAGAAAGCAACAGGGACAGGGATAAGAACAGAAGTACCAAAGCAGTGACATTTATCAGAAAGTAAAACGATTTACGAGTTAACAAGATACATGCAACAATAAGAAATCCATCCTTCACTGTCATTCATCAACGGCCAGTCGTTAAATCAGAGATATAAGAAATAAAAAAAAGGATAAAAAGGGTGGTAAACAAACAAATCTAATTACTATGGCAACTTTCCACAGGCTTCGGTCACTTGCTGCACATACAGCAGGCAAGCTGGTAAACGGTACAAATAGAGAGCAATATTATAATGTGAATGCAGAGGCAACTTTAACACTTTAGTGAGACCTAATGTTTTACAAGGAAAATGGGTACAATTGTTAGATACGAATCGTGTACCGTAAAAGCAATATCAGAATAATTTTGAATTGATGAATATCTTCACTAAGAAAAGTAGTTTCCTCTTCTTAAGACTTCTAAAGCATAAAACACAAAATGTTAATGGGAAAGATATACTATGGTCTACACCCTCCATTCAAAATCTCAAATTATCAATTGCTTAAGGTAACTTCACAACAGTGATTGCAAGGCATCACCTACAATGCCTAGGCAAGTAATGTCCTTTCAAATAATTTTTTAAAAAGCAAAACTAATTTTGTAAAAATTAGAAGGTTCTTCTTTCATATACCAACACATCATGCAAAAAGCCTAACACTGACCCTCTCTAAACCCCACCCCCGCTCCCTCCAAAGATCTCCTTTGCGGGCTTATCCAACAACTCGTGACCTCTTCAACATTCCTTCTAGCAACATGCAACCAAGTCAAGTCTATGATTGTGAGTGTGTTCTTCTTCGTCATTGTTTCCCTTCCTCTCCCTGTCCTTCTCTCTAACCTCTACCATTTTTTAAGTAATTTTTTTCATTAGGATTATTTTATAAGGATTTTAGGAATTTGAATGAATTTGAAATACTTCTCATTTATAGATAAATTTAAAATTTTCTTTAGTTTATGAAATCATTGAGATGTTTTTTCTTCGAATTGATCAAATTTACAATTGACGTACATCTAATCAAATAAATTTTTCTTTACGTATAAGAGTACATTTAACTTGATTATCAATGCTTTACACAAAAATTCATTGGCAATGCAGGAATCTGTTTTTTTTTCTTACTTGGAATATGATAATCATGATGAATGTGTGATTTAAATTTATAATTCATGTAGACGTTTGCTTTGAGTGAAGTGTTTCCGGATGATACTTGAAATTTTTTGAAATATACATCCAAAATAAATGATAGCGATAAGTGGTAGATAGGAAGCGAGCCATCTCACCCTCAAGTAAGAAACTAACTTCTATGTGCTAAACAGACAAGAACTTATTCTATTGATTAGAAGCCTATAAATCTCAAAACTCTATTATAGATGTACATCAAAATGAATCATAAACAATTTTTGACAGACAGACAAGCGCATCTCACGGAAAAGGTTGTATAGGGGAAGCTGAATAACATGATTCAATTTGTTTTTTTGCTCAAATGAAAGATTTGATCATTAACATTCACAATTTTAAAAAAAAATATGGTTCTTTTATCTAAGCAACATTTTATCCTCAATAAGAAGTTAAGAACAGAAGAACAGTTACATAAAAATCATATGGAAACCACTTTAACAAGTTCAAAAATTAGCAGATGTGATTTCTACAATCATACCAGAATCAGAGTAACAATCAGGATACTAACAGCAGAAGTACCTTATGAGTATGTGAAAAGAAGGAATACGCACGATCGAGAAGAATCATATCCAACTGCAACAAAAACCAATATTGAGACATACTTAATGAATGAGAAGGAAAATACATAAAAAAAATTTGATCTGATATGGAATCAAAGGAAGAATAACCTGATTAATACTAACTTTTTCGCCAAAAATGAGTTTAAGCTATGCAATGCACCACTGTTTCTCCATTACTAAACCACAAAAGGCATGATTAGAAAGGGAGCTCGGAAATCAAACTCAAATCTGCTAAAGAATGACCAAGTCAAGAGCAAAGAGGCTTAAATAAGGGATCTTCGATCCATGAATCAGAGACTGAAGACCACGAGAGATCCGAGACCTAATGAATAACATAGACAGCTTCATCAAATGGATCGATTGACGATTCGGTTGCACGAGCTTGAAATCGATTGGCGAGTTGCGCGAGCTTGAAATCGATTGGCGAGTTGCGCGAGCTTGAAATCGATTGATTATGTGCGAGAGAGCTTCAAATCCCTACGCGAGAAATCTTCAAATGGCAGTGCAAATCAATTTCGAAGCGAGAAATAACAAAAATCGAATATCTCTACTTTGAAACATCAAACTTTCTTACAATCGATTGATGACCGCTCGCCGCTGCCGGCCAGCTCCGCCGCCGCGCCGCGCCGCCTCTGCCGGCCATCTCAGCTGCCGCGCCGCTGCTGCTCTTCCACAGCCTGCCGCCGCCTGAGTCGCCGCGCCGCGCCGCGCCGCACTGCTGCTGATCCCGCCGTCCGCCGCTGCTGAGACGTCGCCACCGCTGCTGCCGCGCGTCCGCGGCCTCGCTAGTGCCGCGCCGCTCGTCCGCGACGATGAACCGCGGCTGCTGGTTCACCGCCGGAACTGCCGAGCTCCATCACTTCTCTCTCTCTCTTTTGGTCGTCTCTCTCTCCTCTCCTCTCTTCTTTTATCCGATTCTCTCTTTTTATTTTCTTTTTTTTTATTTTGTTTTTGAACTAAAATGTGTCCTCGAGATTCGTGCAACACGAATTACGAGTCAATCTAATAATTTCACATCTTTGTCTACCGCGTCTAAGTTTCGCCAAAATTGTCTCGAGTCTCGCAAATTGCGTATTTCGAGACACATCCAATGCATTATGTTTACGTGTTCAAACTATAGGCCAATGGATATTTACGTTAATGTGACCACATTAAAATCACAATGACAACTTATTAAACCAACAGTCAATCAATCTCAACCCCATAAGCCACTACCTCGGTTCCACGTCGACACGCGACTCGAGGCGCGTCCCCGTTCGTATTTCGGCTCCCTGAATTTCTCGCGTATATCAACTCGTAAAACAGCTCAACAATTAGCATTAAATCTCAAATTGTATATTCAGACATACGTATTCCTACGAGTGAATCCCCCACATACGACGACGACACGTGGCACAAGTCAAATTCTCGGGTCGTTACACTAACTTTAATGACAAATTTTGATTTAAAATTTACCAACGTTTGTAAATTATGTTTCATTAGATTTGAGATTTAATAACACTTGTAAATTGTTCTTAAATTTGAAACTTAACAACACTAGTAAATTATGTGTCTTTAGATTTAAAATTTAACAACACTTGTAAATTATGTGTCTTTAGATTTAAAAGTTAACAACACTTGTAAATTATGTGTCATTAGATTTGAAACCTAACAACACACTTGTAAATTATGTCTCCGAAATTTAAAATCTAACAACACTTGTAAATTATGTGTCTTTAAATTTAAAACTTAACAACACTAGTAAATTATATGTCCTTAAATTTAAAGTCTAACAACACTTCTAAGTTATGTGTCTTTATATTTAAAGTCTAACAACACTTGTAAATTATGTGTCCTTAAATTTGAAATTTAACAACACTTGTAAATTAAGTGTCTTTAAATCTAAAACTTAACAACACTAGTAAATTATATGTCCTTAAATTTAAAGTCTAACAACACTTGTAAATTATGTGTCTTTATATTTAAAGTCTAACAACACTTGTAAATTATGTGTCCTTAAATTTGAAATTTAACAACACTTGTAAATTATGTGTCTTTAAATCTAAAACTTAACAACACTAGTAAATTATATGTCCTTAAATTTAAAGTCTAACAACACTTCTAAATTATGTGTCTTTATATTTAAAGTCTAACAACACTTGTAAATTATGTGTCCTTAAATTTGAAATTTAACAACACTTGTAAATTATGTGTCTTTAAATCTAAAACTTAACAACACTAGTAAATTATATGTCCTTAAATTTAAAGTCTAACAACACTTATAAATTATGTGTCTTTATATTTAAAGTCTAACAACACTTGTAAATTATGTGTCCTTAGATTTGAAATTTAACAACACTTGTAAATTATGTGTCTTTAAATTTAAAACTTAACAACACATGTAAATTATGTGTCTTTAAATATTGAAATTGACAACACTTATTGTTTGTGTCCTCATTTTTAATTTTAGCAACACTTATAAATTATGTGTCTTTAGAATTAAAACTCGACAACACTTCTAAATTAGTGTCTCCAAATTTTAAATTTGGCAACATTTTTTTAACAAGTGTCCTTAATTTTGAGACACTTGTACATTATACGTCTCGAGATTTGAATTTGACGACGTTTTAATATCAAGTGTCCTTAATTTGGAGACACTTGTATGTTAAGCGTCTCAAAATTTTAAACTTGACAACACTTATATATCATGTGTCTCTAAAATTAAAATTTGAAGACATTTTTTATTAGTGTTGGCAAAAAAGTGTTGTTATAGACCCACTTTGTTGTAGTGAGGCATGGTGATTTTTATTTTTGAATTAGATTTCAATCCAATGAATAATATAACTTCTTGGTACTTGTGCACACATTGAAGTGTCATTAATGTAGCTATCAAATTGACCATTGGATTTAAATCCAATGTTCAAGAATAAAAATCACCATAGATGGTGATTTAAAAAATCACCATAATAATATTATATATATATATATTAGAAATTGTTATGAAATGGATAGACAATTGTGCATGTGGGTGACCACATTGTGAAGCATGGTTCTCACATTGAATTGTAACATCAAGCATCGCTCTCACACTTCATGTAAGTTGTAATCCTCTCCAATGTACACCAACTCTTCAATGTATTGTCTATGTTGCTTGTGATGTGTCGTATGACTTGTGGTGTATGTATAACTTGTACACATTGTATAAGTACAATTATCATCATCACCAAATGGCATATATAAAGGGTGCTAACCCAATTGTAATACACACACCAATGTATGAATGAAATCTCTACATTCTCATATCTAGCTCTCTTCTCTCTTGTCTCCTCGTCTCTACTTGTTCTAGTAGTTCTTAATTTATGTCTTTTATGCTTAAGTCTCTAGCAAGTCCAACTTAAGCTCTAGTTGGCTTACAACTTAGTTTACAACACGTTATCAACACGAAATTGCTCTACAAGAGGAGGCCTTGAAAATCAAGAAGCTTTTCAATGAAACAAAACTAAGAAGGTATAATTTTTGTTAATATAGTTCAATTTATTTCTATGTTATCATGGTTAATTTCTTTTTTGTTACATGCATTATTTATATATATGCACTTTATTCATACATTAAGCATTGTAAAGTCATCGACTACGAAAGTATGCTCTGTAGTTGCGTCTTGAACGATCTTCTACATCAGAAATCAAAAGTCAATGTGACATAAATAATTTTTTTTCTCTATACTATAAACGATTAGCTATGCTCTATTCTTGATTTTTATTATACAAATAATACTATAAGTTTGAGTTGATAGCGGGTAAGCTTTGTCCCCGGTAAAGCTAAACATTGAAAGGGAAATGGGTTATCCTGTTCGATGAGGCATGGTTGCTAAGTAGACTTTGTCTCGCCACCCAACCTAGAGGTTGTCCCACCAACTCATACAAGTAGTATATTTTGTGTATAAAATAATCAAGTCGTGAACATTCATTTAATCTTATATTATATATTTTACATAAAAAAGGAAAACTATTTATATCGTCTCTATTTAAAAAAAAAAAAAATAGTATACTTGATTGAATTAGTTGCCTTAATGTTGTTGACAAGAATATATAGTTATTTGTCAAGGCAATGAGTTGCTAAAATTATATATAAAACATCTATGCAAGGCTACGCGTGTAACACTTATATTCTTCACCAATATCTCTTTAGAGATTTAAAAAGTGTATATATTTCACTTTCTATTATCATTTCACCTCATGGAGACCACAATTGGTGATGCTCCAAAAAAATCTCAAAATGAGTGATTTGGTCTCATGCTACAAAATTTAATCAGTCGAATACTAATCATAACTCTACAATTTTAATTAACTCTATGTTGAGGCTACGCAGAAATATGACTGATGAGACAATAAAAGGAAGGTCACGTGACCCGCCTCGATTTATTACTATAACAAATATCGAGTGTGCACGTCAATCCAATAAATATTAAGGATTGATTTCTTGTCTCATGGTTGCTGAGTAAAATAATGAGAAATTATAAATGTAGTATCGCTCCCGTCCAATTAGTTCAGCTTCAAATTAAGAAGCATATGTTGCATATAATGATCATGATCGCAATAACAAATTTATGGACGCGGAAAAGGTGAAAATAGCAGGTAAATGTCGTATTGACAATTTCACCAAAAATTGGAACAAAAGTGGTGCACCACTACAAAGGGCAAATAATTATTGACAATGAACGCTCATAATTGTGACATTTTTTGGTCATATATGAAATGCTATTTTGCCTAAATATTGTCATATATATACCCGAATATTTTTGTGACCTTTACCATGCCTTCAAAATCAAAGGCAAAATATTCTGAATTTTATCATTGAAAATGGCTCGATAAAATAGGCACATTGAGATGTGTTTAAATCATGACCTAAATATGGGCGATGAGTTTATGTCTTGTGTATCGTGCTACATGCATGTACATTATAATATAAAAGTGAATATTTCTCGAATTCAACTTAGCGGAGGCTAATGTTTAGACAATATATGGTACAACAATTTTATTGTTAATGTCTTGTTCAGAAGAAGTCTACTCAGAATAATAGAAAATTTATCTATATGAATATGATTTAATCTGAGTATAATATTCTCGGCTTTAACGTCTAAAATATATAAGGCACATTAAAACGAATGTCGTCATAAATCAAATGACATTCATAATGTGGAAAAATCTATTTGATTATCCATAATCATCAATAATGCGAAAATATCGTAAATTCGCACGGACATCCTTTATTGAACTGGATTTTTTTATCAGCTGGAGATTATCTCAAGGCAAATCAATAGGAGACTTATATTGATTTAACTCTCCATCAATCATATTATAAGTTTTGCTAATTGTCAATTTGATAAAGCAATTTTCCCACCATTAGGGGGAGATATAAGCCAATTAAAATGGAATGACATGAAATTGCTTGAAACACATCAAATTGCATTAAATTTGTTGTATTATGATCCATGTATAAATTAATATAAACTCGAAGTTCAAAGAATCATTCAGTAGCAACAAGTTATGAATCAATTACTTGATGCAAATACTATATACAAAAGAGTGGCAATCATATGCTTCATCATTAAATGGTTCATATAGAAAACGATGTCCATGTGCAACAAAATGCACAAGATGTCTCACCCATGTGAACATGAGGGGGAGAATCAAAATGAGTTATTGGTTAGTGTATTGCACTCTTTTTCCCTTTGCTATAGTTTTATCCCACAGGGTTTTCTTTGCAAGGTTTTTAATGAGGCAACTCTAACAATATTAAAACTCTGTATCTAGATTGATTAGTGTATTGCACTCTTTTCCTTTCGCTATGGTTTTATCCCATTGGGTTTTCTTAGTAAGGTTTTTAATGAAGCAATCCTAACATTATTATACTCCATATAAAATAAATAAATAAATTATGAGAGCAATTAATGTACTCTTTTTTCCTATACTAGAATTTTCTCATGGAGTTTTTCTAGTAGAGGTTTTAATGAGACATTTATATTCTCTCTAAGTGTATCAATGTGTTGCACTCTTTTCCTTAGCTATGGTTTTGTCCTACTGGGTTTTTCTAGCAAGGTTTTTAATGAAGCAATCAACAAATATTATACTACAAATCAATATTATACTCTTTTCTGTACTAGATTTTCTTCCATAGGGTTTTTTCTAGTAGAAGTTTAACGAGACACATTCTTTCAACAAGTGTCATCCAAGGGGGAGTGTTATGAAATGGATGGACACTTGTGCATGTGGGTGACCACATTGTGAAGCATGGTTCTCACATTGAATTGTAACATCAAGCTTCGCTCTCACACTTCATGTAACTTGTAATCCTCTCTAATGTACACCAACTCTTCCATGTATTGTCTATGTTGCTTGTGATGTGTTGTATGACTTGTGGTGTATGTATAACTTGTACACATTTGTATAAGTACAATTATCATCATCACCAAATGACCTATATAAAGGGTGTTAACCTCATTGTAATACACACACCAATATATGAATGAAATCTCTACATTCTCATCTCTAGCTCTCTTCTCTCTTGTCTCATCTTCTCTACTTATTCTAGTAGTTCTTAGTTTATGCCTTTTATGCTTAAGTCTCTAGCAAGTCCAAATTAAGTTCTAGTTGGCTTACAACTTGGTTTACAACAGAAATCTCGAATTGTGGTTCTTTTTTTTTTCTTATATGTTGATGATCTGACTTTCAGTTCATCAATTTCTCAATTGCTTCTACTATCATTTTTTCTTCAAATGCTTCAATTTTGAGACCATTTGGACTTGTGGTTGGGATTGGTTCTTTCAATTTATTCAGGGACACTCAATTTTGGTGGGCCTGCATATCGTGAATGGGTGAACACAAATTGGATCCAATCCAACTATGCTTAATCCAAAATTCAATTTTAATTATTATGGATTAAAAAATTGCAATAACGTCCAATCCAAATAAGCCATCAATTCAGTCCAATTCAATTTACTTAATTAATGCGGACCGAACTAGATCAAGTTATGCAGATTGACATTTTTCTATTGATCTATAGACAACAATAAAAAATTATTAAATCTAATGTGCTTAAACTTATTGTATACTTGTATATGCAACAAACATTGATTAAAAAAAAGTATAGACATCAAACATATTAAAATCTAATGTGTTTAAACTTATTGTATAATGATATACTTATATAATATGCACAATATCATATTACATATGGTAACACCAAAGAGTTTAAGCAAAATATCCCATGTCAAGATTTATCCCAAAAAAATGTCATACGTAAACAAAAAAAAAGTAACAACACCACATCATAAATCTTTATTAAGAGTTTATAATCACGACATGTATTGTGATTAGGATTTGGATCGGTTAAGAAAAGAAATCACTAAGTCAATGTTATTTTTTTTAGTGAATGCCTAGTGCGTGTATTATATGGTATTTTGTAGTGAAGTCTGCGTATGTTAAGGTGTATCCTCAATTTGTGTAATAATCAAGGTTGCAAGTACATATCAGATGGCATGCGTTAAAATAAAAAGTATTAGTTGCTCGAAACTAGCAAATCAAGTGTTAAGTATCGCGTGAAGCTTTTGCCTCAATTTGCGTGCAAGTCAGGATTGGCGATAGTGTAAAATGAGAACGAAGTTGGTGCGAGGCATTGCCTCGAGTAGCATGTCGATTGGTCGTGGTCAAGGTTAAGATTAGGTCCAAATTGATGCAAGTTTGGGGTTTTTGTTATTACCAAAACTATTATTATGAATGGTTTATGAAGATGAATTTTTTTTATTGAGAGTTTGGCTCGATTTGGTGAAAAATCGGATTCAAAATGAGCACCGGAAGTTAAAACACATCAAAATAGAGATTTTAGGAATTATATATATATATATATATATATATATATAACAAAAAAAATTTACGTTTTGTAAAACCAACTGAACGAATTCATTCGATGGTTTCTAACCTTATCCGCTCGCTCTTTCACTTCGCGATCTCCGATGTTTTATTTTCATCCGATTTCTCTCTACAAAATAGTAGAGCGTCGCGCGACGGCCAGTTTGAGCTAAGTTTCCACGATAGAAACAAAGGATTTAGCCTAGAATTTAGTAAATTCCCAATTCTTAACATTTCCCTCAATTCAATTTAAATAATCATCATTTTTCGATTTCTCTCGCGATGTTTTGATGGGAATTGGTAGAAATTGTTGTGAATTGATGTTTTGCGTTAATTTGCACCAATTTGAAATAAATTCAACCGATGTGGGTTAAGGTTTCAGTGAATCGAATTGATGTGATTATTTGTTATCATCCGAATTAACTCTCGATCGGTGTAACGACTCGTTTTATTAATGCCGTTATTAGTTTGGTAATTTCAGACAAGGACGCCAGCTCAGATCCACATAGGCGCCGCGGGTAGGTTAGGACACACGCCGACCTAGGTACACTAGTTAATTGTGTGTTGTAGTGCTTATTTGCGATGCATTTTATGAATTTATTTGCTAATACATCGCATGTATGTATGTTGTATGGTTATATTGTGCGAGGTTTTGTGACAAGTAGTCACGTTTGAAATGCATGTCAACACGGGTATCTAGAGGCAAATTATAGGTACACTAGGAAACTCGACTAATTCACATTAATATGACTAAGTAATCAAATAAAATGGGTAATGTAACCATAGACTAAGTTGATTAAGTTAGAACAATAGGCTATTGCGTGCCTCAGAATGTATGTCGGGACGCGAGGCACCAGGTATCGAGTAGCCAAAGGTTAATGAGACCATAAGTTGGTTAATTTTGATAAATAGAAACACTAACCATATGGTTTAATGTGGCTTAAAATAATATAATTCAATCAAATGATAATCAGCCTACAGTTTGAGCTAAAAAGGTGGACCCTGGATAGGCATTGTGATGATCCTAGTGAGTGAATCTAGAATAGGGAGTGTGCTATTGGAGTCATTAAGTGGTGTGTGACAGCATGAATAAAAACCACAAGACACTACAAGAAATTATAGTTTTTGTCACGGCTTCGATTCCGTATGGACAAGTTGTTTTTCCGTCACCTATAGTTTTTGTCACGGTATTGTCACGGAAAAACTAAAGTTGTGTAAACTCCGTTGCAAAAACGTTTTTGTCATGGAAATTAGCGTGACAAATACCTTTTATGACGGATCTCTGACATATTTATTACGAGATTATTGCACGTCATAAAAAACACATTTTTGTTACGACTGTATTTGCGTCACAAACGTTTCATTAAACAACGAAGAAAAATGTTTTACGTCACAAGACTTTGTCCGTCACAAATACATATAGTTACGACTTTCTACTGGTGACAAAAAATAATAATATTTTATATGTACATTGCTCCGTCACTAAAAAAAAGTTTTTATATAAAAGTTGTTGTAACTATGTTGCATCTGTCAATATAAAAATATTGCATCTATTAAAATATTAAGAATTTACTTTACTTGCATTACAAGGCCAACATTATCAATATATTCAAAGTTTGATTTTTGTGATTTTGAATCCAAAGTACCAAAAAAATGATAATACTTAATTTAGAAGTCTAACATAGCAAAATAAAATTAAACTTTGACATGTTTCTTCATGGCTTAAGTCTAACATAGTAAAATAAAATAAATCCATGTTTTCTTCAATGTTTTCACTCCATGCTTCTTCAATTTCTTCTTCACGTGAAGCTTTCTTCCAGTTCATCATCTTTACCCTTTGAAGTCTCATCCAATTGCGCATCTAAAATTTCAAAGTTATAAATATAAGTAATTGCACTTAAACACTTACATAAATAAAAAAATCTTTAATAAATCATAACGTAGTAATAAAATTTCAACAGAACCTTCACTTAAATTAAAGATTAGCAAAAAATCTTAAACATTTTGCAAACTTCCGCATGCATCAAATAATTCTACAAGTCAAATATAATCACCTTCATGAATCATAATGTATTACGAAATTCCAAAGCAAAACCTCCCTTTAAATTTAAGATTCTTAAAAATTTCACTTGCATCAAATAATTCTACAAGTCAAATACATTCTTCTTTAGTGAACCATAATGTATTACCAAAATTTTAGCGAGAACATGCCCTTAAATTAAAGATTCACAAAAGATTTTAAACATTGTGCAAACTTCAACATGCATCAAATAATCATCTAACTCAAATATATTCAAACATGCATAGTGCTTAAATTATTGGTGCAAATTTATGAGTTTCATTTGTATAGAACATAAAATAGTAAAAAGCTCAAAAAATCATCAAAAGTTAGAGGGTCAACATATACTAAAAGCATTAACAATTCTTGAAATAGTAGTTTAGCTAGTAAATGTCATTTAAATCAATGATAGAATAAATTGTCAAGTTTAGGAGATGAGTAAATGTTCAAAATAACAATCATGAAGGTGGATGCTCTTAAGTTGGTCACATGGAGGTAACTTAAGATATTCTAGCAAAACTTAAAATATTACCTTTTTGATCGTTCACTTTTGAATAATCAACGAGCATGAGAACATCCATCATGAGAAGATGTTTGAACATGAGGCCTATGTGAGCTTCCAACATCTGAACTCTGACATGTAATCAAAAAAATCAATTAATTGTCTCATTTGTAATTTGAACATAATTAATAAACTTCAAGTATCAACAATAATGTCGATGTATTACTTGATTAACGTTGATAGGCAGTTGAATTCCAGCTTTCTCCAAACATGCATATATGTTATCTATTTGTGACTGCATGTTTGTCTATAAACAATAAATTTGTAATAGATTGTCGTATTAGATTCATGAAAGAAATGATAAAAAAACAACCGAAATTGATGAAATATTTACTTTCGTCGAAGCAAGTTCCTCGCGAAGGAGCTCATTTGTAGCATTTGCCTTTTCTTGTGCTCTCCGTATTGCAATATCTCATGGGACATTTGGAATCTTTCCCAAACACATCTTTAAATGAGGGTCCATGACCATAATATAGCACACGCCGCGTTTTTCATCTCCTAGTACCTTTTTAAAAATTTTCTCTCGAAATTCTGTCGTTTGCTCTGACTCGGGAATTTGTGAAAGTTCATTTTGCAATTGCAACTAAACATAAAATTTGATATTAACATAAAAAGGAATTGTTATGATGTAAACTAAATATGTATTACTAGTTATGAAGAAATAAATCTTTTCTTACCGCGAATTCTTCTGTATCTTCATTCGATCTAGCTCCTGCCCTTTTATAATAAGCTGTCAACCATACTGAAGCACGGTCTGTGGGTAGACCCTTATTTTCTCTCTTAAAGGTAAAATTGTCAAGTAAGAAATGATTATCTTTAAAAAATAGAGAACACTCAAAAAAATTTTAAGAACCTACTCGATTACCTTATGACGTACGTTCGCGAAAGACTTGCGACCTGTTCGATGGCAAATAGTCTTTTGTTTTCTATTTTCAGCATTTGTTTTAGCAATTTTCTGCATCAATATTAAAATACTTATCACACATATAAAAATGAATTAAATTGAAATCCAACTTATTATTCATTTCTAAAAAACTAACTCAAAGATCTACAAAATTTTAAGGTAATTGAATAAAAGGAAGCCTTGTATCCAATGGGATGGAATTATTTTAATGAGCTGAAATCAAATGCAAGACTAAGAATTTTGATTTGTACCTTAACTTCATCTTCGTTCCAATACCTCACAAGTATTGGCCATTGTTCATCTTGTACGCGCTCACCAGGCACTTGAGTAAGAATATCTTCATCATCTTTGTGCTTCTCGTAATGCACTTTTAATGTATGCTTCCACGATCTCCAGGTATTGGCAACTTTCTCTAAACATTTTTCGCGAAACTCAAGTGGGGCATCCGTATTATACTGTACTTAAACATTATGAAACTCAAACTCAAACCAATTATACAAATAATATATTATTTTCATTTATATAGTTATCTTCTTACTGTACCTCATGCCAAATGGCATTCTTATTTTCTTCGGGCACATCATTCCATGATTCATACGTTAATGGTACTAAAGACCCATTTCTAGCCATGATGCCTAATAGCGTTGAGAATTTAATTGAGGTTTTTCCAATAGGTTGCATGAAGTCATTAAATTGCGAGCTTCAACCTATTTCCAGGACCCCAAATACGAATTGGGAAATTTGGACCTCTACCTTTCTTCGTTCTTTGTAATTGATTGTTCCTCTATGTATGCATAATTAATTAGAAATAGTGTTTGTAATATAAGAAATATTCGATATCAAAATTCAAAATTTTACCTTCATCGGATGAATGCATCAATGCTTCACTTGTTTTATCACTTTCATGCGATTGTTCAACTTGTGCTTGTTATTTTGAATTGAGATAATCCTCCATAGTTCTCTTGAAGACTTTCCACGAGCCATGGACTGAAATGATGGTAATTATAATGTTGAACAAATCATCATGAAAATAAAAAATAATAAATTGAGTGCAATAATCAAAGGTGGCAAAATAATGACTCACTAAACTTTCATAATATGGTACATAAGAATTTATGTTGAGTTATTTCCGTTGTGTGTTATGAATAATCATGCACAATCCATTCTTCTCAATCTTCAACATTGTTTACTTTATTGTAGTTCCATCGACATCATGTCTCACGCATACTGAAATTATTGTCATCTCCACTTTTCTTTCCAAATGACATAAGTTTTATATAGTATTGTTAATGTTCACAATCTTCTATTTGTGAAATATTATCAAAAGCATCCCCGCTTGTCACTTTGACAACAACATACCAATCATGGATCTAGAGGATCTCTCACATAGAAAGCTTGTTTCAGCTAGAGGATCTCTCACATAGAAAGCTTAGCTTGAGCCGCCAAAATAAAAGGTTCGTCTCCAATTTGGTTATTCCGATATAGAAGACGATTAAAATTCACTAAGGTAAATTTATAATCATCTGTTTTCCTCCCAGTCTTATAGTCAATCCAATCACCTTTGAACAAAACAAACTTGAGGTTGGTAGGGTAAACTATCTCTAAAATATCAGTGAGCACTCCATAGTAAGTGACTTCTCCCCAACGTGGATTCTTATCATTAATACTGGCATAACTCATGGTACCTGCATCCATATATATACCACTATTTTGGGTTGCTCTTCTATTGTCGATTTCTTTAATGCGAAAACGCATACCATTTATTATATACCTTTTAATTCTCCGAGCATATTTATTAGGGCCATTTGCAAGCTTTTCAACTTCCTCTGAAAGTGTTTCATCTGACGACGTTCGCAAATTGTGGACCTATAAATTAAATTGATTCATATTTGCATTAATATACATTGAAAGCATATTATTTGAGTAGCAAAAAATGAATAAATATTACTTACATGATTCATAAGCCATGTATGGAATGTTTCATTGTGTCTTTTTCTAATAGTGCGTTCTGATGCACTTGACATTTCTCTTGCAAGCTCCTCAAGGTGCATACTGAACATAATAATAGATAAAATTAGTTATTATAGTACCTATAATAATATTAAAAAAAAACTTAAGATATTTCTTTACCTTTGAAATGGTAAAATCTCATCAGTATTAACAAGCACACATCTATGGACTTGGACCCATGTGATATTGTCGAGCAATACTACTTCTTCTTTTCCAAATGTTTGTCCACCATCGTTTCCACCATCATAATTTCGAAGTGCTTTATTCATTTTTGTCTCCACATTTTCGTCAATGTATCTTGAGCAAAAATTCATACACTCATCCATCAAATAACCTTTTGCAATAGAACCTTCTGGATGAGCTCTATTCCGCACATATTTTTTAAGGGTGAGTAAAAACCTCTCAATCGGATACATTGATCGAAATTGAACATTTCTTGCAACCATTGCTTCTTGAGCTAAATGCACTGGCAAGTGTTCCATGACATCAAAAAAAGATGGGGGAAATATTTTTTCTAAATGGCATAACGTAAGTGATATACGTTCATCAATAACCTTTAAATCAGAAAGTCTATTAACTTTAGACCACAGTTGCTTGAAGAAATGACTTAACTCAATAATTGGTGCAACAACATCGTTTGGCAACACTCCTCGAATAGCCAAAGGAAGTAATTGTTGTAAGAGAATATGGTTGTCATGGCTTTTAAGACCTCGAATAACACATTCTTTAACATTGACGCATCGTGAAATATTTGAAGAATACCCATCTGGCACTTTCACACTCTTCAATCTCTCTAAAAAGATAGTTATTTCTTTCTTATTCATTGAAAATCGTGCTGGAGGTATATAAAATTTATTAGAACCCTTTTTTTGAACATGTAAAGGTTTTCTAATACTCATTTCCTGCAAATCACGTCTTGCATTCAAACCGTCCTTAGATTTTCCATCCACGCCTAATAATGTAAAAAGCACATTGTCACAAACATTCTTCTCAATATGCATCACATCCAGATTGTAGCGCATCAAATTATACTCCTAATACGGAAGTTCGAAAAATATACTTTTTTTTTCCAACTATGCACCTTATTCTTGACAATGACAAAGCTCATCATCTTCTTCTCTTCGTCTTTTTAACACCGCTTACTTTAATTTTTTCATAAGATCTTCTTTTCTATACTCGGTAAGTATCTCATACTTATCTAGTGATGTAACACCCCACTACACTGTCAAATAGTTAGGCACGTTATCCCACTCCCACTTCCCATTAAAAAATTTATCCTCCGAAACTTATGATCCATAGGTAAAAATCTTGGTGTCTGTAAAGCAATATTTACCACCATACTTCAACCATTGAGATTTTGTTTCTATATTGCAACAAGGACATGCAAATTTTCCTTTGGTGCTCCATCCTGAGAGATAAGCATAAGCGGGGAAATCACTAATGGTCCACAACAATGCAGCATGAAGTTTGGACATTTCATTTGTGGATGCATCATATGTGAGTACGCCTTCGTTCCATAGTTCTTTCAACTCTTCAATAAGTGGTTGCATGAATACATCTAGCTTATCCCCTGGTCCATATTTACCATCAATGAGTGTTGATAAAATCAAAAATGGTTGTTTCATGCACAACCAAGGTGGCACATTGTAACACATCAATACAACAGGCCAAGTGCTATGAACTAACGACATATTCCTAAATGGGTTAAATCCATCTGTTGCTAGTCCAAGTCTTACATTTCATATTTCACTAGCAAATGAAGAATTTTTTGTATCAAAAGCCTTCCAAGCTTGAGAATCTGCAGGATGCCTCAATACACCATCATCAATTCGCTCTTTTGCATGCCATGTCGTGAGTGAAGATGTTTTTCGATGACATAAATAATCTTTTCAATCTAGCTTTCAATGGAAAATATCTCACTTGTTTAGCTGCAACTCGCTTTCCCCCATTTTTATTTGCAATTGTATTTTTATTTGTATTTGGGTCATTAGAATCATCTTCCTTATACCTTGATGCATGACAAATAACGCATTCACCAATATCCTTATTTTCATCTTTGAACAACATACAATGATTATGACATACATCCCATGTTTTATAAGTAAAATCCAAATCTGTGGTCATTTTGTTTGCTTTGTAATATGAATTAGGTAATCGGACGCCTTCAGAAATGCTTCTATCAACAACTCAAGCAACAAAGTAAATGACTTATCTGTCCAACCACTCATTACTTTCAAGCTCAACATCCGTACAATGAATGAAAGTTGAGTGAATTTCTCACATCCTGGATATAATGGTTGTTCTGCATCTTTTATAAGGTTAAAAAGGATTTGGTTTCTTCATTAGGTCCAAACACTTGTGTAGATTCACTCGAGTTTCCAGTCTCCGCATCATCAATATTAGGAATCCCAAATGCATCATGTACCATTCCAACCATATCATCATGAAACGATTTATGTCTTTCTTCATTATCTTCATAACAATCTGAAGGAGTATTAGATTCTCCATGATAAATCCAATTTTTGTAATGATTTAAGAATCCATTTAAAATAAGATGTCCTTTAACCTTTTCTCTTGACTTTAAAAATCTATTGCAACACTCCTTGCATGGGCAATAAATTTTTTCCTTTGTCCGTTATTGGCATAAGCGAAATCTAAAAATTGTTCATACCCATCCATACATTCTTGAGAGTTTCGATCAACTAAAGATATCCAACTCTTATCCATTATTTTACACCTTTGGGATTATCAAACATGACATTAACACAAATAAATTAAGATTATTACAATAGAATATATTAATCATCCATAGCAAGTGTACGAACATGAAATTACAAACAACTATAACATCAAAGATTAAGCAATTACCTCAATACATGATTCTAATGCATTATAATGTTGATCATGACATGTTTTACTGGTAAAATAAATATGAAATATCCTACCAAATACACGCATTGTAGGAATGTAAGAAAATTCACAACCTTGTATCAGAGGCCATCTGCCATTTGACAGGTATTCACTTTTAAATAGAAATTTTATTTTTAATTCTCATAATATTAATAAAGCAAAATTCATCATTTGATCTCTAAACTTTGTATACTTCATGCTATTGGTTTCTAAATTTTTATTAATATATATTACTAAATCGAACAAATATATACATTTAGTTTTTCCATCATTTAAAATATCAAATTTCAACGATGTGGGTAATAAGAGTGTTGCGTGACTAGTCAAAAAAAGCAAAGTAGTTTATATTCTTAAATCGAACAACTCACATTGGCCAACAAAAGTAAAAAAAAAAAATTAATTAATTTCCCTCAAAAACATAGAAAATTAAACTTTGGGGATCAAAATCACAAAAACTCAAAAGTTCAAGGATCAAATGTATAACAATAAAAGTTCAGCGATCAAATGTACACTAATGAAAAATTTAGAGAACATTGCTTTGCTTTTAAGTGATTTAACAAATGGAATGATGGTGGGCATTGTTTTGACCTTGAGTAAAATCTGGAACATTGCTTTGATTTGTCATTATGTCATAAGTAATTTATGGCAACATATACTTGCATGGCTTGTTCCGAGAACACCATACAATTGATTCTTTCGAAGTTGAGCATGGGATCTTGAGATAAATTTCATTTTTTGTTGCTTAGCGTTTAATGATTATTTTAGGATCTAAATATGGTATTATTGTCCAAATGAAATGCAAGTATTAAATGATTTGAGAAGCAAAGGAAGCAATTGGCACTGAAGCATATAAAATTGACTACTTTAGGTTCTATCCTAGGCCCATTTACCATTGCATTACATTGAACAATGAAGGCTTAGGAAAAAGATATCATTGAGTTTTTGGCATCATGCTTCTTTGAAAAATGGGACTTAAGCGCCAAAATGTAGACTTAATTGCAATAGTTCTTGTAATCTCGTCGAGCTCCTCTGCCTTAACTTGCTTTATTTTTCCTTTTCTTGCATGTTTCAAATTTGGTATAAACCAAGGTGTTAGTGGACTCCCATTGAAGGGTTGGCATTTGACCGTAAGTTTTTTGCTAAATAATTACCTTGAGATGGTGAACATTGAAAATGCTCATGTTTTGATTGCACTAACTATTGTAAATTTATAATCTGACCTATACAAGGCATTGATCGATTACGCCCAAGTTTAGGTGCACAGTACAAAAACCTATTCGCAAGGCTCAAATCAGTTTCAAATTATGACACCACAAAGAACAGTCTTAGCGGCTCAAGCACAAGGCAACCTTGGTACCTCACCAACTTATGGAGATACGGATCCACGGAGGTTTAGGAGTGGTTTACCTAGGAGTAACTTAAATGTAAAGGATGGTCAACCTTCAGGAAATGAAGGATCTATTGGTTCTCCCATGCAATCAAGTTCTCCAGAAGGTTAGCTAAACTTCTCAAGATCAGTGAATATCTAATGAGGCTCACTTTTGTGCATACATACATCATATCATGGGACATTTTTTCTCTTTTGTTGAAAATGTTAATGTATATTCCTCATTGTGAAAACATCAAATTTATATGCCTCATTGTGATTGGCAAGGGTCATAGTAAAGAGAAACCAAAGTGTTTATCCAGGAACAAATCATTGTAAGATCAAATAAAACAAGCAAACAAAACATCAAAGTGTCAATTAACCAAAAAAGCAAACAAGAAACATGTTTTGAGATGAAAGAGGAGAACTCACGACGAAGGAATGCGAAGACGATCAAGGAGCAACGATCGGGAGCAAAGCGGTGCAACTAGGGAGCAGAGGACGACCAGGGAGCGAGAGAGGCGCGAGGGTGAGGCGTCGGCGAGAGGACGACCAGGGAGCTCGCCGACCGGGGAGCAGAGGCGCCGACCGGGGAGCGAGGCGCCAACCGGGGAGCAGAGGCACCAGACCGCGCGACTAGGGGAGCGAGGCGCCGACCGGGAGCAGAGGCGCGAGGGTGAGGCATCGGCGAGAGGACGACCGGGGAGCTCGCCGACCAGGGAGCGAGGCGCGAGGGTGAGGCGTCGCCCAATGGACGACCGGGGAGCGAGAGGCGCGAGGGTGAGGCGTCGGCGAGAGGACGACCAGGGAGCGAGAGGCGCGAGGGTGAGGTGTCGGCGAGATGAAGAGGCGCGAGGGTGAGGCGTCGGCGAGATGCGGGACGACCTGGGGGAGGAGGCGCGAGGATGACGACCGGGGAAGAGGACGACGATGGATCGAGAGAGGACGACGAAGTAGAGGGGGAGGAGTGCGAGGAAGACGACGACGAAGTGGAGGCGCGACGACGAGGATGACGATGACGGCGGATCGGAGGCTTGAGGAGGATGATTGGTGTGAGTAGTAGGGCGGATGAAGGAGATGGAGGAGTGGGACGAGAAGGGCGGAAAAAATTACGGGGGTTTCACGCAAAAAAATGGAAACAAAAAATGGGAAGGAGGTTGCGGGGGTTTCGCGCGTGCGTAAAAAATGTGTTTTCTTTTGTTACGGAATAATGATTGTGAGCAAACACACTTTACGTGACGGAAATTTTTTACCTTTTTGTGATGGAAACATGTTCGTCTCTAAAGCTTCTTTTCATCACGCAAAATCTAAATCGTGACAAAAATAAGTGTTAATGTATAAAAACTTTGTTTACGATTAATGTACCGTCACTAAAACGCCTATTGGATACGCTTATTTTAAACCGTGACAAATGATTCGTCAAATTTGTAGTAAAAGCTCAAATTTCTTGTAGTGAGATGATCCTCGAGATATGTGTAGCACACTTGATCAAGACAAACATATATAAACCAAGTGAGTGAAAGTTTCATCTCCACTAACTCATAAATCCCATGCAAATCTGAGAGAAACCTGAGAAAGAAGAGGGATTTCAAGCTGAAATCCAAGACTTAAAGATCAAATTCAATTGATTCAACTGAGGTAATTTTCATCTTCATCTTCTACACTTTCATATGAACTTAAAATTGGTATGCTTGATGTAAATTTCAAATTGAGGGTTTTATCCTTGGTTTTTGATGAAATATTGATGAATTATATGTTTAATGACTATTTTCAATGAGGACTTATCACTGGTTTTGCATGAATTGGGGCTTTTGATGAATTTGGAAAAAACTAGTGAATGTGTGGGATTTGAGGATTTTGATCTAATTGATGTTCTGAGATGAGTTTAATTGATGTTTTAGAGTCACAATTGTGTGGAGAGTGTGTAAACTAGGTTAGGTTAGCTAATCGGAGAGTGTGTAAACTAGTTAGCACGCTAATCATTCTGGGCTCTCAATTTTTTTTCAAAATGAAAAACAGTAGCACGCTAGATCGATTCCCTAGTGCGCTAACTACACCTAGCGTGCTAGGTAGACTTATTAGCACGGTAATGACAAATGAAACCTGAACAATAAGGGTTGTTTTGATGATTTCGAAATTACAAGTCTAAACACTTGTAAACAACCTAAACTTATAAAATTGGACTTCAGGGACTTAGTGGACCGTAGCTCGGTATCAGGGAGCTTGTCGGGTCGGATATGGGAGTCTAGGGAGGTCGGAGAGCGGTTTGAGATTTGTAAAACCCAATTGAAGAACTCGAGTATTTGATTATGATTTTCATTCCATATTTATCTTTTCTTGTTGTTTATTTACTCCATTCCGTTACTTGGACGTGGGTTGAGTTTACTCCTCCGGATTCTCTGTTGTGTGTTCATGATGCGCTAGATTATAGCACGTGTGACCCGGCCCTCAGTGAATGGCAACCCGAGCTTGCCTTGGTGCACGTGTCGATGACTCAACAGATTTGGCCAGCACCGCGAGGGACCAGGTGTTGGGCCAGTTGGGCGCGTCTACTGGTGGGGAACCTGGTGACCCAAAGTACAGTCTTGTCCATCTAGAGCGAGCAAACACATTTTGTTTAGCTTATTTATTATCTATGCATGCGATGAGCCAATTATAGTTGTATGTCTTTACATTCCGCATGTTTATTTAACATTAATTCTTTCATTTCCTTACTTAATTATGCGAATGCTCAGAGGGGTTCCTTGAGATTTTACTCACCGGACTCGTCATCTATCTTTTTGTGACGATTGAGTGCAGATCGTAGTACCAGTAGGGGCAAGGAGAGCCTAGGCAACTACATTTGATTGCTCGCTGTTGAGAACTTACTAGTACATTTATTTTGATATTTTGTATTATTTTGGGTATTGGGAGACTGGAGTAACACCATACATGTATATATATACTTTTTATGGTATTGTCACCTATATACAAAGTACTTTTTCAGGTTTTCCACTAGTTGGACATGATCTTATGAATAATGCTTACCATGCTAATTTAACATTTTATTTGCACCAATTAAGAATCCTCTGATTATTGTGAACTTGCAAACTACAAACCACTAGCACGGCTAGGACTCGAATAAACTTTATACAGTTGAACATAAAAAATTCTAAATACATAATGAGATAACTCAAGAGAGTATGGATATTCAACAAACCACATAATAGCACACACGTGGACACGATAATCAAGATGAAGTGGACAGGTAGGTGCCGAACACGTGTAGGTGGGCCTACTGGGTGAGGAGTGCACGAAGAGATGACACCCCGAGGTGGCCTTGGGGTGTGGGGCCGCCACAGTTGGTATCAGAGAGAGAATTCTAGGAACTTGGGAAACTTAAATGAAAGAGCATAAAATTTAATTAAATAAACTTGAGATGTCGAAACCCGATGTTATTGCCTTAGAATTTTAGTTAGGAAGTGACGTGAGGCGGGTAGAATTAAAGTTTATATACGTGTTATATTTTGTTCTATATATTTGATATAATATATATATATATATATATACCGAGGTTGATCCGAAACACGCTTCTCGATGTAGATTAAGGACGGACTAGTTGATTACGCCTCATGAGACTGGACGGACTAACGATGCAGCTAAGGATCCCCCTGGTACAGCGAGTATGGAGGATCGACTATCGATCCGGGAGACTCAGATGTCCGAGGTACTACGGTTACTACATGATCAGATCGCCGCACTCACGACACTTGCTACAGCAATCACAGTACCCCGAGACCCAATAGTAGTTACAGCACCCATGGGGACAGCCGTCGGCCCAATTGTTCCCTAGACATCAATTGAGAGAGTAGCTGCGGAGACACGGGCAAAGAGAGCTACAACGGTTGTCATTCCACTGGAGACACCGACTCTTATGCCTCCACCTACTACTGTGGATCAGACTACTGCTACTACCACTACGGCTACTACATCAGGATTTGTTTTATCCCCAGAGGCGAAACTTTTGAGAGAGTTTCTGAAGTTCCAGTCAGGCTTTTTCTATGAAGGTGGTGACCCGAGGCTACAGGGAAGTGGATTGTGTCCCATCAGCGTTTCTATAAGCTGATGAGGAAAGATGAGAGTGTTCGGGCGCGATTATCGGGAGCATGCTTGAGGGGCCACACAATACTTTGGTGGACCACGTATCAGGATACCCACCCAAAGCCGACGACATGGGCTGAGTTTAAATAGATGTTCTATGATTAGTACATACCCATGGAGGTGAGGTTAAGATTGAGGAGACGTTTCGACCCTGAGACAGGGTAACCGGACACTGATGCAGTATATGTAGCCATTCTAGTACATATTCCAGTTCTCTATGGATATAGCGGCGACAGAGTGATTACAGATATACTACTTCACCCTAAGAGTTGATGATAGGATTGTTGCGACAGTGGTATCATCTGGGGCACCTACTCTGCAGGATATATTTGACCGAGCTTTGGCACACAAGATCTACTTGATGCAGAGAGACGACATATGCATTTCTAGGAACGAGGTACAAACTGGGTAGAGTTCTCGACTGGATCGGAGTCCGAAGAGACAGAGGGATCATCAGGATAGAGTTCAGAGGGATGATAGACGATACAAGGACTGCAGGGATGATCACCGGGACAATCAGTTCCAGTGTGAGGAGAGATAGCCAGTTCATGCCATAGTATTAGCACCGGTCGATCAGTGTAGGCCGCAGCCGCAGATGCACCGCCGGGGGTAGAGATTAGGGGGACATGATAGGGGTTAGAGAAAACGGGGGTGTGACGGCCTTACCGCCCTAAGGTGATGTTTCTCCGTGTACTCCCTACCAACTGGCCCAACTACACGTGTTCGGCACCTACCCGTCTTCTTCATGTCTCGTAAATCGTGTCCACATGTGTATTATCCGATAAATTAGTAAATTATCCTTATATTCTTTATCCATTCTCTGTGAAAATTTAACTGTTTCAACTGTTACTTAGTTGACAATTTATTGAGATCCTAACCATACTAGTGGGTTGTATCTTACAAATTAACATATTAAGCGAAAGTCTTAATTAATACTATTTAAACAAGGTAATTTAGCATGATAAACATTGTTCAAAGGCAAATCCTACTATGGAAAACCCTGGAAAGTACTTTGTATATAAGTGATAGTACCACAAACAAGGTATATATACATGTACGGTGTCATCTCAAGTCTCCCAATACCCAAAATATACAAAATATCAAAAATAAACATGTACGAGTAGGTCCTCGACAGCGGGCAATCAAATATAGTCGCCTAAGATCCCCTTGCCCCTACTGGTACTAGGATCTGCACTCAATCATCACAAAAAGACAGATGACGAGTACAGTAAGTAAATTCCCAAAGAACTCCTCTGAGCATTCATATAATAAAGTAAAGGAAATGCAAGGAATGCAGTCAAGTAAACATGCGGAATATAAACCACAGATAACTGCATATGGCTTGTCCCATGAATAGACAACGATAAGAAGATAAATGTGTAAGCTCGCTCTAAATGGACTAGACTGTACTTCGGGTCACTAAGTTCCCACCAGTGGTCGCGTCCAACTGGCCAGACACTTGGTCCCTCGTGGCGCTGGCCAAATCTGCTGAGTCACCGACACGTGCACCAAGGGCAAGCTCAGGTCGCCATTCACTGAGGGTCGTGTCACACTTGCTACAGTACAGTGCATCATGAACACACAACCGAGAAATCTAGTAGAGCAACCTCAACCCACGTCCAAGTAACCGAATAGAATAATGAACAACGAGGAATGATAGAAATGAAATGTAAAGCATAATAAATACTCAGAGTCTTTCAGTTGGGTTTTACAAACTTCACACCGCTCTCCGACCTTCCCGGACTCTTGTAGCCAACCCGACAAGCTCCTCGACACCGAGCCTCGGTCCACTAAATCCCTGAAGTCCATTTTTACAAGTTTAGGTTGTTTACAAAGTTTTAGATATGTATTAAATGAAAATCCCCAAAACAACCCTTTATAATCCATATTCATCTGTCATTAGCGCGCTAATATGATCTACCTAGCGCGCTAGATTGAGTTAGCGCGCTAAGGGGGTGTACCTAGCGCGCTATATGGAATTAGCGCGACAGGGAATTTAAATAGCGCGCTACTGTTCCTTGTTTTGAAGAACAGTTGCACACCCAGGACGATTGGTGCTAATCGTTTCAATTAGCGTGCTAATTGCCTTTTGGGACAAAATTCTCAATTCGAGAATTCTATCCTAGCCCTTTCAATTATCTACTCTAACTAGTTTTACACCCTCTCCTCATCAAAATAACTTCAATACATCAATTAGAACACTCCAGATCATTCAATTAACCCAATTTTCTCCAATTTCATGCATACACTACATTTTCCAATTTCATCAAAACCATCAAATCTAACTAAACCCATGATCAATTCTCTACATATGTGATATACCAACATGTAATTCGTCACATTTACAACACAAATCAGAGATCTCATCATACATTTTTGAAATTCACTAAATATGTCAAAGTTAGGTTCATTAGATAGATTAGAAGGTGGAGATGAAGATTACCTAAGTTAGATATCTTGAATTGGTCTTCAAATTGCAAATTCCAGCTTGATTGATCCTCTCTTCCTCAGATTTCTCTCTGTATTTGCTTGAGAAGTTGAGTGTTTTGATCAAAACCCCACTCTCTTTTATATATGGTTTGCTTTGATTAAGTGTGCGAACGTATCTCGAGGATTATCTTGTGGTTCTTAAGCATGTTGTCCTACACCTCTTGATGACTCCAATAGCACACTCCTTTCCTAAAGTAACTCAATATGATGATCTAGATGTCCATCTCAAGGTCCCTTTCATTCAAGGCAAACTATAGGCTTTCATTTATTCAATTGATGTCACATTACATTAAGCCTTGTAAAACCATATGGTTAGTGTTTTATCTATCAAACTTAACCACGCATGGTTCCACTAACCTTCGACTACCTGGTATCTGATGCCCCGAATCTCGACAAGCATTTCGAGGCCCGCCATATCCTATTGTTCAAATTTTAATTTAATTAGCCTATGGTTTCATTACTCATTTAAATTGGACTCCCTAGTCATGTTAAATGAATTTGTCGAGTTTTTCTAGTGTACCCATACTTCACCTCTCAATACCGCGTTGAAACGCACTTCGAGGCAACTACCCATCACACAACCTCGCACAATATCTCTATTTAACATACACACATGCGATGTATTTAACTAATAACTTAATAAATTGCATCACAAATAAGTAATCTAACACACAATTAACTAATGTACCTAGGCCGACGTGTGTCCTAGTCTACTCGCGGCGTCCACGTGGATCTGAGCTGGCGTGAATGTCTGAAATTATGAGATAAATAACGGCGTTAATAAAACGGGCCATTATAGTTCTTCCCAACTAAATAAAACTTTTCTCGAGATTTAATTGTAACATAAACGTCGTACTAGGAAATAGCTGTGGGTATGGCTCTCTCATCGTCGACTTGAGCTCCCAGGCGAGTCTCTCTGTCCTATGATGCTGCCAACGAACTAGGACCTTAGAGAGCTCCCTGTTCCTGAGAATCTGAACTCTGCGGTCAACGATCTCTATCGATCTCTCCTCGTAAGTCACGTCAAGCTGGACCTCAATCTGCCTTAACTCAATAGTCGGTCTCGGCCCGACCTAGCTAGTCTCAACATCGAAATGTGGAATGACGGATGAACCCAGCTAACATTGTAGGTAACTTTAAGCGATATGCAACACTGCCCACTTGCTGCGCAATCCTGTATGGCCCAATGAATCTCGGCGCCAATTTCCCCTTAATACCAAACCTCTGCTGACCCTTCCAAGGGGAAACCTTCAGATATACCATGTCGTCATCCTCATAGCTCAGTCCCTCGTGATACCGATCCGCGTATTTCTTCTGTCTATCTGTGCGGCTTGTAACCTTTATCGAATCTGTTTGATCTTCTATGTGTGATCAACAATTATCTCAGGCCCAATTGTCATTGTATCTTCCGGTTCTGCCTAGCACGCATGTGATCTACAAGGCCTCCCATACAGTGCCTCAAATGGTGGCATGCTAATGCTCGCCTGATAGTTGTTATTATATGCAAACTCACACAAAGGCAGATAATCCTCTTACGCAAACTGCAATATACAAACCCTGAGCATATCCTCCAAGAATCGTTTTGACCGCAATATGCTCAAACAATATGCTCAACCAGGGAAACGTGTATCTCATGAAAATCGGAATGAAATGAGCCACCCAAACTGCATCGTGACACCTCGATGTCGTGGTAGTCCACTAACGAAATTTATGGTAATGTGCTCCCATTTCTACTATGGAATGGACAATGGCTGTAACAATCCACTGGGTTTCCTATGCTCAGCCTTCACCTACTGGCAAATGTGACAACTCCTGACATACGCGCCTACGTCAGTCTTCACCCCTGGCCACGAGAATAGTCGCTTCAATTCATAGTACATCTTGGTCCGACCAGGATAAACTGTGTAGCGAGACCTGTGTGCATCCTCCAGAATCCCATCTCGTATCTCCTGATTCGCAGGTATCCACAATTTCCCTTGGTTTCTTGAACAACGATCTGTGGTCTCTACCCAATCAGTGCACTCTGGATGCTGAACCAGACCACTGAACCGCTCGTAAAGCCCATTAGCCCTTTGACACTTGACAACCCTCTCAATCGATACGGTCGGCACTCTCGTCTGACCACAAATGTGTTGCTCAGCCGTAGTGGATACCTCTGTCATGCACATAACTGATGCCGCCTATAACATACTATGCTCGTGTGATATAGGTCGCAGAACAGTCTGACTGTCAACCCCGCTCCTTCTCAATGCGTCCGCTACGACGTTCGCTTTTCCAGGGTGATACTCAATAGTGAAGTCGTAGTTCTTCAGTAGCTCATGACATCTCCTCTGGCGCATATTCAGATCCCTCGAAGTGAAGATGTAACATAAACTCTGGTGATATGTATACAAGATGAACTTCTCTTCATAGAGATAGTGCCTCCAAGCCTTTAGTGCAAAGATGACCGCTGCAAGCTCCAGGTTGTGCACTGGATAATACCCCTCATGGGGTCTCAACTGTCTGGAAAGATAGGCAACTGGTCTACCATCTTGTATCAACACGCATCCAAGACCAATGCCCGACGCATTTGTATAAACTGTCAAAGTCTTGCCCGTCTCCGGCAATGTCAATACTGGTGCGGAAGTCAACCTCCTCTTCAGCTCACAAAATGCCTGCTCACACTCCTCTAACCAATCAAACCTAACATCTTTTTGGTCAGTCTCGTCATCGGCGCGCAATTGAAGTAAAATCCGGCACAAATCACCGGTAATATCCTGCCAGTCCGAGAAAATTCCATATATCAGCAACAGACTCAAGCGTTCTCCAGTCAATGATAGCTGAATCTTCTTTGAGTCCACAGAGATACCCTGGTCATTGATGACATGTCCTAAAAATCTCACCGTACTCAGCCAAAAGTCACACTTACTGAACTGGTGTACAATTTGTGCTCTCTCAGTGTCGTCAAAACTGCACTGAGATGTCCCTCGTGATCCTTACGAGTGCTACTGTAGATCAAGATGTCGTCGATGAACACTATGACGAATATGTTTAGATATGGTCTCAAGACCCTGTGCATCAAATCCATGAAAATCTTTGGGGCATTAATTAGCCCAAACGGCATGACTGTGAAATCAAATAGCCCGTATCTCGTGCTGAAAGCAGTCTTCTGGATATCCTCTTCTCGAATCCTCAACTGATGATAACCTGAGCGAAGGTCAATCTTCGAGAAGAATCTGGCACCCGCCAACCAATCAAACAGATCATCTATCATAGGAAGTGGGTAACGGTTCCTAACTGTCGCCGATTCAACTTCCTATAGTCTATGCACATCCTTATCGAACCATACTTCTTCTTCACAAACAATATTGGAGCTCCCCAAGGTGACATACTAAGGTGAATAAAACCCTTCTCCAACAATTCATTGAGCTATCTTCTAGCTTCCTCCTACTCCGATGGTGACATCATATACAGTCTACTGGCGATCGACTGCGTCCCTAGTATCAATTCAATAATAAACTCAACAGCTCGTGGCGGTGGCAATCCCGTAGGTCATCCGAAAATACATCAACAAAATCTTTAACCACCGGTACATCCTCAATCCTGACCTTCGTCCTAACCTTCCGCTCAACTATCGCTACAAATGCCTCTATCTCATGCGCTGTAGCTAGTCAGCCTCTAGTGATAGTAAGTTAGTCGCAAATCCAACTAGTGCAAACTCTGGTATCCCAGGAATACGAAACTTTATCCTCTTACCATAACAATCTATCCGTGCATGATAGGGTGACAACCAATCCATCCCGAGAAGAGCGTCAAACTCTAGGTACTCTAATACTCAAAGATCGGTTGGTAACTGATGTCCCTCAACCTCTATCATCACGTCTCTACATATCCAGGTCTACTGGCGTATCGATGCGAGAACAAGATGTGTGTCTAATGTCTGTGTACCTAACCCTAACACTCCAACAACACGTCCAACAATAAATGATAAAGTACTACCGAAATCAAATAAAGCATGCATAGGTCGACCATAAATGTGCAACGTACCCTCGACGAGCTGCCTGGTCTCTCCGCCATCCAATTATGCTACCGCATGAGCTCTTTCTTTGGCCTGCTCTGGCTCTCGACGTGGTGACGGTGGTGTCCTACAGTCTGCCCTTAAGTGTCCCCTTTGACCACACTTGTGACATTTGCGGCCATCCTGCCTACCCCTCTGTGCGTCTCCAGATCTCGGACCTTGACCCTGGTCTCTCGACCCCTGTCATGTCCCCTTGACCTTGACCCTGATGGTATATCTGCGGTAGTGACCTATGCTGATCCACCGGTGCTGATGTGATGGCCTCGAACCTGCTATCTCTCCTCATACTGGAACTGACTGCTCTGATGATCATCCCTGCGGCCCCTGTCCCGTCTATCATCCTTCCAGCCTCTATCCCGACTATCCCTCTATCTCTTCGGCCTTTGGTCCGACTGAGAACTCTGCCCTGTCTGTACTTTCGTACCAGTCACACCTCGCCATCTCTCTACATCAGATATGTCTCATGTGCCAATGCTCTGTCAAAGATATCCTACTGAGTAGGAGCCCCAGAGGATACCATTGCTGAAGCAATCTTGTCATCAACTCCTCTGGTGAAATAGTAGATCTGCAGATGCTCTGTCCCGCAACATCCACCGAGAACTGAAGTAGGTACCAAAATCTCTCCATGTACTGCATCAAGGTCCGGTTACCCTATCTCAGGGTCAAGAACTTCTCCCTCAGTCTCAGTCTAACCTCCATAGGTATGTACCGATCGTAGAATAGCTCTCTAAACTAAGTCCATGTTGTCGGCTCTGGATGTGTATCCTGATATGTGGTCCACCATACCGCTGCATGGCCTCTTAGGCATGCTCCGACAATCGTGTCGGGACACTCTCCTTATTCCTCATTAGCTTATGGAACCGCTGATATGATACAATCCACTTCCCCGCAGCCTCGGGACTACCACCTCCATAAAAGAAGCCTGGCTGAAACTTTAGAAATTCCCTCAACATCTTCGCCTCTGGAACTAAAACGAATTCGGATATAGTAGCAGTAGTAGTAGGAGTAGTAGTCGACCCGTAATCGTAGGTGGAGGCATAGGAGTCGGCGTCTCTAAGGGAACAACAACGGTTATGGTTCTCTTTGTCTATGTACCCTCTACTACTCTCTCAATTGGTGTTTGGGGAACAACCGGGACAACGGCTATCTTCGTAGGTATCGTAACTGCTACTGGCTCTCTTTGTGTAGTAACTGCTGTAGCAAGTGCCATCAGTGCAGTGGTCTGATCTCGTAGCAACCATAACACCTCGGCTATCTGCATCTCATGAGCCGAGAGTCAATCCTCCATACTAGGCTGGGGATTCTTTAGCTGTACCACTAGGTGACCAATCTCCTGAAGCGTCATCGACTGTCCGTCCATGATCTGCATCGAGAAGCGTGCTCCGGATCAGTCTCGGTGTATATACGTATATGATATATATAATGAAAATATAACATGTATATAAACTCTAACTCTACCTGCCTCACATCACTTCCCAACTAAAGTTCTAAGGCAATAACATAGGGTTTCCACAACTAAGGTTTATTTATTAAGATTTATGCTCTTTTCATTTTAAATTCTCAAGTTCCTACAGTTTTCAAGTTCCTAGAAAACATGCGGAATATAAAACAGACAACTGCAAATGGCTCATCCCATGAATAGACAACAAACAAGCTAACAAATGTGTGTGCTCGCTCCAGATAGACTAGACTGTACTGTACTTCGAGTCACCAAGTTCCCACCAGTGGTAGCGTCCAACTAGCTCGACACTTGGTCCCTCGCGGCGCTGGCCAAATCTGCTGAGTCACCGACACATGCACAAAAGGCAAGCTCAGGTCACCATTCACTAAGGGTCGGGTCACACGTGCAACGGTCCATTGCATCATGAACATACAACCAGGAAATCTGGGGGAGTAACCTCAACCCACGTCCAAGTAACCGAATAGAATAATGAACAATAAGGAATGATAGAAATGAAATGTAAAGTAGAATAAATACTCAGAGTCTTTCAGTTGGGTTTTACAAACCTCACACCGCTCTCCGACCTCCTCGGACTCTTGTACCCAACCCGACAAGCTCCTCGACACCGAGCCTTGGTCCACTAAGTCCCTGAAGTCCACTTTTACAATTTTAGGTTGTTTACAAAATTTTAGATATGTATTAAAAGAAAATCCCCAAAACAACCCTTTATAATTCATATTCAGCGGTCATTAGCACGCTAATATGGTCTACCTAGCGCGCTAGATTGAGTTAGCGCGCTAAGGGGGTGTACCTAGCGTGCTATATGGAATTAACGCGCTAGAGAATTTAACTAGCGCGCTACATTCTTCATTTCGAAGAACAATTGCATACCCAAGACGATTATAGCGCTAATCGTTTCAATTAACGCGTTGATTGCCTTTTGGGACAGAATTCTCAATTCGAGAATTCTGTCCTAGCCCTCTTAATTAGCTACTTTAACTGGTTTTACACCCTCTCCTCATCAAAATAACTTCAATACATCAATTAGAACACTCCAGATCATTCAATTAACCCAATTTTCTCCAATTTCATGCATACACCACATTTTCCGATTTCATAAAAACCATCAAATCTAACTAAACCCATGACCAATTCTCTACATATGTGATCTACCAACATGTAATTCGTCACATTTACACCATAAATTAGAGATATCATCATACATTTTCGAAATTCACTAAACATGTAATAGTTAGGTTCATTAGATAGATTAGAAGGTGGAGATGAAGATTACCTAAGTTAGATCTCTTGAATTGGTATTCAAAGTGCAAATTCCAGCTTGATTTATCCTCTCTTCCTCATATTTCTCTTTGTATTTGCATGAGAAATTGAGTGTTTTAATCAAAACCCCACTAACTCTCATTTATATATGGTTTGCTTTGATCAAGTATGCGTACGTATCCCGATGATTATCTTGTGGTACTTAAGCATGCTATCCTACACCTCCTGATGACTCCAATAGCACACTCTTTTCCTAGAGTAACTCAATATGATGATTTAGATGTCCATCTCAAGGTCCCTTTTATTCAAAGCAAACTATAAGCTTTCATTTATTCAATTGATGTCACATTACATTAAGCCTTTTAAAACCATATGGTTAGTGTCTTATTTATCAAATTTAACTACGCATGGTCCCACTAACCTTCGACTACCTGGTATTCGATGCCCCGAGTCTCGACACGTATTTCAAGGCGCCATAGCCTATTGTTCAAATTTTAATTTAATTAGCCTATGGTTACATTACTCATTTAAATTGGACTCCCTAGTCATATTACATAAATTTGTAGAGTTTTTCTAGTGTACTCATACTTCACCTCTTGATACCTGTGTTGACACGCACTTCGAGGCAACTAATCATCACACAACCTCGCACAATATCGGTATTCAACATACACACATGCGATATATTTAACAAATTACTTAATAAATTGCATCGCAAATAAGCAATCTAACACACAATTAACTAATGTACATTGGTCGTTGTGTGTCATAGTCTACTCGCGTCGTCCACGTGGATCTGAGCTGGCATCCATTTCTGAAATTACGAGATAAATAACGGCGTTAATAAAATGGGCCGTTACACATGGTCCGAGATCTGGTGATGGCATGGCTGACAGGCAGGACAGACACAGATGTCATAGGTGTGGTTAGCAGGGACATTTGAGGTGGACTGAGAGAACACCACCGTCGCCATAATGAGAGCGAGAGGAGGCCAGGGAGAGGGCCCATGCTGTAACACAGCCGAACGGCAGAGCGACCAGACAACTCGTAGAAGGTATGCTACATATTTATGGTAGACTTATGCATGCTATATTTGATTTTAGTAGTACTTTATTCTTTATTGCTGGGCGGATTGTTGGAGAGTTAGGGTTAGTTGCACAGACACTAGATACACACCTTGTTCTCGTTCGGTAACTGGAGATAAGATATACACTAACCATATATGTAGAAATGTGATGATAGGAGTTGAGGGACATCAGTTACCTGTAGATATTCGAGTGTTAGAGTACATAGAGTTTAATGCCCTTGTCAAGATGGATTGGTTATCACCCTACCATGCACATATAGATTATTTTGGTAAAAGAGTTGAGTTTCGCATCCCTAGGATACCAGAGTTCTCACTAGTTGGATCCCCGACTGACTTACCTATAACTAGGAGCCGATTAGCTACGCTTAGGAGATGGAGGCGGTTGCAATGATAGTTGAGCCAAAGATTAGGACCGAGGTCAGGATTGAGGATGTTCCGGTAGTTAAAGACTTCATCGATGTTTTTCCAGATGATCTACCAGGATTGCCACCACCACGGACGATTGAGTTTATTATTGAACTAATACCAGGGACTCACCCGATCATCAGTAGACCGTATAAGATGTCACCATCGAAGCAAGATGATATTAGGCGACGGCTAAATGATTTGTTGGAGAAGGGTTTCATACACCTTAGTATGTCACCATGAGGAGCTCCAATGTTATTTGTGAAGAAGAAGAATAGTTCGATGATGATGTGTATTGATCAAAGGAAGCTGAATCAGGTGACAGTTAAGAACCGTTACCCACTTCCTAGGATAGACGATTTGTTCGACTAGTTAGCGACCAGTTAGCAGACGCCAGATTCATCCCAAAAATCGACTTTCCTCAGGTTATCATTAGTTGAGGAATTGAGAGGTGGGCATCCAGAAGACCCTTTTAGCATGAGATACGGGTTGTTTGAGTTCACACTCATGCCATTCGAACTGACTAACGCCCTATCGATATTCATGGATTTGATGCATAGGATCTTGAGACCATATTTGGATAGATTTGTTATAGTCTTCATCGAAGATATTTTGATCTACAACAAGACTCGTGAGGAGCACAAAAGGCATCTCAAGGCAATTTTGATGACACCGAGAGAGCACAGATTGTATGCCAAGTTCAGAGCAATGAGATTTTTGGAACACGTCATCAGCGATCAGGGCATCTCTGTAGATTCATAGAAGATTCAGGCTATTATTAATTGGAGGATGCTTGAGTCTGTTACCAATATTTGGAGTTTTCTAGGACATGCAGGATACTACCGGCGGTTTGTACGGGACTTTTCCTCGATTGCAATGACGATGACGAGATTGACCAAGAAGGATGTTAGATTCAATTTGTCAGAGGAGTGTGAGCAGGCTTTCTGCGAACTGAAGAGGAGATTGACTTCCGCACCAGTGTTGACGTTGTCGGAGCCGGGCAAGACCTTGTCAGTTTACACAAATGCGTCAAGTATTGGTCTTGGATGTGTGCTTATGCAAGAGGGTAGATCAGTTGCTTATCTTTCCTGACTGTTGAAACCCATGAGGGAAATCATCCAGTTACAACTTGGAGCTTGCAGTAGTTGTCTTTGTACTGAAGGCCTGGAGGCATTATCCTTATGGAGAGAGGTTCACTTTGCACACTGATCGCCAGAGTCTACGCTACATTTTCACTCAGAGAGATCTGAATACGTGTAAGAGGAGATGGCTTGAGCTGCAGAAGGACTACGACTTCACTATTGAGCATCACCCTAGGAAAATGAACGTCGTAGCTAACGCATTGAGCATGAGCGGAATTAATAGTCAGACCATTTTGCGATGTAAGATACACAAGCATAGCTTATTACAGGCGGCATCAGTTATGTGCATGACATAGGTATCTACTACGGTTGAGTAACACATTTGTGGTTAGATGAGAGTTCCAACCGTATCGATCGAGTGGGTTGCAAAGTGTTAGAGGGCTGATGAGCTCTATGAGCGGTTCAGTGGTCTGGCATGGGATCCGGAGTGTACTGATTAGGAAGAGACAACGGATCGGTGCTTGAGACACCGAGGAGGTTGTGGATACCGGCGGATTAAGAGATACGGGACGTGATTCTGAAGGATGCACACCAGTCTTACTACACAGTTCATCCTGGTCGGACCAAGATGTATCATGACTTGAGGCGAATATTTTGGTGGCCATGGATGAAGGCTGACGTGGAGCATATTTCAAGAGTTATCACATCTACCAGCAGGTGAATGCTGAGCATATGAGACCTGGTGGACTATTACAGCCGATGCCCATTCCATAGTGGAAATGGGAGCACATCACTATAGATTTGGTATGTGGATTACCACAGACACTGAGGCATCACGATGCAGTTTGGGTTGTGATTGAAAGGCTGATGAAATCAGCTCACTTCATATGGTTTCAATGAGATATACGTTCTCACAGCTGTGCATATAGTTTGAGCGGGAGATGATTAGATTACGTGGGGTGCTAGTCTCTATTGTGTCAGATAGATATCCCAGGTTGGCTTCGAGACTTTGGGAGGCTATGCAGAAGCAGTTAGCACTAGGTTGCAGTTTAGTACAACTTACCATCCTCAGACAGACTGACAAACAGAACGGTTGATACAGATTCTAAAGGATATGCTCAGGGCTTGTATATTGTAGTTTGGGGGTTCGTGGAAGGATTATCTACTTTTGTGTGAGTTTGCATACAACAACAGCTATCAAACGAGTATCAGGATGCCACCACTTTGAAGCGTTGTATGGGAGGCCCTATAGATCACCTGCGTGTTAGGCAGAGCTTGAAGATTCAGTGACCGTTGGGCCTGAAATAGTTGTTGATCACAAAGAGAAGATCAGACAGATTCGTCAGAGACTACGATGTGCACATGATAGACAAAAGAAATACGCGGATAAGTATCACAAGGATCTGAGTTATGAGGAGGGCGACATGGTATACCTGAAGGTCCATTTGGAATGATCAGCAAAGATTTGAGATTAAGGGAAAACTGGCACCGAAGTTTATTGGATCGTTCAGAGTCGCAGCACGGGTTGGCAAGTGTCGCGTATCGGTTAGAGCTACCTGCTGAGTTAGTCGGGGTTCATCCGACATTTCATATTTCTATGTTGAGACTGGCTAGGTTAGGACCGAGACCGACGGTTGACTTGGGACAGATTGAGGTTCAACTTGACACGACTTATGAGGAACGACTGATTCTTAACCGCAGGGTTCAGGTGCTCAGAAACAGGGAGTTCTCTAAGGTTCTAGTTTGTTGGCAGTATCACGGGACAGAGGGACTCACTGAGAGCTTAATTCGACTATGTGGGAGCGTTACCCTCAGCTATTTCATGGTATAATGTTCATTTTAATATTTAGATTTCAGGACGAAATTTCCCTAAGTTTGAAAAAACTGTAATGGCCCGTTTTTGTGACGGCCCCTCTCCCAATCTAGGGCACCACCCGGCCTAATCCTGTAATTAAGCCCTAATCATATCCACGCAGGACTTAACTACGTATTAGTCAGCCTTTACAACCTAGACGCCTCTTTTCTCGTGTTCAGGATAAGTAATACACTAGTCCTACTAGTTTATAAAATTTAGAGTTAATTAAAACTTTTTATTAAATTAATTAATTAACGAAAGTCTTATTGATTATGCGGAAGCAATTAGTAACTTATGCGGAAGTCATTTATAAAATCTTAAGTGTGGAAAACCAAGAAATGACATCACATATATAAAGTCCTCAAAATGCATTGAAACAGTAAAATAGTCTAAGTCAAGTCGGGGAAACTAACGCTCAACCCAATATACAACCCCAAATAGTATCTAAAAGACATATAACATATACAATCAAAATACCAAAAGAATACCTACAATCGATGCAGTGACGCGCGCCGCGGCTCAGGGATAATCGCCGATCTTCTCCTTGCCAGAGCCTGCTGGTAGACGGCTCTGCACCCACCGTCATAAAAAGGACGGTGAGTACAAGAATAAAACAGTAATCCCCGATGACAAGTTTAATTTGCATTTCCAAATATTCAAATGGTATTTACAAGCATATAAATGGGAAAACTAGAAAATAAACCATATGCGAGTAAATACCAGAGTTAAACAAGTGATACTGACACTAGGCTAAGTAGTGGTGATTTAGGTCCGTTCGGCGATGAAATATGTCACTCCGACTCAATAATCATATAGCACAAGGGACTCTAACCCAAGTGTTACCAGGGACTCTAACCCCGGTGTGTAGACCACCTCAGGGACTCTAACCCCGAGTGTCATACAGTGTCAAGTAACATGTGTCGACATCCCCATGGACTCTAACCCCGTGAGTCGCGCACACCTCGATCGAGTACGTGACCTAAATGCAAAAACTACTTTTTAAATTTCAAGAAATACCAAGTATGGATTGTCAAGGCATAGGCACATCTACACACCTAAACAAATAAGGAATACAAGTCCTCTTAAACATTTATAAGATATTCACTAGCCTAATAGCATGCTATTTATCATTCAATTCACATTTAAAACAACAAGAATAGACATAGCATGAGATAGAATCAATGAATCAAATCAAATGAATGGATATCATGCAAACTAGACTCATCAAATGAGCATAGACACAAAGAATACATGATATAAGAATACAAAGGCAAAATAGTCAAAAGGACTATGCAAGGACAACAATTAATAGAAATAAAATTTCAAGTAAAGTTGTCATTGGGTATACTCACAACAACAAAGTAAAGTCCTAGCATTACTGGTCTCCCGATACTCCAAATCTTGTATTCGCTCTCCCGTACCCTTTTCCTAGGATCCTGAGTTTGGTGTCTCATTAGTTCAAATATAGTGGGTTTAAGCTCAATTTAGTGGTGTTTATTGTGTATTCAAATTGGTTCAATAGACTTTAAATCAATCTTCCTAAATCAGCCCCTAAAGACTAAATTAAGTTTCAATTTCAGTCCTACATCTTAACGCACTTTTAGGCATGAAATGGTCGAAATATCCAAATCCTCCATCAGTACAATTATTGTTGGTCTCTCTCTTAGCTTTCCGTAAAGGTTTAGTTTACAAAATTCTGATTTAAAATGAAAGAGATATCATGATTTTACTAAACATAGGTCTAATTGAGATTTAATCCGACCAGCGGACTTAGAAAATCTATTTCTCTCAATCTATAGTTCCTAAAAATGTGATTTTTGGTCACAAGGCAGAACATATACCCAAATACAACATACTAAAAGATCAGCTCATTTGGATAAGTAGTTATGGAGTTATGCCCTTAACAAGTTTAGTTTCAAAACTTTCCTTTTTAATTCCAGTACCTATTTGTAGAGCATGTTTGGACATAAAAACATTTGAATCAAAATACCTTCAGTTAAGCAAAGTTATTCCACTTTAAATAAGCTTTCAAATGTCACTAGTTTTGATCAATTTGGATCTAAAATGGGCAGATTATGACCAAATTACCCAGGTTGATTCCTAATACAACATGCAGAATTCTAGTTTTGGTGTTGCAACTTCAAAAATTCATATCTTTATGATTTCAAAACCAAATTAAGAACTTCAATATAGCTGGATTATCAGCTGGAAATGAGGAATCTAAGTATATAAATCAGTTGCAAACACTCAATCATCTACCATCTGAAATTAGCCTAAAACCAGAACTTGTTCTAATTTCAACTAAAATGATGTGTACCTAGTTGATGTAGCACCATAGCTTGAGAATTTCTCACCAACTTCCATGGATTCCTTCAACACCTTGATGATTCACTCCTCTCCAGCAATTCCTTCTTCTTCTCCTGCAAAAATGAATGAGTGATTTGGTTTGCATGTTGTTTGATCACTAATAATATATATTAATGTGATGTTCCTTCTTAGCTCTTGATCTCTATGGATTTATGTATCCCGATGAACATCTAATGGTCCACCTCTTGTCATATATCCCACTAACTCCCACTATCTCAACCTCAAGTGACACCATTTCATTACTCACCTAGTTCCTAGATGTGCCAATGTGTATCTCTAGACCAATCCTATGCTTTCCATTTAATTTACTCAACTATAGGCCTTTAATTTGATTTACATTAACAAACACAACCATATGCTTATAAGTAATTCCTTATTTCATATTAGTATTAAATAAGACTTACCAAAATGCTAACTACCCTGTTCCCCGGCTCGCACGCTACTCGAGGCGTGTCCCCGCTCTCGTCTCGACGCCTACAACTGTACAAACCGACTTAGTAAGTCTACACAATACATAACACTAGGCACACATCAATACAAAAATACGATATACCTCGGCCACGTGCCTCGGTCGGTGCACGTATCACAGTGTAGGTCCCACGTCAAGGGTCGATGATCCTGATTAAGGAATTAAAACGGGGTTTAGAGATTTGGGTCGTGACAGTTTTATTAACGCCGTTATTTATTTCGTAATTTCATACATGGACGCCAGCTCAGATCCACATAGACGCCGTAGGTAGGTTAGGACACACACCGACGAATGTACACTAGTTAATTATGTGTTGTAGTGCTTATTTGCGATGCATTTTATGAATTTAGTTGTTAATACATCGCATATGTGTAGGGGTGGGCAAACCGCGGTTTTGGTGGTTTTCCGCGGTTTGGTGGTGAAAACCACCAAACCGCGACCAAACCGAAGGTCTACGGTTTGGTGATTTTTCAAACCACCACCAAACCGCGAACCACCAAAACCGCAACCAAACCGAACCGCGGTTTGCGCGGTTTGCGGTTTGGTTTCGCGGTTTTGGTCCAGAGAGGTGAGATCCCAGAGAGGTGATGAGAGAGTGAGCGGCGGGAGGCGGGAGGGAGGAGAGAGATCCAGAGAGGTGACGAGAGAGTGAGCGGCGGGAGGCGGGAGGGAGGAGAGAGATCCGAGAGAGGTGAGATCCGAGAGAGGTGACGAGAGAGTGAGTGGCGGGAGGAGGGAGGAGGTGAGAGATCCGAGATCCGGAGAGGTGACCAGAGAGAGTGAGCGGCGGGAGGCGGGAGGGAGGAGAGAGATCCAGAGAGGTGACGAGAGACGAAGAGAGTGAGCGGCGGGAGGGAGGAGAGGGAGGAGAGTGACTGAGATTTTTTGTTTTTTTTTGTTTTGTTTGAGCTTTTTAGGGTTTTTGGTGGTTATTTACCAAAATGCCATCGGTTTGGTTAAACCGCGGTTTTCCCAAAATGAAAACTGCGACCAAACCGCGATTCTGCGGTTTGGTCGTTTTCCAAACCGCGACCAAACCGCGAGCTTTAAAAACCAGACCAAACCGTGCGGTTTGGTCGGTTTGGGCGGTTTGGGCGGTTTTTCGAAAACCGCTGCCCACCCCTACATGTGTGTATGTTGTATGGTTATATCGCACGAGGTTGTGTGACGGGTAGTCGCCTCGAAATGCATGTCAATACGGGTGTTGAGAGGAGAATTACGGGTACACTAGGAAACTCGACTAATTCACGTTAATATGATTAAGTAATCAAATAAAATGGGTAATGTAACCATATACTAAGTTGATTAAGTTAGAACAATAAGATATGGCGTACCTCGGAATGCATTCGAGTCGCGCGACACCAGGTATCGGGTAGCTGAAGGTTAGTGGAACCATAAGTTGGTAGTTTTGACAAATAAAAACACTAACCATATGGTTTAATGAGGCTTAAAATAATATAACCCAATCAAATGATAATAAGCCTATAGTTTGAGTTAAAAAATGTGGACCCTAGATGGGCATTGTGATGATCCTAGTGAGTGAATCTAGGATAGGGAGTGTGCTATTGGAGTCATTAAGTGGTGTGTGACAGTATGAATAGAAACCATAAGATAATCCTCGAAATACGCATAACATACTTAACTAAGACAAACATATATAAACTAAGTGAGTGGGAGTTTCATATCCACAAACTCATAAATCCTATGCAAATATGAGAGAAACTTGAGAAAGAAGTGGGATTTGAAGCTGAAATCCAGGACTTAAAGATCAAGTTCAAGTGATTCAACTGAGATAATCTTCATCTTCATCTTCTGCATTTTCATATGAACTTAAAATTGGCGTGCTTAATGTAAATTTGAAATAAAGGGTTAGATCCCTGGTTTTTGATGAAATATTGATGAATTATATGCTTAATGACTATTTCCAATGAGGACTTATCACTGGTTTTGCATGAATTGAGGTTTTTAATGAATTTGAGAAAACTAGTGAATGTGTGAGATTTGAGGATTTTGATCTAATTGATGTTCTGAGATGGGTTTAATTGATGTTTTGGAGTCACCGTTCTGTCACAGAGGGCAATTAGTGTGCTAACTAGGCTGGTTAGTGCGCTAATTGTTCTGGGCTTTCAACTATTTTTCAAAATGAAGAACTGTAGCGCGCTAGATCGATTCCCTAGCGCGGTAACTCCACCTAGTGCGCTAGGTAGACCCATTAGCGCGCTAATGACAGATAGAACCCAAACAATAAGGGTTGTTTTGATGATTTCCAACTTAATACATGTCTAAACACTTGTAAACAACTTAAACTTATAAAATTGGACTTCATGGACTTAGTGGACCGTAGCTCGGTATCGGGGTGCTTGTCGGGTCGGATACGGGAATCCAGGGAGGTTGGAGAGCGGTTTGAGGTTTGTAAAACCAAATTGAAGAACTCTGAGTATTTGATTCTGATTCTCATTCCATATTTATCATTTCTTGCTGTTTATTTACTCCATTCCATTACTTGGACGTGGGTTGAGTTTACTCCCACGGATTCTCTGTTGTATGTTCATGATGTGCTAGATTGTGGCACATGTGACCCAACCCTCGGTGAATGGCAACCTGAGCTTGCCTTAGTGCACGTGTCGGTGACTCAGCAGATTTGGCCAGTAGTGCGAGGGACCAGGTGTTGGGCCAATTGGGCGCGTCCACTGGTGGGAACTTGGTGACCCGAAGTACAGTCTAGTCCATTTGGAGCGAGCACACACATTTCGTTTAGCTTATATGTTATCTATGCATGCGATGAGCCAATTACAATTGTATGTCTTTACATTCCACATGTTTATTTAACAGTAATTCTTTCATTTCCTTAACTTTATTATGCGAATGCTCAGAGGGGTTCCTTAGGATTTTACTCATTGGACTCGTCATCTGTCTTTTTATGATGATTGAGTGCAGATCTTAGTACCAGTAGAGGCAAGAGGATTCTAGACGACTACATCTGATTACTCGTTGTCGAGGACCTACTAGTACGTGTTTATTTTGATATTTTATATTATTTTGGGTAGTGGGAGACTAGAGTATCACCGTACATGTATATATACATTGTTTATGGTACTATCGTCTATATACAGAGTACTTTTTCGGGTTTTTCATAGTAGGACATGCTCTTATGAATAATGTTTACCATGCTAATTTAACATTTTATTTGAATCAATTAAGACTTCTGTTGATTATTGTTAACTTGCAAACTACAAACTACTAGCACGACTAGGACTTGAATAAACTTTATATAGTTGAACTTAAGAAAATCTAAATACATAAGGAGATAATTTAAGAAAGTATGGACATTCAACAAACCACATTGATAACACACAATCGAGACATGAGGTGGACGGGCAGGTGCCGAACAAGCGTAGCTGGGCCCATCGGGCGAGGAGTGCACGGAGAGACGACACCTCGGGGTGGCTATGGGGCGCGGGCCGCCACACTCGGGCTATGAAAATATTTTGAATTTGATATTGAGTGGTTTCCTGATGTTTGATGTCGAGTTTTGATGATGAACTTGCGAAAATATTGATTTGGAGAAGTTTTCTTAATTCAAAATTAATAAAGTTTGCCTAATCAATAAGTTTCATTACAAAATTCCACTTGTAGCGTTCTTGGAGTTTATGAAAGTATGAAGCTCTACAAGTTTCTTTTTGGTCGATAATTTTAAAGTTAAAAAGTTAGCTCAATTTAGCTAGTTGAAATCTACTTGAAGTTGTTATAAACTACACCATTCGGTCGAGTATATAAGTTGTTTTACAAAATTTTCTTGTCCAAAAATAAAATTCGTTCACCAAAATCAAGAGAGTTTTTACCCATTTACCCTTTCCGAGTATTTAATTTAGTCTAAACTTGTTCAAACATCAATTAAGATGTTCTCCAAAAAAATTGTTAAAGATAAGTTGGAAATCATAAGGAGGGAGAGGGAGAGAGGGAGAGGTAATGGCGTTGCATAACAAACCATGAATGCAAGACCAAAAAGTGGACTCCAATAACTTTATCTCTGCGAACACATAAGAAATCAACGACACTAACACTGTCATGAATCGTTCATCGGAAACGAAAACACGCGAACCGAAGAAGATCGGTTGATGAATTGTGCTTTATAAGCAACGATCCAGTGATCCACTATCCGAAACCTAGATTGATCGGGCAACAATCTACACTAAGTTGCCCGCTAATCTGACACAATTCTGATCAAATCTTGGGATGAGGGACACAGATCTGACTAGATCTTGGGCCGAGGGTTCCTCTAGAGATCAACACTGCCGACTCCGCGATCAACGACGGCTGCAGCTGCAACCTCCAGGACTTCGACCGCTGCCCTCTTCCGCCCGCATCATTGTCGGCTGCAAGATCTTCGTCTGGACAGTCGGTACTCTGCTTGCCTCCTCCTTCCTTGCCGGCTTCATCACTCTCGACGAGTGATTGCACTGCTTATCTCACTCGGCTTCTCCATTTATGACTCTCTTTGATTATTGAGTAAAAATGGGGTGGGGGGTTGGAGAAGAAATGTGCTTCTTTATTTACTTAGAGCTGTGAAAGAGAATTTAATATGTGAAAAGACTACTGAGAAGGTTAAGTCGTATTGGGGGTGCAAAGGGAAATGTGTAAAACAAAGGCAAAACGTTTATTTGCAAAGCAAAAAAAGTAATTTTATCATGTGTTTTTCCAAAAATAGGGTTGGTTTACAATTAATTTCACAAAATATGGAGGTTTTTTTTTATTACTGAAGTAGGCAATGACGCCTTTTGAAAATGCGTTATTGGGTGTGGTTGGTTTGGTTGGCGGTGAGGTGGCGATGACGTGGATGCAATTTGTATGATGAATAGCGCGCGCTTATCCGTACACGTGGCCGCCACGTAATCGCCACCTCACCGCCAACTCACCAACATCCGATAACGCCTTTTGAAAAGACGTTATCGTAGGAAAGTCATGGCGGTGATGTGGCGGTTACGTGGCGAATACGAGCCGAATACGAGATAGCGCATTTTGAAAAGGCGCTATACGTACATGCCGCCGCCACGTCACCGCCACCTCACCGCCACGTCACCAAATGGACTCGCCTTCTCTTTTTTTTTCCGCCGCCATGCCGCTGTCCGTGACGTCCCCGCGGACGTTCTTGGCTGGCTGCGTTGTACTTTCAGCCGCTCCGTCCTCGTTGCCATTGGCCGTCGTCGTGTCGTCGTAGTCGAGCGATCTCGACAATTACAACCAAATGAGTTTATATTTGTATAAAAAAGAAACCAATTTTGAATATATATATATATATATATATATATATATATGTACATTGGTTTCAACCTTCAACTTTATTTTCTAAACCTAACCTAACTAAACTAACTAACTAACTAACTAACTAAGTAAGTAACTAACTAAGTAAGTAACTAACTAACTAAGTAACTAAGTAAACTAAACTAACTAACCTTAACTAACATAACCAAACCAAAATAAAGTAAATAACTAACTAACCTTAACTAAACTAAATAACTAACTATGTAACTTAACTTAACAAACTAACTAACTAACTTGTTTCCTCCGCTTTTCCTCTTCAACGAAATATTCATGCAATAACATTGTATTTTCGTTAGTTTAGAACACAAAGAGTATAATAAATCGGCTATAACAAAACTAAACATAGCATATAAAAGTAAACCTTTACCCAAATAACGAGTCATAACCTGACCTAACCTAAGTCAACTAACAAACCTAACCTACTAACAGTAGTTACCTCAAATTGCCAAACAACAGAAGTTCAGTAAACTAATCACAGTTAACTAACCCAAATAATAAATGAAAACTAATCTCAAATAACTTAACTAACTAAGTTAGCCTAATCTAACATAAAATAACCAATTACCCGAGAACATAACAAAGATGGTATATTTAGGATAGAGTTTGACTATATGTCCTCAATAATGTTTTGAAAACGTAGATAGAAAATAAGACAATTTTCTTTATATATATATGCTCAGTTAACAGCATTAACCAAAAAATTCTACAAACCTAATTAAGGAGCAAAGATCAAGCTAAAATTGCCCAACAACAGACCTTAATTACACTAATCACAATTAACTAACCCAAGTAAGTAGCAAACATGTACCCAAATAATAATTGAAAACTAACCTCAAGTAAGTTAATTAACTAACGTAACTTTGATCTAAAATAAATTACCCAAAGTGTGTGAACCAATCGTAACCTAAAATAACCTAATAAAACATAAACATATCCAAAAAACCACAAAAACACAAAAGTGTGGATGTGTTCATGAAACTTAAGTGGATCGCAACGAATTCAAAGTCTAAATGAGCTTAGTCTACTATATATATGGATTCAAAAATTTAGGGGCTTTCCTTAACATAAAATATAACATATATGTTTGTGGAGTTTTGTGTATTGGAGGTAGGTGCATCATGGGGGAATCATGCGTTGAATCAGGGATGCACATGATTGGCCGTGTTAAAACTGGCGACTCTCTATTACTTTCAGGTCATATAGTAATTCTAGCTTCTTATTAGCACGCATGCAGTTAGGTGTAATTGCGATTCAATATTGATTTGCGAATTAACAACACCTATGTCACTATATATTAACAATGTAAACAACCTAAAATATACTAACCTAAACAAATTTGGCAAACATATCTTGCAACATTGTGATAACTAAACAAACTACATTAACTAAACTAACTTACCAAAATTAACCTCAATACCTCAACTACCTAAACTAAACTAACCAAACTAAAACATAAACTTAAACTAACTTAAACAAACTAACTAATCAAACTAACTAAACTAACTAACCTTAAGACCAAAAATAACGCAACTTAATTGACTTAACAAACTAAACAAACTAACTAAACTAAATTAACCAAACTAAACTAACTAACCTTAACAAACATAAATACATATAATAAACTAAACTAAACTAAACAAACTTAACTAACTAAACAAACTTAACTAACTAAACTAACCACCAATACATAAACTAAACTTCTAACCTAAACTAACTAAACTAACTTAAACAAACTTAATTAACTAAACATACCTCCTCCTTGAGGTAAATTAACTAAACTAACTTAAACAAACTAAATTAACTAAACTTAATTAACTAAACTTATTTAACTAAACTCACTTCAACAAACTAACTAAACTAAACTTAACTAACTAAAACAAACTAAGTAAACTACACTTAACTAACTTAAACAAACTTAATTACCTCCTCCTTCCACTCCCTTTGTCGGATTCTCTGTGTATATGGTCATTGCCTCGCTCTCCTCCTCATTCCGCCGCCCGCCGGAGATCCCTCCTCCTCCGCTCGCTTTGGCGATGTTCTTCCTCCACGTACCACTTGCGCCACGCAAATGCCTCCACGTGCCATCGCTGCCGCTAGCTGCTGAGAGCCACCGCTCCTTGCTCCGGTGACCCCGCCGCACCTCCTCTCCTCCGTCTCCGCGCGCGTATGCACCGCCGCCAGTCAAAAATCGCAATACTGATCGCCTCCTTCTTCCTCCCTCCCCGGTGTCTCTCTCCACGGATCGCTCCCACCCTCCCCTCCTTAAATAGCCGCCCCACCCCACTCGCCACAGTAAACCCGTGACCTACCACCCCCTACCCCTACCCCTACCCTCACGGGAAAACCGAAACCGACGCAGAGATTCTCTGCGTCGGTTTCGGAAGACGGCTGATGGGGTGCGAGATAGCGCCTTTTGAGAAGGCGCTATATGCGCCCTTTGTCACGGGTTTTCCGGTCCACGTGGATCCACGTGGACCGGAAAACCTTCTTTGTCCACGTGGACACGATAGCGCCCGCGAAGGCGCTATCGTGCACATGTCCACGTCGGTCCACGTGGACATGTCGACGTGGACATGTACATTGATAGCGCTTCTGCGAAGGCGCTATCCGATCCACGTGGACCGGAAAACCATCTGTTGTCCACGTGGACACGATAGCGCGCCCGCGAAGGCGCTATCGATGTACATGTCCACGTCGGTCCACGTGGACATGTCGACGTGGACATGTACACGATAGCGCCTTGCGATAGCGCCTTCGCGCGCGCTATCGATGTCTCCACAAAAAAATAAAAAAATTTGGCCACGTCACATGCCACGTAGATGGCGCCTCCCCACATGGCGTTATTGCCTACTCCCCGGAATAAAAATATGTTCACCCCTAATTTCCTCATTAAAACTAAATACATGTGTACTTTGGTGAATTTTTCAATTTTATCATGTAATTAAAGCATACCTTGGTGCGCGTGTTTTGCTCAAGACATCTTATATAAATGACCGAATAGAGTATTATTTTTTAAATTAATTTTCGAGCGTACTTTGATCGTTATTTTCGTGGGGTTTTATGATTCGGTTTCACTTGAAGCTTGACCCTTATTTTAATTCGGCATGTAAATAAGCTATTGGAGCCATTTTCAAGGTGATCTGACGCTCTGATACCCTAAAAACTTAGCTCAAATTTGATTGGTTATAAGTAAACTCTACAATGGCATTTAATGTTTACAATGACATTTAATGTTTATTTATTTATCTTTGAACCTGCATTTGTGATTTTAGTCTGCATTGCATTTTACATTGTTATTGATCATGAATACACGTCAGACAGATAGAGTTACTCCTGCTTTGGTCAATGAGTTGGCAATATTCACTATAGACTAGACGTATCTCTAGGCGTAAGGCGGGTAATGTCGATTATGAGGAGCATGAATTGAACTCTTAGTACTACATTAAGTTTGTTGGGATCATAAACTTCCACTACGTCGCTTAGTGTAGTCGTGACTGAATTAACGCAGAAAATACTCCGAACTTGATGAATTGGAGAAATTGTAGATTGAGGGTAGAACTTAATATGCTATCTCCTTAAAACAATAATATCCCGCAATTCGTGCTCGCAGTTGGTAGCACTTGCTTCCCAGGATACAACAATTACGATCCTACGACTATAACACTTTAGACCATAGAAATAAATTGATCAAATTTTTGTACTCACTCATACTAAAAAAATGCTTTTACAAAACAAAGGGAAAACATGACTGTTTTTATTTATAAGAAAACGGAATGAAAATTGTGTCTTCCTCATCTATGGCTCATCTATGGGAGAGTATATATAGGTACGTGGGATTAGGATTGTATCTTCTTATTAAGTCACAATGTTTCAACACATAAGCCTAATACATTGAAATGTTGAAGCAACATTGAATGTGTCAGTCATGTCATGCATGTTTATCAACAGTCCTGAATATGTCAGTGATGTCACTGATTAACCGTTCACTATAAATTGAAATATCACGTTTTTTTCATAGCATGTGTTGGATAGGCGCACAATGCAATGTATCAATCACATTCTCATTCAATGTATTAGTTATAGACATGTTATGCAATGCACAAGTAATTAACCATGTTTCATGACTTACCAAAAGATTTCAATCATCATGTATCTATCCAAAATTGAATGTACATGTGTTTATCCAAAACATAATGTACATGTTTAAACACATCCCATCACTTTGATATCTATCTAAGTAATACATGTATTTCACCCAAACTCTAGTGGATGCATGTCATGACTAATAGCCTAATTACTTACTTAAGTGTATTTACACACACACACATATATATATATATACTAGTTTCAGGACGTGCTACGCACGATTGACCCGTTCGCTTCGCTCGCGGGAATTAATTTCTAAGAATTTATTAATAAAAATCAAAATTGTAATTAAAATTTAAAAATTAGAAATACAAATACATTTTTTAGCTTATCAATATTCTCTAATGTAATTGAGATAAGATGTGAATGAAAAAACAAGCTAGTCATGTTATGAAATTACTTCCTAAAAAAAGGAAACAAAGAAAAAAAAACACAAGTGGTTTGATCGAATTTTTTTCATTCAAATTTCTTCGGGTTTTGGGTTTGTTCCCTCCCCCAACACCTTCAAACCACCTTCTTCTTCTCCCTCTCAGATTCTCTCTTCTTCATCATTTATATATATATATATATATATATATATATATATATATATATATATATATATATATATATGTATATATATAAAAAACCGAACCTTCTCCTAGCTTTCTTCATCACACAATCAACAACCAACCACAACAACCCCTCACAATTTCAATTTCGAATTCATAGAAAAAATCGGTCCCACAAGAATGCGAAATCAAAAATTGAAATATTATCTCACCTTCAATGTTCTTCAACAACGCCACCAACACTCACGACTCTCCTTGAATTTGATCTCCAACCGATACAATGTTCGTATAAACCGATTTGCCACAAAAACAAGTGCACACTCCAATTTCGAAGTCTCCCTCAATTTATCAACCTCTCCGTCTAGTGTAATGGATTGATGAGAATGAGTTTGTGTATTGGATTTGAGAAGGACTTCATTCGAAACACGAGCGAGTGATCAATTGAAGAGCGAGAGAAAGATAATGAGAAAGAGAAAACCGTGTATTGGATTGATGAGAAGGAGTTCGAGATTGATTTTGAGATAAAAAAAAAGGTGTGGTGGATTGATAAGGAGTTAGAGTTTAATTTGGAAACAAAAGAAAAAGGTTAATTTGGAGATGAAGAAAAAAAAGAAATATGGGAAGGTAAGTTGCCCATCAAAACAACATCTAAAGAAAAAAAAGATTAGTATTGGCATAATTGTGTATCGCCTAATCTAATTGTGTAGCCTAATCTATATATTGATCGGCACTAATATTAGTTAGCACCGACTTGCTATTTTGTTAGCAAACTATAAATTAGGAACTTTGTTATCTAAAAAATATGATCGTATATAGTTCAATCATATTTTGAAACTTAGCCAATCTACATCTATACGTATATAGTCTATATCTAGTCTACATCTATACTTATGACAAAAAGGTAAATTTGATTACGACTCAAAAATTTGTGATTCGTGCTTTTATATATATGATAGATATATATGCATGTATATATATACACACAATTCAAGGTATTACACTTATTTAAAAGTAACTATAGGCTACTCAATTTACCATTCATATATAAAGTATATGACAACTAATTATATGTCATTATTCTAACAATCCCCCACATGAATGGAAATTGATCAATATCGCACATTATATATGTAAATCATCCCCCCCCACATAAATGGTTCATGAATTTTGTTTTCAAAAGATAATGAGGACTCTAGAGTAAGTACGGTGGAAATGATGGGCATCATGATAGGTAGCTTGTGGCTTTGAACCTTCTCTAGTGTAACATCATCTGGTTTGCTAGCTAATCAATGAACACGATGTCTTGAATTGTTCAACCGTTTGTGCGAACCAAGACAACAATGTACACACAACCTACTTTTGACAATTTGAGTTCCTCGGTTGTGTTCATTAATATGGTCATGAACAACTCCCAAATTCATAAGCGCTTTAGAGAATTCAAGGCTTATTCTCATAGAATCGGTCTAGTTCACACTCATATAAGTGATTTCTATTAAAAGTGTCCAGATATGCCCTTCATAAAATTATGACATAGAAATCATTAAAAGCAAAGCTTACCCTCAATAACTTTGTAGGCAACACTATAACATCATAGGAATGGGTTGGAATTAAATTCCATAGTGCTACACCAGACTCCATCATTTAGTTGTCCCTTTTGAACCTAGATCTTGGGATATCCAGTTAGCTAGGTTGGGTATCCATAATGGATTATATTTTGTAGGCTTTAATCTCATTTCCCTCGATTAATAAATTACTTGATCTCTAGGCAAGCCTTTAGTTAACGAATCTGCAAGGTTGTCTTTTGACCTTATATAATCAATGGACATTAATCCATTCTCAAGTAACTACTTTATTGAGTCATCTCATCGATGTATATGTTGTGACTTGCCATTATACATTTTATTTTGCGTTTTTGCTATAGCAGACATACCATCATAATAGATACAAATGGCTGACACAGGTTTCGACTAAGAAGGAATATCTTCTAAAAAGTTCGTAAGCTAATCAGCTTTTTCGCCACTTTATCTAAAGCTATTAATCAAAATCCCATAGTAGATCTAGCTATGCACGTTTGTTTGGAAGATTTCCAAGATATGGCACCACCTCCAAGTATGAAAACCTACCCACTTGTAGATTTAGTGTCTTGAATATCTGATATCCAGTTAGCATCATTATATCCTTCCGAACAACAGGATATTTTGTATAATGCAATCCATAATTTATTGTGTATCTTAAATATCTAAGTATTCTTATCATTGTTTTCCCATGATCTTTCCCTGGATTACTTGCAAATCGAATTAATCGATTCACCGCACATGTTATGTCAAATCTCACGCATGACATGACATACATTATACTACCAAATATACGTGAATACTCTACTTAATCTATGGGTTGCTCTTTATTTGTAACATTCATTGGTGTCTTAATTTGACTAGTATCATGTTTATTGAACTTATTCAATATCTTCGCAATATAATGAGATTGAGACAACACCAATTCATTCGCTATCTTAGAAATTTTAATTCCTAAAATAACATTGGCAACTCTCGTATCTTTCATCTCAAAATATTGTGTCAACAATTTCTTTGTAGATTTGATTATAGTTTTCTCATTGCTTGTAATCAACATATCATCCGCATATAGACAAACTATAACAAAGCCTTTAGGTGTGTCTTTGACATATACACACTTGTCACATTCATTGATTTTGAAACTATTTGATAACATGACATTGTCAAATTTAATATGTCGCTGTTCCGAAGCGTGTTTTATCCATTTAAAGATTTAACAAGTCGACACACTTTTTGCTCTTGTCCAGGTGCAACAAATCCTTTCGGTTGTTATATGTATATTTATTCTTCTAATTCACCATTTAAAAACGCCATTTTAACATCCATTTCATGAATTTCAAGATTGTTTATTGAAGCAATTGCAATTAAAATTCCTATGGATGTTATCCTCGTTATCGGTAAATATGTATCGAAGAAATTATATCACTATTTTTGTTTAAAGCCCTTAGCTACTAACCTACCTTTATATTTATCAATTGAACCATCGACTTTTAATTTTCTTTTTAAAACCCAGTTACACCCTAAAGGCTTCATACTAGGTGGCAAATCCACAAACTCCTAGGTATGATTGTGCATAATTGATTCAATTTTGCTATTAATCACTTCTTTCTATAAAGGAGTCTCGGGTGTAGACATAGCCTTTTTAAACATTTGAGGTTCACTTTCTAACATATAAGTTAGCAAATCATGACCAAAAGATTTTGTTACTTTTGCTCTTTTACTTTTTTTAGGTTCATCCTCTTTATTTGAGGATTACTAGTTCTTGCATCATCACTAGTTATGTTATTAGTACTTGATTTACACATATTTTTATTAGGAAAAATATGCTCGAAAAATGATGCATTTCTAGATTCCATGATTGTATTTGCATGTATATCAGTAATATCTAATTTAAATAAAATGAATCTATACGCATGACTATAACGAGTATAACCAATGAAAATACAATCAATTGTTTTTTGTCCAATTTTAACCTTTTTAGGTTTAGGAATAGCTACTTTAGCCAAACACTTCCACACTTTCAAGTATGTGTATGAAGGTTTTTTACCATTCTATAATTCATAAGGTGCTGTCGTTTGATGAATTATGTCATGTTCCTGACAAAATGCATTAAATGATGCATCATATTCACCTCCTCGATCACTTCTTATAGCCTTTATTGATTTACTAAGTTGATTCTCAACTTAACTTTTATAGTGTTTAAAAGACTTCTAGAGCCTCATCTTTGCTTTTAAGCAAATACACATAACAATAGCTAGTGCTGTCATCAATAAATGATGTGAAATATTTCTTGATACCTCTATTTTGTACAAACTTTAAATCACATATATCGTTGTGAATTAAATCTAGAGGTTAAGTATTCCTACCATTAATAGAGTGAAAACGAGTTTTTTTTTAATTTAGCCTTAACACAGATTTCACATTTATGATTTGGACCAGTTTTAACACTACAAAAAAACAGTGAATTAGAAACGAAAATAGCAACGGAGTAAAATTCCGTTGCTAATTAGAAATAGAATGCAGACGATCAATCAGAGACCGAATAAAAATGGAATAGAGACCAAATAGAGATGGAATAGAGACGAAATTTAATTCTATTGCTAAAAAAAGTGGTGCCAAATTCTCAGCCAAAAGTTCACACATTTAAGTGCTTTGTAGCCGCACATTACGCCTCGAGATTCATGCTGGAATCAAATAAAATAGAGACGGATTGTGTTGGCCCACACTATTTATTTCCTCTCTCACATTCAAGTGCTAACCCTCGCGTCGACCCCCATCTTCTTCCCGAGCCCTAGCCCTCACGTCAACGACCGTCTTGCCTTTGTCAACGCCGGTGCTGTAGCCGGAGCCCTCGCATCGTCTGTCGTAGCCGCCGCCGAAGCCCTCGCCATTGCTTTAAGGCTTGGGATCAGAATTGTTGGAAGCTTTGAGGTTTTGATTTACAGCCGCCTCGACCTTTTTCATCGTCTTCGTCACAACCGCCGGAGCCCTCGCATATCTTTTACTTCTTCTTGCTCAGTGTTCCTGTTTTGGTCTATCGTTTGGTCTCCCTCAAACCTTTTTGTCTTCTCTCCAGTCCTCTCTCTCGCCAGATCAACTGCTCCACAGTTCGATCTGCTCTTTTGGAAACCCTAGATTGACAGTTCGTTGACAGTGATTCAATTTTGAATGACCTGTTCCTTGATTGAGCTTGTGTACTTGAATATGTTGGGCGTTTGGATTTACAGTTTTTTCTACGGACCGAGATCTTTAATTGGAACGACGATGACGAAGAGGTTGGGTTTTCTTCTTCTTATTGTTGTTTTGTTTTGTAGATTTGTGATGTTAACTTTGTTGATTAGGGTTTGTAATCTTGGATTTTTTTAGGGTTTTGGTTGGCGTGGTGTTGTGTAGATTATAGTAGGGTCGGACGGAACTGTTGAAATGATTTGGTAGATTATGAATTAGACCTGTTTTGGTCTGGTGAAATGGAACAATTAATGATGAAAAGAAGGGCTTAATATTGTGCAAGAGAGATAGGGCATGTGTGATTGATCTCGCCTTCTCTGCGACTCCTATTGAGGACAAATGTGCGAATGAGTTCACCAAAGTGACGATGTGCCTTGACTACGGTACAGGTAAAGTGGCACAACCTTCCAGTGAATGCTACAGCAGTGTCAAGGACATTAAGACCAAGGACTCGGCTTGCCTGTGCTTTTTCATTCAACAAGTTCACAGTGGGGGGACGAATCTGAAGAGCTTGGGGCTTCAAGAAGCCAGGATCCTTCAGCTCCAGAATGCTTGCAGCATCAATGCGACCCTCAGCGACTGTGTCAATAAGATCAACAAACACTTTCTTTCAATGTAGTGTTCCTGTTTCTCTGTTTTTTGATACATTATTGCTATTGTTATTAACACAAGTAATGTTCCTATTCAATGTGGGTAGTGTTGTTTATTGAGTAATTAATCAATCAGAACTATTGTGAAATGCACTAACAAACTAGTGAAGAGAACCGACATATATGAGAAAATGAGATTTTCACTCTTTTGAAAGAATGAACGCATAATAACTGGCTCACTGGCACCGAGAATCCACATAACCAAATACAAATCCATTCCACTTCCTATGACTCTGTTTCGTCTATTTTGCTTGAATCCACATAACCAAAGAAGAGACATTGTCTCTTCTTTCCATACACTTCCAATGTCTCTAGCAATCCTCACAGCATCTGAAGATGCACAGTTGGGTTCTTTCAGATTCTCGTTTTGGTGTTTTAGAAGTTTTAATTCTTAACCGTGTTTTAAGATTATTATAGCATAGTGATTTCTATTCAATATCTTAATGCTTATATCTGTCTGATCATTAGAAATGCTTGTTTTCTTTTCCTTTATGCCGTAAAACTTTTGTCATTCTTTATGAAATGGATCAAACATATATATTATTGTTGTTTTTCTTTTTACATTAAGTATTAACCATTGCCATCTCTACCTTCTTTCTTTTTATTTGAAATGTTGCACATTGTTAAAGGCCTATCTATATGTAAAAGGTTAGCAACTTAAGATTTGAGAGGCTAGGAGAATCGCCAAAAGAAACATATTATGATAGGTTTTTTATATCAATTATCTGCATATTATTACCTTGTCAGTAAAAGGTTAGCAACTTGGTGTATAAGGTTATAACAAAGAGCTTTATTGCTGTACTTTCGAAGGTAAGTTAATGGCTTATAAACTAGGAAGTACGTTTAATATAACAAAGCCGCAGGTATACGATAATAATATTATTTGCTGGACACCATTTAGTATCATAAAACTTGAGATGAAAAACTCGCCTAATCTTGCCTTTTAGCAAGCAAGTGATGCCTCTTATATTTGGACAAATTTTCACTTGAATTAGGATTTATGATGCTATAAACTAGATGAATAGATGTTTGATATGAATAAAGCCCTCCTTCCCCTTCCACCCACTTGGAAGCATGTCACAGTTTTGACCGTGTATGTGTTGTTTTTTCAGTTAATTTCATGGGGGTTTTCGAGGTTCAATTGGTTGGTAATTTAGATTTGATTTTTGTTGAGTTAATTGTTGGTGAATTATTGATGATGGGGTGGTGGTTGGTTGAACCAAACACTAAAAAAAAGCAGTTCAGCAGTTCAATAACTGAACTGTTGAAAAAAAAATTAATTACATGACAATAGAGTAATGGACGAAAATATCAGTTTGACATTGATTCTATTTTTGCCTTTTTCTTATTTTGTTGTAGTGTTCTTATTTTTGGAATCAGTTAGTTTTATCAAGCCTAAAATATCCCATGTTTGTTTGTTGCTAAGACATTCTTATTTGGGGTTTTTTTAGTACAAGTTCATTTCGTAATAGTTTCTATTGTGCTTTGTTCTTATTTGGTTTAAGAAGGCTAAAATATCCTTCTTGTTTAAACACTCGATTCTTTTCTTATTGTGGATTAATTAATAAGTCGTTAATTTCATGTAATCAACTAGTTACTAGTTTTTCCCCTTTAATTAGGTATGTATATATATTTGGGATTCAGGCTTTGCTGTTGTATGTTGCACCAAATTCACTAAAGACAATCTCTACTTTAATCTGTGCATACACACTTAGTTCTAGCAATCTTAATATGTTTAATACTCTCACTTCCTTGCTAATAACTAAGTTTGTACAATGGATTGAATCTAGCTTGTTTCCTACTATGATGGATGTATAAAGGGTCTATTAAATCTAAAGAAATTGCCTTTCAACTCACAGATTTTGATTAAGCTGATGCAAATATATGAGTTTCAACCAGTTTTGATAATTACTAATTATTTGCAGAAAGAATGCCAAGCCATTTTGAACGAGCCTCGCGTTTGTTCTCTATTTTACTACTCTTATTGGTTTCATCAAGAGAACTTCCATCCTCACATGCTCTTCCACTGAATCAAAAGGGCCTCAACTTTGATGTTCTTTAGATTTATAGATATACTTGTCATTTATAGTATCTTTAATGGAAACTATGCACTATGAAAGACGAAGATAAGATGCATTTCATGAATCTCTTTAAATTTGAGATGATTTAGGAATTATTGCAGATGTTGAAATTAAATTTTTATGCTGCGGATCTTTGAACTTTTAGTTTTTATGCTTTGAGGGAAGTTAATTTTTTTTTCTTTTAGCGTTTACTCTTCTTAGTTAGTTAACATTCTTTCTCTTTTGATTCAAGTGTGGTTTGAGAATTAGGTAGTTGGATGATAGAAATTCATAGTCCGTCAATCTCGACAGATTCATGTAGCACCTCATATTCGTTGATTATCGATACAAGTTACAATATTTAAGGGGTATCAAATTATGGTCAACATCAAACCAAAGTATGTTTTCCATGAATGAGTGAAACATTGGTTATCACAGCCTCATTGTGATTGTGCCTTTGCACTCTTTATTTTTGCTTGATTGGATAGGAGCTTTGATTGCATTGTTAAACAGCCCTTTTAATTCCTTACTAGAAAGATGAGGACAAGCGGGCTTATCCTTGAGTCCTCTTTGAGGTTGGCCATCAACATTTTGTTTCTTTGATACGCATCTATTATGGATATAGAATAAGATTTCACCCACTACTTTGATGCATAAATTGCAGGTTTATCTTTCGTATACAACACCTACAACTTGTACTTGGAGTGGCTGAATGGATACAGACTACAGAGTCATCTGATAACCAGCTGATCGCTCAAGGTATGCGATATATAGAACTGATTAATTTTGATTTGCCAAAATTAAATAAGAGTTATTAACAATAATAATCAAGTTTGCTTAATTAGAAGCTATTGTAAACCAGACTCGATAATTACATTTCATTTTGTGATATTAGTTTATGTACATGGGACTTTCTTGCCAGGACTAGGCGGGCGCCTTTAAATAGGAACACCGAGGTTGAAGGACTTGGGACGGGAGTCTCGAAGCACGGTGGTGGCTCGGTGTCTTTTGTGACAACCAATGAAAGATTGGTAAGTGTTTTTATACTCTTGTTTATTTTTTTTCCTTTCTACACTTGTTCACTATACTTGTGTTTGCTTTTAATCTTGTTTTTTATTTCTTACGCATTGATGCTAGCTGACATTGAATGTTTTGTCCAACTTGGGGACACTAAGTATGTATGCGTCCTTAAGTCGGAGACACTAAGTATGTATGTGTCCTCATATTTAATATTTTTATAACTTTGGTGTGCAGACTTATACATCCGAGACGCCACCTACCGTAAATGAATTGTATTTGCATCTCCACACTGTTAATCACGACGGGGTGACATTATTCATCGATAGTAGATCGGAGCGGTTCTATGTAAGTATAGAAATACGAGCTAAATTGTAGTAACTTTACTTAAAAGCATACCGTTTTAGTTGTTTATTGTTTATCCATGCAAGCTCAGCTCTAGAGGAGACGTCAAGAGCTGACCCAAGCTACACTGGACCAGCTTATGGATGATGATGTGGTGTACTACAAGGTGGCGGGTGAGTGTCCCAAAGGACGTCTACGGTTGCAGGGGATAAACAATTTGAGGATACTTATATGTCTTTTATGGTTGTTTATAGAAATTTTAGATTGGTAGTTCTTTTGTGCATATTTAATGGACAACGAGGGATGAGCAGCTTTATGATACTTATGTATTTTTATGGTTGTTGTAGAATTATGAGATTGGTAGTTTTTTGTGGATACTTAGGTATCTTAGATATCTATTATACTTAACTACCTTTCGTGGATATATAAATTTTTTTTAATGTCGAATTGTACGTTTTTTTTTTTTTTTTTTTTCTCATTTGAATCTTTGTTATCGATATATATTGTTGACTATTGTATGTATGTGAGATTCTGCTTTTTTGGGGATGTTAGCACCTACAAGGAGTTGTCGGAGGGGTGCAGGCGATGGAGTATGTCTTATTGTCGTTATTTTAAGGTTTAGAAGTTTCAGAGAACCAATTTGATTTTGGTGTATATTTTTTAAAAAATAGGCGTAGAAACATAATAGAGATAGATTAGCAACGAAATTCATGGGTTATGTTGCTAATCCGTCTCTAATTTGTGAAGTTATAGCAGGAAAAAATTGGGTAAACTGAGTATAGAAATGGAATAGAGATGGATTAGCAACGGAATGCATGAATTCCGTCTTTAATTTACAACGAATTAGCAACGAAATTCATGCATTCCATTGCTAATTCGTCTCTAATTTGCAACGGATTAGCAACGGAATTCATGCATTCCTTTGCTAATCCGTTGCAAATTAGAGACGAATGCAAGCAAAAACATTCACCTTGGAAGAATGTCCCTTTTTGTTCTGTGTCTGTTTCGTTTCTAAGTCCATCTCAAATCCGTCTCAAACCCGTCTCTGATCAGCAACGTAACCATATTTCAGTTGCTGACTAATTAGCATCGACAATTTTAGAGATGGACTAGATTCCGTCTCTGTTCCGTTGCAGAACTAAATTAGAGACGATGCTAATCAGTAATGAGAATTTTCGTTTCTGATCAGCTGTTTTTTTGTAGTGTAAGATTAGAAATTAATTTTGAATTTATTAATTTTCTTATTGAATTAAAATTAACATGTCCTAGCCTTTCATGCATCAGAAGAATCAAACAAGTAAACATAGACTTTAATAATATTATTATTATTATTATTATTATTATTATTATCAAATTTGTGAAGTACATGCATTACATTCATCTTAAATAAGTCATTAGCTACGTACCCCTTGCCCACAAATACACTATTCTTAAATAGTATAAACTTATTTGATTCAAAAACCATTTTGAATCCATTTTTGCTTAAAAAAGACCCATAAATCAAATTCTTGCGGATATCCGACACATGAAGCACTTCATTTAAAGTAAGTTCTTTGCCAGATGTCATTTTCAGCACTACTTTCCCAACTCCAATCACTCCAATCATTTTTGAAGTTGCAGACTTACCGATAAATAAGTTTCTCCCACTAATAGGCTTGTAGGAGGAGAACATGTTTTTATCTCTACATACATTCTTTGTGACTCCGGTATCAATGTACCATTCTCGTGGATTATCCACTATATTTGCTTCAAAAACAACTGCAGATAAATTCAAGTTAGAAACATCTTTAGATAATCCATATTCAATAAAATTAGCATGACCATCACCATGAGCCTTAAATCGAGTTTTGTTCTTCTTCCACTTGTTGATGCAGTCTTTGGCCTTGTGACCATGTTTCTTGCAAATAAAGTAAGAACCAACAAATTTATTTGCTTTCCCTTTGAAATGTTTGGGTTCATTACTAGAATGCTTCTTCTTTTTAGAACTCTTGCTGCATTGACCCTCTAAAAGATTAGCTTTAGGTTCATTGGGCAAATCACTGTTCTTGTTGTCATTCTTCTTATTGTCCTCTTCAATGCGAAGTCGAACAATCGAGTCTTCAAGTCTCATCTCATTGTGTTTAAGCTTGAGATAATTTTTGAAATCTCTCCAAGATGGAGGTAATCTTTCAATAATTGCTGCCACTTGGAATGACTCACTCAAAGACATATTCTCTGCATTAATCCTATGGAGAAGAATTTGAATTTCTTAGACTTGATCCAACACCATCTCAGAGTCCACCTTCTTATAATCTAGAAGCCTACTAACCATTAACTTTTTATGGCTAACATTTTCCTTATATCTTTTTATCTAAAGAATTCCACGGCTCCTTGGCAAACATTATCTAATGATAAAATAATACATTTTTACTGTTTATAAACTTCTCTTTTCGAATCTCTTGTGCCCATGATCCCTTTAGCTAAAAAACCTGAATTTGTTAATTTAATGAGTCAGGCACTCAGTAATACTCAGATTACACACCATTAATGCAACACATATAATAAAACGTCACAAAAGCATCAAATTAAACCATAACCGATGGCAGTCCTCAATATGCCCGAAGCGTAAACTACACCGGTGGACCCAGGGAGCCGTTCGCGTCGACTCAAATCACACTAAGGTCAAATAGCATTATCAATGGTGTTCGTCAACACTTGACCATATTGGTGGACCAAAAATACCACACTGGTTGACTTCAAAATGCCTGTCGACAAGAATCACATATGTGGATAAACAAATAAAAGTAATTAGCATAATTAATAATAGTAATAAAGATGTAAAAATGTAAAGGCACATGCATCAAATTAATAATGCATAAAAAGTGGATTACCTCAACAAGAATCACTATAGCCATTAAGGTTATGACATATTTTTTAGACATTCTCTAATAGAACGCATTTAATCGAGAGAGATAGAAAGTAAACGAAAAATGTGAGAATGAATCGTATATTTGTTTCTATTTCTAATAGGAGATCAACTTAATAAAATAGAAGTCATAATGACTTGATAAAGACGAGGTCGTTTTCGATCATAATGATTTGGATAAAGACAAAGATTTTTTTTTAATTATAATATTAACATGTCGTTGTCAATCGTAATGTAAAAGAAACTTCTTACTTGTTTTCTAAGAATAAAACATCATTTTCAATAATAAATTTAAAGATAAGGATTGAAGAACCTTCTATTTTTTTTCTTAACGACGAAGTTAAGACATTTACGTGTTGTTATCAACCATAATGTATAAGAGGCTTCTTATTCTTTACTTGATGACAATACCAACTTATCTTCATAGATTTAATTTACTAATTTATTTACTTTATGATAATTACCTTGTTACCCATGATATTATTTTATTATTTTTCACCTTTTACTAAAATGACTATTTTATCCCTTAAGTTAATTACTTTTTTACTTACCACTATATTTATTGAAAGGACTATTTTATCTTTATCATGATATTCTAATTATTCTTTATGACTAATCTTGAGATGCAAACAAGCAAATGATGCAAATGATGTGTCAACAATGCATCACCCAATATTCATCCAAATGCATCAATGTAGTATAATAAAACAAAATAGTGTATGATTCGATAAGTGTAATATGTATATTGAGGCATATAGATGTGTATCTCGAGATTCCTAATTTTTGGGGTGTTACAATCTCCTCCCAGTTGTGCAATTTCATCTTCGAAATTGAAAAGTTTTTTGATCAATATTATAAGGTTTTGGGTATATATGTATATATATATTATCGTATCTTTTTTTTTCCTTTAATAAGGTATATCGTGCTTATGAATATTACAATATAGACATAAAACACATTTAACATAGTTTTAATGTAGATCTATTTGTTTGGTTGGTCAATTGTGCTTCAATATCACATTTTGCTGTAAAAGTTTACTACATAAATTTCTAGGGTAAGTGCATTGGATTATAGTTTATTAATGTTTCCACTTTAATTCTAATAGATGTGGGATAATCAAGACAAGAACCTCATTCTTATTCATTGAGTTACCACGTCTTATACCGTTTTAACTCAAGAATAAAGCAACATTCAAGTCAAGATTATTCTACCCATATAGCATTATTACACAAAGTTTATTCCTCTAATGTACTCCTAGCCTTTTGTACATTCAGACGCACCATCCCGCCTAAATTTACCGGTACTAACCATACTCCAGATTTAGAGCATTTTCCAAACAAAGATCACAGTCCATCCTAGTTAAGACTTTCAGCTCCAAACATCATGCTTAATTAGCATTCGTCCTCGCTAAATGTCTGGATATCTGATAATCTTATAGTATATGATTTTCTGTCAAAGATGGTCTTCTCAAGTCAACTATTATATATATATATTCTACTTTCCAATACTATTCTTTATACATTTCTTTCTAATTATTAAATTAAATTAACTTGGATTATACAATTAAGAATATTTAAGAATTTCAAATGTCCCTTGGTTAAGGCATTAATCACATTTTTACAACTTTAAGTCCATTTACCTTAATTAATATACCTCCAAAGCCATTACTAGTTCTAGCTAATAACCTTTTATCTGTTGTCTTGGTCTTTTGTTGTATATCTTTGGTAGTTAGCTTATTTTCATGTCTTGGTGAAAAAATAATGGTTTAAAGAGAATTATAGTTTATGAACCTAAAATTTCAAAAGTATCATAGTTTACTAAAAAGATTGTATGATTTTTTTTCCTCACCATTTCAGGTGATAACTAGTTGTAGCAGTTGTGGTCAATGAGAATAATCATCGATACCTATTAAATACGTTAATAAGATTATTTTTGATTCAAATTAATCAACGCATTCACTACAAAAAAACAGCAGATCAGAAACGGAAATTTCCGTCTCTGATTTGCATAAATTCCGTCTCTAATTCAATTCTGCAACGGAACAGAGACGAAATCTATTCCGTCTCTAAAATCGCCGTCGCTGATTCAATCATCAACGAAAATGTATTTCCGTTGCTGATTAGAGACGGATTAGAGACAAAATTTAGAAACGGAACAGAGACGGAACAGAAATGGAAATTCTTCTAAAGGGTACAATTGTAATTGCATTCCGTCTCTGATCCCTCTCTGATTAGCAACGGATCAGAGACGAAATTATTGGATTCCGTCTCTGATCCGTCTCTGATTAGCAACGGATCAGAGACGAAATTATTATATTCCGTCTCTGATCCGTCTCTGATTAGCAACGGATCAGAGACGAAATGCAACAATTCCGTCTCTGATCCGTTGCTGATTCATGCATCTATTCCTCGAAAATTAGAGACGGAATAGCAACGGAATCTCGAATTCCGTTGCTAATCCGTCTCAATTCCGCTTTTTTTTGTTTTCAAACCTAAGCTTATTCCAATTGGTTCTCCATAACCTATAAACCTGAAAATACAACCATAGGACCTACTCCATCGCCTGCACCCCCTCCAACAACTCCTTGGGGGTGCTAACATCCCCCAAAAAAGCAGAATTTGACATACATACACAAATCAACAATATATATCAACAAAGATTCAAATGAGAAAAAACAGAAAATTCGATATTAAAAAAGATTTATATATTCACGAAATGTAGTCAAGTATAATAAATGTTTAAGATACCTAAGTATCCATAAAAAAACTACAATTCTCGTTGTTCTACAATAACCATAAAAATACCTAAGTATCATAAAGTTGCCCATCCCTCGTTGTGCTAGCATCTGAGATGTGCTAGCATCGGGATCTACGTATCTTCTCTTCTTTCTCCATAACAACCTGAGACTGTAGACACATCCTTTGGGACAGTCACCCGCCACCTTGTAGTACAGCGCCTCATCATCCACCTACTGGTCCGGTGTAGTCGGGTCGCCTCCGACGTCTCCTTTGGAGATTAGCCTGCATGGATCAACAATATTTTGTTAACAATATAATAGTAGCATTAAGTTGAGAAGGCAGCAAAATGAAGAGATAAGTAAAAAAAAATAAAGTTGAGAAAGCAAATCTTACATTTATCAATTAAGTTGAAATAATTCTGCAATACCCAACTGTAATGAATCTCATATTCAAACACAAAATGATTCGTCAACCCTAAGTAAACAAAGCCTTAATCTCTAAAACCTGCATACCATACCACAAAATTTTAAACAAAGCCTTAATCCCAAATTAGTTGGAGTTGGCTAACCTACACAATGTATCACATAATTTTTAACTCCAAACCTAAAAATCCTAAACAATTGCCATAATTCCCAAAAACATTTGATTTAAACTCTTAAAAGTTCTAGAAGCCTAAATCCAAGACATTGAAATCTCAACCCTAAGTAAGTCATGCACCCCTAAAACACTAAAGTTACACTCCATAATACCAAAAAAAAAAGTCACACTCCATATCCTAAATTTGCAATTTGAAACATCAAAGCCACCGAAATCCTAAACCCACAAATATGAAAAATGAGGCAATATTGGAAGTAAAACTAGAAACAAGAAGTGGCTTTCTCCTTGAAGCGCATTAAAATAAATTAGAACGAACCTTCGATGATGTTTGGACAAAATCAACAACATCGCTTGGTCCAAATACCGCATCCACAACATTGTTTTGTATCTCAATAAACACGAAAAACAATGAATTCAGAGAAATAGTGAGATACACCAACGAATATTTCTAACCAACACATACCATCGAGAATCACCGTAGAAAGACAAACTAATATAAAAAACTAGGCTACAATTATAATGATAATCATAGTCATCATAGAATATTACAACGTTGATTTACAATAATGGAGTATTTAGAATACTCGAGGATTTGGGCTTGCGGTAAAAATAATGATAACCAAATCATAAACAAATGACAAACCATAATCCATATCTCTTCTCCATTTTCAAGACCTTCAATAGAGTAAATCATATATTTACCAACTCAACAAACTTCGAAGCTACACCCCAGGTCCCTAGCATGCAAGAGAAGCAATCCTCCGAAAGCTAGTGAGCGAGATACTAAAATCCAAATTAAGTGTATGTAACTGCATAAAGTTCCCAACCAAGTTTAACTTCCGTATATGAGAAGACCTCAAGTTTAATACTTGGCACATAAGCCCATTATAGGATAAATCCCTACAAGTGAAAAAGACAAGGCTATAATTTTTTGTTCATAAAATGATCTGCTTTTTGTCATAGATTAGTCATTGTATTACGCCATTCACCATTTGCAAGAAAGTAAAATGAAAAACAAAAGAAAGAAACGAAAAAAAGTGAGCTCAACTAGTAAACAACGCAAGGACATGAGGAAGAATTATGCACAAGGCCGAGAGTCATTAGCCTGTCTATACCTCTATCTCTTCACTGATTGGTCTCATTTATTCTCCGGTGCGATCAAAAAGGCATCTAAGAAATTAAGAATAATGATTGATTAAGGGCATACCAGCAATACCTTTTCAAGAATTATGCACATGGATTTCTTTACTATTAGTATTTCATCGTTATCGTAGGTGTTTCTTCTAACACATATTTGATCAAAACTATAATCTTCATTGATCAAGTGCATGATATGTATAATGAACTGTTTCTATGTAAAAAAAAAAGATTGTTTCCTTGCATCAATTTTGTTTTCAACAGATTGTGTTCTTATATCATTAGTCTTCCAATATTGGTTCTGCTTTGAAATAAGAATACTCTAGAAAGTTAATACATACCGTAAAAAATCTTTCCCAAAAGAAGAGTCGTTTATATCCACAACTCGAAGTTTCTGATTAGCTGCGCGCATCAATGACATAACATTTTCTCGCTTCAAAACACATGGAGATTCATTGATTATGTCAATTGCATCAATTTCATAAGACCACATCAATGAGAAGGTCTCAATCAATGGAGGAACATCTACATCCATCAAAAGGTCCAAGAGAACCTGTAGTATAGATCGCTCAAAGCAAGATTTTTGAAGCTTAGCCTGGGTGATTAATGAGAACAAAAAATTAGTCGAATTCAATTATCGATTAAGATCCGCATTTAATTAAATGAAAAACGAGTCGGGTTCCCTTCTAACTTTCTAGACTTGTTGGAGCAGATTCGAGGTTCTAATTATTTCAACAAACCTTAGAAAAGCTTGACACAATTGCATCATTTGGAAGCATTTCACGCTTTCGGCAAAAATCAATGTACCTAGTACCAGCCCAATACAGAGTTAATACATCACCATAAACTTAAGCACAAGGACTGGACTAAAAGCAAATCCCAAATTAGTTGGGGTCGACTGGCTACATGGATCAAACTCTTCCATTGCGCTCAATTTAGTACAAAATTACAATTCTCACAAAATAATAAGAACATGTGTACAAGAAAACAAAGAGAAAGCGAGAGAGCAAATGCGTTGGAGAAGACCAATCAAACAACAAGAGAGAAACGAAATTCAATATGGTTCTCAGTTTGGGTTATAGAATTATGATCCATCTTTCATTTATTAAGATAAAGGTTCAATAACAATTCTAACAAGTGAAATTTTCATCTCTATAGCACCTAATTAGTCCAAATTATGATCCACCTAATCCAACCCCTCTTTAATTTTAGTCTAAATTAGCTCCACAAAAACTTCAAAGTGAATCAACCGAAACAAAAACTAGAAAAAAAAAAGCATGGCCATGGCTACTTGTTGTTTCAACAAACCTGAAATCGGGTTTAATGAACGCAGCAGAGAGATCGAGAGGGAACAGCGGCAACGGCTTAGGGTGCTTAAAGATCAGTGAAGTTGCTAATCAAAAACTAAATCCAAGATGGTCTAGGCAGTCTATGAGCAGCAATAAACGTTTACTATAATTTTGGAAGGAGCCTAAAAAGCGAATCTTAGCTTTAGTCTACACAATCAACACTAGCAATAGCAAACATTAACTAGAAAATATATCAAAGAGAAAATAATTTCGAGTATCTCTAGCTTTCAGCCATAGCTAGAAAGATGGAACAATGCCATATTCGGCCACCATCATGGTGGAGGAGAACGACCATATATATGACATTAATTCATAAGCACCAGATTCATAAAACAAAATAAAGAAGAAAGGAAAGGAAAATTAAGTACAAAAAAACTAACAAAAATAAACCTACTCGTTGGAAATTCTTACTTTCGCCATTAATGGAAAACTTGAAAAAAAGACTCCATACATACCATTAATTCATAACACCAGGAACCAACCATATATATGACATTAATTCATAAGCACCAGATTCAACTTCATAACTTTACATACCATTTCAGAAATTATACACCTTAACTTTGTCACATAATATTAATTAAGACAATGAAAGAAAGAGAAACATATATATTTAGAGCTTACATTGTGGCTTAAGGTACCGGTGGTGATATCAGAATCTTGTGAAGCGCAACCTTAGAGGCCTCATACTCCATCTCCAAATCCTCGATAGTTGTCTTTCGCCGCACGTGCACAACACACTCACTCCCATCATTCTTCACTTGGTCTTGTCCATCAAGTCCTCCAAATCTTAAGTTTCTAAACGTACGGTTAGAAACTTAAGATTTCTTCGATTGTTCTTGATCCTGGCCTTGTATCGACACTTGCACTTTCAAACAATTTCTCTCGATCTGTTTCATTATCTATGACGGCATATAAGAAAATCTAGCATTGAAAGAGCTCAAATACTAATTTTTGGATTCGTTGTTTGGTAAGTCCAAACTATATCCATTGCTTTTTCTGGTTGGGATAGCATATTTGGGAGAAATTTAGTCTCTTACTAGTTAGTTAAGTGATATTTGGAATATCTTATTTGGGATCTTTAATGTTGACAAATACTAATTTTTGGATTCGTTGTTTATAATCAATCTCGTCAACCCAAGAAATTTAAACCAAGTGACCGTCGATGCATGAATCAAAGAGGACCTAATGAATATCAGTTACATGGTTATGGAAGTGAGTAACATGGTACTTACATTCTCAATGCCTGGAACATCAACGTGCTGAATTCGAGCTAATCCTTGTGACAGTAAGCTGTGAAGGGAAAAAGAGTTGTAAGAAGGCAGAATTGGATAATTAGCGTATCATTTACTCGAATACATTGCACGTTGTTCAGCGTATACATTGATCAATTGCTGATCTACCATTTAACAAGATGGTGTTCAACTCTCAATAGGATTGAAATGTCAGGAAAAGAATTGCAATAGCTTGTCCATAATGCTTACCGGCACGGAATGCAATTCCGAGAGTCCGATCACTTGTAGAGTATGCATTGACAAATTTGCCAGCTACCATCCGAGACAAGCAAAACAAATATAAGAACATACGAAAATTCAATCAGCAGATCTTTTGACACAAAGTCCCCACCTACATTTCGAGCAGATTCCCAGTTTTTATTTTTAATTGATAAAGGTGCACCGAGAAGGTTCAACAAGTCCAATTTGCCAAAGTCACAAAGATTGTTAGTCTTGTATGAAATGATTCGCAGAGAAGAACAAAATGGAGAACATTTGGCACCAACCACCATCATCTCCGTTTTCACCCAAGCACTCTAGACATTTGAAAATCAACCGTGCCCCCAATGAAAATCATGAGTGTCACGGCCTGAAAAATTCATTGAGAAATGATGGAATTATATAATTTGAGAAAACTATACAAGATTTGCTAGGTCGTACAAAATAATCACCTGTTCCCTTGCAATCCACCTAATAACGCTTCGGCCACCGCAATCTCTGCAATGGTGAACAAGATATCAACATCAAATGAGAAAGAGAGTCACAATACCGACCTAATCAATAATTTTGGTGCGAAATAATTACTTGATGTTAACCGATCTGAATCGTATGGCCTATCGCAATCAAATTCTCGGTTCCCACCGCAACACGTACCTAAAATTTACATTGCAAATGAAGCAATAATAGATGATCACATACAAAAATAAGCGTAGAAAATAGTAATTCACGAGAGATTGAACTGAGTTGAGTTTCAACTTGAGTGCCACATGCATTGAAAGTGAGTGAGTTTTCAATAATAAAAAAGAAACAATACAATAATTTGTATTTGCATCAAAATTTAAAGTATCATCTTAAAGAGATGTGTCTAAAAGCCTTCGGGTTTACTGTTCGATGTACTTGAACAAACAAATTTTAAAAGTCTTGTTGGTTGATGTGAAAACTTTCACAATGGATGTTCCTCAACTTGAATAAATAATATAAATACAGTTATAGACCTAGAAAAGAAAATTGATCCGAATGTTCGTGCACATTCAAAAGCAAGTTTATAACCAAGTTTTGACAAAGGAAAACTCAACTTTCAATCGATGCGAATGATAGAATCATAGAACAAACAACCATTTCAACAAATGAAAATAATATCCTAAACCTAAATGTGGCAAGGATGTGATGTACCCCTCTAAGTTCTCCTGGTATCCTTCCCAGGGCCTCACAAAATCTTCCTCCTAAAAAACAAGTCCAGAAATCATTATGCCAACTGCAAGCCTCTGAAAGGGAGGTTTACTCAGAATACATGAGAATTTTGTTATGGAAATCTCAGTTTCAATTCAAAAAGAGTAGTTCAAATTTAAGAATGGGAAGGGGAAAAAACTTGAAGGAGGAGAACTCACGCTTTGGTTGTGGTTTTCTCCAATGGTTTTGAATTCAAATTCTTCGATGTCAGCAATTCTTCTAGCCATTTTGCTTCCTGTAAGTCCAGCTCTAGCAGCTGTTGCAAACCTAGCATGAGTAGACGTATGGAGGCAAAATTCTATGAACCCAGTGATCTATGCATTGGTAGAAATTCTTTCCCTAAAAACATTAAAACTAGCAACTGCCCAGAGAGATGGAAAAATTCAGCCAGAAAAACTCATCTGCAATAAGCAAACAATATTCTTTTCTAAGTTAAATTTGTGAGTTTACATGTCACGCTTGCATTTGTTAAGGACAACTGTTCAGGATTTCTTTGATAATGATAACTAGAAAATCAAATTGCATCTTCAAAATATAAGTCCAAAGGGTAGCTTATAAGTCCAATGGGTAGCTTACAATAACTTCCTAGTCTCCCTTGTTTTTATGCTAAAAGAAATTACTCGTGTTGCTCAGTCTAAATTCAACACATCCAATTGATATTAAAGATTAAAAAAAAATGCTGCCTATTTACCTCCTAGTGATGCAGCAACTGCAACAGAACCAGCCACATATCCTGTGGCAGTTGCTGCAGCAGCAAACCCGCCTGCTCCAATTGCTGGGACAAGAGCTCCTAAAGTCGGTGCTAAGGCAGTAAACCCTGCAGCAATTGCTGGAGCAGCTAAACCTGTATAGGGATGGAATTTCATTAAGATTCAATTTCAAAAAATCGAAACCAAAATTTGTTTCCAATATGGATTAATGAAGAAAATGGAGAATGTCATACCACCAGTGATGGCCATCAGAGTTCCTCCAGTCAATGCAGCAGCACCAATGATACCTCTTTGTTTCCAACTGTCCCATGAGCTTTCTTTTGATTTAGTTTCTTTCTTACATTGTTTTTCCTCCTCAATAGCCATTGCAGAACATGCAACAATAACTTCCATAGCTTCCTATAAAACAGAAAAAATTTGGATGCTTATCAGTATCCTCGTTTCCAAAATTGACAATAAAATGCATAAGTAGTTATCATTCAAAATCAAGGTATAATTCAACAACATTAACATAACATCAACCCCAAATTAGTTAGGGCAAAGTATCAAGATCCAGTCACATCAAAAACATGCAAAATGCATTCCAAAAAAGCGCAGACCACCATCAATTTCACAAACCCCAGAAATCATATCAATCAGACACTCTGACCCTAATTCAAACAACCCCAATTGAAACAACCAAACATCAAAACATCCAAAAACCAAAAATTTAGGGTTTGGGAGAGAGATTTCCGAGGCTTAGGGCTTCCGAGGCTCCATTTTACGGCGACGGGTTAGGGTGCGGCGAACAGCGGCGACGGCTTAAGGCTTCCGAGGCTCCAATCTCCGGCAGACGGCGACGGCAGACCAGACGGCCTCGTCGCAGCCTCAATCGCAGCGACGACAAAGATTTAGGGTTTGGGAGAGAGATTTCGGTGAGAGAGAGAGTTGACGGTGAGTGAGATCCGGTGAGAGAGCGGTGAGAGAGAGGGCAGAGAGCGGTGAGAGAGAGGGTGAGAGAGTGAGAGCAGAGAGCTGCGAGAGAGAGAGAGCAGAGAACGGCGACGGTGAGAGAGAGAGAGAGCGGTGATGGTGAGAGAGAGATGAGAGAGCGGAGACGGTGAGGTTTGTTGAGAGAGAGAGAGAGCGGTGAGGTGAGGGAGAGAGGTTTGTCGAGAGAGAGAGAGCGGTGAGGGAGAGAGATTTTAGGGAGAGAGAGAGTTTTGTGGTTGGTCCCCATTTTTGGGTATCTAGATCGAAGCACGCACGAATCTCGAGACGTAATGGACGGTTGTAAAAAAAGAAAGTTTTGGTGGGAATGTTGGTGCCATTATTTAGAGACGGAATTTAATTCCGTCTCTATTTCCGTCTCTGATCTCTCTCTATTCCGTCTCTGAATTAGTCCGTCTCAATTCCGTCTCTAACCACTTTTTCTTAGCAACGGAACTTAATTCCGTTGCTAATTCCGTTTCTAAATATCATTTTTCTTGTAGTGATTTTATTAGGTCACCTGGTCCATGATAATCAATAATGGTCAATCGTTTGAGTTAATAGTCAATTGAGCTGTTAATATGGTCATATTTTTTGTGTTAATTTAAAATGGTGCTTAACCGATCATCTCCATCAAGATAACGGTGAACCTTATGCTAGCTAGTCAACAATATGATCAACGATGGTTAAAGTCAGTCAACAAAGAAGTTTCGATCGATCAAAGTCGTCAAGGTTGGTATTGTTATTTTTTAATTAGTTAAAAATGCAATGCTATAATTTGATGGGTTAACTAAAAAGTTGTTGAGCTTGCCACATGTCGGCCTATATGCGATGGATCGATAAAAATATCCATAATTATCTCTTACATTCTTTCTCAGTAGTGTAAACTGCCTTCCATCCCCATACTTATCTCTTTATATGTCGCAGCTCTTCTTATTTAATTACAAACAAATTTAGGTTTATATTATATATTTAAAATATCTTTTTCTTTTCATCAAATAGCTTAATTAAAGTAGAATACGGAGATGCATGTCTACTTACTTTCGAAACCCATCCCAACAACATATCTCCAGTAACATTGAAGTCTAGGGTTATGTATAAATTTTTTTATTTCTAAATGTCTATCTGTCTATTTCATTTTTCCAAGTTCTCTCAAAGATTCTCAATTGTATTGACTAATTATACCCGATTAAGATGAATATATGTGGTCTTCTTGGCCTATCATGATTCCTTGAATATGTTGACGTCCTATGTGGTTATAATTGTGTTTAAGTGGTTGTATCTTCTTTAGTTCAAAATTAGTGCCATTAATGTAAATGACTTGCCAGCCTTAATTATTTTGGGAGTGTGTTTTTGGGCCGGTCTGAGATCGCCTTGCGCAATTACTACTCTTCATCTACTTGGATCTCAATTGTTATCAATTCATTCATCTATTAGTTTTTCCCTACTATTTTCTTATCTTTTTCTACTATAGAGCTAAGCATGACAACGAGCTAGAACGTGGCTTAATCCCACAACCTTTTATCTTGTAGCTAGATGCTTGACTTTTGTTTATTTGTTGTTGTAACTATATCAATTAACACCAATGATTTTTTTGCAGTGCTGAAGATATTCATGGTGTGCTTAGATTGTGTGGGTAGACGTGCATTAAGTAGGGTATCTTATCTAGGGATACTTTAAAGTTGATCCCACCATTAGATCATAGTGGATTGATTTCAAGAAGTATAATTTAGAGGATTGTAACATGCTATCACTAAATTCTAATGACTGTGGTCATTTTTCTTATTCGATTATTTCAATAACTACATTTTTTTTTGCCAATGATCATAAATGGAGAGTGCATCCATAGAAAATATAGTGATATACTGCCGCCTGATAAGATCGAGAGTCTAATTAATGGGTCCCTTAGCTATAGACCTATAAAAAGCCCTTAATAGTTTTTTTCATTATTTTTATAAAGAGCCTTTAATATTTAGTAACTAATTATTATTTTTAATTTTTTATTTAATAGTAAAATATCATTTAAAAGCTTCTCGTTGTTATATGGATAATTATAATATTTTTTATTTAATAATAATAGATTACTTATATCGATAAGTATAATATTTTTTATTTAAAAATAATAGATTACTTATCATTTAAGCATGTTTTGGATAAGTATAACTTTTTTTTTATCGGGATTGATATATGGGTGTTAAAAATATTTTTTTAAAACCGATTAATTTAATAAAAAATAGTGATGCTAGTCAACAGTAGCAGTGACGCATGTGAGGCGGTGATTGCAAATGGGAGATGAAAATCAATATTGTAACTTGATTGGTTAAGGAAGATGTTGTTGACATGTAACGGCCCAATATTTATTGACATCGTTATTTAGATTATTTTCAAACTCGGATGCCAGCTCAGGCCCACATGGATGCCTCGAATAGGCTAGGACACGTCCGACTGAGCTTGAATATTTATTTTTGTCTGTTGGGAGCTTATTTGCGATGTTAACTATTATTTTATTCATTATTGCATCACAAGTGTGAGTTTATAGTGACATATTGTGTAAGGATGTGTGACGAATGCTCGCCTCATAAAGTGTGTCGACACGGGTATCGGGTAGGCGAAGTACGAATACACTAAGTGTAGACAAATGTTAAATAGACTAAGCTATTTATCTTGATGTGCCTAATGTTATAAAAACTTAGGTTATGTGAAATAAAAATAATAATAAGACTTAAGGTAAGAGTCATTAAATTACAAGCCTATGGATTGTCCTAGATATGATGAAGATTTGAGAAATTCTAGGACAAGTTTGTGGGCATCTAAGGATGCATGGGTGTTGCTAATCTAAACCTTAGACGAGTTTTGAGATGGGCAAGTGAGGGGGTATCAAAGGATGAGATTAATAGATCAAGACTATATGCCTCAGTTGATTGATTCTTGCAAGAGAGACTTAGCCAAGAAAATTCAAGACTTGAAATCAAGTTGAAATCACTTCAATCAAGAGAAATTGGTGGAAAAACTTGGAGAATTTAGGCTTCACAAGCTTGGGTATGATCTTTACCTCCTCTTTCTTTTCTTTTATTTTTTTAATTCCATGAAAAATGCTTGAAAAGGCTTGTTTAATGAACCCAAATTGGGCAAAATGAATTTTTATGATCAAGTTTGTTTTTAAGTATTGATTTCTCAAAAAAGATAGAGGTGATATTCTAACCTTTGATTTCAAGAAAAACCCATGCTGTAAAATTGTTTTTCCCCAAAGTTTGTTTCCTTGTCAAATTTTCATGAAATGCATGGGTAGATGGATTGAATTAACGCAAATTGGTGTTGTTGACTGGGGTTGTTAAATGCTAATAGGGGATTAATTATAGTTGTTGTTTGTTATTATTAAAAAAAGAAAAGAAAGCTAAAAAGGAGGACGAAAAGTAGGGGGCTGCATGCACAGCACCTGCGTGCGTGCGGGCCCTAGGCCGAACAGGCCCCAACCAATCGGCCCGGTTCACGTGGGCCCAACCCTTCATTTTAATATTAAAAGTTATTTAAAATTTTAATTAAATACATAATAAATAAAATAAATTATAGAAAAATAGATAAAAATTACAAAAAACTACAAAAAAATCTAGAAAAATTAGATAAAATATAAGAAATTGGGAAAAAGGTAGAACATTGGATTTCAAAAATTTTCGGGCGTTTGGCACCTCGGTGTAACTCGAAAAATGTGTCACTTAAAATTGGAAATAAAATTTTAATTTTTAGTATAATATTAATAATTTAACTTAATGTGGCTATAAATCAATTAAAATGATACATTTGGACTTTAGGGGACCAAGGGGACCGTAGCTCGGGTACCAGAGCTAGGCGGGGTCCGATTCAGGAGTCTGGGGAAGTCAGAGCGCTTTTTTGAAGTTTGTAAAACTCAAAGGAATGTCACTTGAGTATTTAATTGCTTTCATTATTGTTTTTACTCTATCATGTTCAATTCATTCATGTTCTATTCCTTATTTATTTAAGTTATCTATGTCCGTGTCACTGTTTGAACAGTTGGTTGAGTTTACTCCCGACGGGTATTCCATTATATGTCTATGGCACGCTAAACCATAACAAGTGTATCAGGAGTCATCGATGAATAACGACTCGAGCTACTTTTTCGGTCCATATGTCGGTGCATCGCAGGTCTACGTCGGGAAATGAGAGGACCAGGTGATGGGCCAGTTGGGTGCGCCCACTGGTGGGATCCTATGGAAGGTATCCGTAGTATGGTCTAGTCTGACCGGGACAAGCACACACATTTGCACTTTATCATTATTTACACATGCGATATCCATTTACAGTTGTTTGTTTACATTACACATGTTTATTTAACAGTATTTATTGGAATTCCTTTACTTTATCATATGAATGCCCAATAAGTTTCTTTGAGATTTTACTTACTGGACTCGTCATCTGTTTTGTTGTGATGGCTGAGTGCAGATAAATGGATTCTTGGCGACTATCTCTGAGCTCGCCCACTATTCGGCACACTACTCGTAGGTGTTTATTTACATATTTTGTTATATATTTTGGGTTTATGGGAGACTTATGAGACACCTTTACTTGTATATATTTACTTTTGGCGCCTAATATACGATGTACTCTATTTCGGGTTTTCCACATTAGAACTGATGCTATATATGACTTGAAAGTTAATGAATATCCATGTTTATGTTTACTTTAAGACTTCCTCTTTAAGTTACTGATTATCTACTTGCAACTCTGTAAAACACAAACCATACTTATAAATTGTTAATTCAAAATAAAACACTGTAAGTCTTAACAAATAATGATATAGAGAATATAACGACTAGCACGCATATTGAGGAGTGCAGACGTAGCGTTGACGTTAGTAAGGTAGCGGGACTCGCGCAGTAGTTCGTTCGGAGGCCTCGGGACGCGGGGTCACCACAGTTGGTATCAAAGCATGGTTCAAGGAACCTCGGGAATTAATGAAAGAACATGAAACTTACTAAACAAAACTTTAGATGTGGAAACCCGATGTACTTACCTTAGAACTCTAGTTGAGAAGTGATTGTGAGGAATGGTAGAGTTAGGGTTATAAACGTGTTATGTTTTACTGTATGTTATACATTATATGCGTATATATATTGAAGCTGATTCGACGCACGTTTCTCGATGCAGATCATGATGGATAGACAATCTACTACTCCGCTAGAAATTGGTCAAACTAGCGATCCGACTAGGGCCAAGAAAATTCAGGACTTGAAATCAAGCGAGTGCTAAAATCACTTCAATCAAGAGAAATTGGTGGAAAAACTTGGAGGATTTAGGCTCCACAAACTTGGGTATCATCTTTACCTCCTTTTTTTAATTCCATGAAAATTCTTGAAAATGCATATTTGATGAACTCAAATTGGGCAAAACAATTTTTTATGATTAGGTTTGTTTTTAAGTATTGATTTCCCAATAAAGATGAGGTGATATTATAACCTTTGATTTCAAGAAAAACCCATGCTCTAAAACTTTTTTCCCCAAAGTTTGTGTCCTTGTCAAATTTTCATGAAATGCATGGGTAGATGGATTGAATTGATGCAAATTGGTGTTGTTGATTAGGGTTGTTAGATGCTAAAAGGGGATTAATTATTGTTGTTGTTTGTTATTGTTGAAAGAAAAGAAAAGAAAGCTAAAAAGGAGGAGGGCCAGAGACGAATAGATTTTTTCATGCAATTCGTCTCTACTCGAGAGGAAAAGGAGGGGGCCGAACACACAGAGCGTGCGTGCGAGCGCGCCCTTGGCCGGGCCGACCCAGACCTGACCCAGTTGAGCCGAATCAGGCACGGTTAACGTGGCCCCAACCCCTTATTTTAATATTAAAAAATATGTATAAATTTAATTAAATACATAATAAATTATAAAAAATAGATAAAAATTAAAGAAAATTATAAAAAAATCTAGAAAAATCTAATAAAATACAAGAAGTTAGGAAAAGGCAGAACATTGGATTTCAAGAATTTTTGGGTGTTTGGCACCCTGGTGGAACTCGAAAAATGTGCTACTACTAAAAATTTGAAATATAATTTTAATTTTTAGTATAATATTAATAATTTAACTTAATGCGGCTATAAATCAATTAAAATGATACATTTTGACTTCAGGGGATTAGGGGGACCGTGGCTCGGGTATCTGGAGCTTTGCAGGGTCGAATTCGGGAATCCGAGAAAGTCGGAGCTCGTGTTTTAGGTTTGTAAAACCTAAAGGAGCGTCACTTGAGTATTTAATTGCTTGCATTATTGTTTTTACTCTATCATGTTCAATTCATTCATGTTCTATTCCTTATTTACTTCAGTTATCTATGTCCGTGTCATTGTTTGAACGGTTGGTTGATTTTACTCTCGTCGGGTATTCCATTGTGTGTATATGGCACACTAGACCATAACATGTATATCAATAGTTCTCGGTGAATAAAGACCTAAGCTACTTTGTCGGTACATATGTCGGTGCGTCACAGGTCTACTCCGGCCAGCGAGAGGACCAAGTGATGTGCCTAATGTTAGGTGCGCCCATTGGTGGGATCTTAGGGAGGGTATAAGAAGTATGGTCTAGTCTGACCAGGATAGACACACACGTTTGCGCTTTATCATTTTTTACGCATGCGATGATCCATTTATATTTGCCTGTTTATATTCCGCATGTTTATTTAACAATATTTATTAGAATTCCTTTACTTTATCATATGAATGCTCAGTGAATTTCCTTGGAATTTTACTTACTGGACTCGTCATCTATTTTGTTGTGATGGCTGAGTGTAGATCATTCTACAAGTAAATGTAAGGGATTATTGGCGACTATTTTTGAGCTCGCCAACGTTTCACACACTACTCGTAGGTGTTTATTTACATATTTTGTTATATATTTTGGGTTTATGGGAGACTTTGAGAAAATTGTACTTGTATATATTTACTTTTGGCGACTGAAATACGATGTACTCTATTCTGGGTTTTCCAAATTAGGATTGATGCTCTATATGACTTGAAAGTTAATGAAAATACATGTGATGTTTACTTTAAGACTTCCGTTGTAAGTTACGTATTATCTACTTGCAACTTTGTAAAACACAAACCACACTTATAAATTGTTAATTCGATTTAAAAAATTATAAGTTCTAACAAATAATGATATAGAGAATATGACGACCAACACGCACATCGAGGAGTGCAGACGTGGCATTGACGTAAGTAAGGCAACGAGACTTGCGCAACAGCTCGTTCGGCAGCCACGAGGCGCGGGGTCGCCACAAACATGTCACTTGTCGAGCCAACACTGTTTACATGAGCAAGCAAGTGAAATGAAGGGTCTACCTGCTATGTTTCACGCATTCATGTAGTGGAAAATGTGTCAATGGGAACACATGGTATGTGTAGATATGTGCCAATAGGAGTGTCCATGGAACACTGGTGGTGTCGGGTGGACAAGAATGGACAGGTAAGTTAATACAAAAAAAGATTTCTTTTCATTTTTTGTTTCTATTGTGTTTTTTTATTTCTGTGTATTGAAACCAATCTATTCTTTTGTTTTATGATTTATAACCTCTAAATAAATTTCTAAACCGTGATAGGTTGTCTTTTACTGTACTAGTGTTTTCTAGCATACTCTTTTATTATTACTATGACTATATTAATTTATTAACTCAACTGGAGTCCCACAATTATTTTCCTTAATTTTGTTGCCAAACAAATGATGATTTTCTCAATTTATACTTCACTATGATACCATTTTGTCACACCTCGATTTCGGAATACGCACACATGATTTCAAGATAAACAGCCCACAGGTGCCACATAATCGAGTTAACTCATAAATAGGAAAACCTAGAGTTGTTGATAACTAACTATCTATTTTATTAGATACATGATAAAAATAATACATTTTTACTATATATAAATCTCTATTCTTGAATCTCTCGTGCCCATGATCGAACCCTTTTAGCTAAATTTCTGAAATTGTTAATTTAATGAGCCTGTCGCCCCGTAATACTCAAATTATATACTATTAATGCAACACATATAACAAAACATCATAAAAGTATCAAATTAAACCACGCACGATGGCGGACCTCAATATGGTTAAAGCATAAACCACACCGGTGGACCCAGGGAGCCATTCATGTCGACTCAAACCACACCAAGGTCAAATAGTAATATCAATGGTGCTCATCGGCACTTGACCATATTGAAGGATCAATAATACCATACCAGTGGACTTCAAAATGTTTGTTGACAAGAATCACACATGTGGATAAATATTTATAAGTAATTAGCATAATTAATAATAGTAATAAATTTGCAAAAATGTAAAGACACATGCGTCAAATTAATAATGCATTACAAAGAGGATTACCTCAACAAGAATAATCATCCCCATTAGGGTTATGACATATTTCTTAGACATTCTCTAATAGAACGCATTTGATCGAAAGAGATAGAAACTAAAAGAAAATGCGAGAATGAATCGCATTCTCGTTTCTATTTATAAAGGGAGAGCATCTTAATAAAACAAAAGTCGTAATAATAAGCCATAATGACTTGATAAAGACAAGGTCTTTTTCGATCATAATGATTTGGATAATGATAAAGATTTTTTTTTTGTTATAATACTTACAATTCGTTGTCAATGATACTGTAAAGGAAACTTCTTACTTGTTTCCTACGAATAAAACATCGTTTTCAATAATAAATTTGAAGATAAGGATTGAAAAACCTTATTTTTTTTTTTTAACAACGAAGTGAAGATGTTTACGGGTCGTTATCAACCATAATTTTTAAGAGGTTTTTTATTCTTAACTTGATGATAAGACCGACTTATCTTCTGCAGATTTAATTTACTAATTTATTTAATTTATGATAATTACCTTGTTACCCCTGGTATTATTTTATTATTTTTTTAGCTTTTACTAAAATTACTATTTCATCCCTTAAGTTAATTACTTTTTTACTTACCACTATATTTATTGGAAGGACTATTTTTCATTATCATGATATTCAAATTATTCTTTAGGATTTATCATGAAATGCAAACAAGCAAATGATGAAAATGATGTATCAATAATGCATCACCTAATATTCATCCAAATGCATCAATGTAGTATAATAAAACAAAATAATATGTGATTCGATAAGTGTAATATGTATCTCGAAGCATATACATGTGTATCTTAAGATTCATAATTTTTTAGTTGTGACACAATATATTAGTTATAGACAGGTTAGGCAATGCACAGGTAATTAGCCACGTTTCATGACTTGCCAAAAGATGCCAATCATCATGTGTCTATCCAAAATTGAATGTACACTGTGTTTATCCAAAACTAAATGTACATATTTAAACACATCCCATCACTTTGGTGTCTATCTAAGTAATACATGTATTTCACCCAAACTCTAGTTAATGCATGTCATAACTAATAGCCTAATTACTTACTTAAGTGTATTTATACATACTTATATAATACGATAATACAATATAAATATATATACACAGACATTTCAAAATATTACACTTATTTTAAAGTAATTATAGCCTACTCAATTTACCATTCATATATAAAGTATATTACAACTAATTATATGACATTATTCTAACAAAGTTCGTATTTTAGTTGCTCAGTTTATTTATGAACTTCGCATAGAATTGGAGGGATTCGTGTTGTTTTATATAATTTTTGATATTTTGAAAATGCAATTACATGTTGCCATATGTCGGACTAACATTTGCAGGAGTACTTGTCAATGTAGGAATTTACTTGCTTGACATCTTCAAATTGTTTTTGATGATGTTAGGTATACGATGCAAAAGTAAGAGAAAAAAATACAGGCATAGAAATCTATTGCTGATTTTCTTTGACTTCCTTTTCTTATCGTATATCGTTGTTGTTAAGTATTGTGGTGGTTTAGTTTTGAAATTGATAGGAAAGCTGAATGAGACAGCTTGAGAGAATCATGAGACAGTTTATGGTTCATTTGATGTAAATATAGATTGTAGAGCTAATATGATTGTAAATGAGTTTTAAGGTTTTAACTTATGGACTTCATGTGAAATTAATCTTTTAACTCATTTGATACTATATTGTGGACTATTATGGAGATGTGGGTCCTTCTAGACCTTCTCCAAAAGTTGTTTATCAGATTTTTTGGGTCGGCAAGCTATTTTTAAGGGAGTCTCTATCGATATTTTTATGAAATATGAAAATTGTAATAGAATGATTCCTAAACTGCTTCACATTTGGAGATTGAAACCTTAAATATGACTTGAGGATTCTAATGTATCTTGAGGACTTTAGAAAACTAAGATTATAAATGGATCTATCTAGAATATTAATTTAATTAGGTAATGTCAGGGACCAAATAAAATGGGTCTTGACAACATCCTACTTAAAAGAGAAAAAAATGCATCATATACATATACGCAACAAAATTATGATTATATCGTTCAACAGATTGGATTGGGCTAATTCAGGGATTTTGAACAAGCAATTCGTACTTCAATCCAATCCCATTCTTGAAACCAGAATTGTAATCCAATTAGAAATAGTAGGTTTGAATTGGACCGAATTCGCTGATTACCGCATATTTTTGTGCAGCCCTAATCATGATTATTCCAAGGGAAATATTTTGTTTGCAAACATTTTTTTTGCTCGCCAATAAGTTGGCTCAGCTAACACTTGTTGCTGAATTTTAGCTTGGGTCGTGTTGTTGCAAAAAAAGTCTATTACTGCTTAAAAGTGTCATGTTATAGATCTCAGTTTCTAGTACGGACTTGTAACGACCTGCATTATTTAATATTAATTAACTTATAAATTACAGATTATGACCCATAGCTCGGACCCACGTGGACACTGCTGACAAGAATAAGGTACGCCAACCAAGGTATAAATAGTTATTTTTGTACGATGCGTGTTAATTTATTATCCTATTACTCAATAATTCGCGTCGCAATAGTTAAGAATTTCATTAGTCACGTTTTGCGCGGGTAGTGAGGAGAGTGTATGACGTCGCAGGGTGCGCGCAACGCGGTGTATGGGATAGTCAGAGGCTTATAGGTCACATCACCCATCATATCACACCTACCCATCACATCAACCCATACCTTACTTTTCTCTCTCATCTCCAAATTAAACCCACAAATTTCCCTTTATCTCTCTCCAACGACCATCTCCTTCTTCATCTCACCCCTCCCATTTTTTCGCCATCACCAAGCTCTCGTCACACCTCTACAGTCTCGCAGCCTCTCTCATGAAGTCTCTCTCTCTCTCTCTCTCTCTCTCTCTCTCTCTCTCTCTCTCTTTGCGGCTCCTGACGACAACCTTCCTAGACCGAGGTGAGTGGTTATTTTGTTGTTAATTTGGTGGAGGAATTAGAGAGCTTATAATGGTGGTTGTGTTGTCTTTGTTGTTAATGGTGTTGATCTGATTGTTGAGATTGTCATTGCTATTATGATATTGTTTAAAAAGAAAAGAAAAAAAAATAAAAAAAGTAAAACGTCTTTGGAGAGACGAATTTGAAAGGATGTGGGGGGTAGCCAAGTGTACCCCCCAACCAGGCCGGGCCTGGTTTCTCAGGCCCGGGCGGGTCGGGCCGAGTCGACCAAAACCAAAAAGAGTCGGGTCGAGCCGACCTGAACCCAGGCGGTCCGGTTGGGTCGAATCTGGCCCAACCCATTAATATTTTAAAATCTAAATAAAAATTAAAGAAAAATAATTTTAAATAAAAATAAATTTCAAAAAATTACAAAAAAATAAATAAAAATCATAAAACTCCAATAAATTAGAGAAAATATGAAAAAATTAGAAAAGTTAGGAAAAAGAGTTTCGAGGCTTTTTCGGGCATTTGAGACCCCAGTATAACATGAAAAATGTGCAAAAACAAAACTTTTATGGAATAAAATTTCAAATTTTTTGTCTCACATTATAAACTCACTTAATGTGACTATAAAATAATTAAAGTGGTATAATTGGCACCAGGGACTTAGGAGACTATAGTTGGGTGTCGAGTGCGCTCTCGAGGCGTGAGCTGGATATTTTGGAGGGTTATTTGTGATTACTTGAGGTAAGTAAACCCACGAGAGAATTAGTTAAAATTCATTCATAGCCCTTGCTTTATTTTAAATTTTAATTATTCCATCATGCTATTTATTGCTATCCATTTATTGTTTATGTGTATGTGTGTTTGTCGACGGGGTCGGGCATGCTACAGATTCACACCCCGGGGCTAGCTACCCCGCGTTGTTCGAGTAGTTGATCTTGTCGAGACCACTACAAGAAAAAAATTAAACAACAACAAACAAATCTGATGCTGAATTGGTACGGATCTGTTGCTAAGCGACCCTGCAACAGATCAACAACAGATCAGAGCTGTTGCTAAACTCTTTGTTGCAGATTGAAGTTAGCAACAGATTTGGGTTATGTTCTTTGTTGTTCAAATGACGATTTGTGACAAAATTATGTCATTGAAACAAGACAATGTAAACATGTATGTTGCTAATTGCGATCTGATCAAGAAAAGAGGATCTGTTGCAAATTGTTAAATCAAATGACGACATACATGGTATGTCATTGACGACAACAAATCAATACAATCATTGTCTATCGATCGCCGATCTGTCGCTAAACAGAGACAGATCAACAACATACAACTTTTTGTTGATTGCAAATCAAATGACATTTCGATCTGTCGCCGATTTGGAATGGTAATTTTTTAAAAAATTACATTCACGATAAATAGTAAATTGGAATCTCGCAGGAAAAAAAATCCGCAAAAATACAATTTTTCCGCCGCAATTAAAACGAAAATTGAGAAATTGTTTGTATATTATCAAAATTTGACAAACAATATCTACAAAAGGTGGAGATTAACATTTCATAATTAACTAGTAGTATACTATATACTACTAGATGAACATTATTCAACAAAATACAAAATACTACACAAATTAAGATGGCTACACAAATTAATTTATATATATATATATAATATCAATCCCACACTCTCTTACCCAATTGTTTCACCTATAGAAGATAGGCACCATACAAATTCTAGGGCTAGGAGTGCGTGTCCCATCCAAATCCTGAAAATGAAAAGGAATAACTTGAACAATATTCGAAATGCAATCAAAATATTCAAACACAAATGAAAAAATCCTAAAATTAAGCCTTGGTCATCGATCTCATACATAAAAGATCGCACACAGTGACACACACAAAAATTTCCAACTCAAAAGGATTTGAATGAACTTCCATACATGACATTCCATGTTTTTTTTTCAATTTTTTCCTCTTGTACATTCTTTCATGTGGTTCAAGTTCCAATATTAGATATATTTAACATAGAATATTGTTACATGTCCATAAGTTTCGAACTTCAATTAATTTCATAACTAAAAAACCAACAAAATTCATTTATGTTACCAATCCTCAATAACCAATATTTACTCCCTAAAGTAAATGCTTATAACTATAACAACATTCTCTTAGGGCAACATTCCCCTAAAAGAGGAAGGACCAGAAAATGAATAGCAATTGTAAGAAGGGCCATGGAACAATACCTAAAAGAGGGTATACTAAACAAGAGTACCTAGAGAACCACGCGATTAACATAAATTTACGCATAACACTAATATTCGAAATGCAACCAAAATATTCAAACACAAATGAAAATAGCATCACATCCAAGTAAAGTGAAATTGAATACAGTGTTGTTTCTGAGTACACACTATCTATCACAGTTTTCCTATCTCGATGTATAACATGACCAACACAACCACTCCAAAATACACACAACGAGTTAAGGATTTCTAATACATAAAATAAAAGCTTTTTTTGATATGCATCAACTTAGCCTTTTTTGATGATTTCAATAATAAGCTCAACCTATATAATTGCCAAAGCTTATTGAAGGCCTCACATGTTAAAATGCAAAGTCTAAGAAATCATGAATTAATTTAACACTAACTTTTACTAAGCTTGCACGTACTCTTTTGATTAAGTTAAGAACATCATGTAATGTAAAAAATTCGATAAAAAGATGACCAATTTGCCCATTTTTGCAATTAAACTCAAAAGATAAATTCATGGTGATGATTTAAATAATAAGCTCAACCTATATAATTGCCCAAGTTATTTTCAGGCCTCACATGTTAAATGGATATTTTGTGAATAAAATAAAGGGCAGAAGGTTGCATACCAAAGGAATCTCTGAAACTTGCAACCCAATTGGTGATGTAAGTTTGCCTCCCTATGCAACACCCATATCAAATGTCACCGGTGCACATACCTGCAAATGAAGTAATCACATCGACTACATTAGAAGGGAAAAAATGTGAAGATATACATTACTCGTAATTAACAGTTTACCATTAAAAAAGATAGGACATCCAATCACTCTTGCCGTGGCGGTGGTCGCGGAGGCGGCATAAGATGCTCCATAAACTCATCATGATCATCCAAAAGATGACGTTGATCCTCAGACATCCTTCTATGTGGAGAGGTCCAATGCCCAGGCCGGTGGTCATGCGGGTGCGCAGACTGAGAAGGTGCTATCTCCGTTGTCAAATGACCAGGGTGGTCGTCACTTTGAGGACCAGAACGCTCTGTTACTGGTGATGGTGGAGTCCGCGGTGTCGGAGGCACGTGGGGCCTAATGCCAAGGTGTTGCATCAACAATGCCTCCATACGTGCTAACCGGTCCTGCATCTCTCGAGTTTCTTCTTGGCGTTCCATCTTGTCTCTCTGCATTTGTTCTTGTCTTTCCATTCGCTCCTTCAACAATGTTTCTTGCAACCTTTGGTGGTCCCGCTGGAGCTCTTCCAACTCATGAAGTCCGTACGCTGGTCCTCGAGATGAGCTTGCTCCCCCTGAAGATATGCTGCGATGATAACTTTGTGACCCTAATCCGTATACACGTCCCTTGACCTCTGGCACCACCTCAAGATAAACGACATCCTCGTCAATCGATGTGTCGGGGGTCTAGGTGGACATCTCCTCCAATCTCCGAGTGAGTTCAGCCTGCATTAAATAGTATGAAATTATAGTTAACTCTACTGGTTTCTTTTAAATTGATGGGCTACATGTGTTGTCTCGAACTAGTTATATATATGCAATTCATATTACTTACATCAATCTTCGCGGATCTCTGATCTACGAATGATTGTCCGTCATGGCCATGGGTGTGGAGGTGTCGAAACATCTCCTTCCGTGTGGGACGGTGTTGAAGCTTCTTCTCCTACAACATTGTTACAGGATTAATAGTTTTTATTTCGGTTCATCTACTAAAGACATTATTTCTGTATGTATACGTACCAAGGTATCACCATGCTGTCTAGTGGATATACTTCCTGCGCTATGCAGCGAAATACCAGTGCCCGACCCTCCCACCTCGGACTTTCTATTGCTGCTCATCTGCTCGGACTTTTTCTTGAATGCTTCATATGTTGCTCGCATTCGCTTGTAATGCTCAAACACCTATTCTGTTAAGTAAATAGGTGCTATTCTTTTCTTCGCGATGAGATATATATTGCCCGTGTACCGGATGGCTGCCCTCCGACACCACGCATCATATATCGCAAAGGACATTGGCAAGTCCCAAGTGAAGAACACCTACAGATGAACAAGTATTATGAAAACATCATCATTTCTATGATCATATAATAGTTTCACCGCTATTTAACCCAATGGTTGATGTGAAGTTACTGACCTTCCAACGCAGCCAGTATATATCTCGTTGGGATTGTGGAACATATTCCCATTTCCATCCTTCTTTCAAATATCCGCTCTTAAAAACTAAACTCATCTTCTTTGCCGCCACGGAAGAAGGGTGTAACCTACCATTTCGTCATTTAGGTTAGTCTAGGAAAATAATATTTCTATAAATTGGACGCATATATTTTGTGGAGAGTAACGTACAAGCCATGCTCAACAATGAGATAAATAAGAGGGTTTTCGCCTTCCGCAGGGGCTGTCGGAGGTCTGAAAAAGTCAGGGATCTCCTCAATCGGATGTGGTATCGATGACCGTAACCTGCTACTGGATGACCTCGCGGATGAATGACGATGTGGTGCTGGGGGCCTACGAGATGTAGAAGTGTGCTCGTCGCCGACTCCAGGAGAATGAGCGGGATGACCTGAAGGTGATGGTGTGGCGTGATGTGACGAAGATGACCCGATACCATGGTCATGTGGGTATACATCTGCTGGAGGTGATGGTGTGGAGTGGTGTGACAAGGTGGGAATGAAACCATGCTGAGGTGGGAGTGCATGAACTGGAGGAGATGGTGTGCCATGCTGATATGGATATGGATGACCGGGAGGCGATGAGGAGGTATAATGTGATGACGACGATCCGGGGGCATAAGTCGGGTATGGACGAGTCACATGTGACCATCCGTGGGTATAATGTAATGAGTAACGGCCATCCGGATGGGCATGTGTAGCATGGTGCGACAGGGTACCTCGTCCAGTGGTGCTAGTCTCCTCCGGATGTCTATTGATGTCCTCCATGTCCTCATCCTCTGGATTACCACGTCCCCTACCTCTCGCCATATATAATGGTATCTATATCTATCGCATAAACAAATAATTCAGTTGAGTCATACAAATAACATTTATAGAGATATAGTTTATATAACGTGAACATCATATTTCAAGCAAGTTGATAGATATATTGCACTAAAAACTCACACCAATCACTCAAACTCATCTTCGCTACCACTGTCTGATGACGATGTGAACTCATCATCTTCTTCATCGTCCGCATTTGTCTCAAATTCATCGTTGTCAGACACAATTTCACTTGTCGGATCAACAGCTGCCGACGCAAAAGGATCTACATCTACTTCCACGATGTCCATATTCTCATTTTGATCCGCTTGAAATGCATTGTCCAAGATGGCCATTTCTGAACTAATCACATTGGTTTCATCTACGAACTTTGGTTGTAGCTTGCATATAGCTAACCAATCACTTCGTTCCCTTCTTCCGATAGAAGGGTAAGGAAGATAATATACTTGATGTGCTTGCATTGCCAATATGAAAGGCTCGTACCTATTGAACCGACGGTTTTTATGAACTTCTACCAACCCCAGCTTACGAAGAAGTCGTGTACCATTTTGAGTAGGATCAAACCAATCACATTTAAACAGCATTGTTCGAAGCGACCCATCATGGTAATCAATTCGAATTACGTCTCGGAGTACACCGTAATAATCAGTATCGTTCCCACTTTGACGCATACACCACTATTTTGGGTTGTTTTGTTCGTACCGTATGAAAGTGTGTCAAACTTATATCCATTAACGAGGTATGCAGGATAACTCGTACATGAACGCATTGGTCCTTGAGAAATTTGACGAATCGCCTCTGGCACATCGTTTTGTTCAGCCTAATAGATGTAAAATTACGATATTAAAATCAACCAAGAAACGTAATGAGACGTATGCGTATATAAACTATTACGTACATATTGCAAGAACCAGGCTGCAAATTGTTGCTCAAGTTTGATCTCAATAGCTTGATCGGTGATGTTCGGTTCTTGAAAACGAACGATTGACTTGAAAATGCTACGAAAAATGATATGAGATTATACACTGCATAGAAAAAATGTCAGAGGAAAAATGACCCTGATTTTTAATACCTTATGAACGGAACTACTTCCGGGCAATTTAGTAACACATATTGATGAGTACGCAACATACTCCTCTCGACGTGAGGTATCGTTTCCTTGCTTTGCCCAACGGTCGCCCGGATGAATGAAAATCGAGAATGCACCATTGTTAGCAACACTCGGACCTACTCCACCAGATCATTTCGTTGGATTCTTTCGTGCGCAGTGCTAATATGATCCTCGAAGTAGAAGGAACAAAAAGAAGTTGATTCCTCAACTAAGTAAGCATTACATATCGACCCTTCAACTTTCGCCTTGTTTCTAACATTGTTTTTCAAATGCTTGAGATACCTATATGATGAGAGGAAACATTGGGACGTTATGTCCGTCAAATTAGGTAGCAATAACCAATATAACCTAAGATATTACTTATTTCATACAGTAATGTAGATTGCATAAAAAATTTACCGTTCGAATGGATACATCCACCGGAACTGTACTGGTCCGGCGATATGGGCCTCGTATGCCAAGTGTACGGGAAGATGCTCCATTGAGTCAAAAAAACTCGGTGGGAATATTTGCTCCAACTTGCATAATATTTTGGGAATGTTAGAGTGCAACAACTCGATTTGCGCCATATTAACGTTCCTAGCAGTCAAGTCTCGGAAAAATAAACTTAACTCGCTAATTGCAATCCACACTTTTTCCTCTAGTAGTTCACGAAAGGCAATAGGAATCAACCTCTGCATGAACACATGGCAGTCATGACTTTTCAGCCCAAACATCCTCAATTTGTTGGAGTCCACACATCGACTAATATTTGAAGCATACCCATCAGGGAAGCGTAACTATCGTACCCAATCACACAATACTTCTTTCTTACGTTTATCGAGTGTATAAGACGCTCTGGGATATGAATTGGACGCAGGGTCATATTCGAGGAAAGGTCGGTTGCAAATATCTTTTACATCTAGTCTCGACTTGGCATTGTCCTTACTCTTCCCAGGGACACTTATAATTGTATTAAAAATGTTGTCGAAAACATTTTTTTCAATGTGCATGACATCCAAATTGTGCCTAATGAGATTCGTCTTCCAATATGGTAAGTCCCAAAATATGCTTCGTTTCCTCCACCCTGAATACTTGGCAATCTCTTTGTTCACATGAACGGCTTCGATTTCAGTTACTTTCATCAGTCCCAAAGCTTCAATTTCAGCCAGAATTTGTTCCCCTGATTTTAATTTCGGTGGTCCTTTTCGACAAGTTGTATCGCGTCTGAATCCGTTCTTATCACTTCTTAAGGTGGACCCACGCGGTAGGAATCGACGATGACAATTAAACCAAGAAGTTTTTCCACCATGTTTTAATTGGAATGCATCCGTGTCATCCATACAATAAGGACAAGCTCTCTTCCCATGTGTGCTCCAGCCAGACAACATACCATAAGCAGGGTAGTCGCTAACATTCCACATTAGTGCAGCTCGGAGTTGGATGTTGGTCTTGGTGGAAATGTCGTAGGTAAGTACCCCATCATGCCACAAATCTTGCAACTCTTTTATCAAAGGTTGTAGGAAGACGTCAATCTGATTTAAGGATTAGTCGGCCTGGTACGATGACCGTTAAGAACATGAACTCCTTCTTCATGCACATTGAGGGGGGTAGGTTGTAAGGAGTGAGAATTACAGGCCACGATGAGTATTGTTTTCCGGATTGGCCAAATGGTTGGAAACCATCCGTACATAAACCTAAACGAACATTACGAATTTCGGCGTTGAATTCGATGTTCACATCATTGAAATGTTTCCATGCAATAGAATCGAAACAATGTTGCATGACGATGCCATCTGAAATGTGTTCCCCATGCCAACGCATATGCCTCGCAGTCGCTTCAGACGCGAATAAACGCTGTAATCGAGGTGCTAGGGGGAAGTAATACATTTTTTTCCTAGCCCGCGGCACGCCACTCCGTCCTTCACTTCTAGTTTGTTCATACCTTGATTCACCGCAAAACTTACACGTCGTCAACTCTGAATCCTCGCCCCGGTAAATCATGTACATGGACTTGCAACAATCAATTTACTGGACTGGTAGCCCCATCCCTTGCATTAGTCGTTTCGTGTCGTAAAAGCTATCGACTAAACAAATGTTACTCGGCAATGCATCTTTACAAAATTGAAGAATTTCATCGAACGCCTTTTCAGAAATATGATGTTTTTCTTTGATTTTTAGGAGTCTCGCGACTGCCGACAATTTCATCATGTTCTCGCACCCCTGCCATAGCGGCTGACTTGCTGCATCCAACATATCATACAAATTTTCCGCTCCGGGAGTTGGCCGTTGTTCCGCATGGCTCCAATTAAAACTCGGACCAGCCAAGTCGTGCACCATCTCATGATACGATGTACAATAATTGGTCGTCTCTGTCCCTTCGTGGTCATCAATTCTCATCGTATAGCTAGGTTCGTCAGGCACATTTTGAGTGTACATATAATCTTCTTCCCCGTGTTCCGACCAACAATGATATCCCGGAACAAAGCCCCGATGAAGAATATGAAGTTATACGGTGTCAACATCATAGTATGAACGATTACGACACTTCGTATGGTTGCATGGACACCGAATTTTTCCCTCAGTGGCGAATGTCATGCAGTGCGTCTTCGCGTATGTGATGAACTCGTTCACGCCGTTTATGAACTCTCGTCGAGTAAAGCCATTTTCAATACGACTATACATCCATTCTCGATTAGTAGACATCTCGATCCTAAGTTTTTTCAACCGATCATTGGAAAAATCTTATCAACTCTTAAAAAAATCTAACATATATAAATCCTAAAAATTAACTATATATTCAAAAAATAATCCAAATTAATATTCTATAAATTGGATTATAAATAATCTTGAGATTTCTAATATAGATACATACCTATAGTAAGTATCAAGTAAATGACAATCACAATTAATAATCAATATATAATTTAAAGTAAAGCTTAAAGGGAAAATACGATTAAGTTACTTCGATTCAGGTGTGTTTTCCCTACAAACATGCTATGTACAAACATTATAAAATTTTATTCCTCACCATCATGAATTGGGAAATCTGTCAAATGTGTTGGTTTTTGGTTATTTGCTCCTAAGTTTCCAAGGGATCGACTTCCTTTTGTTTGGAAGGGTCAGGATTGGTTTAAGAAATTTGTGTTTCTTTGGTTTTTTGGCTCAGAGAACTGATGGTCCTGTTAGTGAAGTCCTAAACACGTTCCTCTTTCTTGATGCATTTGAACTTGTTGGTAGTTGGGCTCCAAGTGGAGATAATGTCGATTGTGAAAGGAAAATACTTTGTTATCAACTTACTAAATTGTAACTCGTTTCAGTTTATTGGTATTCTAGTGTTTCCTATGCCAAATATGTTTTTTTTTTCCAAATTGTAGTTGTTAAATTAGTAAGTTATCCACAAGTAATGTGTTTAAAGACGGACATGTAAGTTGCTTTTCATTTAGTTAGTTATGTCTTCAATTATGATTTTTGGATATGCCTTGCGCCAATGTCAGGGAATGAATCCTTATTATTTTGGTTGCTTTTAATACAATTAATAGGTTTTTAAACTAGATGCATTTTTCTTTTTGTTGGGGCTTGGGGTGTTTCTTTCCTTGTATTTACGTAATTTGGGTGCCAAAGAGTCACTATTTTGTTCCTCTCTCTATATGCATTTTATGTTTGACATTTTGGAAGGCACTATGTTCTATATTTTTAAAAGTTGGTCATTGACATGTTTTGGTATTATCATGCGAGTTTCCGATTTTGATGGTCTTTTATAAATGCTTCGGACCATGCATACTCTTTGCCTCCCAGGAATGATAAGTGGTGGTTTCTCACTAGAGGTTTTCAAGCAATGGGCTCCATCGAAAATAATCTTATTGCACTTCCAGGGTAATTCCACCTTTATTGCTTTTTGTGGTTATTATTCAATGTCGAGTAAGAAAATCTATTATCTAATGCATATGCATATTAATTGATGATAGGAGTTGTTATGTATCAAATTATAGTTCATTTTAAAACTTTTAGCTGTACTTGTTCTTTGCTTCAGTAGTTTTGAATTGAGTTATTGGGTTAGGGCCATTTATGTATGGTTGCAAAATATAGATAATGGAAGCTTATGCTGTGATGTCAGTTATAGTCAAGTATAGTATGATCTGTAGGTTCTGGGAAATACGTTTGACTTCTAGCGTATCTTAAAGAATGTTGTTTTTTAATTGTATAGATATATTTAGTAAGAAACTTGCGAGTGTTACTGATTGAAGTATTGCTGGGTAGATAAAGTTGATGAGTGGTTTTTATTTTGGTATTTGGTCATCAGTGTGATCTATAGAAACCAACAAGGTCTTGTTGTGTCTTATTAAAAAAAAGGGTCTCGTTGTGACTCTCATTAACAGTTTACCATCATGAATTGCCCAAGTTATTTTTCCATAAACTCCATATACTCTCGACATTTCTTATCAATTCTTACTAATGAAGTATATAAATTAATATATTTTTCTTTGTTTTACAAATAAATCTAATTATTCTTCAATTCAACAGATATAGACACTACATTGAGTTTCCAAATATAAATACGTACCAACTAAATGACAATCACAATTAGTAAACATTATAACAATATATATAAGTTATAACTCAATAAGATATCATTTTTAGTTGGAAATGCATGCACTGCCAAGCAGTAATTTATACAATGTATAGATTTACTAATTTACTATATTATTATTCAATGAACATACTATATATGAACTACAATTTACAATAGTAAATGATGATTGTCATATCACAAATTCATGGTGACAATTTAAACTGCGTACCTAAATGCAAATTCAATTCGTTGTACTTGTTGATTTGTTGCTCGATTCTATTTGTTGTTGTTTAGCGTTACAGATTGTTCAGATAATTGAGTTGTTGATTTGTTGTTGTTTAGCGATAGATTGTTCTGACGTTGATTTGTTGTTGTTTAGCAACAGATAATTGAGTTGTTGATTTGTTGTTGTTTAGCAACAGATGGTTGAGTTGTTGATTTGTTGTTGTTTAGCAACACGGTGTCGCGTTGTCGCTATTTTCGAAGGCTAAGCATAAGATCTCGTTGACATGTAAAAGGGAAACCATAGATTTCCTAATTTCGGTTGTCACATGAAAACAAAATTCAACCAAAATTTCAAAATAGAAGTTCAAGAAAATGCAAACCAGGATTGTGATTCGAAGGTCCTAACGCCTAGTCGAGAGGCAATCCACGAGTCGCAGATGATACCCGAAAACTCATCAAGAGGAGTCGAGAGCGACAGCCGGAGGCCGAGCGGCGCGAGGCGGGGCCTAAGCCCAAGCAAGGCGGCGGAGGATCGCGGAGGCGACAAGCGGCGGCGGGGCGAGCGGAGTCGGGGGACCGGCGGCGGCGGACGATCGCGGAGGCGACCAGCGTCGGCGGCCTGAGGGTCGCGAGTGGGCGGATCACGGGGCCGCGGAGCCCTGTTGATGGCCACGGGCGGATCGAAAGAAAGGGCAGCGCGGCGGATAAGAGGGCGAAACGGCGCCGGAGGAGAAGACCGCGCGCGCGCGCGGCGGCGCCGGCCAACACCCTCGATCGGGCAGGGGCGAGTCGCGGTCGACGGGGGTTGCCGATGAACGACTGAGCTGACGAGTCGCGCTCGACGTCGAAGATGGCGATGGACGACGACGGCGACGGTGGTGGCGGCGGATCTTTGCGACAGTGCGGCGGGGATCTTCGGCGACGAGGTTGTGAATTTTGGGTTTGCAGGACGAGAAGGTGAGCCCCTGGTTGTAAATACCTTTTAGAGGTTAGAGACAGATCTGCAACAGACTTGTCTATCATTGACGATCTATTGCGATCTATTCGATCGTCGCCGATCGGCGATGACAAACATTGATCTGTAGCAGATCCATCGCATTTAGCTCTGAGATCGTGACAATATAGTGTCTGTCGTGTTGGGGCATGTGCCATAGGTCAATCCATTAACTGTCTTTATGAATACTTTTAGTTAATAAAATAGAGGATTTCATTTGTTGTTTATTATAATTAATTTGCATGTTTACATTATAATAAGATCCATAGGTATTTACAGAAATATCCTAAATGTCCATAGTCGATCATTATACTGGGGACTATAATGAATTAAGACTAGTGTGAGTCTTGATTGATGATCATATGATGATTCTACGTATAGGATACGAATCAAGATCACGAGTACTTGTTAGGGAACAAAAATCTTTGACCGACCAATTCGCTATGAGAACATCACATGGATTAAGTCATAGTTGTTTCTCATGATAGGTTTTTCAGTCCTTTGACTTGAGATTACTAGATACTTCAACATTAGGAACACAGTGATTTGACACAATCAAACGTTGTCTTTAACCAGGACGATTATAAAGGTTGTGATTGGTTCTTGTGTGAGCAATGTGATGAAGTTGTGTAATCAAGATATAATTTGTCCCTCTCATATAAAGAGAGATATCCAAAGTGGATCCCTCGATGTGTTAGGATCTGTTAAAAGGCCTAGTCTAAGTGAATTGATATTGATCAATGTCACTTGGATGTTTTCAGTCTACCTAGAGATCGAGACTAGTACGATTGAACATGTTGGATGACAATTTTATGCCTTATGTTTGATCAAAAGGATATCGTGTGACAAAAGGATGTTATATACATTATTGATTAGGTTGTATCGATTTGATATTCGTACAACTTGGGTAGTCATAATGTCTTGCTAGAGGCCGCTTATGACTTGTATACCAAAATGAGTTTTGGTACACTACCAACGTTGTATGAGCCTATTGGGTCGCACACTAAGAATGGTTTTGCAAGATTTTAAGATGGTTCAGAAAAACAAATTTTTATATGATAAAATTCGTGACAGAAACGTCCTTGTGGTGTATTACACTTATACTTCTTTAAGTAGGGGTATATGTGTAATTTACTTAACCGTCTATATACAAGGGTTGTATAAATAAACGCTTTAAGTTAGAACACATATAGGAAAATGATTAAGGGCCGAAACTTTATTTTCGTTTAGAAACGAATTAGGGTTTTCTGGTACGCTCTGGATCGTTTTGGAGAGAAACAAAAAGGTTTGGTATTCTCTTGAAGCTAGCACTTTGAATCTCTACGCCGTTCGTGTGTGGATGATGGTAGAGGCGTTTGTCGTTAAGCGCGCTTAGAGATCGATCAACCTTTGAAAGGTATATTACGACCGAGGTATGATTAAGTTTTCATGGTTTAAACATTTTTAATGGAATTAGATTCAGATCTGTTGGGGTTTTTGTCAAAATTGTTTTGTAATTTCCGCTGCGTATGAACCCCAAAACCCAACATGTCGCTGATCTGTCGCAGATCTATCACGAATTGGCGGGAAATTAATGGCGGGAGAAATCAGCGACAGATCGGTGAAAAAATGCAATTTGTCACAATTGTTGTCCCAAATCTGTCACTGAATTGTTGCTTTTTGGTCAACCGAGTCAAACGGTCTATCTGATGCAAAACTGTTGCTGATTTGTTTTTGTTTAGCAACAGATTCAGTCTGTCACAATTTTTTTATGCTATTCCTCATTATTCTTGTAGTGGACTACGCGGTGACTATTTCTCGCGAGACCCATTAGGTTGAGAGATGTTTGATGAGAACCAAAGTTTTTGTCATGGGTTCCTCTCGAGAGATGTTTGGACGGGGTTCTACTGTTCAAGGGTTCCTCTCATTCGACTGTGAAATGTTTGGTGAGATGATCGTCATGGGTTCCTCTCGGTTTAGCTAAGTCGATTCTCGGATGTCGACCAGGGTTATCTGTCACGTTACATTCGTGTCAAGTTTTGACTTCTCTACGACTTATTTTCATGCAATTACCTTATTTTATGTTCCTTGTTTAAATTGCATGAATTGTAGCCATTTTATTGGATTTCATGAATATTAGCTAACGTTCTCTAGGATTGACTCATTGGGATTTGTCATTGTTTTTTGTGACAAATCACAGATCCTACGATGAACCGGGACAAAGGGGTCTTAGGCGACCTCTGAGTTAGGAAAGCCTCATCAGCTTTTTGCATAAGTGTTTGTATGTGCTTATTTATTGCTTTATGGGATCTTTAGGAGGACTTGTACACCTGATGCATTTATATGACCATCTTTAATACTTTTTTCGCTTTTTGATATACATTTTATCTCATGTCGGGTTTCCACACTATAGGGTTGTTTATGAATGCAAACTTTTCATTTTTACGATATTTGCTTGCTTCAAAGACTTCTGCTAAGATACTTAACTTATAATGATTTAATAAGTTGTGAACAACTTAAATTAGTTAACTTATTATAAAAATTCATAAATACATTATAAACACTAAGTTAATGAGAATAAAATAGAAACAAAGGTTTAGGTGATGGGCCGTCAAACACAAGTGTGTGGTGACGTGACATGCTTAGTGACGTGTCTGGCGATGTAGCGATACCGGATTTGTCTTGGAGTTTGGGGCCGTCATAGTTGGTATTAGAGCCTCGGTTCAATCGAACCTAAGGTAAAAGTTTAAGAGAATGAATAAAACTTAACAAACAAACTTAGGCGTGGAAATTCGAAGATCCTGACTTAGAACTTTAGTTGGGAAGCGAACGTGAGGCGGGTAGTACTAGGGCTTATACGTTATATATTTTGGTTGTAATACTATGTACATGTATATGAGGCTAATTTAGATACATCTTCGCTATTGCAGATACGACATGGACGGATAGCCGACTCCACTGCAGAGGATGGTGGACTAGACGAGTGGTATCACGCCTGTTGCGACCAATCAGAGCTAACTCGATCGGATCGCAGCATACGACCACCAGTTTGAGAAGATGATGGCCTTGCTCCGTGCCCAGACTGCGACTGTCGCGATGCTTACCGCCGCCGTTACACCTAGCATCACTTAGACAACAACTGCTCTGATTGTCCAAGGTACGCCAGTGACTACAGTTATGACCGAGACTATCACACCGATTACAGTTTTAGAGACCCGTACTGAGATTACAACATCGGCATCTACGCCAGCAATGACACTATTACAGACCCCTCAAGAGATCACATTCGATACCTCCTTGTCAGCTGAAGCTAAGTTGACAAAGGAGTTTATGAGATTTCAGCCTGGAAATTTTGCTGGAGGCGAAGACCAAAAGCAGCCGCGACGTGGGTTCTCGCACATTAGAAGCTACTTAAGATTATGAGGATTCACGATAGCATTCGGGCTAGGATACAACAACAACAACAACATAGCCTCAGTCCCAAATTAATTGGGGAGCATTCGGGCTAGGATATCCAGATATATACTCCGATGAGAAGCCAAAGTTCGGGGGACCACACATATCGAGACCCAGAGAGAGTCGGCTACCTGGGCCAGTTTCAGACATGTCTTCTATGACTAGTATATACCAAAGGAAATAAAGTTGTGTATGAGATAAGAGTTTTATGTTTTAGGCAGGGTAGCTGCACAATCTTTATGTATATGGAGTGGTACTGCCACTTGTTATAGTTCGTTAGGGATTTGGCTTCTATGGATCGTGATCAGGTTCACTACTTTGGAGTTGGACTTAGATATGTGCAGTAATATCAGGTGAAACTTATACAATGCAGGAGATCTATGAGAGGGCCTTAGCCCATAAGACATATCTTCTCTACCACGTTGTGATGCCCATACTACAGCTGACATCAGGGTCGTTCCAGCGCGGTACTAGGTTTGATAGGAAAGGGAAGCATATCATAGATCATGAAGATAGACGAGGATAGAGGCTCAGACATGATGACCACCAAACAGTTGCTGCCCATGATATAGTACCCGCACAGCCACCACAGACGTCAAGTGGTGGTTATAAACATCAGTAGACCGACTCATGACTATGGAGGCAGCGAGCACACACGATAGTACAACCAGACCGCGAGGCCATCAGACAGCTCGTTGAGGGTATGATTTCGATTTGTGGTCATTTTATGCATACACTTGTTGATTTTGGTTCCACCATATCATTTATTTCTGGACGTATGGTTGAAGAGTTAGGGTTAACATTAATTAGATTTAGCACACTCCTGATTCTCAGCACGGTAGCTGAGGAGAAGGTTTACCCTAACATGATTTGTGAGGGTTACACGATAGAGATCTGCGGACACCAACTCCCTATAACCTACGCGTTTTAGAGTTTTTAGAGTTCGATGCACTGTTGGGCATGGATTAGCTAGCGACATATCATGCCCAAGTAGACAATTTTTGTAAGACAGTGACTTTTCATATCCCCGATGTACCAGAGTTTAGTTTCATTGGTGATGCAATGGTACTACCCACCACTAGGGGTAGATCGGCGACGACTCTACAGATGGAGGTGTTTGCAGGGATAGTAGAGTCCACCGAGACACTAGAGGTTAGATTTGAGGATATCCCAATTGTCAGTGAGTTTCCTAATTTCTTTTCAAAGGATTTACCAAGATTGCCCCCATACAAAGAGATTGAGTTCAATATTGAGTTAGTGTCGGGCACACGCTCGATAGCTAGCACACTGTACTGGATGACAGAGAAGTAGCAGGATGAGTTGAAGATTCAACTTGAAGACTTGGAGAAGAAGAGGTTTAGACACCCGAGCACGTCGCCATGAGGAGCACATGTCATGTTCGTTAAGAAAAAAGACGATAGCTCGAGGATGTGCATTGACTATAGGAAGTTGAATCAAGTTACAGTACGAAATCGTTACTCTTTGCCCAGAATGAACGATTTGTTTGACCAGTTGACCAAAGCCCCTTTTTTCTCTAAGATCCACTTGATATCAGGTTATTATCATATCAAGATTCGAGACGGGGACATACCCAACACTGCATTCAACACCAAATTTGGGTTATTTAATTTTACGGTGATGTAGTTCGGACTAACGAACGCACCAACTATGTTCGTGGACCTGATGTATAGAGTTTTGAAGCCGTACTTGGACAGATTCGTCATAGTCTTCATTGATGACATATTGATCTATGACAAGACTAGTGAGGATCATAGACAACATCTCATGCGGATACCGATGACATTGAGAGAGCACGAATTGTATGCTAAGTTCAGTAAGAGCAGGTTTTGGTTGCCAAAGGTCAAGTTCTTGGAACATGCGATCAGTGACATATGTATATATGTGGACCCGAGTAAGATTCATGCAGTCATTGATTGGCCGACATCGGAGACGGTGAAAGATATTATGAGCTTTCTAGGGTTAGTAGGATACCACTGATGATTTGTGGAGGATTTCTCGAAGATCGCTGCGAATTTCTAATCCAAATTTCTAATCCGGCGCGAATGACCAAGAAGGACGTACCTTAATTGGTCAAGGGAGTGTGTCATGGCCCAAATTTCTAATTCGAGTTTAATTTCTTTAATCATGATTAGTGACCTGTGACATGGGACCTGCATCGAGATATGTGCCGTGATCGAGGCAATGTGACCGAGGTATATGTTATATTTGTTGCGATGTATGTGTAACGACCCAAAATCTTTAATCGTGTTTAATTCCTTAAACAGGATCACCGACCCCTACCATGGGACCCACATCGTGATATAAATGCATACTGAGGCATATTGCTGAGGTATATTTTATATTTGTTGTGATTTCTTTTAGTGTAATGTATTTGTGTAGACTATTTAAGTCATTTTACCCATTTGTAGGCATCGAGACGTGAATGGGGACAGGCCTCGAGATGAGTGCAGTAACGAAATTGAGTATAGTAACTTGATAAGTCAATTAACTAGTTTAATACATTAATGTGATTAATTTAATTATTTTTCTAAGCTCATTGAAAATCATTGAATCAAATACTTAAGCCTAAGTTTATATCTACAACTAAAACATAAAAATAGACAACCCTTGACTAACCATGAGATATTCCTTGGGATGCGTGCTAACACTCATCATAAGTAACTTTATGTAAAGTGAGTGTTAGTTGGCTGTTTTTTAGTGGTGTAGGAGTGAATTATAACTCTTGGATCTAAATAAAATAAATGGCCAAGATTAAGAGATATATATTGTATATATATACAACACTTGGTCTATTTTGCTTATTCTTGCATGTTTTTTAGAAACAAAAGAGAGGGATGGAGTGAAAGCTAGGGAGTGTTGGAAATTAGTGAAATTGAAGATTTAAGGTGAAGGTTGAAACCAATTTGGAAGGATTAAAATCTAGCACACAAGAATCAAGTTTAGGTACAACCCTACTCATTCATACTTTCTTTTTAATGATTTAGAGTGCAAATCATAGGAATTTTGTAGACAAATGACTTTAAGGCATTTTATTTGTCGAATATGAAGCTAAATTGAAGCTTAAATGAATTTCTAGCATTGGTTTTTAAAATTTCAAGTTTTGAACCAAATTTGGGAGTTTTCAAATGAAACTTAGATTCTAATTTTTTGGTTACAAAATGACTTTGTTATGGAAACTAATGCTGGATTTGGATTCTTCATTTTGTTCTAATAATCTTTCTATAAAGAAGTTTTCAATTTGGTTTTGAAAATCAAGAGTTATGCAATTTTGAAGTTTCTTGTGTTCTTATGGTGTTTGATGAAATGCATGAATGAGTTTTGTTTGAAAAGAGGAAATTTAAATAAGAGACAAAAGGGCCTTTAATCTTCATCATAATTTCAGAATTCTAATGGTTGTTTCATCTTAATTTGAGGTGTGTTTGAGTTCCCAACCTTAGATTTTGGAGATTTGAAGTTTTCGACAATTTGGGTTTTAATCCCATTTTGGTTTTTCACTAGTTTCATAAGATGAACATTAGAGTCTCTTGATTTGGTTTACATATTTGGATTCCTTGAAAAAATCATTAAATTTTTCATAAAGAAGTTTGAAATTCGGAGTTAAATCGACAAAGTTTTGAAAAATCGAAGATTGCTTGTTACTTATGTTAATGAATCTGATTTTTCATGAATTCTGATATAAAAAAGTTTTCATCTCCAAAATATAACTTTATTTTTGAATTTCGCATTTCAAGTTAATAATCCAGCTATTAAGAAGTTACCAATTTGGATTTGAAACCAAATAGTTATGAATTTTTTTAGTTAATAACGTTTTAGAAAAAAAGATTTGAATTTTTTTCTAAAACACTAATAACACATCTAGCATAGCCTAAACCCAAACCAACTGACTCTAATACACTCTAAAACATATCAAATAACTCCAGGAGCTTAGGGAAGAATCTTAAGAGTCCGGGTGTGCGATTTGGGGTGTCAGGAGGCCGATTAAGCTAAGATAAGCACATTGTAACGTGTAAGTAAAGCTGTGAGAATTCTCTATTTCATTTCATTCTGATTCTTATTGTTTTATAATCTATTTGTAGACATTGTTGTTTGTAATCTCACATCATGCTATCCTTTTCTCTATTCATTATTGAATATTGTCAACATGATGCCTTGTGAAGCATTTCATTGATTCAATTTCCTAAGCATGATAATATTCATGATATATAGTCGATCAAAAGCTTGCTATTAGGATCAGTTGTAATAAATTAAACTTCTATTTTGTTTCCTTTAACTTTGTAGCTTAACTAGTATTGAGATCCTAGAAACTTAAAACTATTGATCCTTGAAAATTAAAGTAGGGATTATCTAGTGCCCATTTCACAAGAGATTCAAGGCTCACAAGGACTTAGATCTACTGGGGTGTCTGACTCTCACCACTACACTTGTGCGGCACACGGGGTATAGCCTCGAGGTTATCGGCAAGAACGAGATAGATGATTTATACTCGTAGAGCACAGCTCTGCCATTTTAGGATTGTTAGAGTTAATGAAATATGTAGATCACAGCTCCATATAGTAGTGGAAAAAGGCTTGGTGATATTTCTCACTCTCTGACCGGACATAGATCATCTCGACTTAGCCTGTATCAGTCTATACATTTTTAACTGTGGTATTTACTTACATTACTTGATTCAGAATCTTTTCTGCTACTTTATGCTTTTAAATACCTTTCTTTCGTTTTGGAAATGTAGTATAGAATTATCCAGTTATTACTTAAATATCATCATACTCACCGTTTAGTTTGTGACGGTGGGTTTAGGTCCATCGAACAGCAGTAGGTCAGGAAAGGAGGATTGGCGGCTTTCCTTGAGCATTTCAAGGACTCTCCTATCTTATTTTGTCTATGACTCGACTTTTATTGTATTACTTATACTTATGTTTTTCTAGTACATTTTAGGCTTATACATTGGGTTGAGTGACTAGACTCTACACTTATCACTTGATTGTCACTCTATTTACTATTTTTTGATGTTTATATCTATGTAATGGCTTTTCCCTAGTTTCTCACATTTAGTATATAATATGTTTGCCTCTGCACGACTTTTAAGACTTTCGAAATAATTTATAAATGTTAAAAAAACTTAATTAACTCTGAAAAAAACTCACATGTTTGTATATAATTGATAATACTTATCTTGAAAGCAGATATACAAGACTAATAAGACAAATAGGTGTACTAATACGTCGTTAGGTCCTAATTAATTTAGATTTGGGCTTAACGATGAAATTAGGTTGAGCAGTGCCCTGTCTTAAGAAAGGGCCGTCACAATTGGTATTAGAGCACATGTTCTTAATAAGTAAAAAAAACATGAATAAAACGGAAACCTTAGTTATGGAAACCAGACCGACATCAGTGACAAAGATCAGTCACAGAGATCAGGAGTTTTGCAAGGCTTAGCAGGGTACCACCGCCGATTTGTGAAGAATTTCTCAAAAATCACTTCACCAATTACCAAATTAATACAGAAGGACGTCATTTTTTAGTGGACGGAGACATAAGAGCAAGCATTTGATGAGTTGAAAAGATTATTGACTCATGCGCCAATATTGGTATTGCTAGAAACTGGACACGGATTTTTAGTATACATATGCTTCTCATGTTGGTTTAGGCTATGTACTGATGCAGGGTAGAGGAGTTGTTGCATACGCCTTCAAACAACTGAAGATACATGAGAAGAACTATCCCACACATAATTTGAAGTTGGCAGCGATTGTGTTTGCGCTTGAAGGTATGGAGACATCAATGTATGGAGAGAGATTCACAATCTTTACTGATCATAAGAGTCTGAAGTATCTCTTCACACAGAAGGAGCTGAATATGAGACAGTGCATATGGTTAGAGTTTCTGAAGGACTACGACTTCTCCTTTGAGTATCACCTAGGAAAAGCTAATATAGTTGCAGTTGCGCTGAGTAGGATACCAGGTAAAGATGTTGAGGTTGTCAAATGTCACATGATGCATGAGTAAGGGTTACTCGAGGCATCATCAACAACATGTCAGTCAGAGGTTCCTACAAATACTCGTGTTGAGATCTACACATATATGATAGTACAGATTGTGTCTACACAAAGAGTGTCAAAGGGTCAAAGAACCTAAAGGTTGTACCCAACAAATAATACAAATTGTGTTGACTGTACGAAAATATCAGATCAGTGTTTGAGATACAAAAATAGACTATGGATACCGTTTGTGGCAGAGCTAAGAGATGAGATTCTTCAGGAGTCACATTATTCTCGATTCACCGTTCATCCAAGTAGGACCAAAATCTACCATGACATGAAGAGATATTTCTGGTGGCCTAGGATGAAGACGAATGTGTCTGAGTTCATCAAGAACTGTGGGATCTGTCAGCAGGTGAAGGCCGAACATCGCAAACTTGGAGGATTGCTACAACCTCTTCCCATTCCACGATGGAAGTGGGAAGACATCTCTATAGATTTTGTTAGAGGTCTACTGAGGACTACCAGGAGACATGATTTAATATAGGTGATAGTTGATAGAGTAACGAAGTCTGCTCATTTCTGCCAAGTAACATCACGCTACACATTCGATCAGTTGAGTGTACTATTTGAGAGAGAAAGAGATTATTAGGCTGCATTGGGTACCGCTGACTATCATGTCAGACAGAGATGCTACGTATACGTCCCGGATGTGGCGGAGTATGTAGGAGTAGTATGGTACGCACCTACAGTTCAATACAGCTTTTCATCCTCATATTGACGAGCAGACTGATAGATTGATTCAAATCCTCGAGGACATGCTGTGAGCTTGTGTTTTAGAGTTTGGCAGATCATGGGAGGAGTACTTACGGTTATGTGAGTCTGCTTACAACAACAGTTATCAGGCTAGTATTGAGATGGCACCATTCGAGGCTTTATATGGCAGACCATGTCACCCGCCATCGTGTTGGGCTGAGCTAAAGGACTGGGATATTGTTGGGCTTGAGATTATTGTTGATCACACGGAGAAGATCAAGTTGCTCCGTCAGAGACTTAAAGGAGCTCAAGAGAGACAGAAGAAGTATGCAGACAAGTATCGTGATGATCTCACGTATGTTGAGGGAGCTTATGTCTATCTCAACGTTTCCCCTCGGAATGGTCCTCAGAGACTTGGTGTGAAAGGCAAGCTAGCACCGAGATTCATTGGGCCTTTCAGGACTAGGAAATGGGTCGGGAAAGTCACTTACGAACTTGAGCTGCCTCCGCAGATGTCAGGGATCCATTCGCTCTTTCATATATCGATGCTTCGACTAGCTAAGTCGAATGCAGGAGTACAACCGATAGTTGACTTGAGTCATATCGGACTTGAGTCATATCGTCCTGATGAGGATATTTCATATGAGGAGTAGCTTGTGTAGATTTGGAACGATTGATACAAGAGTTGAGAGGCACGTTTATCCCGAAAGTGTTTGTCAAATGGCAGTTTCACGATAATACGGAACTCACTTGGGAGCAGGAGGACTATATGCGAGACAAGTTTCGTACCTATTCAAGTCAGGTATAAGTCCTAATTCGAATTTTAATTTGGACGAAATTTCAATTAGTTTGGAAGAATTGTAACGACCCAAAATTTCTAATCATGTTTAATTCCTTAAAAAATATCACCAACCCGTACCGTGGGACCCACACCGTGATAAACACGCATACCGAGGCATGTTGCTGAGGTATATTTTATATTTTTGTGATGTTTTCTTAGTATAATATATTTGTGTTGACTATTTAAGTCATTTTACCCATTTATAAGCGTCGAGACGTAAGCGGGGACAAGCCTCGAAACGCGTGCAGTAGCGGGACCAGGTAGAGTGATTTGGTAAGTCAATTAACTAGTTTATACATTAATGTGATTAATTTAATTACTTTTCTAAGCTCAAGGAAAATCATTGAATCAAATACTTATGCCTAAGTTTGTATCTACAACTAAAGTATAACCATGAGATATGCCTCGAGATGCATGCTAACACTCATCATAAGTAACTTTGTGTCAAAGTGAGTGTAAGTTGGCTATTTTTTAGTGGTGTAGGAGTGAATTATAGCTCTTACAACAACAACAACAACATAGCCTCAGTCCCAAATTAACTGGGGTTTGCTACATGGATCAAAGTTTTCCATTGTGCTCGATTAAGTGCAATTGATGGTGAGCTTTTCAAGCCATTCAAATCCCTCCTAATTAGTGCATCCCATGTTAACTTTAGTCTGCCCCTACCTCGTCGAATTTCTACAGTTTCTATTGAGTCAAGTTTTCTAGTTGGGGCATTTGTAGGCCGTATTTGTAGGTTACCAAACCACCGCAACCGCCCTTCCCTAATCTTAGTATCAATTGGTGCTACTCCTACTTGTCTTTTAATTTCTATATTTCTTATTCTATCTTTACGATTTTTACCACACATCCACCTAAGCATCCTCATTTCTGCTACGTTCATTTTATGTGATTATTGTTGCTTTACCGCCCAACATTCACTTCCATAGAGCATAGCTGGCCTAATTGCGGTCTTATAAGATTTTCCTTTTAACTTAGTAGGAACATTTCGATCACAAATCACCCCTGTTGCACTCCACCATTTCTTCCATCCAGCTTGAATTCTATGTGTGACATCATTCTCAATGTTACCATCATTTTGTATGATTGATCCTAGGTATTTAAAGTGGTTTACCTTAGGAACTTCTACTTCCCCTAATTTTACCACTTCGTCATCTCGATGTCTAGTGTTTCTAAACTCACAGTGCATGTATTCGATTTTCGTCCTACTCAACTTAAAGCCTTTAGATTCTAATGTATTCCTCCAGAGTTCTAATTTCCTACTCACTCCATCTTTAGTTTCATCCACTAAGACAATATCATCTGCAAATAGCATACACCATGATATATCATCTTGAATATGTCTAGTTAGTTCATCAATAACTAAAGTAAATAGATATAGGCTTAAAGTCGATCCTTGATGTAGTCCTATCGTAATGAGAAATTCTTTTGTAGCTCCTCCAAATGTCTTTATACTCGTTACTACTCCATCATACATATCCTTAATAGTGTCTATGTATCTAGCATGCACTATTTTTCTTTCTAAATCTACGAATTATAGCTCTTAGATCTAAATAAAATAAATGGCTAAGATTAAGAGATATATGTTGTATATGTACAACACTTAGTCTATTTTGCTTATTCTTGCATGTTTTTGAGAAACAAAAGAGATGGATGGAGTGAAAGCTAAAGAGTGTTGGAAATTAGTGAAATTGAAGATTTAAGGTGAAGGTTGAAGCCAATTTGGAAAGATTAAAGTCTAGCACACAATAATCAAGGTTAGGTACAACCCTACTCATTCATACTTTCTTTTGAATGATTTAAAGTACAAATCATAGGACTTTTGTATACAAATGATTTTAAAGCCTTTTATTTGTTGAATGTGAAGCTAAATTGAAGCTTAAATGAATTTCTAGCATTGGTTTTCAAAATTTCAAGTTTTGAACCAAATTTGGGAGTTTTCAAATGAAACTTAGATTCTGATTTTTTGGTTACAAAATGACTTTGTTATGGAAACTAATTTTGGATTTGGATTCTTCATTTTGTTCTAATAATCTTTCTATAAAAAGTTTTCAATTTGGTTTTGAAAATCAAGGGTTATGCAATTTTGGAATTTCTTGTGTTCTTGTTGTGTTCGATGAAATGCATGAATGAATTTTGTTTGAAAAGAGGTAATTTAAATATGAGATCAAAGGGCCTTTAATCTTTTTCATAATTTCAGAATTCTAATGGTTGTTTCATCCCAATTTGAGGTGTGTTTGAGTCCCCAACCTTAGATTTTGAAAATTTGAAGTTTTTGACAATTTGGATTTTAATCCCGTTTTGGTTTTTCACAAGTTTCATAAGGTGAACGTTGGAGTCTCTTAATTTGGTTTACATATTTGGACTCCTTGAAAAAAATCGTTAAATTTTTCATAAAGAAGTTTGAAATTCGGAGTTAAATCGACAAAGTTATGATCAATCGAAGATTGCTTGGTACTTATGTTAATGAATCTGATTTTTTATGAATTTTGATATAAAAGAGTTTTCATCTCCAAAATCTAACTTCATTTTTGAATTTCGCATTTGGAGTTAATAATCCAGCTATTAAGAAGTTACCAATTTGGATTTGAAACCAAGTAGTTATGAATTTTTTTAGTTAATGACGTTTTTGAAAAAAAAATTGAATTTTTTTCTAAAACACTAATAACACATCTAACATAGCCTTAACCCAAACCAACCGACTTTAATACACTCTAAAACATATCAAACAACTCCAGGAGCCTAGGTATGATTCTCGGGAGTCTGGGTGCGCGATTTGCGGTGTCAGGAGGCCGATTAAGCTAAGATAAGCACATTGTAACGTGTAAGTAAAGTTGTGGGAATTCTCTATTTCATTTCATTCTGATTCTTATTATTTTATAGTCTATTTGTAGACATTGCCAGTTGTAATCTCACATCTTGTTTTCCTTGTCTCTATTCATTATTGAATATTGTCAACATGATGCCTTGTGAAGCATTTCATTGATTCAATTTCCTAAGCTTGATAATATTCTTGATATATAGTCGATCAAAAACATGCTATTAGGATCAGTTGCAATGAATTAGACTTGTATTTTGTTTCTTTTGGCTTTGTAGCTTAACTAGTCCTGAAATCCTAGAAACTTAGAACTATTAATCCTTGAAAATTAAATGAGGGATTATCTAGTGTCCATTTCACAAGAGATGCCTGACTCACGGGGACTTAGATCTATCTGGGTGTCCGGTACTTACCACTACACTTGTGCAGCATACGGGGTATGGGCCCTAGGGTTGTTGGAAAGAACGAAATAGATTATTTACATGCGTAGAGCACAACCTCACCATTTTAGGATTGTTATAGTTAATGAAATATGTAGATCACAACTCCATATAGTAGTGGAAAAAGGCTAGGTGATATTTTTCACCGCCGACCGGACGTAGATCATCTAGACTTTGCCAATGTCAGTTTATACATTTTTAACTGTGGTATTTACTTGCATTACTTGATTCAGTAACTTTTTTGCTACTTTATGCTTTTAAATACCTTTCTTTTGTTTTGGAAATATAGTATAGAATTCTCCAGTTATTACTTAAATATCACCATTCTCAACATCTAGTTTGTGACGGTGGGTATAGGTCCGTCGAGCAGCACCAGGCTGGGAAAAGAGAATATCGACAACTTTCCTTGAACATTTCGGCGACTCTCCTATCTCATTTTGTGTATGACTCGACTTTTGTTGTATTACTTATACTTATGTCTTTCTAGTACATTTTGGACTGTATATTGGGTTGAGTGACTAGACTCCCCGACTTATCACTTGATTGTCACTCTATTTACTATTTTTTATGTTTATATCTATGTGATGGATTTTCCCTAGTTTTCCACACTAAGGATATAATATGTTTTCTTCCGCACAACCTTTAAGACTTCCGCAATAATTTATAAATGTTAAAAAGTTTTAATTAACTCTAAAAAAACAATTTTTTGTATATAATTGAGAATTCTTATCCTGAAAGCAGATATACGAGACTAATGAGACAAATAGGCGTACTAATGCGTCGTTAGGTCCTAATTAATTGAGATTTAGGCTTAACGACGAGATTAGGTTGGGCGGTGCCCTGTCTTAAGAAGGGGCCGTCACAGTATGCCTAGTGTATTGTATATTGTATGCTACTAAGTCACTCATACCGGTGTTTAGGTGTCGAGGCGTGAGCGGGGAGGTGCCTCGAGATACGTGTCAACGTGGGACCAAGGTATAGAGTGATGTGGTAATTTTATTTAAGCTTAGTGTAGCTTAAATTATAGTACTTAAGTTATGATTGATTTTATATTAAATGTACTGAAGTTAGCAATTTAAAATAATAGTCATTTGATGATTCTCGAGATACTTGTTGGCACATCAAAAGACAAATTGAGTTAGATATTGGTGTTAGTTAGATGAAGTTAGTGGAAATGTGTCAAGGTTAAGGCCATTAGATTAGTCTCGAAATACGTGTGTACATAAAGATCAAAAGCTATTAAATAATCTTATCTTAATAAATAAGATTGAATGGATCAACTCGTGCAAGCCAAACCATTTCATTTTCAAAACTTAGTTGAGAAGAAAGCTTGCTAGAGAAAAAATAAATCAGTGAAGATCAACAACTTTAGAGGAGATCTTGTGGGTTTAGGAGGTGTAGATCAAGTTGTTGGTGTTCATTAACTAGGTAACTTCACTTACACCATTAGGTTAGTTTAATTTGATAAATTTATGAAATATATGAAATATGGTTGATCTTGTGTTGTTAGTGGGTGTATTGGGGCCTCTGGTAGGTAAGGAAAAAGATTCCAAGGTGTTAGAGTGTCTATGCATGAAGAGAAATAGAATTTTAAGTGTAGAATTATGGGTTTTCCTGCACATAAATCTGACTGCGCGCTAATGAGGTCACTAGTGCGCTAGACAAAACACCCAAAACGCTAGGCGCTCTAAGAGCACAAAAGTCTGCAAATTTTCAATTATAACTTAAACACTATGAACAATCTAATACCCTAATTAAAGGTTCAAACACACTCAAAAACATGCAGATGATATCAGGAACCTAGAGGAAAGTCTCGGTGGTTCGGATACAACTTTTGAGGTGTCGAGAGGCCGGATTAGCATAGGACATTGCGTACATTGCAAGTAAACTGATTGAGATATTTATTAACATTTCATTCTTGTTTTATTATTTATTTCCAGTTAGTTGGACTGATTTTCCTTTTGTACTCTATATGTCATGACTTGTTGATTCATCCCATTCCGTGAGTTTGCTATCATGGCATCGATTGTTGGTTAACACTTTCATTGACTCTATATCATGTGTTATGTCATTCTTGATTATGGAGACATTTAGTCAAATGAAATAGCATGCTATTAGGCAGTGGTGTACGATATTGTAAATTTCAGTTCCTTTGTGCATTAGATATGCAATCCTATTGTTGGATTCTGAAACCATGTCATTCCTTGAAATATGAAAGTAGTTTTTGTATCTAAGACCATGAGATGATAGATATAGGCATGACACTCATGGGTCACTAGACTTTCAGGGATATCAAGATTTCACCACTAACTTATGCTGCACATGAGGTATGGGACCTGGGTTGTTAGCAAGTATACATCATAGGTGACTGGCATTTGTGATTGATTATGGAGGCGTATAGCTCAACTTTGACCTTCAACAGAGATGTAGAGCTTAGCTCCATCCTGAGATAGTGGAATAAAGGCATTGGTGATAGGACTCACGATCGATCGGCTGTAGATAATTACTACTTAACCAAGTGTCAATCTCATATTGATTAATTGAAGAGTCTATTAGCATGGTCTTATTTTCAGCATAGTTGCTATTACTATGCTTTTAGATTCATGTTGTGTATTTGGAAATGTGGATAAATGTCTCTCAGTGTTACTTTCTAATTTCTTGTATTCATTGTCCTTTTTATGACGGTGGGTGTAGATCCGTCAAGAAGATCGGTGACTGCCTCTGAGCCAGTAGAGTGCTATTATGTCTGATTTTGTAGGTTTTTTATTTTATTGTATGACTTTTATATGTGTTTTTATATACTCTTAGGATGTATACTATTTGTTGAGAGATAATTATCCGACCGAACACGTGTTGATATATAGTTATCGTCGTTTTATATATATATATATATGAATGTGATCTTTATCTCCTGATTTTCTATATACGTAGGTTTTATGTGAATGGCTTCCGCTAATTTAAAAAGACTTCCGCTGAATAATCTTCAAAATTGTGTAAAATTTTAATTTACTATGAAATACTATTAAGTTTAAGAATGGTGTAAGGTTTATTAAAAAAGTAGTTAATGTGGTAAGTGTATTAGAAAGGCTGACTAATACATTGTTAAGTCCTAAGGAGTGAAGGTTAACGGCTTAATGATGAGATTAGACCGGACGGTGCCCTAATTTGAGAAGGTCGTCACAGAGTGCGAAGACGTCTTTGCATAGTTGAAGATGAGGATGACTATCGCACCATTACTAGTATTGCAAAAGCCAGGCAAGGGATTGACTGTTCATATTGATGCTTGTTGCATAAGGTTGGGTTGTGTACTGATGTAGGGAGACAGTGTTATCGCCTACCTATCCCGATAGTTAAGGACCCATGAGAGGAATTATCTAGTGCACGACTCGGAGCTTGCATGAATCGTGTTTTCATTGAAGGTATGGAGACATTACCTCTAGGTGAGAGGTTCACATTGTTTACAGATCATAAGAGTTTAAAATATTTATTTACTCGAAGGATCTGAACATGAGACACAACGTTAGTTAAAGTTGCTGAAAGACTACGACTTTTCCATTGAATATGAGTCTAAGAAGGCAAATGTTGTAGTAGATGCATTAAGCTAGAGAGGACCAGATTCTGAGAAAATTATCTGCCATATGATGCACGAGTATGGTTTACTTAAGGCGGCGACAACATTGAGTTTGACAGAGGTTCTCGCTACAGTGGATGCACATATTTGTGGACAGATTGGAGTACCATCTGTTTCTATCTCGCGAGTGTTAGAGTGCTAGATGGCCGAGGAGATATACTCGAGGTTCAGTGAGATGGCACACAGTCCCGATCATCCAGATTGGAGCGAGTATGTGGATCAGTGTTTGAGGCACCGAGAGAGGTTAAGGATTTCGGTAGTGGCAGAGATACGCAACAGGATATTCCAAGAGGCTTACAAGTCTCAGTATACAATGGGACCGGTAGGACCAAGATGTATTACGATATGTGACATTTATTTTGGTGGCCAGGGATGAAGGCGGATGTCGACGCCTATATTAGGGGTTGTGAGGTCTGCCAATAGGTTAAAGCTGCGCACATGAGGCCTTGAGGGTTATTGTAGCCTTTGCTCATCCCTCAGTGGAAATGGAAACACATTATGATGGATTTTATTTATGGATTAACGCAGACTTCTCAGAAATAGAATGTGACATGGGTGATCATTGACACAAAATCAACTCATTTCCTACCAGTTTCTATGAAATATACCTTCACAGAGTTGGGCACATTATTCGAGAGAGAGATTGTATGCCTATATAGAATACCGATTTCGATAGTTTCAGATATAGAAACTTGTCTTACATCATCATTGTAGAGGCTATGCAAGACTAATTTGGTACGAGGTTATAGTTTAACACTGCATTCCATCCTTAGATAGATGGACAGTCAGAAAGATTGATACAAATACTTGAGGATATGCTTAGGGTATATGTGTTACAGTTTGGTGGGTCTTGGAAGAAGTACTTGTTGAACTGTGAGTTTGCCTACAACAACAGTTATCAGGCTAATATTGGGATGCCACCGTTTAAGGCGTTTTATGGTAGACTGTGTAAATCACCGACTTGTTAGGCAGAGCTCGAGGATGTAGCAACCTTGGGGCCTGAGATTGTTGTGAACCATACATAGAATGTGAGACTAGTCCGTCAACGGTTGCAGGCTGCCAAACACATAAAAAGAAATACGCGGATAAATACTGCGATGGGCTAAGCTGCGATGTAGATGATTGGGTCTATTTGAAGGTTTCCCCATTCAAGGGTTATCGAGATTTGGGATCAAGGGGAAACTAGCACCAAGATTTATTGGGCTGTTATAGATTGAGAAATGAGTTGGGGAGGTCGCTTATCTATTGAGATTTGCCAAGTCGGTTAGCAGGGGTTCATAATGTTTTTTATATTTCGATGTTACAACTGGCTAGATCAGGACTGAGACCGATGGTTGATATGACTAGGATCGAGGTTCGACAAGATGTGACGTACGAGGAACACCTCATTGAGATAGTGGATCGCAGGGTACATACTCTTAGGATGAAAGAAATACCACTAGTACTCGTTCGTTGGCAGTATCATAAGAACGAATGACTTACTTAGGACTGAGAGTCTACCATGCGGGAGCGATACCCCCAGTTGTTTCAAGGTAAAGCTTTTACTTGAGTTTGAATTTCGGGACAAAATTCCTTTTAGTTAGGAAGATTGTAACAACATGCATTATTTAATATTAATTAACTTATGCATTACAGATTAGGACCCATAGCTAGGACCAACGTGAACACCGCTAACAAGAATAGGGCGCGCCAACCAAGGTATAAATAGTTATTTTTGTATGATGCGTGTTAATTTGTTGTCCTATTACTCAATAATTCGCATCACAATAGTTACGAATTTCATTGGTCGTGTTGTGCGTGTGTAGTGATGAGAGTGTAGGACGTCACGGGATGCGAGTAACGTGGGTGTATAGGATAGTCATAGGCGTATATGTCACATCACCATCACATCACACCTACCCATCATATCATCTTATACCTCACTTTTTTCTCTCTTATTTTTCTCTCTCATTTCCAAAAAAAACCTACAAATTTGTTTATTTCTTTCTTTCTTTCTTTCTTTTTCTTTCTTTTTCTTTCTCTTTTTTCTCTTTTTTTCTCCCCTAACAACCTTCTCCTTCTTCATCTCTCATCTCCTCACCTTTACGGTCTCACCACCTCTCTCATGAAGTATATCCCCCTACGCAGCTCCCGACAGCGACCTTCCTAGACCGAGGTGAGTGGTTACTTTTGTTGTTGATTTGGTGGAGGAATTTGATAGCTTATAATGATGTTTATGTTGTTTTTGTTTTTAATGATGTTGATCTTGTTGTTGAGATTGTCATTGTTGTTGTGATTAAAAAAAAAGTAAAATGCCTTCGAATTCGTCTCTCTAGAGACGAATTTGGAGGGAGGAGGGGGCTAGCCAGGTGGGCTGGGCCTGGCTACCCCCAACCGGGCCAGGTTTGGCTGCACAAGCCCGAGCGGGTCTGGGCCAGACCCAGGCGGGTCGTGTTGAGCCGGCGCGAACCCAGGCGGTCTGATTGGGCCGAACTGGGCCAAACCGAACCTGGCCCGTTTCGGGCCTAACCCATTAATAATTTAAAATTTAATTAAGAATTAAAAAAAATAATTTTAAATAAAAATAAATTGTAGAAAATTATGGAAACATAGATTAAAAAAATAAAAAATCCCAAAAAAATCAGAGAAAATATAAAAAATAAAAAAAGTTAGGATAAAGAGTTTCGAGTCTTTTTCGGGTGTTTGACACCCTGGTATAACCAGAATAGTATGCAAAAACTAAACTTTTATGGAATAAAATATTAAGTTTTTTGTCACACATTATAAACTCACTTAATGTGACTTTAAAATAATTAAAGTGGTATAATTGGGCACCAAGGACTTAGGAGATTATAGTTGGGTGTCGGGTGCGCATCTCGATGCGTGAGCCGGATATTTTGTAGGGTTATTTGCGATTGCTTGAGGTAAGTAAACCCACGAGGGAATTAGTTAAAATTCATTTATAGCACTTGCTTTATTTTAAATTTCAATTATTCCATTGTGCTATTTATTGTTATCCGCTTATTGTTCATCCACTCCCGCGTGTGTATGTGTGTTTGTCGACGGGGTCGGGCATGGCACAAAATCACACTTTGGAGCTAGCTACCCCGCATTGTTCGTGTAGTTTCTCATGTCGGGGCTACGCGGTGACAATTTCTCGCAAGACCTATTAGGTTGAGAGATGTTTGACAAGGACTTAAGTCTCTGTCATGGGTTCCTCTCAAGAGATGTTTGGATAGGATTCTACCATTCATGAGTTCCTCTCATTTGACCGTGAGATGTTTGGCGAGATGCTCGTCATCGATTCCTCTTGGTTTAGCTAAGTGGATTCCCGAATGTCGACTACGATTTTTGTCATGCTACACTCATGTCCAGTTTCAACTTTTTTGTGACTTATTTTCATGCGATTACTTTATTTTATGTTCCTTGTTTAAATTGCATGAATCGTAGCCGTTTTATTGGATTTCGTGAATAGTAGCTAACGTTCTCTAGGATTTACTCACTGGGATTTGTCATTATTTTTTGTGACAAATCGTTGATCCTACTACCTTTCAGTTAAGAGAGCCTCATCAGCTTTTTGCGTAGGTGTTTGTATGTACTTATTTACTGCTTTATGGGATCTTTGGAAGGACTTGTACACCTGATACATTTATATAACCATTTTTATACTTTTGTCGCTTTTTGATATACATTTTGTCTCATGTCGGTTTCCACACTATAGGGTTGTTTATAAATGCAAACTTTTTATTTTTACGATATATGCATGCTTCAAAGACTTCCGCTAAGATACTCTACTTATAATGATTTAATAAGTCGTGAACAACTTAACTTAGTTAACTTATTGTAAAAACTCTTAAATACATGATAAAAACTAATTTAATGATAATAAAATACAAATGAAGGTTTAGATCGCGGGTCGTCAAGGACAAGTGTGCGGTGACGTAACATGCTTGGTGACGTGTCCAGCGACGTGGCGGTACCCAGTTTGTCTTGGAGTTTGGGGCCGTCACAATACTTGATAATTTTTTTATGAGAAAGAAACTACAACTTACTCCATTGAGTTTCGAACCTCCTACCTCTTATACAAGTGACCTTGTACTTAGTTATTCGCTACTTGCTTAATTTTTTAGTACTTCATTATTTTTATCAATGTAAGCTTCTTATAAATACTTTGTTGTTTGACAATCCTCAAATAACATATTTTGTGTGACTTTGTTAAAGTGCATGTGATGACATAATTAATTTGTATGATTTCACAATCCTCAAATAAGAGATGTATTATGCAGTATATGCAGGAGGCGTCGTAGAATTTTATATTATTTTTATTTTTGATTCATCATTGTTATTATTATTATTTTGTCGACTACATTGGGAGTTGAACCACGACTTCCCTAAAACTTGCCTTTTAACAAGTGACTCATCGTCCATCTCACCACAAATGTTGTAGCCCATCAATGTTTTTCTTTTGTTTTTTGACAAAAGCAAACCGATTTCATTCATAGCTCGCAGTGGTATTACAATAAGGCTTGAATTCCTATCAAAAAAATAGTAATGCTTGAATAAACATAGGAGCCATGTCCCAATACAAAGGATTCTCTTGACTTCACGAAAGCCTTGTTAAAGTGTCTGCAACCTCATTCACTTGTCGTTTTACATGTTGGACTTTCCAATTTGGATGTGTCTTTAGTGCCAAACTAGTTTTAGACCCAGACATCGTCCTAGAATACTATGAATCTATTTTTATTTTTTATATAAATAAAAGTTGTTTAAAAATCAAAATTTATAAAATATATGAAGATTGATGTATTGTAATTCTCATAGTAACTAAAAATTATAATCTTCGATTAATATTATGAAAGATGAAAAATACTTACACTAAATTACTACGAATTTATATTTATATTTTTTATAAATAAGATTTGTTTAAAAACCAAAATATATAAAATATGTGAAGAATGATGTAATTGTAATTCTTATAGTAACTAAAAACTGTAATCTTCAATTAAAAATATCAAAGATGAAAAACGCCTATACTAAACTATTTGTAGCTATTATATTTTATTTTTAAAAAAACAAAAAAGTTGTTATTATGTAAAAAAACTAAAAAATAAGAAAAAAATTGAAAACAATGTATTTAGGCTATTAATTAGGATAATGATGTTAATTGGGCTAATGAAAGTACTTAGGCTATTAATTAAGCAAACTAATTATTACACCAAAACATTTCAAATCTATGTAGAGTTGATGTATGTCAACAATGTACAAAGCTTTCTTGTATGTATATACATATATATGTAATGGCCTACTTTCCAAGTGGCCGCCACGAGGGCCAATGCTGACCTACAACCTTGCCTACCAGCGCCAGATGTGTTACCACATGTAGTTTCCATACACTTTTAAATCATTATTAACCTCAATAAACCACAACTTACGGTTTAAGTTGCTAAAGAACTTTAATCATCTGTTAAATTGTTTAAAACCATAAATAAAAACAGTGGAAGACCTTTAGCATGACAACCCAAATATGATACGACAGTACATGCCATGCATTTAATTCAGATATCTGAAACCTAATGTGGAAAACCCATATATCAATACATACATCAAGTATACACCTCAAAGTCTCAAATTATCATCATATAGGTTCCTAAAGAGTTTCACAATCCCATATCCCAAAATGAAAACAATATATATATAATACAAACGTACAAGTCTGGCTCAAATCTCTGTATCACAGGTATTCAGGTAGCTTGCCCTTGCCTCGGCTCCTACTAGGATCTACACTCAGCCAACACAAAAGACAGATGACGAGTCAAGAGTGAGTATTCCAAAAGAAATAAAGTAAGCAATACCGAAGTAAATACTGGAATTTAAATAAAACTATTAAATAAACATGCGAAAATAAATATAGGCAACTGTGATCATCACATGCGTAAATAATAATGCAAGCTCAAATGTGTGTTCCTAGCACCTAAGGTCAGACTAGCGCCATACTTCGAACACATCCACAGACTACTGCTGGCGAGTAGCACTAAAGCTAGGCCAGTATCTGGATCCGCTAGGTGGTCGGTGTAGAACCAACGACGCACCCACACGTGCCCTAACGCGAATCACCAAGATTCTGCGACTCACGTGCTATGGCCTAGTGGACATGCACACAGAAATGGCACAGAGGGAGAGCCTCAACGTCCGTCCATTTAAACCACACCAGGAATAGAGTATTGTAAGGCAGAATATGAATTCAAAAGCAAAAATAAATATTGCTCAAGTAATTTCAGTTGGGATACTACACACCTCAATCCGCACTCTGTGTCCCGTTAACCGATCCACAGTCCGACTCCTCAAAATCCCCGATATCCAAATTTATCGTCTGAAATGACCTATAACCATTTACCAATGGTTTATAATCAATAGTATGGATTTTAACTCTGAAAACCTCATAATTTATTATGACGACCAAAAAGGAACTTGTAGTACTCATGACGTATTTTCCGTAGACTCTAAGAATACTCAAATCGGATAACAAACGGAGAAGTTATGAATTTTCTAATATGGCATGTCAACTTGACAAACTTTATTTATTTTAAACTAGAAAATGTTTCCAAATCAATAATTTCGCAGTTAAATCCTCAAAACTCAATAATAAATGCCACGAAACCACTGAATACCAACACCAAAATATTTTCAAGGCTCATGGAGTCAAATTTTATCAATATTAATAACCAATTCATCCGAAAATCCAATATAAATATATATCAAGTATAAAAACATCTAAAAAATAGTTATCAACTGAATTACATTAATCCAACTCATCAAAACCCTAGCCCACGTCGGTGGAATTTATCCCAAATTGACGCAAATCAATACAATATACCAATTAACAACAATTCCTATCAATTTCTATCGCAATCCTGCAAAAGAAATCGAAAAATTGCGATAATTCAAATTGAATCGAGGAAAATGCCTTGAGAATTTGCCAATTTGCGGGCTGAATACATAATTTCCACCGTTGAACTTTAGCTTGAATTGATCGTCTCGCGATGCTGTACGATTTTTCGGAAAGAAACTGGGCGAAAATTGGATGTCGGGAGCTCCGTGAACGAAGGAATCAACAGAATGCTTTAGGGAACGTTCAACCGAACGTTCTATTGAAAAATGAAAATGAAACTTTTGTTTCATTTTAATCGTTTATATATATTTATATATAAACCATCAGCTGCTTGTCTGCAGCTTAATTTCTTTTTATTTATTAATTCCTGAAAGTCCTATTTTGATGTGTTTTGTCTTTTAGAACTCGTTTTCGATCCGATTTCTCACCAAATTGAACCAAACTCTTGACAAAATAGTCCACTTTCAAAAAATTCCAAAACACTGGTTTTGGTCATGCCCAAACCCCAAAAATCTTAACTTTATCTATTACATACAAAACCCTTATGGACCAATCATCTTGCCATACTTAACCAAACTTGCACCAAATTAAACCCTGACCACCAATTATACATTATATTTTAATATTTAACTCATTTTATTCATTTATTGTGTGTATTATTTTCCCCGGCCTAATATTTAGTTTTTTAGGTTACCCGGTACCCGCATCGACATGCATATCGAGGCGAATACTTCTCACACTGTCTCACCCGTCAAATGAAATATAAATACACATTACGATGTCGTTACTCCATTTCAACGTAACACCGTAAATTAAACAAATCAGCACAGAAAAATAACTATTTACCTAGTTGTAGGCGCGCATTAGCCTAACTACGGGTCCCACGAGCGTTTGAGCTGTTAGCCACGTTTGTAACCACGTCATAAATAACGAAAAATTAAATTTAGGCCTTTACAGTTCTTCCGAACTAGGTGAAATTTTGTCCTAAAATTTAAATTAAACAGAAATACTTACCGACAAATAAGTGGGGATACCGTCGTCGCACAGTTGACTCAAGCTCCCTGGTGAGTCCCTTAATCTCGTGATGTTGCTATCGAACCAAAACCTTCGTGATCTCCTTATTCCTCAAAACCCGAGTCCTCCTATCCATAATTTTCACTGGTTTCTTCTCATATGACACATCAGGTCGCACCTCAATCTGACTTATATTAACCATTGGTCTCGGTCCCAACCTAGCCAGCCTCAATATGGAAATGTGAAACACTGGATGTACCCCTGCCAACTGTTGTGGCAACTCTAGACGGTATGCCACTCTGTCGACGCGTTCCTCTATTCTGAACGGTCCAATGAACCTTGGTGCCAGTTTCTCCTTAATGTCAAACCTTTGAAGACCCTTCCAGGGCGAAACCTTCAAATACACTAAGTCCCCAACCTCGTAGCTTAGACCCTCAAGATACTTGTCCGCATATTTTTTCTGCATATCCTGTGCCGCCTGAAGTCTCTGCATGATCTGTCTTATCTTCTCACTATGGTCAACAACAATCTCAGGTCATATAGACGTTGTATCCTCCGGTGCAGCCCAACAAGTTGGTGACCTGTAAGGCCTACCATAAAGTGCCTCAAACGGTGGCATCCTGCTACTCACCTGATAGCTGTTGTTGTAAGCAAATCTACGTAAATGTAAGTACTTCTCTCACGATCCACCAAACCGTAGTATACAAGCCCTAAGCATATCCTCGAGAATCTGAATTAACCGCTCTAACTGCCCGTCAGTCTGAGGATGGTACGCAGTGCTGAACTGTAAATGAGTACCAAACTGCTCCTACATACTCTCCCAAAACCTCGATGTAAATCTCGGATCTCTATCAGAAATAATGGAGACCGGTACACTGCGCAATCTGACAATCTATTTCTCGAAGATAGTGCTCAGATGTGTAATTGAATATCTCGTGGCGATCGGTATAAAATTTGTCGACTTCGTCAACCTATCGATAACCACTCAAATCGCATTGTGTCTCCTCGTCGTCTGAGGTAGGCCACTAACAAAGTCCATAGTCATGTGTTCCCACTTCCACTGAGGAATGGGCAGCAGCTGTATCAACCCAACTGGTCTCTTATGCTCAGCCTTCACCTGCTGGCAAATATGACAACTCCGGACGTATCTACCCACGTCCGCCTTCATTCCTAGCCACCAAAACAATATCCGCAGATTGTGATACATCTTGGTCCGACCAGGATGAACTGTATATCGCGATCGGTGTGCGTCCTCAAGAATGTTGTCCATGAGCTCCGATACCCCTGATATCCACAAACGACCCCTGTGTCTCAAGCACCAGTCTGAACCCTCAGACCATTATGTGCACCTCGGATCCTGAGTCAGGTCGCTGATCCACAAATATCGGTCATCAGTTCTCTGCAACTCAGTAACCCGCTCAAGAGACGCTGTGGGAACTCAGATCCGACAGTAAATCTGTAGCTCAGCAATAGCCTCCATCACACACAACACCGACACTGCTTCAAGCAACCCGTGCTCATGTATCATATGCCGCAGCACCGTTTGGCTCTCAATGCCGCTCCTGCTCAACATTTCAGCTACGACATTCGCCTTTCCCGGATAATACTCAATGGCGAAGTCATAGTCCTTCAGTAACTCGAGCCATCGCCGCTATCGCATGTTCAACTCCCTCTGAGTGAACAAGTATTTAAACATTTGGTGGTCTGTGAATAGCACAAATTTCTCACCATACAAGTAATGCCTTCAGGCCTTCAATGTAAACATGACCGCCGCAAGCTCCAAGTCGTGCACTGGATAATTTAGCTCGTGAGGTCTCAACCGTCTAGATAAATAGGCCACTGGGTGTCCGTCCTACATCAACACACAACCCAACCCAGTGCATGATGCATCAGTATAAACTGAAAAACCTTTACCTGCTATAGGTAATGCCAAAACTGGCGCTTAAGTCAACTTCCTCTTCAGCTTCCAAAAAGCATCCTCACATTCATGTGACCAATCAAATCTAACATCCTTCTTGGTCAATCTCGTCATCGGGGCTGCAATCATTGAAAAATCATGCATAAAGCGCATGTAATATCCTGCCAAACCCAGGAAACTCCGGATGTCAAAAACAAACTCGGGTGTTCTCCAGTCAATAATCGCCCCGAATCTTGTCACCATCAACTGATATACCTTGATCACTGATGACATGTCCCAAAAATTTTACTTCACTCAGTTAGAATGCGCACTTGTTAAACTTGGCATACAGTATGTGCTATCTCAGCGCCGTCAACACATCTCTGATATGCCTTTCGTGCTCCACATGAGTCTTACTGTAAATCACGATGTCGTCAATAAATACAATGACGTATCGATCTAGAAATGGCCTCAGCACCATGTGCATCAAATCCATTAAGATCGACGGTGCGTTAGTCAGCACAAACGACATGACTGTAAACTCGAATAGGCCGTAACGCGTACTAAACGCGATCTTCTCCACTTCCTCTTCTCAAATTTTCAACTGATGGTATTCTGATCGTAAGTCGATATTCAAGAAGAACTTGGCCCCAATCAACTGATCCAATAGATCATCAATCCTCAGAAATGGGTAACGATTTCTGAATCGTCACCTGATTCAACTTCCGGTAGTCCACACGCATCCTCATTGAGCCATCCTTCTTCTTTACAAAAAGAACTGGAGCTCCCCAAGGCGACATGCTAGGATGAATGAAACACTTTCGCAATAAACATCCCTAAGTCCTCAACTCCACGTGCTTCGATGTTGACATCTTACAAGGTGCACCCAACTAGCTATCACACGATCCCTCGGTGGCGGCGTAGACCTACGACGCACCGACACATGTAGCAGTTCCCTCGGGTCGTTATCCACCGAGCACTCCTGATACACATGCTATGGTCTAGAATGCATAGACACACAACGGAACATCCGGTGGGAGTAACTCAACCAACCGTGCAAAAGATGACAAGATATGAATGTAATTAAAAGCACAAAGAATACGGAAATGAATGGAAATACGAAACAAAATAAATACTCGAGAGTTTTCCCTTTGGGTTTCACAAACCTCACAACGCGCTCCACTACCCCGTAATCAATCCCCGGGTCCAAGTCCCTTTGAGTCCTTGGTCGCCAATTGATCACCGTGTCAACCTATGTCAATTTATCAATAATTTAATTTAGCATTACAATTTACAACAATTTCTAAACCTTTTAGGACAAATTGCCTATTTCGCGCTTTTCGAGGCAAAACCCGCAAAAAGTCGCGTCCGACATTCCCACATATGTTCTTTTCATCGAACTTTATCAATTTCTATTTATTTTATCGAAATATAATTTTTCCCAAATTTCTCCGGAATTTTCCCAAATTTTCTTTCATTTTTCTTTTCTTTTTCTATTTTTCTCTTTTTTTATTTTATTTTCTTGTTTTTCTTGTTTGGGTGCAGGTCGGGTCGACCCAAACGGGTTGGACGGCCGCCCTGGACAGAACGGTCCAGGCTCGGTCCATGGGCCGAGCCTGGCCGGTCTGGGCCCACCCATGCGCGCCATCTTCTTCCTCCGATCGTGGTTCGATCGGGAACATTTTTTTTTTTTTTTTTTTTCATTCCAATCTCTTCTTCTCTGTGATGGGTTGGGGTGGCTCTCCACCCCAACCCGGTGGGAACCGATGGCGGGGAGGCACCCCTGCCATCACCACCCGTGGCCATGGGGTTCGGCCATGGAGGCCGAACCGCCATTCCCGGCCATCCACCTGCCAACCACCCACAACAACAACAACCACAACGACTCACCTCAGTTGTGACGCCTCCACTCTCCTTCCGGCGCGTCTTCTGCTTCTCCTCCTCCTCTCCTCTTCTTCTTCCTCGCTCTCGGCCTCCAGGTTACGTGTGTCGGTTACGTGTGTGTGTGTGAACGTGTGTGCGTGAGTGTGTGTGTGTGATATAAATGGGTAGGTGGGGTGGTGACACGTGGTGGGGGAAATGGGACAAGTGTGTTTGATTTCAACAAGTGTGATGGTGTTTGTGACACCTAATTGTGACACATAAGACACTCGCCCGTGTTTTCGGGCGTTTCGACGCCCGATTTCGGGTTCGAACTGTGATATCGCGCGTACCGCCGCGTCATTAGTTACTCAATATATATATTCCATATTATTTACTTGACAAATTTTTATTCAATTTGTGTGTTTTTGTTTCCCAGACCTAATGTTCGGTCCGTCAACTACTACCGCACCCGCGTCGACACGCATATCGAGGCGAATATAGTCAAGACAAACGACATGACCGTAAACTCGAATAGGCCGTAACGCGTACTAAACGCGATCTTCTCCACTTCCTCTTCTCAAATTTTCAACTGATGGTATTCTGATCGTAAGTCGATATTCAAGAAGAACTTGGCCCCAATCAACTGATCCAATAGATCATCAATCCTCAGAAATGGGTAACGATTTCTGAATCGTCACCTGATTCAACTTCAGGTAGTCCACACGCATCCTCATTGAGCCATCCTTCTTCTTTACAAAAAGAACTGGAGCTCCCCAAGGCGACATGCTAGGATGAATGAAACACTTTCGCAATAAATCCCCTAACTGTCCTCAACTCCACGTGCTTCGATGTTGACATCTTATAAGGTCTAGCTATAAATTGGCTAAGTCCCCAGAATCAGCTCAATGATAAACTCAACAACTCTCAGTGGTGGTACTCTAGGTAAATCATCAGGAAACACATCTGAAAATTCACAGACAATAGGGACATCCTCAACCTTAATCACCGTCCTAAGCTCTGGCTCAACTATACCTACGTACGCCTCCATCTCCTGCGACGTCGATAGTTTGCCTCGAGTGATAAGTAATGTAGACACAACTACAGCAAAAGTAAACCTTGGAACCCCATCGATGTTAAACGCCACAGTCTTGCTGAAACAGTCGATCTGTGCGTGATAGGATGATAACCAATCCATACCGAACATCACATCGAATTCCAGGTATTCTAATATTCTCAAATCAGCTGGTAGCTGATGTCCCTCAATCTCCACAACACAATTTTGACATATTCGGTTAAGGTAAATCTTATCCCCAGCTGTCGTACTGAGAACATGATGCGTATCTAAGGTCTGTGCAGGTAACCCTAACTCTCCTACCATTCTGGACGCATGGTATACATGTCGAAGAACGTGCGTCTAGTCAGCCTCTACGACCTGATCAGACTGCCAATCTCCTCGATGAGGTCTCTGGTCCTGTCTCTGTTGGCCCTGATCTCTCATCTATCTTTTCGATCTCTGATCAAACTGTGAACTCGAAACTGGCTGACTCTGCTGGCTCTGCAGTGCTGCCTGAGTTGCTAATCGACTGGCCCTCTTAACCAAATACATCTCATGTGAGAGGGACCTATCGTAAATCTCTGATAACGTACGAGCTCCACTGGACACCACCGTGCTCGCAATCCTCTCATCTAGACCTCGGACAAAATAATATATTTGTAGTCGCTCTGTACCTGCTATGTCCATGGAGTAAGACAACAGATATCGGTACCTCTCCATGTATACCGTGACGAACATTTCTCCCTGGACCAATGATAGAAACTCCTCCCTCAATCGGACTCTAACCTCCATAGGTATGTACTCGTCCATAAATAACTCTCTGAACGCTGCCCAAATAGTCACATCAGGATGAGTTGCGATGTAAGTAGTCCATCAATTCGCTGCATCGGCTCTCAAACAAAAACTCGATAATCTTGGTCGATCGATCTCCTCAACTCGAAGCAAATCATGTAGCCGCTCATGTGATAACAACCATCTCCTAGCTACCTCTAAATCTCTGGCGCCATAGAAGTACCCTAGAGAGAACTTAATGAAATCCCTCATTTTTTTAGCCTCAACTGACATCAAGTTCCTTGAAGTAGACGCCTTTGCTGGTTGCTTAGTAGTAGCAGGTGTAAGAACCACTGCAGTATCCACTAGTCCTGCTATTGGCGTAACTCTCTCGGGCAATGTCTCGGATACTGCTGCCTGCACTTGAGCCTCAGCTGAAGTAGGGGCTACGACTGCCTAATTAGTCGTCATTGGTGCAGCCAAAACTGTAGTTTGATCTGTCGTAGTCTCCTGAGTATCCCGAGCTCTCATCATCTCTATCAGCATCGCGAACCTATCATCCATAGTCAGCGCCAATGACTCTAACGTCAAAGTCGATCTCGTCAGATCACTAGTATCTCCGACCTCAGGCCGAGTGGTATATGAAGGTTGTTTGTCCATCAGTATCTGCATTGAAGAACGTGTACGAGTCTCTGATCTGCCAGAACTCCTCTCGTCCAAGCTTCAGTACAAATGTATGTACATCGTAATGTAATATACAACCAAAACATAACATGTATATTCCTGATTTCTAACCATCTCACATCACTTCCCAACTAGGACTCTGAGCAATTCCTTTGGGTTTCCACATCTAAAGTTTATTCATCAGGTTTATCCTAAAATTTCTCCACAAATGTAACCGTATCATAGTTAACTTTCAAATTCCCTGAGATTCACCAACCTTGCTCTGATACCAAAATTGTAACGGCCCACTTTCCAAGTGGCCGCCATGGGGGCCAATGCGGGCCCACAACCTGGCCTACCAGCGCTAGCTGTATTCCCACATGTAGTTTCCATACACTTTTAAATCATTATTAACCTCAATAAACCACAGCTTATGGTTTAAGTTGCTAAAGTACTCAAATCATCTGTTAAATCGTTTAAAACCATAAATAAACGCAGTGGAAGACCTTTAACATGATAGTCCAAATATGATACGACAATACATGCCATGCATTTAACTCTGATATCTGAAACCTAATGTGGAAAACCCATATATCAATATATAAATCAAGTATACACCTCAAAGCCTCAAATTATCATCATATAGGTTCCTAAAGAATTTCACAATCCCATATCCCAAAATGAAAACAATATATATATATATATATATAATACAAACGTACAAGCCTGGCTCAAATCTCTGTATCACATGTATTCCGTAGCTTGCCTTTGCCTCGGCTCCTACTAGGATCTACACTCAGCCATCACAAAAAGACAGATGACGAGTCCAAAGTAAGTATTCCCAAAGAAATAAAGTAAGCAATATTGAAAGTAAATACTGGAATTTAAATAAAACTATTAAATAAACATGCGGAAATAAATACAGGCAATTGTGATCATCGCATGCGTAAATAATAGTGCAAGCTCAAATGTGCGTTCCTAGAGCCTAAGGTCAGATTAGCGCCATACTTTGGACACTTCCACAGACTACTGCCGGCAAGTAGCACTAAAGCTAGGCCAGTATCTGGATCCACTAGGTAGTCGGCGTGGAACCAACGACGCACCCACACGTGCCCTAACGCGAATCACCAAGATTTCGCGACTCACGTGCTATGGCCTAGTGGACATTCACATAGAAATGGCACGGATGGAGAGCCTTAACGTCCGTCCATTTAAACCACACCAGGAATAAAGTATTGAAAGGCAGAATATGAATTCAAAAGCAAAAATAAATACCGCTCAAGTAATTTCAGTTGGGATACTACACACCTCAATCCGCACTTCGTGTCCCGCTAACCGATCCCCTGTCTGACTCCTCAAAATCCCCGATATCCAAATTTATCGTCTGAAATGACCTATAACCATTTACCAGTGATTTATAATCAATTATATGGATTTTAACTCTGAAAACCTCATAATTTTTCATGACAACCAAAAATGAACTTATAGTACTCATGACGTACTTTCCATAGACTCCAAGAATACTCAAATCGGATAACAAACGAAGAAGTTACGAATTTTCTAATATGGCATGTCAACTTGACAAACTTTATTTATTTTCAACTAGAAAATGTCTCCAAATCAATATTTTCGCAGTTAAATCCTCAAAACACAATAATAAATGCCACGAAACCACTCGATACCAACACCAAAATATTTTCACGGCTTGTGGAGTCAAATTGTATCAACATTAATAACCAATTCATCTGAAAACCCAATATAAATCAATATCAAGTATAAAAACATCTCCAAAATAGTTATCAACTGAATTGCATTAATCCAACTCATCAAAACCCTAGCCCACGTCGGTGGAATTTATCCCAAATTGATGCAAATCAATCCATTATACCGATTAACAACAATTCTTACCAATTTCTATCGCAATCCTGCGAAAGAAATCAAAAAATTGTGTTAATTCAAATTGAATTGATAAAAATGTCCTGCATTGAGAATTTACCAAATTGCGGGTTGAATACCTCATTTCTAATATGGAACTTTAGCTCGAATTGATCATCTCGCGATGCTCTACGATTTTGCGGAAAGAAACTGAGCGAAAATTAGATGTTGGGAGCTCTGCGAGCGAAGGAGTCAACGGAATGCATTAGAGAACGATCAACCGAACGTTCAGTTGAAAAATGAAAATGAAACTTTCGTTTCATTTTAATCGTTTATATATCTTTATATATAAAAACCTTGTCAAAGGCTTAATTTCTTTTTATTTATTAATTCCCGAAAGTCTTATTTTGACGTGTTTTCGCTTCTAGAACTCGTTTTTGATCCGATTTCTCACCAAATTGAACCAAACTCTTAACAAAACAATCCATTTTCATAAAATGTCCAAAACACTAGTTTTAGTCATGTCAAAACCCCAAAAATCTTAACTTTGTCCATGACATATAAAATCCTTATGGACCAATCCTCTTGTCATACTTAACCAAACTTGCACCAAATTAAACCCTTACTACCAATTATACATAATATTTTATTATTTAACTCATTTTATTCATTTATTGTGTGTATTATTTCCCCGGCCTAGTATTTAGTCTTTTAGGCTACCCGATACCCACGTCGACACGCATATCGAGGCGAATACTTCTCACACTGTCTCACTCGTCAAATGAAATATAAATACACGCATTACGATGTCGTTACTCTATTTCAACGTAACACCGTAAATTAAACAAATCAACATACAAAAACAACTATTTACCTAGTTCCAAACGCGCATTAGCCTAACTGCAGATCCCACGAAAGTTTGAGCTGTCAGCCACGTTTGTAACCATGTCATAAATAACGACAAATTAAATTCAGTCTGTTACAATATATGTATATATATAATTACAATCTCACATCAACTAGCCGTAAATATATGATTTTGTTTGTAATAAATGAAGGGAGTGGCTAAACAGACCTCATTTTTTACATAGTGTACCTATATATATATAATTACAATCTCACATCAACTGGCCATAAAATATGATTTTGTAATAAATGAAGGGAGCGACTAAATAGACCACACTTTTTACTTAGTGTATCCCACTTATTTTCTCAAAATTTCAAAAATACCTTTGCTTACCCCATTACCCACAACCTCACCCTCATCGCTGGTGTCGGACACATAGAGCCGACACCTTCAAAGATGTGTCGAACATACTTGATTGACACCTCTTTAGAGTCGATCGAGACTGTAAAAAATAATAAGTCTCAGTGGGTGACGGAGGGATCCAACCGAGACCTCTTTAGAGGTGTCGGCCCTGTGTATCCGATACCTCGTTATAAGTGTCGGCTCTGTGTGTCCGACACCCGCGGGACAATAAGAACAAACAAAAAATTTTCAAAAATCCTAAAAAAATACATTAAAGGACCAAAAAATAGTGGGTTTTACTTGGAATTGCTTAATATTTTTCGTTCCATTGAAACTTTGCACCTAAAATGCAAGATTCGATGCCCAAATCGAAACCCTAAACCCAACAACAATCCCACAAATAATATCAACTTAAAAATGTAAAAAAAATCCTTAAAAATCGTTAAAATCGACACTAAAAAAGATGAGGAATGCACCCACGGCGTCGAATCGATGTGGTTTTTCTCAGATTTCGTCGAATTTGGGCCGGAGGTGAGTGTGCGATTCGAGAGAGGGTGACTGAGGTACGGCTGAGTGTGATGAGTGGGGTATGGATGAGTAAAAACCCTTTTATATGGAGGGGTAGTTGGGTCATTTCACTAAAGTAGGATCTTCTAAGCAAAAACTGGGGTCCTTTTAGCCGCTTCCTAAATGAAATATGTTACATATTTACCAAAAATCGGTTGGCTCAAATGGTAAGGGACTTGATCCCCTTAAGCGAGGTCTTGATTTCGAGTCTCGTGAATGAAAAAACTAAGTTAGGACTTAGGATAGTCACCCCCTATATGAGGCCCGAGAGTGCCCGAGCCTAAATTAGTTGGTGCAGTTGGAGCTGAACACTATGTGGGAAACCAAAAAAAAAGTATGTTACATACTTGCATGATCTCAAGCAATGAAGCTGTCCTTCAAAATCTAATTAACGTTTTCACTAACTTTTTTTCTTGAGCTTTGCACACACCACTCACACATTTTTTTTATATTTTTAACTAAACTACCCTCATCTCTACCACACACCGTCGCCGCTGGTGCCTCTGCGTTATCCGCCGCCGCTTGCGCTGCCATACGCCGCCGCCACCCTCTCTGTCATCGTCATCATCATCATCATTGTCGTCCATCATCCCTCATCACCTTTCTCTCTTTCTCGGTCAAATCAGGCCAAGAGAGTGGGCCAGATTTGGTCGCCTTTGTCCCACCTCTCTCTTGGCCATATTTGGCTGCGAAATAGGGGAAGAGGGTGGTTGGAGAGTGGCCAGACCGTCCTCTCACTATGTTGAGGGGTTGTGGAATAAAGGGTTGCGGTGGCAGTGATGGGAAGGCGGTGACGTTAAGGGCAGCGACAAAGGGCGGTGACGGGGAGAGTGGCGGCGGGAGGTTGGCGGTGCTGCCGGTGGTGGTGTGTGTAGGGAGGTGGTGGTGGTAGGGAAGAGGGTAGTTTTGTCAAAAATAATAAAAAAAAAAAAGTGTGTAAGTGGTGTATGTAAGGGCATTCCTCGTGCGTATTTAGCAAACCTTTTTTTTTTTTTTTTTTTTTTAAATCACATCAAAGTCGTAATTTTTTTTTTTTTTTTTTTTAAATTGCCATTTCAGCCTCAGCCCAAAGCCTAAGCCCACATTCACACTTCAAAGTCCAATTGAAAAGTAGTGGTGTGTACTCGCTAGGGTTTGGGCTTGGGTTTGGTCCTGGTTAATATAAGCCTATACATGATTCCTCGCTAGGGTTTTAGGGTTCTTCTTCAGACGGACTGAACTCGAGAGGCCAAGAAGAAAAGCTGTTCCATCATCATCTTCATCGCCGACAATGGTAACAACCAAACCCTAAATCGAACAATTCATACTAACAATTAATCAATCTTCGCTAATCTCATCTTCTTCTTGTCCTCACAGATCATATCCGAGAAGAACCGCAGAGAGATCTGCAAATACCTCTTCCAAGGTACGCTTTTCTTGCAATCCAAACTTTAGTTTTGCAGATCTGAAGATTTTACGTGTTTTGAGTGTTTTGACGATCTGTGGATCGAACAGAGGGCGTTTGCTTTGCCAAGAAAGACTACAACCTCGCGAAGCACCCGGATATCGACGTCCCGAACCTGCAAGTGATCAAGCTCATGCAGAGCTTCAAATCGAAGGAGTATGTGCGCGAGACCTTCGCCTGGATGCACTACTACTGGTACTTGACCAACGACGGGATCGAGTTTCTACGCACCTACCTCAATCTGCCTTCGGAGATCGTTCCGGCGACGCTCAAGAAGTCGCTGAAGCCGGCGGGGAGGCCGATGGGGGGAGGACCTCCTGGGGACCGTCCGCGGTAGGTGGTGTTGTTGGATTGTGTTTGTTTCGTTGATTGGTTGTGGAGTTGTGATTGAGTTTGTTGTGTTTTGTAGTGGTCCGCCGCGGTTTGAAGGTGATAGGCCGAGGTTTGGCGATCGGGAAGGGTATCGCGGAGGGCCGAGGGGGCCGCCGGGCGAGTTTGGGGACAAGGGAGGGGCTCCTCCTGAGTTCCAACCTTCATTCAAGGTAAGCAATTGCTCTTTTAATCTAATGATGCAAATGAAGATGAACAGTTGTAAGTTTCTTATAGTTGCCTCTGGTTTTAGCATTGTTGATTTTGATGTGCCATACCAAACTACAAATCCCTTGCATGATGTTTAGATCGCATATACAACAACAACAACATATCCACAATCCTAAATTAGATATATGTTTGATCCATTTTGATGAGCGACAAAAGTTTTACGTTGGTTGTTTGCCTATCGAGCACTCCCCCATGAGCTTGGGCTCTCCCTCCCCCATTTTATGAGTATGAAAAATAGGTTTGGGACACCCCTCCGCCATATTTAGATCACATATAAAGGGATAAAATTATGCTTGCATTGTTCATGTACTAAACATTAGAAAACTTGGAAACATGCTACAAATGTAAATGTCATATGGTTATTGTATAACACCAATTTAGATTGCTATGAGTGGGATAGGATTGTCTTTGTTTAAGATACAATGCTGCACTTGAAATTGTATTTATTGAAAATTGATAGAAAGGATTGCCAAATGATCTCTAGTGAGATGAGTGAGATGGATGATGCATCACTTGCCAAGGGCGAGGTAGGGGCTTGACTCACGGTTGGAGTCAAGAGCGTCGTAAATGTAATTAAGTTTGTTTCTTTTCTTATTATCAAAGAAAGAAAACAAAATCAGTCAATTAGAAAACAAAAGGAGAACGAAACGAAGTTCCTTTTTATTTGATTCAAAGAAAATTAATAGAATTAGACTTTGATTTATAATGTGCATAATTGTAGTTAGTAATAGTAACTATTTTATTCATTGAAGAACTAGAAACAAATCTCTCTAAGTCTTTATAGAAGAGAGCCTACAGTAGTTAGAGATGTTAAAATCTCCCTTATCACTCATAATGGTCCAAAATTAATATGGCCAAAGTATCCTTGGTTTGGTATCTTTCATGTGCTTGTTTGTTTCGATGAATAAAAAAAGTTGTCGTCCTTGCCCTCTCCTCCCTAAAACCCTGTTGATTTTTATCCAAAAATTGGAGTCTCTGGCATCTTTATTTATTAATGGACATCTTGTTATTTAAATACCTAGAAATTCCATTAATTTCATCATTTAGTTGCTTTTGCTAAAGCTAGTCGTTATTGTTATTTAGTGGAGCATCTTGTTCAAATTTCCAACGCCTTCTGTCTCTGTTGATTGAAATTTGACAGTGCTACTATCAGGTTTTTTCATTAGAAAATGAAATTTTATTGATCAAAATATTGATTGTACAAGTGGTAAACTAAAAAAAGCATCATTAGCAAAATTTACAACCCGTAAAATGGTTTCATCTATGTAAATATTGTCTTTGTGAGCTACTGCTATGGTCCCATTGTGCATCTACGCAAAGCTATATTTATTGTTTCTTGGTTTTGTTCTGAGCTTTGTGAATGGTCTTGGCTATGGATGTATATATTGCTTGTATCATTGCCTACCAATGCTTGTTTTAAGTTATTTCATGGTTCTTTTTTTTTTTTTTTTTTTTGTCATTTGTCTTTGTTAATGGCATTCGAAATGGTTGGGTAAATGCATGGCCAACACTATGCTATAACTTAAGCAACACTGTATAGTTTCTAGGTCCCTTCACTCGTTCTGTATTGCTTTCTGTGAAACTGAAACATTTGTTAGTTCCGGTTACCTCGCCCAGCCCTTATGCATGGTTGAAGAATTTGGTGATATCACCTATGCCGCAGATCCATTGAACTCCAGGCTTTCACACCATCTACCATGCATGACAGGAGGGAGGGGGAGGGATTGATCTCTTCCCTTACCAGAGATCTGTCTTTGAATTTCCTTAGAACATTTTATTTTAGATGGAAATAAAGAAATTCAACTTTAGCTAGTGAAAAGTCAAATTAACCTTGAATAAGTAAAAAAGCCCAATGGAAATTCTAGCATATATCATATATTATGTCAGTTTTGACATTATAATGTGAGATTATATTCTAGCTGGTTTCATAAAATTCGAAAGTCGCAAATCATATCCTGACCTGCATTAGAAGTTCCAGCCTCCAAAAATTTGACAATCCTATTTCTCAAATAGTGTCATCTTTTCCTCGTGCTTTTCAGGACATTCCCCATGTTTCTGTTGGTTTTCTTCTTTTAGTTACTAATTTTATTGTGCTTTAATGTGCAGGGTCCTGGTGGAAGACCTGGTTTTGGCCGTGGTGGTGGAGGTTATGGCGCCGGACCAGCTAGCTCAAGTTTTGCGTGATAAAATCTCTTGTTTCATCGACAAGTAGGTCTGTCACTTTTGGATGGTTTCGTAGGTGCGCAATGGTGTGCCTTTTCGTTTTGTCTTACAACTTTTTGATCAGTGCATATAAACTCAATTGAGTTGTTAAGAAATAGTTTATATTGGTGGAAGATAAACCAAGTTATTTCTGACCCCAATCATAATTTTGATCACTTTATGTTTCTATGGCTGCAGCATTTCTGTTTGATTAGTTTCTCTATCAATGTGAAGGTCCCTTCGGTGAGTGTCTTGCAACTAGGTTTGTCAACTAATCTTTACATGAATTCGAGGTCATGCAATCTAAAAGTTGTGGATCGATCATGGATTGATCAGTCTCTCCAATATTAAGGCGATTTTTTTACTCTGGTACAAGTTGTTTGTGTAAAGGCTGTCTAATATTGTCCCAAACAGAATCCACAAGGAAGACATGCATAGAGCCCCACCCACTCATTGATGTGGTATCCTTATCCAATTGAATAGTCCTACAATTTTTTTTTTTTTTTGGCTCTTCCATAGTAAACAAACTACCTGAATTCTATTCGAACTCGACTTCTATGCCAAACAGAAATGACAGCATGTTTTTGCCAAAAAAAAATAAAAAAAAATCAACCTGCCTTTATTGAGATTGAACCTCTAACTTCTTATTCAAATGACCTCATATCAAGTTACCATTTATTTTGTAACTAACAATGTTATTGGTGATTTTTTTGTTGTAACAAAAAAAAAAAAGTTCTTACATAACTTTTAGATTAATCTCACGGCATCAAACTTAAACTTTTATTCAATACATTTCATTGCTTAACCGAATTAAAAAATAAAACTAAAAAAACGGAATAGAATTAAAAAAGTTGAGAGAGCCCCCATGTCATCATGGCCACGCCATTGTCAAGTTAGTGCAGTTACTAGAGTTGCTACAAGAAAGTGTTCCTAGTGACCACCTTTAAATCTTTTTTGGAAGTTTAGCGGCCTTGTTGCATGATAAAGTTTTGTGATCAAATTAGTACCATTCATAAAGTTGGATGATTTTCGGTGAAGTCAACTCGTTCAAATTTATTAGGTAACTAAAAAATTAGCTAATTTGCTAATTTTTTTGCAACAACAAACAACAATGATCTAATAATATGCCTTACGATTTAACTCCGTCAGTAAGGGGACAAAACTTTGTTGAACACCAATAGATATGGCGACATCCCAGTATGTCTTTAAGATTTTGCTCGCACTCACATCCTTTATTTTGGCCACCTTTTGTTTGAGGAAGATAAGCCAATTTGTTTTTGTACTTCAACCCATATTTTGACCATAGAACCTTAACAAATCTAACACACAAGTTCCTCCAAAACATGCAAATTGAGAGAAAACCCTAACACATGCGCCCGCAACATGTTATAAAGAAAGTTGTCCATAACCAAATAAATTATACGCCTAAATAATCAAAACAGCCATAAATCAGTAAAATAAAGCAAAGTAGTTCTAATCGGTAGTCGAAATTCAATGTAGGCAAATACTACAATTTGTAAAGAAGGAAAGCGCTATCTTTTTTAATGGCTTCTTCTTATATAGATTGAAAAAAGAAAAATGGATAAAGGTATACATTTAAAAATTTAATTGAATTTTTTTTTCATGAAATAGAATTAATTTTTGTTACTTCTTATGCAAGCAATGGTAAATCAAATAAAGAAAGAAAAAAAAAAAAACTACGCAAGCAATAAACATGTCGATAGTTAAAGATAAAATAAAAAATAAACTAAATTCTAGGTTACGCCTCCTTAAACCATGGTTATTGACAAGTGATGTCTCGTCTATCCCACCATGGATCCTTTGGCGAAATTCTAAATTAATTAGCATTGGCTACATAGATAGATGTATGTCGAAATCATGATGTGGGCACGTGCATTGAAATATAATTTAAAAATCTATCAGTATTACATTAGTAATCTAACTGAACTAGTTTTCGAGAACCTAAAAAATCTAGTCTTCATTGATAAAAAGAACAATGAGAAAGTATATGCAACGCTCTATTTATAGAGACCTTGCATAAGATTTAATCGTCATTGATAACTGAACTTCAACAGAGTCGGTGCTTAACTACTTACTCGGTCACATCAGATCTAATCTAACTGAACTTCAATAGTCGGTGCTTAACTAAGTACTCGGCAAAACATAACAATACTTGAAGTCGGTGATTAACTACCAACTCGTAAAACATATCACATGTCATTAGGTTAAGATGTGGATAGGGATGCCATCTATGTATAGATTTTATTACGTGCATATCAAAAGGAAATCTCGTAACAATGGGAAATCTCCTAACAATAAAATCTTGTAAGCAATTACATTAAATCGAAATCATTTGAGATGCGAGAGGGGCCAATTTTAGATTTTATTAAGTGGATAGGGATGTAAATTGGATATGTATACATAACTGCTAGTACAAAACATATTAGAGATCTTATTGAGTGGATAGGGATGTTAATTGGATATGCATACATAATAATAAAATCTTGTTTTCAAACTTCTAGTCAATCAAACTCAATTTTGAATGATCCCCATTGCACGTGAGTACATTTCACAAAATTTGCTCAAAGTTGAAAAGTTACAGGTCATTAGAGTTAACCTAAAGATCATTGGTACCCAAGTTAAAGATGCAACTAAACTCCCATGTCAAGCAAAAAAAACTAACTCAACCTCCATCGATTTCATACACCATCTACATTATAATGTGAGATAATATTCTAGTTTCATATAATTTTTTTTTGATAAGTTAGTTTCATATAATTCAAGAGTCGCAAATCATATCCTCTCCTGCATTAAAAGTTATAGGCTCTAGAAATGCACAATCCTATTTCTCGAATAGTGTCATCTTTTCCTCGTGCTTTTCAAGACATTCCTGCTGTTTATGTTGGTTTTCTTCTTTTAGTTACTTATTTTTATTGTGCTTTAATGTGCAGGGTCGTGGTGGAAGACCTGATTTTGGCCGTCGTGGTGGAGTTTATGGCGTTGGACCAGCTAGCTCAAGTTTTGCTTGATAAAATCTCTTGTTTCTTCTACAAGTAGTTCTGTCACTTTTGGGAGTGTGCCTTTTGGTTGTCTTACACATATATAACTCAATTGAGTTGTTAAGAAATAGTTATTATCGGTGGAAAATAAAAACAAGTTATTTCCGACCCCAATCATAATTTTGATCACTTAAGGTTTATATGGCTGCGGCATTTTTGTTTGATCCATGTAGCATATCTTAACTAATTTGGGATTGAGGATTTGTGGATTAGTTTGTCTATCAATGTGAAGTTCCCTTCAGTGAGTGTCTTGCAACTAGGTTTGTCACTAATCTTTAGATGAATTCGAGGTCATGCAATCTAAAGATTGTGGATTGGTCAGTCTCTCAAGCTAAGCTGATTTTGTTACTCTGGCATAAGTTGTTTGTTTGAAGGCTGTCTAGCATTGTAGACTTTGATTCCAAGTGCCTCAAGGTTGTTTCACGGTAATGATAGATTAGAATATTGCAATTGCTTATGAAAGAAATCAACTTGCCTCTATGGAGACTTGAACCTTAAACTTCTTACTTAAATGACCTCATATCAAACTAATGGTCTATCACTTGTAACCGATGGTATGATTTTGCTTGAAGGGTCAAAATATCTTACAACGTAAATAGATATATGATATTGGTGATTTTTTTGTTGTAACAAAAAACAATAGTTCTTACATAACAATTTGAACATTGTAAAGCCTCAAACAAAAGAAATAATATACAGATGAAAAACTTTTTTTTTAGTTAAACTTAAACTTTCACACATTACAACTTAATCCATTATTAATCTCACGACATTAGAAGCTATCCATGTTGAAGCCATGGTACTGCAACATGCATGATAAGGAAGTTGCGATGTCTAAAGTTAACGATGTTCAACAAAAATGGAAAAAGTTATTCATAATTCATATATTTTTTTCTCGTTTGAACTTTTGTAATGTTAATATTTGAAATTTCCCCAAGCTAGGTCATCCAACATTAAGAATTGTATCAATTCCATCACAAATTTTTATTTTGTAGCAAAACTACTAAACTTCCAAAAAAATCTCAAGGTTGTCACTCACCCACTTTAACCACTTTTTAGTAGCAACTCCGGTGTTTGTATGTTGAAATAGCATTGACGTGTCCCTGAAACATGGAGTTGAGATGAACCCGCTTTGATCTGCTTTGTAGTTTGTATAGATGATGATGATGATGATCAAAATCACGATGATCTTAAAATCTTTTCATGCGTGTTAATCTTTTTTTATTCGAGACATTTCATTGCTTAACCGAATTAATTAAATAACTAAAAAAGGAATATAATTAATGAAAGTTGAGAGAGCCCCATGTCATCATGGCCACGCCAGTGTCAAGTTAGTGCAGTTACTAGAGTTGATACAAGAAAGTATTCCTAGTGACCACCTTTAAATTTTTTTTGGAAGTTTAGCAACCTTGTTGCATGATAAAGTTTTGTGATGAAGTTGGTACAATTCATAAAGTTGGATATGATTTTCGGTGAAACTAACTCGTTCAAATTTCTTAGGTAACTAAAAAACTAGCTAGTTTGCTAAATTTTTTGCAACAACAAACCCCAATAATCTAATAATCTGCCTTATGGTTTAACTCCATCATTAGGGGGACAAATCTTTGAACACCAATCGTTATGGCGACGACCCAATATGTCTAAGATTTTGCTCACACTCACATCCTTAATTCTGGCCACCCTTTTGTTTGAGGAAGATAAGCCAATTTGTTTTTGTACTTTAATCCTTTTTTTGTCAATAGAATCTTAACAAATCTATCACACAAGTTCCTCCAAAACATGAAAATTGAGAGAAAACCCTAACACATGCGCCCGCAACATGTTATCAAAAATCGATAGATAGCCAATTAAATCATATGCCTAAATAATCAAAATAACCATAAATCAGAAAAAAAACTGAAGCAATTCTAATCGGTAGTCGAAATTCAATGTAGGCACATACCACAATTTGTGAAGAAAGAAAGCGCTATCTTTTTTTAATTGCTTCTTCTTATATAGATTGAAAAAAGAAAAATGGATAATGGTATAGACTTAAAAATTTAATAGAATTATTTTTGTTACTTTTTATGCAAGCAATGGTAAATCAAAAAAAGAAAGAAAATAAAAACTACGCAAGCAATAGACCAATCGGTAGTTAAAAATAAAATAAAAATTAAAGGAAATTCTAGGTTACGCCTCTTAAACCATGCTTATTGACAAGTGATGTCTAATCTATCCCACCATGGATCTTTTGGCGAAATTCTAAGTTAATTAGCATTGGATACATAAATATATGTCGATATCATGATGTGGGCACGTGTATTGAAATATAGTTTAAATACCTATCAATATTATATTAGTAGCCTAACAAAATTACTTTTCGAGAACCTATAGAAACCTAGTCTTCACTGATAAAAAGAACAATGAGAAATATACACGGTGATCTATTTATAGAGACCTTACATCATATCTAATCTAACTGAACCTCAATAGACTCAGTGCTTAACTACCTACTCGGTGCTTATCTTCATGTGGATAGGGATGGAATCTATATATAGATTTTATTATGTACATATTAAAAGGAAATCTCATAACAATGGGAAATCTCCTAACAATATAATCTTGTAAACGGAGGCAATTAGAGATAGGGATGTTAATTGGATATGCGTACATAACTGCCCTAATCAATTACAAAAAAAACCTGAAGTTTGAACTCGTCGATTTTGTCAACACCCCAAACCCTAGCCGCACTTTAGCATCTTAAGCAACACGAGAAGAAGAGGGGGAGTGAGGAGCGTTGTAACAGCCCCAGTTACCCACAAACTGGGCCCTGCCCAGCTTAAGCTCACGTGGACCCCCCGAGCCAGCCTTATAAGGTCAATGCATATCTAGTTAGCCTTTAGATCCATCCATATAAGTAAATTTATAATCTTAAGTCGAGTTATTATTATTTTTCAAGTTTTACAAGTTAGCGGAAGTAATTAATACATTAAATAACTTAATAATAATGTAATGGAGTCGGACAACCTAAATGTGGAACTCTGTAAACATATCTATATCAAACCAAGTATATCAAGTGTAAAGTGTATACAAAAGTGATATACAAGTCATAATCATCTCTCAAACCCCATAAAGTACCCCAAGAGGGATAAAACAACATATATATGTAATACAAACAGTCAAAAACCTACAAAAGTGAGTAAGGGAGGGTCGTTCCGATGTCCTCAGAGTAGATCACCTAATATTAGCGCATTTCCCTTGCTCGACTACGGATCTGCACTCATTAAAACACAAGAATGAAGAGTCTAGTAAGTAAAAGCCAGTAGGATCTAAACAATACTTCAAGATAAATAAAAGCAGTCTAAGACTCATGTGGATAGAAATAAAGATATAAGGAATGCATGATAATAAAACTGAGTAATGAAAATACAACGAGAAATGAGTGCCAAAAGAAGCAATAGAGAGGTGCACAAGTACTCCAAGACCACCGAGTGTGGGTGCTACATGGTCAGGGTCATAGAGTTTCGGCAACGCCAAGCAGACTCAGGTCCTTGGACGCGGCAGTGCCTACTGTACCTAGACCGTCGCGAATGAGGGATATCAACGGTGCCCTAGATAAAACACATCTCATCCCGACCAAAACAATCCAGTGAATCGAGGTCATGGCTCCGGTAGCTAGCCGACAACCACTCTAATCATAGACACCTTCTTGACTCACTTGGCCCTCGTACACTCATATTGGAGTGGGAATTCCAAGAAAGGTAAGATAATGCAATAACAATAAAATATAAAGCTCATTGAATTATTGTACATTTCCTAGCTGATTTTACGTACCTCGGATCCACGCTAATACGCTCTCTCGCGGCTCCAACACGACCCCGAACTAACCCTCGATTTCCAACTCTAGCTCGCTAAGTCCCTGACATCATTTTAGTTGGTTTTGGTTTGTTAGAGTTTGTTTCTCTTACTAATCCTCTATTAAGTATAATTTTGTCCATAATATGATTTGCTTTTTATTATTGTCCTTACCTTGTATAAAGGTGTAGAGGTTATACAAACACACCTAATGTCTTATACATATATATGTATGTATGCATGATATATAAATATATATAACCACTTAATGCATCAATAGATCTCTACAAACTTATTTTAGGAATCTTATCATTTATTACTATTATTATTTTAACACTAGATTAATCTTTGGTCACATAAAAATTCACTTTTACCTATATACAATAGTAAATTATTTGATTAGCTTGCTTAGGCCCATCAAACTAGCTTATATACCCATTTTTGTCTTACAATGAACTTAGGCTTTTTCTTTCAATTAAATTCAAGCCCTCTAATTTATTTAAATGATTCAAGTGTAATTATTCCATTAACTTATTAAAAGTCATTAATTTATACAAGTAAATTAATTAATTTGTCTTTAGGCCTAATTGTCTTTATTTCATAACTTAGGCATATTAGATAACTAGAATTAGCTTACTTTAGGCCTAATTGTCTTTATTTCACAACTTAGGTATATTAGATAAATAAAATTAGCTTACTTTATTTATTTGACTTAGGTACTTAAGTATTTCTAATTAATACCTAAGTTATTAGCTAAATCAATTTTGTACTCAAATATTCAATTCTCAAATAATTTAATCATAGCTATTGAATATGCCATCCATCTATGCATAATTTCTTTTATTAATGCATATTAATTTGGATCAACCTTAAACACTCAAGAAAGCCATGCATGAATTTAGTTGATCTATATACATATGTGTGTGTTGTTGATTAATTAAAGGGGATGCAAGCAAGATTAGGAAGATGAGAGTATGAAGAAGTAGCTTGCATAACTAAGATCATCATTAAAAAGAAACAACTCAATAAGAATCAAAAGCATGGATAAGAATTCAAATAGGAGAAATTATTGTGGAGAAGGTGTAGAACATGCTTTGAGACCATATGAATTTTTAAATTCTTTGTTGTCTTCAAGCTTTCTCCAACTCCATTAATGGTGGGATTCCTTCCAATTTTCTTTCAAGAGCTCTTAGAAATGAATTTGAGTTAAGTCCCTAATGACTTCTACCCCTTTATACATTTATTTGAAAATTCATTAGTGATGGATTAATTAAGCTAACCTAGCTTAATTAAGTCTAAATCCAAGCTCTCCATCTCATTTCTACATATGCCAAGTGTCTTATAAAGTGTAAAATGACAATTTTGCCGTTAGTTCATCCATGTATTTTCCATTTTTTCAACATATTTACCAAGCGTACCATAGGCCTTTGAATTTAAATTGGTTCCTTAATATGAATGAAAGAGAATTTTACATTAATTTCAATCTTCCATAGTATGCCTCTCGAGGTACATCATATGCCTTATTTCATTTCTACACTATAATCATAAGTTATTTAGATGTGCATTGTAATAATATAGTAATGTGGTAATTTAAATAAAAATTCCAACTTAGTTTATTCTCTTAATTAAATAGCATTATAGTCCTATAACTATTTTTGTCTTATCTTCTCGCCTACTCGTACCCGGGTATCTATAATATACACGCATACCAACCATCGAACCTTACTCGTATTTTGATGCAATCGGACCAATAATTAATTGAAATTTGACATTTTTAAGTATAAAATAAATACTGCACACACTAAACAAACATAATATACCTTGGTGTTGACTCCCAGGGGTCGACCAAGTACACCACGTCAGATAAAGTCCTCGTCAGAGTCCTACATTGACACGTGACACAAGTTAAAATATTCGAGTCCTTACAAGCGCCATCACCAAAGCATACGCGGGTGAAGGAGAAATCGACTAGATTGCACGCTTTTCACTCAATTTTACCGCAAATAGGTGATTTTGAGCTTCAGATTGGTGTTGTGTTTTATGTTTCGGCCCGACTATGTGCACCCCATAATTTAATATATGCAAACTAAAGGATTTGTGCAAACCACGTATGGATGAGGGCATCCCATAAGATAGTTTTAGTTCCCAAAATACCCCTACTTTTGTGCACCCCACAATTTTGAAAATCAAGCTTGGGCGTCACTGCAAAGAAGAAGGAGAGAACCCCTAGGTCAGTCGTTGTTAGTTATCACCTTCGCATCCACTCGGTCAATCTTCGCTCTCCCTTCTCCCCCTAGGTTTTTCTTCTAGGTGGTGGTTAGAGGTGTTTGTGTCGTTGAAGTGCGTCACAGCCGGTTTCATCTTCACTTAAGTCGAGTTTGTAAAGTAAGATTTAGTTTGGTTTTCGCTCAAATTTGTATTCTTATGTGTTTGTTGTAGTGTATGGTCATATTTGGATGGAGTTATTGTTTTGATTTTCGAAATTAGGTAGAATATGGTGGTCGATTTGTGCATTTTTATGGAATATGGTTTTTTTCGTCGATTTTGCTTATCGTGCAAGTGTTGGTAACTATTTTTGATCGAACTTGATGGATGATTTGTGCTTGATTGATGATCCTCACTGGCTCGGTAACACATGACCAAATAAAAATGCACTGTTCAGTTAACGCTGACCGAGTAAAGCATGTTTATTCGATTTTAGCTGACCGAACTGCACATGAAGTATTGGACATGTCTTGCTCTGTTATGGGTGATCGAATTTTGCTCATTCATTTGGTCCATGGTAACCAAACAACACAGTAAATTTTGTAAATTGGTTGTTCGGTTGCAGTTGACTGAACCAAGCATTTTTTTGACATAGTTTGTCCAATACTTGAATGTTGATGGGAAATGGTTGTTTGTTTAATCTTTTAATTTTGTAGAGTAATTGGAGGTTGGTTTGTATCTATTTGTCATTATTTGATCACTTTTGAAAGTCGGTCATAAATAACATTCCAAAATTTACTCACTCGGTTTACCATTACCGAGTAAGCATGAGTTGGTTGGTGAATTGAGACCGAGCTAAGTATTATAGGTTGGTCATGCAAAACCGAACAATAGATTTTAATTCGGTCAATGTTCGTCGAATAGAGTATTATTTTAAGAAATTAATCATATAATGATTGAGTGTTAATGCTTGGGTAATATATTTGTCATTGTAATACGTATGGCACGTACAAAGACGACTGAGGCACCCAAGAAGAGTGAACAAGAGAAAGAGAAGACTGCGAAGATGGGTGAGCAAGTGGGGGTGAGAGCTCAAACTGCATCTTACAGGAAAAGAATGAGCTGCGAAGGGGTACGGGGGCCAGTAAAAAAGATGGTGACTTAAATGATGGAGAAGTCGCAACACAACCCTCGAATTTAATAGGCCAACAATTGGCAATTCGTATGAGCCAAGCAACTTCACTTGAACCATCTTCTTCCGCAGCAACTAAATCGGAATGGGGAGAAGGATGGGAATAAGAAAGTGATGAAAACACTAAACAGAGAACTGAAAAAAGTGATGAAAGTGGCAAGTGAAACTGAGGGGGAAGATGGAGAAGAGGTGGAGAAGGAGATGAGGAAGGAAGTAGAAGTGAAGGAACAAGTGGTGGAGGACATGTGTCAATAAGTGGAACTGGAATTGAAGATGATAATGAAGAAGAAATGGAAGGAAGTAAAAATGGGGGAAATGATGAAGAAGGTCAAAATGAAGATGGAGAAGATCCGAAGAAGAAGTGTAATGGCCTGTTTTATTAACACCGTTATTTATTTCGTAATATCAGACATGGACGCCAACTCGGATCCACGTGGCCGACGCGGGTAGGCTAGGACACATATCGACCTAAGTACACTAGTGAATTATGTATTGTATTGTTTAATTGCGATGCATTTTATGAAATTATTTGTTAATACATCGCATGTGTGTATGTTAAATAGCGATATCGTGCGAGGGTGTGTGACGGGTAGTCACCTTGATGTGCATATCAACGCGGGTATCGAGAGGCAAAGTACGGGTACACTAGAAAAACTCGACAAACTCACATAAATATGACTAAGTAATTGAATTGAAATGGGTAAAGTAACCATAGGCTAATTAAATTAAAAATCGAATATAGGATATGGCTCGCCTCGAAATGTGTGTCGAGACGCAAGGCACCGGATATGGGGTAGTTGAAGGTTAATGAGACCATGAGTTAGTTTATTTTGATAAATAAAACACTAACCATATGGTTTGATAAGGCTAAATATAATGTGACTTAGTTAAATTAAGAAAGCATATAGTTTGTAACAAATAAAGATGACCACAAGTTGAGCATCTAGATGATCATAATGGGAGAAACAAGGAAGTGAGTGTGTTATTGAAGTTAACAATGGAGTCATCAGGTGGTATGGGACAACATGTTTATGACCCACAAGATAATCCTCGTGATACGTATGCACACTTGATCTTAATCTAACATATATAGGACTTAGTGGAATTGTTGATCAAACCACTCACACAATTCATGCAAATTCAAAGAAAACCTAGGGAAGAGAAGGATTACAAGATGGAAATTCAACACATTAGAGACCAAATCAAGAGATCAAACCAAGGTAATCATCATCTTCATCTTCTACACTTTTTAATGAACCCATTTTTTATATGATTTAGTGAAATTCGGGTTTGATGATTAGACTTTTGATTCTTAGTGAAATTTTGATGAATTACATGTTTATAGATCATTTTCATAGAGAATTTACAACTGGTTTAGCTGGAAATAGTGTTTTGATGGAATTGGAAAATTTGGTGAATTCATGAGATTTAGTAAATTTGGGTTAATTTAATGTTCTGAAGTGTTATAGTTGTTGTTTTGGAGTTAATAATGTATGGAGAGGATGTAAACCAAGTTAGAGTAGATAATTGAGAGGGTATGACAGAATTCTCGACTTGGGAATTCTATCACATAGGGCAATTAGCGCGCTAACTGGGCTGGTTAGAGCACTAATCATTCTGGGTGTTCAACTATTTTTCAAAATGAAGAACAAGTGCGCGCTAAACAGATCCCCTAGCGCACTAGATTGATCCATTAGCGCGCTAACTCCAACTAGCGCGCAAGGTAGACCTATTAGCGCGATAATGACAAATAACATATGAATTTAAGGGGCTGTTTTGATTATTTACAATCGAATACCTAACCAAACACTTGAAAAAGTCTAAACCTATAAAATTGAACTCCAGGGACTTAGGATACCGTAGCTTGGTACCGGGGAGCTTGTCGGGTCGGATGCGGGAGTCCGAGGAGGTCGGAGAGCGATTTGAGGTTTGTAAGACCCAATTGAAGAACTCTGAGTATTTGATTCTATTTTAAATTCATTCCTATCATTTCCTTGTTGTTTTACTATTTCATTATGTTACTTGGACGTGGGTTGAGGTTATTCCCATGGATTTCCGGTTATGTGTTCAGGATGCGCTGGACTGTAGCAGTGTGACCCGACCCTCAATGAACGTTAAACTGAGCTTGCCCTTTGGTGCATGTGTCGGTGACTCAACGGATTTGGCCAGCACCGCGAGGGACCAAGTGTCGGGCCAGTTGGGCGCGACCACTGGTGGGAACTTGGTGATCCGAAGTACAGTCTAGTCCATCTCGAGAGAGCAGACACATTTGTTAGCTTAGTTGTTATTTATTCATGCAATGAGCCATTTACAGTTGTCTATTTTAATATTTCACATGTTTACTTGACAATACTTCTTGCATTTCCTTACTTTATTTACGCGAATGCTCAGAGGGGTTCCTTGGAATTTTATTCACTATACTCGTCATTTGTCTTTTTATGATGACTGAGTGCAGATCTTAGTATCAGTAGGGGCAAGGGGATCCTAAGCGACTACATCTGATTGCCCCCGTCGAGGACCTACTAATACGTGCTTATTTTGATATTTTGTATTATTTTGTGTATTGGGACTTGAAATGACACAAGTACATGTATATATACCTTGTTTATGGTACTGTCGCTTATATACATACTACTTTTCTGGGTTTTTCACTGTAGGACTTGCTCTTATAAATAATGTTTACCATGCTAGTTTCTTATTCTAATTGTATCAATTAAGGCTTCCTCTGATATAAGCTAACTTGTAAGATACAACGCATTAGTATAGTTAGGCATTAGAATAAACTTTTAAATACCGGAAGAGAATAAGTTAAGAAAATACTGATAATCCATTAACTAATTTAATAAAATACACGCAAACATGAATTCTGAAATAAGAGGTGGACGGGCAGGTGCCAGACACGTGTAGTTAGGTCTACTGGGCAAGGAATACAAGGAGACACGTTACCTTGGGGCAGCAGGGCTGCCGCAATTGGTATCAGAGAAGGAGTTCTAAGAACTTTGGAATATAGAATAAAAGAGCTTAAAATTTAATAAATAAATTTTAGTTGTGGAAACCTGAAGTTATTGCCTTAGAACTTTAGTTGGGAAGTGATGTTAGGCTGGTAGAGATAAGGTTTATATACGTGTTATATTTTCATTTTATATATATGATATACTTATATACACTGAGGCTTATCCGAAGCATGCTTCTCGATGCAAATTATGAACGGACAGTCGACCATGCCTCATGTGATTGGTTAGACGAGTGATGCAGCTATGGATTCCCCAGTTACAGCTAGTATAGAGGACCGACTCTCGGCTCAGGAGACTCAGATGGCCGAGGTACTACGTTTGTTATGGGATCAGACTGCCGCACTAACAACACTTGCTATAACGGTTGCCGCACCCAAAGAGCTATTAGCAGTTACTGTACCTACGGGGACAGCCGTCGCCTCGGTTGTTCCCGAGACACCCGTCGAGAGGATATCAGGGGAGACACGGACAGGGAGAGCCACCGCAGTTGTTGTTCCACTAGAGACGCTGACTCCAACGCCTCCACCCACGACCACAGATCAGCAGACTGCTACCACTACTACCTCTACTACATCGGGATTCGTCTTGGCTCCAGAGGCGAAGATGTTGAGAGAGTTTCTGAAGCTTCATCCAGGCTTCTTTTACGGAGGAAGTGACCCCGAGGCTGCGGGGAAGTGGATTTTGTCTCATCGGCGTTTCCATAGGCTGATGAGGAATGATGAGAGTATTTAGGCACGATTATCTGGGGCATGCTTGAGAGGCCACGCAGCAGTTTGGTGGACTACATATCAGGATAACCATCCAGAGTCGATAACTTGGGCTGAGTTTAGGGAGTTGTTCTACAATCAGTACATACCCATGGATGTGAGATTGCGGTTTAAAGAGGAATTTTTGACGTAAGATAGGGTAACTGGACCTTGCTACAGTATATGGAGAAATTCTGGTACTTACTCCATTTCTTAATGGACGTAGCTAGGACGGAGCGTTTGCATATATACTATTTCACCAGAGGAGTTGAGGACATGATTGCTTCAGTAGTAGTATCGTCTGGGGCACCCACTTTGCAGAAATATTTGATAGAGCTTTGGCACTAGAGAACTACCTGATGCAGAGGGATGACAGACGTGTAACTGGGACTAAGGTACATACAGCGCAGAGTTCTAGGCTGGACCGGAAGTCAAAAAGATAAAGGGATCGTCTAGATAGAGGTCGGAGGGATGACAGACGGGACAGGGGTCGTAGGGATGATCACCAGGGCAGTCATTTCCAGTATGAGGAGAGACAGCCGGTTCACACCATCGCACTAACATTGGTAGATAAACGTAGGCCACAGCCACGGATGGACCGTTAGGGTCGAGATCAGGGAGGACATGAAGGGGTCTAGATAGACCGGGGTCAGGGTCCAAGATCTAGAGACAGATAGAAAAGACAACCACATATGTCATAAGTGTTGGCAAAGGGGACACTTGACGATAAACTGCAGGACACCACTGTCACCACGTCGAGAGCCAAAACCGACCAGAGAGAGCCCATGCAAAGCGCAGCCAAATGGCGGGGCGACCAGACAGCTCGTCGAGGGTACGTTCCATATTTTTGGTAGACCTATGCATGTTATGTTTGATTCTAGTAGCATTTTATTATTTATTCGTTGGGCGTATTGTTGGAGAGTTAAGGCTAGATATTCAGACAATGGACATACACCTTTTCCTCAGTATGACCGCTGGGGACAAGATATACCCTAACCAAATATGTGGAGACGTGATGATAGAGGTTAAGGGACATCAGTTGCCGGCAAATCTTCGAGTGTTAGAGAAATTGGTAGTCACCCCATCATGCACGGATAGATTGTTATGGTAAGGGGATTGAGTTTCGTATTCCTAGGATACCAGAGCTCTCATTAGTTGGATCCGCGATTGATTTACATATCACTAGAGGCCGACTAGTTACAGCACATGAGATGGAGGCATTTGCAGCGATAGTTGAGCCAGAGGTTAGGACAGAGGTCAGGATTGAAGACATTCCGGTAGTTAGAAATTTTGTCGATGTATTTCAGGATGATCTACAAGGATTGCCACTGCCACGAGCTATTAAGTTTATCATTGAGTTGATACTAGGGACACAACAGATCGCCAATAGACCTTATAGGATGTCACCATCGGATCCGGAGGAGGTTAGAGACAGTTGGATGAGTTATTGGAGAAGGGTTTTATTCACCCCAGTTAGTCACCTTGGGGAGCTCCAAGTGTTGTTTGTGAAGAAGAAGGATGGTTCGATGAGGATGTGCATAGACTATAGGAAGCTGAATTAGGTGACAGTTAGGAACCGTTACCAACTTCCTAGGATAGATGATATGTTCGATCAGTTGTTATGGCCACCACAATTGGTATTAGAGCCAGGTTCGATCAATTTATTTATTAAATTATCATAGTTAGGTGAAGGTATATATACATGTACTGTGTCATCTCAAGCCCCCAATACCCAAAATAATACAAAATATCAAAATAAGAACGTACTAATAGGTCCTCGATGGCGGGCAATCAAATGTAGTCGCCTAGGATCCCCTTGCCCCTACTGGTACTAGGATATGCACTCAATCATCACAAAAGATAGATGATGAGTACAATAAGTAAAATCCCAAGGAACCCCTCTAAGCATTCGCATAAATAAAGTAAGGAAATGCAAAAAGTACTGTCAAATAAACATGCACAATGTAAAGACAGACAACTGTAAATGGCTCATCGCATGAATATATAACAACTAAGCTAACAAATGTGTGTGCTCGCTCCAGATGGACTAGACTGTACTTAGGGTCACAAAGTTCCCACCAGTGGTCGCGTCCCACTGGCCCAACACTTGGTCCTCGCGGTGGTTGCCAAATTCGTTGAGTCACCGACACGTGCACCAATGGCAAGCTCAGGTTAGCGTTCACTGAGGGTCAGGCCACAGGTGCTACAGTCTGTCCAGTGCATCATGAACACACAACCAAGAAATCCGGGGAGTAACCTCAACCCACGTCCAAGTAACAGAATGTGATAATAAAACAACAAGGAAATGGTAGGAATTAATTGAAAACAAAATCAAATACTCAAAGTTTTTCAGTTGGGTTTTCTAAACCTCAAACCGCTCTTCGATCTCCCCGGACTCTTGTATCCAACCTGTCAACTCTCCAACACCGAGATACGGTCCACTAAATCCCTGAAGTCCAATTTTTTTAAGTTTATGTTGTTTGTAAGTGTTGAGACATGTATTAGGTTGAAAATCACCAAAATAGCCCTTAAATTTATAGTTTATCTATCATTAGCGCGCTTATAAGTCTACTTAGCGCACTAGGTAGAGTTAGCGCGCTAATGGATATACCTAGCGCGCTAGGGGATCTATCTAGCTCGTTCTTGTTCTTCAATTTGAAAAACAGTTGGACACCCAAAATGATTAACGCGCTAACCAGCCCAGTTAGCGCGCTAATTGCCATATGTGACATAATCCTCATGTCTAGAATTTTGTCTTACCCTTCTCAATTAGCGACTCTAACCTGGTTTACATCATCTCCATACATTATTATCTTCAAAACAATAACCATAACACTCCAGAACATCAAATTAACCCAAATTTACTAAATCTCATAAATTTACCAAAATTTTCAATTCCATCAAAACACCAATTCCAACTAAACCAGTTGTAAATTCTCTATGAAAATGATTTATAAACATGTAATTCATCAAGTTTTCACTAAAAATCAGAGGTTTAATCATCAAACCCGAATTTCACTAAATCATATCAAAAATGGATTCATTAAAGAGTGTAGAAGATGAAGATGATGATTACCTTAGTTTGATATCTTGATTTGGTCTATAATATGTTGAATTTCCCACTTGCAATCCCTCTCTTCCCCAAGTTTTTTCTGAATTTGCATGAATTGTGTGAGTGGTTTGATCAACAATTTCACTAAGTCCTTTATATATGTGTTTGATTAAGATCAAGTGTGCGTACTTATCTCGAGGATTATCATGTTGTTCATAAACATGCTGTCTCATACCACTCGATGATTCCATTGTTAACTCCAATAGCACACTCACTTCCTTGATTCTCCCATTATGATCATCAAGATGCCCATTTTGTAGTCCTCTTTATTGGTTACAAACTATAAGCTTTCTTAATTTAATTAAGTCATATTATATTTAGCCTTATCAAACCATATGGTTAGTGTTTTATTTATCAAAATAAACTAACTTATGGTCCCACTATCCTTTGACTACCCGATATCCAGTGCCATGCGTCTCGACACACATTTCGAGGTGCGCCATAGCCTATTATTCAATTTTTTATTTAATTAGCCTATGGTTACATTACCTATTTTTATTGAATTACTTAGTCATATTTATGTGAGTTTGTTGAGTTATTCTAGTGTACCCGTACTTTGCCTCTCAATCTTGCGTTGACATGCACTTCGAGGCGACTACCCGTCACGCACCCTCGCACGATATCGTTATTCAACATATATACATGAGATGTATTAACAAATAATTTCATAAAATGCATCGCAATTAAACAATACAACACACAATTCACTTGTGTACCTAGGTCGGCATGTGTCCTAGCCTACCCGCGACGTCTAGATGGATCCGAGTTAGCGTCAATGTCTGAAATTACGAAATAAATAACGACATTAATAAAACTGGCCATTATAGTTCTCCCCAACTAAATAAAATTTCGTCCCGAAATTTAACATAACTGAATGTCGTACTGTGAAATAACTGAGGGTATCGTTCTCGCATCGTCGACTCGAGCTCCCAGGTAAGCCCCTCCGTCCTATGATGCTGCCAACAAACTAGGACTTTAGAGAGCTCCCTGTTCGGAGAATTTCAACTCTGCGATGAACGATCTCTATCAGCCTTTCCTCGTAAGTCACCTCAGTCTGAACCTCAATTTGCCCCATATTTATCATCGGTCTCGGCCCTAGCTAACTAGTCTCAACATCGAAATGTGAAATGTCGGATGAACCCCAGCTAACTCAGCAGGTAACTCTAGGCGATATGCGACACTACCCATTCTCTCGGCGATCTTAGATGGTCCAATAAATCTCGACGCTAGTTTCCTGTTAATATCAAACCTCTTCTGACCCTTCCAATGGGAAACCTTGAGGTATACCATGTCGCCCTCCTCATAGCTTAAACCCTCATGATATCGATCCGTATATTCTTTCTATCTATCTTGTGCAGCTCGTAACCTCTGACGAATCTGTCTGATATTCTCTGTGTGGTCAACAACTATCTCAAGCCCAACAATAGCTTTATTTTTTCGGCTCTACCCAACATGCAGGTGATCTACAGGGCCTCCCATACAACGCATCAAACGGTGGCATACCAATACTCACCTGATAGATGTTGTTATATGCAAACTCACACAAAGGTAGGTAATCTTCCCACGAACCCCAAATTGCAATATATAAGCCCTGAGCATATCCTCCAAAATCTATATCAGTCACTCTGATTGCCTATCGGTTTAAGGATAATAAGCCGTACTAAACTGCAACCTGGTGCCAAACTACTCCTGCATAGCCTCCTAGAGTCTCAAAGTCAACCTGGGATCTCTGTTTGATACAATAGAAACTGACACCCCATGCAATCTAATAATCTCCCGCTCAAATAATATGCTCAGCTGTGGGAATGTGTATCTCATAGAAAGCGGAATAAAGTGAGCTGATTTCATCAGTCTGTCAATCACAACCCAAACTGCATCGTGATGCCTCGATATTTGCTGTAGTCCACTAACGAAATCCATGGTGATGTGCTCCCATTTCCACTATGGAATGGGTGACGGTTGTAACAGTCCACCAGGTCTCTTGTGCTCAACTTTCACCTGCTAGCAGATGTGATAACTCATGACGTACGCTCTTACGTTAGTCTTCATCCCTGGCCACCAAAATAGTCGCCTCAAGTCATGGTACATCTTGGTACGACCAGGATGAACTATATAGCGAGACCAGTGTGCATCCTCTAAAATCTCGTCCGTATCTCCTGATCCGCAGGTATCCACAATCTCCCTCGGTGTCTTAAACACCGATCCATGGTCTCTGCCTAATCAGTGCACTCTGGATCCCGAGCCAGACCGCTGTACCACTCATAAAGCCCATCAGCGCTCTGACACTCGACAACTCACTCAATCGATACGGTTGGAACTCTTATCTGACAACAAATGTACTGCTTAGCCGTAGTCGACACCTCTATCATGCACATAAGTGCTGTCGCCTGTAACAAGTCATGCTCGTGTGTCATATATCGCAACACAGTCTGACTAACAATCCCGCTCTTAATCAATGCGTCCACTACGGCGTACGTTTTTCCAGGGTGATACTCAATACAAAGTCGTAGTCCTTCAGCAGCTCAAGCCATGTCCTCTGGCCCATATTCAGATCCCTCTGAGTGAAGATATACTATAAACTCTGGTGAGCTGTATACAATACGATCCTTTCTCCATAAAGGTAGTGCCTTCATGCCTTCAATGCAAAGACAACCGTTGCAAGCTCCAAATCGTGCACTTGAATAATTCTCCTCATGTGTTCTCAATCATTTGGAAAGTTACGCAAATGGTTTACTCTCTTGCATCAACACACATCCAAGACCAATGCCCAATACATCCGTATAAACTGTCAAAGTCTTGCCCGGCTCTGGCAATGTCAGTATTGGTGCGGAAGTCAACCTCATTTTAGCTCATAGAAAGTCTACTCACACTCCTCTGACCAATCAAATCTAACATCCTTCTTAGTTAGTCTCATCATTGACGCTGCAATCGAGGAACATACCGTCGGTAGTATCCTGCCAGTCTAAGAAAACTCTGAATATCGGTAACAGACTCGAGTGTCCTCCAATCAATGATAGCCCGAATCTTCTCTGAATCCACATAAATACCTTGTTCATTGATGACATGTCTTAAAAATCTCACCGCACTGAGCCAGAAGTCACACTTACTAAACTTGGCGTACAATATGTGCTCTCTCAGTGTCGTCAAAACTGCCCTTAGATGTCTCTCGTGATCCTCACGAGTCCTACTATAGATCAAGATGTCATCGATGAAGACTATGAAGAATTTGTCCAAATACGGTCTCAACACCCTGTGCGTCAAATCCATGAAAACTGCTGGGGCGCTAGTCAGCCCAAACGGCATGACTGTGAACTCGAATAACCCGTTCCTCATGTTGAAAGTGGTCTTATGGATATCATCCTCTCGAATCCTCAACTAATGATAACCAGAGCGAGGATCAATCTTCGAGAAGAATCTGACGCATGCCAACTAATCGAACATATCATCTATCCGAGGAAGTGGGTAACAGTTCCTAACTGTTACCTGATTCAGCTTCCTATAGTCTATGAACATCCTCATCAAACCATCCTTCTTCTTCACAAACATTGGAGCTCCCCAAGGTGACATAATAGGGTGAATAAAACCCTTCTCCAATAACTCATCCAACTGTCGTCTAACCTCCTCCTGATCCAATAGTGACATCCTATAAGGTCTACTGGCGATCGGCTGTGTCCCTGGTATCAACTCAAAGATAAACTCAATAGCTCGTGGTGGTGGAAATCCTGGTAGATCATCCGAAAATACATCAACAAAATCTCTAACTACCGAAACGTCCTCAATCCTGACCTCTGTCCTAACATTTGGCTCAACTATCGCTGCAAATGCCTCCATTTACTACGATGTAGCTAGTCGACCTCTAGTGATAGGTAAGTCAGTCGTGGATCCAACTATTGATAACTCTGGTATCCCAGGAATATGAAACTCAATCCTCTTACCATAACAATCTATCTGTGCATGATAGGGTGACAACCAATCCATCTCGAGAAGAGCGTCAAACTCCAAGTACTCTAACATTTGAAGATCTACCGGTAACTGATGTCCCTCAACCTCCATCATCACGTCTCTACATATCCGGTTAGGGTATATCTTTTCCCTAGCGGTCGTACTGAGGACAGGTGTGTGTCTAGTGTCTATGTATCTAACCCTAACTCTCAAACAATACGCCCAGCAATAAAGGATAAAATGCTACAAGAATCAAACATAACATGCATAAGTCTATCAAAAATATGTAACGTACCCTTGACAAGCTGTCTGGTGGCCCCGCCTTTCGGCTGCGCTACTGCATGGGCTCTCTCTCTGGCCGGCTCTGGCTTTTGTCGTGGTGACGGTAGTGTCCTGCAGTCTATCCTCAAATGTCCCCTCTACCCACACCTGTGACATATGCGGTTGTCTTGCCTACCAGTCTCTCCGTCTCCAGATCTTAGACCCTGACCATGGTCTCTTTGACCCCTGTCATGTCTTCTCTGATCTCGACCTTGACGGTCCATTTGTGGCTATGGCCTACGCTGGTCCACCGGTGCTAATGCGATGGCATAAATCGGTTGTCTCTCCTCAAATTAGAACTGATTGCCCTAGTGATCATCCTAGCAGCCCCTGTCTTATTTTTCATCCCTCTGACCTCTATCCAGACGACTTATCTATCTCTTCGGCCTTCAGTCCGGCCTAGAACTCTGCCCTGTCTATACCTCAGTCCTAGTCACACGTTTGCCATCCCTTTGCATCAGGTAGGTCTCATGTGCCAAAGCTCTATCAAATATGTCCCGCAGAGTGGTTGCCCCAGATGATACTACTGACGAAGCAATCCTACCCTCAACTCCTCTAGTGAAATAGTATATCTACAGACACTCCGTCCCAACTACATCCATCGAGAACTGGAGTAAGTATCGGAATCTCTCCATATACTACAACAAGGTCCGGTTACCCTGTCTCGGGGTCGAAACTCATCTCTCAACCGCAATCTCACCTCCATGGGTTTGTACTTATCATAAAAAAACTCCCTAAACTCAGTCCATGTCGTCGGCTCTGGAGGGGTATTTTGATATGTGGTCCACCACACTACTTTGTGGCCTCTCAAGCATGCCCCGAATAATTGTGCCTGAACACTCTCATCATTCCTCATCAGCCTATGGAAACATTGATGAGAAAAAATCCACTTCCTTGTAGCCTCGGGGTTACCTCATTCGTAAAAGAAGCCAGTGAAACTTCAAAAACTCTTTCAACATCTTCGCCTTTGGAGCCAAGACGAATCCCGATGTTGTAGAGGTAGTAATGGTAGCAGTCTGTTGATACGTGGTAGTGGGTAGAGACGTAGGAGTCGACATCTCCAGTAGAACAACAAGTACGCTGTCTCTCTCTGTTTGTGTTTCCACTGCTACCCTATCAACGAGTGTCTAGGGAACTACCGGGGCGACGATTGTCCCCGTAGGTATGGTAACAACTACTAGCTCACTAGGTGCGGCAACCGCTGTAGCAAAGGCTGTCCGTGCGGCAGTTTGATCTCGTAACTAGCGTAATACCTCGGCCATCTGAGTCTCCTGAGTCGAGAGTCGATCCTCCGTACTAGCTGTAACCGGGGAATCCCTAACTGCATCACTAGTCTGACCAATCACCTAAGGCGTAGTCAACTGTCCGTCCATAATATGAATCGAGAAGTGTGCGCCAATAAGCCTTAGTGTATATACGTATATCATACATATAAAATGGAAATATAACATTCATCTAAGCTATATATCTACTCGCCTCACATCACTTCCCAACTAAAGTTCTAAGGGACAACTAAAGTTTATTTATTAAATTTTACGCTCTTTCATTTTATATTCCCAAGTTCCTAGAAAACCATGCTCTGATACCAACTGTGGTAGCCCTGCCGGCCCGGGGTGACGTGTCTCCATGTATTCGTTGCTTGGTAGGCCCAACTACACGTGTTCGGCACTTGCTCGTCCACCTCTTATTTCAGAATTCATGTCCACCTGTGTTTTATCAAATTAGTTAGTGGATTATCAATATTTTCTTAACTTATTCTCTTTAAGTAATTAAAATTTTATTTTAATGCCTAACCATACTAGTGGGTTGTATCTTACAAGTTAACTTATATAAGCGGAAGCCTTAATTAATACAATTAGAATAAGTAACTACCATGGTAAACATTATTTATAAGTGCAAATCCTACTGTGGAAAACCAGGAAAAGTACTATGTATATAAGCGACAGTACCATAAACAAGGTATATATACATGTATTGTGTCATCTCAGGTCTGCAATACCTAAAATAATATAAAATATCAAAATAAGCACGTACTAGTAGGTCCTCGACGATGGGCAATCAAATGTAGTCGCCTAGGATCCCCTTGCCCCTACTGGTACTAGGATATGCACTCAATCATCACAAAAGACCGATGACGAATAAATAAAGTAAAATCCCAAGGAACCCCTTTTAGCATTCGCATAAATAAAGTAAGGAAATACAAGAAGTACTATCAAATAAACATGTAGAATGTAAAGACATACAACAGTAAATGACTCATCACATGAATAGATAATAGCTAAGCTAACAAATGTGTGTGCTCGCTCCAGATGGACTAGACTGTACTTTGGGTCACAAAGTTCCCACCAGTGGTCGCGTCCCACTGCCCGACACTTGGTCCCTCGCGGTGTTGGTTAAATCCGCTGATTCACCGACACGTGTACCAAGGGCAAGCTCAGGTTAGCGTTCATTAAGGGTTGGGTCACACGTGCTACAATCCAGTGCATCATGAACACACAACCATGAAATCCGGGGAAGTAACCTCAACCCACGTCCAAGTAACAGAGTGGAATAATAAAACAAAAAGGAAATAATAGGAATGAATTTAAAATAAAATCAAATACTTAGAGTTTTTCAGTTGGGTTTTACAAACCTTAAATCGCTCTCCGACCTCCCTGGACTCCCATATTCGACCCGTTAACTCCCCGACATTGAGCTACGGTCCAGTAAGTCCCTGAAGTCCAATTTTATAAGTTTATGTTGTTTGTTAGTGTTTAGACATGTATTAGGTTGAAAATCACCAAAACAGTCCTTAAATTCATAGTTTATCTGCCATTAGCACGCTAATAGGTCTACCTAACGCGTTAGGTGGAGTTAGCGTGCTAATGGATGTACCTAACGCACTAGGGTATCTTTCTAGCGCGCTATTGTTCTTCATTTTGAAAATAGTTGGACACCCAGAACGATTAGCATGCTAACCAGCCTAGTTAGCACGCTAATTGCCTTTGTGACAAAATTTTCAAGTCGAGAATTATGTCCTACCCTTCTCAATTAGCTACTATAGCCTGGTTTACATCCTCTCCATATATTATTAACTCCAAAACAACAACTATAACACTCCAGAACATCAAATTAACCCAAATTTACTAAATCTCATGAATTCACCAAATTCTCCAATTCCATCTAAGCACCAATTCCAGCTGATCCAGTTGTAAATTCTCTATGATAATGATCTATAAATAAGTAATTCATCAAGTTTTCACTAAAAATCAGAGGTATAATCATCAAACACGAATTTCACCAAATCATATAAAAAATGGGTTCATTAAAGAGTGTAGAAGATGAAGATGATGATTACCTTGGTTTGATCTCTTGATTTAATCTCTAATGTGTTGAATTCCCAGATTGTAATCCCTCTCTTCTCGAGGTTTTCTCTAAATTTGCATGAATTGTGTGAGTGGTTTGATCAACAATTCTACTAAGTCCTATATATATGTTAGATTAAGATCAAGTGTGCGTATGTATCTCAAGGATTATCTTGTGGTTCATAAACATGCTGTCCCATACCACTAGATGACTCCATCATTAACTCCAATAGCACACTCACTTCCTTGTTTCTCCCATTATGATCATCTAGATGCCCATTTTGTGGTCCTCTTTATTGGTTACAAACTATATGTTTTCTTAATTTAATTAAGTCACATTATATTTAGCCTTATCAAACCATATGGTTAGTGTTTTATTTATCAAAATAAACTAACTCATGGCCCCACTTCGACTACCCGATATCCGGTGCCCCGCGTCTCAACACATATCTCGAGGTGTGCCATAGCCTATTATTCAATTTTTAATTTAATTAGCCTATGGTTACATTACCCCTTTCAATTGAATTACTTAGTCATATTTATGTGAGTTTGTCGAGTTTTACTAGTGTACCCGTACTTCGCCTCTCGATACCCGCATTGACATGCACTGCGACTACCCGTCACACATCCACGCACGATATCACTATTCAACATACACACATGCGATGTCTTAACAAATAATTTCATAAAATGCATCGCAATTAAACATTACAACATACAATTCACTAGTGTACCTAGGTCGATGTGTTTCCTAGCCTACCTGCAGCATCCACACCCAATATTAACTTGATGAAATACATGTTTACATATTATTTTCACAGAGAATTTACAACTAGTTTAGCTAGAATTGGTGTTTTGATGGAATTGGAAAATTTAGGTTAATTTGATGTACTTGAGTGTTATAGTTGTTGTTTTGGAGTTAATAATGTACGGAGAGGATGTAAACCAAGTTAGAGTAGCTAATTAAGAGGGGTAGGACAAAATTCTCGACTTGAGAATTCTGTCACACAGGAAAATTAGCGCGCGAATTGGGCTGGTTAGTGCGCTAATCATACTGTGTATCCAACTGTTTTTCAAAATGAAGAACAATAGCACGCTAGACAGATTCCTTAGCGCGCTAGGTAGATCCATAGCGCGCTAACTCCACCTAGAGCGCTAGGTAGACCTATTAGCGCGCCAATGACAGATAAACTAATAACCTGTACCTCATGCTGAAAGCAATCTTCTGGATATCCTCATCTCAAATCCTCAACTGATGATAACCTGAGCCAAAATAAATCTTCAAGAAGAATCTGGCGCCTAGATTTATTGGATCATTCAGGATCACAGAGAGAGTGGGCAGTGTCGCATATCGCCTAGAGTTGCCTGTTAAGTTAGTTGGGGTTCATCCGACATTTCACATTTCGATGTTGAGACTAGCTAGGTCAGGGCCAAGACCGATGATTGATTTCGGGCAGATTGAGGTTCAGCCTGACGTGACTAACGAGGAGAGGCCGATAGAAATAGTTGACCACAAAGTTTAGATTCTCCAGAATAGGGAGCTCTCTAAGGTCCTAGTTCGTTTGCAAATCATGGGACGAAGGGACTTACCTGAGAGCTCGAGTCTACGATGTAAGAACGATATCTTCAGTTATTTCACGGTACGACATTCAGTTATGTTAAATTTCGGGATAAAATTTTATTTAGTTGGGAAAAACTGTAACGACCCATTTTATTAACGTCATTATTAATTTCGTAATTTCAAACATGGACACCAGCTCAGATCCATGTGGACGCTGCAGGTAGGATAGGACACACGTCGACCTAGGTACACTGTGAATTGTGTGTTGTATTGTTTAATTGCGATGCATTTTATGAAATTATTTGTTAATGCATCGCATGTGTGTATGTTGAATAGCGATATTGTGTGAGGGTGTATGATGGGTAGTCGCCTTGAAATGCGTGTCAATGCGGGTATCAAGAGGCAAAGTACGGGTACACTAAAAAAACTCGACAAAATCACATAAATATGACTAAGTAATTCAATTGAAATGGGTAACGTAACTATATGCTAATTAAATTAAAAATTGAATAATAGGATATGGCGCGCCTCAAAATGTGTGTCGAGACCCAAGGCACCGGATATGGAGTAGTCGAAGGTTAGTGAGACCATGATTTAGTTTATCTTGATAAATAAAACACTAACCATATGGTTTGTTAAGGCTAAATATAATGTGACTTAATTAAATTAAGAAAGCCTATAGTTTGTAACCAATAAAGATGACCACAGTATGGGCATTTAGATAATCATAATGGGAGAAGCAAGGAAGTGAGTGTGTTATTGGAGTTAACAATGGAGTCATAAGGTGGTATGGGACAACATGTTTATGAATTACAAGATAATCCTCGTGATACGTATGGACACTTGATCTTAATCTAACTTATATATAGGACCTAGTGGAATTGTTGATCAAACAACTCACACAATTCATGCAAATTCAAAAAGATTGCAAGCTTGAAATTCAACACATTAGAGACCAAATCAAGATATCAAACTAAGGTAATCATCATATTCATCTTCTACACTCTTTAATGAACCCATTTTTGATATGATTTAGTGAAATTCGTGTTTGATGATTAGACCTCTAATTTTTAGTGAAAACTTGATGCATTACATGTTTATATATCATTTTCATAAAGAATTTACAACTTGTTTAGCTGGAATTGGTGTTTTGATGGAATTGAAAATTTGGTGAATTCATGATATTTAGTAAATGTGGTTTAGCTGGAAAATTTGGTGAATTCATGAGATTTAGTAAAGTTGTTGTTTAGGAGTTAATAATGTATGGAGAGGATGTAAACCAGGTTAGAGTAGCTAATTAGGAGGGGTTGGACATAATTCTCGACTTAAGAATTATGTCACAAAGGGCAGTTAGTGCGCTAATCGCTTTGGGTGTCCAACTATTTTTCAAAATGAAGAACAATAGCGCGCGGACAGATCCCCTAGAGCGCTAGGTAGATCTATAGAATGCTAACTCCACCTAGCGCGCTAGATAGACCTATTAGCGCGCTAATGACATATAACATATGAATTTAAGGGGTTGTTTTGATGATTTACAAGTCAACACCTAACCAAATACATAAATACAGTTTAAAACTATAAAATTGAACTTCAGGGACTTAGGAGACCGTAGCTCGGTACCGGGGAGCTTGTCGGGTTGGATACGTGAGTCGGGGAGGTCGAAGAGCGATTTGAGGTTTGTAAAACCCAATCGAAGAAATCCGAGTATTTCATTCTATTTTTGATTTCATTTATATCATTTCCTTGTTGTTTTACTATTCCATTCTGTTACTTGGACGTGGGTTGAGGTTACTCCCCCGAATTTTCTAGTTGTGTGTTCATGATGCACTAGACCGTAGCACGTGTGACCCGACCCTCAATGAATGTTAACCTGAGCTTGCCATTGGTGCGCGTGTCAGTGACTCAGCAGATTTGGCCGGCACCACGAGGGACTAAGTGTCGGGCCAGTTGGGCGCAACTACTAGTGGGAACTTAGTGATATGAAGTACAGTCTAGTCCATCTGGAGTGAGCACCATATTTTTTTAGCTTAGCTATTATCTATTCGTGCGATGAGCCATTTACAGTTGTTTGTCTTTAGATTCTGCATGTTTACTTGACAGTACTTCTTGCATTTCCTTACTTTATTTATGCGAATGCTTAGAGGGGTCCCTTGGGGTTTTAGTTATTATACTCGTCATCTGTCTTTTTGTGATGATTGAGTGCAGATCTTAGTACTAGTAGGGGCAAGGGGATCCAAGGCGACTACATCTGATTGCCCGCCGTCGAGGACCTTCTAGTACGTGCTTATTTTGATATTTTGTATTATTTTGGGTATTGGGGACTTGAGATGACACATTACATGTATATATACCTTGTTTATGGTACTTTCGCTTATATACAGAGTATTTTTAAAGTTTTCCACAAGTAGAATTTGCTCTTATAAATAATGTTTACCATGCTAGTTACTTATTCTAATTGTATCAATTAAGGTTTCCGTTGATATATGTTAACTTGTAAGATATAACCCACTAGTATGGTTAGGCATTAGAATAAACTTTTGAATACTTTAAAAGAATAAGGTAAGAAAATACTGATAATCCACTAACTAATTTGATTAAACACACGTGGACATAAATTCTAAAACAAGAGGTGGACGGGCAGGTGTTGGACACGTGTAGTTAGGCCCACCAGGCAAGGAATACATGGAGACACGTCACCTCGGGGCGGCAGGGCCGCCATAAGAAGAAGTGGTGGAAGTGAGGCCCAGTGCTTAGGCCCGTGGGAAGGCTAAGTCAGGACCATATGACAAAGTGGCAGCCGACGATAGTTCTAAACCATTTCTAAGTGGGCTAATAAATCAAGAGTTCTTGACGAGTTTCAACAATCATGTCTCCGCCGCCATATGGAATAACAAGGTATATTTACAATATTTTACATTTAACAATAATTTCACATAATTGTTATATGAATATTTGTTGATTTTCATATTGAAGAAGTTCGGTCTTAGTTATTTGTTTCTAAAATTCTAACCATATTTTTTGTGCTATTTCAGGAGCGGCCATTACTTAAATGTATTAATCATGGCCTTCAATTGTCACAGTGGGATTTAGAGAAGTGTCGCCCAAACACCAGTCAACTAAAGAATATTATTGAAGTGTATGGGTTGAGTGCACTTTCCACTTGCTCCTACAAGCTGGCACACAAGACACTAATATCGGCTTTTGTGGAAAGGTGGCAGCTGAGACTAACACATTTCACCTTTCTTTCAATGAAATGTCGATCACACTGGAGGATGCATGTTGTTGAAGATTCCCGTGATGGGTAAAGTTGTTGAGTGTGAAACCATCTCTAAAAATGAAGCGTTGGAGTTGGTGAGTACGACTTTTGATGTGACAGAGAAGGAAGCATATGAGCAGATAAACAAGGAATTGAAAGTTAACAAAGCTTGGCTGAAGGGGAAATGGGGACGTAAACCAACATCGTCTGTAAAAGGGAAGGAGAAGAAGATTGTAATGCCAAGGTTCAGTGCATTGCCAGAGCGTACCTTTGGTACTTATTAGGATGCACTCCCTTGGTTGACAAGACATCTACGCTAGTCCATGTTAACCTTCTGAAGGTGGTGGAGAACTTTAATGAGACGTGAATGTGGAGCAAGGCCTTAATGCAGAACATGTCCAAAGGATACACCAAGCCCTTGATAAATCCCGATTGAATATGGTTTGTGTTGTCTCCCTAATTATTGCTTTCTTAAGTGGTTTAGATGTGTCAAGAATTTGGTTGAATTTTTGATTGAATGTTGACGGAATTGTTAAGGATATGTTGAAAATGTTTTCAATCAAAAAATCCTTGTAAATATCACACGAATCAACTGTTCGGTTGATGATGACCAAACGTGCATCAAGCAGTCGGTCATCCCCGACCGAGTAAAATTGTATAGTTCAACCTATACTAAGTGATCAAATATTTTTTTAACTATTTTTTGAAATTTTTACCTTCATGTGAGTTGTAGGTTACGTGGGACCCATATTCGACTATCTGAGGATATTGCTAAGTCAACTTTCTACAAGGGAACAATCAAATATTTCGGGTTTGTTGAGTCATACAACCCAAATAGATTCTTACAAAAAATGGTTCGCATGCAAGGTATCCCTAAAAAACCATACACTCCTATTCGAGCCCAAATAGGGAAGGTGGCACAAAGTTACGTCGTCAAGTATAGTTCCAACCTGAGAATTGGGAGTCTTGGTAAGATCACTTATCGGCGGCAAGATCGAGGGGACCAAGTGCAATAGTTCCATAGGACACGACTAATGATTACATGGCCTGGTTCAATGACGTCTCCCACCCATTCATTGAAAATTCAAAAAGTACCACAGTCGGCAATGAAGAAGATGTTGACATCTATGACGTGAGTTGTTTATTGGTTTTCAGGACTTATATTTGTTTGAGCTTATAATTTGAAATGTTAAATATTATTGATATGAATCTTTCTCTCCATGTTTGTCTAGCGCATTCGATAGACTGTCGATGTCATAAATGCTTGGAAGGCATTGTTGTCACATGAATCAGATAAGGCATCCGTAGTCAAGATGGCGGACGATGCACTGAAGCTCCTCATGATGTTCAGTTCTCCTACACCCTCCCAACCTGCAAGCAAACCAGTTGAAGGTGCTTCATCTTCGAAGTGCAAGGCAACGCCATCGGCACCCTCACCTTTGAAAGAAAAGGGCAATAAGACGAAGAAATGATTTATAGTTGAACTGATTATTTGACTTGTACTATACATGATTATTTGACTTGTACTGTACATGATTTTGTTAAAGACTTAATTTGTTGTTATATAGTTAACTTGGGTTTGTTTAGTACATTGTATTTAGTATCTTTTTGAATTTAAATGTGCTTGTTTTGGATTGAAGTACCAGTCAACTGCGCTGCTCAGTCGGATTCAACCGAGCCATAATCGACAGTTCGACATCCAATGACCGTATACGTTTTTGCTCGGTGAACAACTACCGAGTAAAATGTTAAACTCTTTGAACTTGATGTTAAGTCATGTGATCGAACTATCTGTGTTTGTTTGATTCACGGGTACCAAGTAAATGAACTTTACTCGGTCAGTATAGGCCGAGTGATCATTGTTGGTTAAAGTAAATAGTTTGTTCGGCCAGTGACGACCGACTAATTGGGTGTTTAGTCCTATGTTGACAACCGAACAAAACAAATTTATATGGGATTGAAAAATTGAACACAATAACAAGGCATGTATTTCATTATTTGAACTGCGTACACTAAGTTTGTACAAAAAAATTTTGGCGTGTAAAGGATATACAAAAAACAAGTGACCTTTCCAACTATACGTCATGAATCAGATGTACAAAAAATGAGCGTGTCCGATACGACAGATGACATCTTCTATACATGATTATAAAGTATCTTCTATACATGATTATAAAGTCTATGATATGAAGGATATACAAAAAACCAACGCCATATGGACATAAGTAATGTCAAGGTGAACCCAAGTCGACGGTAATAGGAGGACCATCTTGAGAATGCACACGTGACGGTTGGTTTTTCTAATACAAATTCTCAACCGATGGTAATGTTGCTGGTAGTATATTTTTATTCCACCCCGGCTACAGTTGAGGAAAATGGGCATCAAACTTGAACAATACCTGTACAAATATACAAAAAAATAGTGAACAACAAATAAAGTCAGATACTACAATAAAAAGGAATAAATTTAATCACTTTACCCTCATAAAATGATTTTCATTAACATGTGTGATCTCAATTACAACCCGGTCAGTCATATTCCATGGTGGTGCGTCCTTAAGTGGAAGAAATGTCATACGGCCTGATTGGTGATAGAGACACTACAATGACATTGCAACCTGTAGCAATTACGAGACCCATTTTAGGCATACGCATCCACTTGTCAAAAGAAGCATCCCTGGTCTCGTCATACCATTGCACGGACAGGATAATTTTATCAAAGTGATCGCTCTCGAAGATTGAGCGCCAAAGATCGTTGTGGTCATGAAGCTCTCAATACAGATCATTACAGACTTGTATCCATGCACCGTCTTCATTACGTCCCAAACCCGCTGCGACAACACGGTAACCACAATTACCATATCCATTAACATCATCAAACTTCCCAATATAATCAAGACATCCTTCAGGCGACTTCGCGATAAGTCTTCTTAGTAACATTCTGCAAACGAGTATGAGTTCTATGGACCTTTACAGGCACTTGCCGCGTAGGCTTGATCGATATCGATTCAGGATGGAGGACATACTCGTGGTGGGATGGATTTCTTTAAATAGATACCTCATTCTCGTCGGCCTTAGTCACCTTTATTAATTTGACTATTTGTGATGCATTTCTTCCTTATTTTGATGTCTTTCTTCCCCCTGTCTTAATTTTCTCCTTTGGCACCATCCATGACGAGGATGAAGGACAAGTAATCTCACGGAGTTGTTGCATAATCCTTATGCGCGAATCCTCATTATCCACACTTGCAAACCTCTCAATGACCCTTTGAATTTCCTCTTCAGAATTGTATTCCGTTCGATTCACGGCTTGCTCAGGATTCATGTTCAACTTTTGTCAATGTAGTTGAACATCTTTAAGTGGTATTGGCGAACCATCCAATTGATGAGTTGCAATTTCATGGGCACATGGAAGCCCGTAGGTCATGCGCAAAACATAATCACATTTAATTAGATAGGTCCCAATATTTTCTGCATGATCGACCTCATTACGAATTTTGTCTATAGCATATTGCGAAAAAGAGCCTTACAACATACGGTACAATGTATGACCAAACCTGTATTGCACGACATTCAGACTTGTCTTAAAAGACGCCTTGATAGCATTATGATGCCCTTCAACCAAACTATTAATAACTCACCACAAGTCCTCGAAGTTCTTTAGAGAATTTGCAAAACATTTTTAAGGGCATTATGTGCATTTTCAACTCTCCCGATCGTAAAATGTCCAAGGTGCAATGTACGGTCATGTCCATGCTTTTAAAAACTTTTCTTTGTACCCTAACCCATGTGTCCATCAAGTAATCAAGCAATCCTTGTAGATAAGCATAATCGGCGGCCAAATTCGACATCCTCATGTTAAACACATCTTTGGAAGTGGCGTTCATCAAAGCATTCCATCAAGTTAGAAAAAAGTTGAAGTCTTCGTTCCGTTTAAAATATTTTTTCCCCTTCCCTACCACGGCCTTATTAATGTGCCAAGTACATAGAAGATGAGTTGATATGGGGAAGACCATCTCAATTACCATTATCAATCTTAACTCCCTATCATTAAGTATCACATGTGGTTTGAACCATCCATCTATAAGGTGATTAACGTTCTCCAATGCCCAAATGTAGTTGTCCTTCTTCTCTTATGACAAAAATGCAAAACCAATAGCAAACGATAACCCGGTCGATGTCACATCAATGATCTCTTGCAAAGGCATCCGATATCTATTTTTTTTGTACGTGCAATCGAATAGCAAAGCCTATGAGAAACATCTAAGTAACTTGATGGAGTCGGGATGAGCCCAAAATAAGTCTGTCACCACATCCGTTCCCTCTAGTTTCATATGCCACGAGAGATAATCATTTATGTCAAGCAAATATATGATTTGTTGCATTTGTGATCTCCCTCCAGCCTCATCAAACCTAATTTTTTGCCTTGCATTGTATATCGTGCCCATGGTTTATGAATTTGGTACTTCCATGTTCTTTGCCCTCTTCTTTATCGTGTCATAAATCTCTCGAGACTTGACATTTCCATCAATCATTTGTACCACCATCTCACGCTCTTCTGGTTGTAATCGACCTGCATATGAGTGACGCTCCATATGAGAGCCTATGTCATGGTTATGCCGCCCACACACCACTGTCACACGCCATAACCGATCTTCGTGTTCCTTGATATTTATTGCAAAAGGACAACCACATTTTTTGGTCCCACATTTGGGCCTTATAAACCTCCCCATATTCATCAAACACAATTCTTTCCTTCATAATGTTCGCATCTTTACTAGCTTTCAATTTTACAACTATTTGGACATCACCCCTATAACTACTCGACCTCTCACACCCTATCTTCACTCTTCCACGACGACGACCATCACCCCCACCATCAAACCCTTTTGTGATAATACCGAATCTTTTACTATATCGCCGACTTTGAACCCATTTAACCGACTCAACCCTACTTCCAAATTTCATGTATGTTGTGAAGTCGTTAGTGTAGTTAAAATAGGCAGTATAATCCAAATTTTCCTATAAAATGGTAAATTACAATATTAAATTATATGCTCAAACAAAGAAGACAAAAAAATTCTAAAAACTCCCCAATTTACTTCAATCGGTCTCATCAGTCCGAACAAAATCCACATGCTCGATTGTAAATGACCGAACGAAACATTATAGTTCGGTCAATGTAGACCGAGCTATTACTTTTTACTCGGTGGCTACTTACCGAACCAAACTTTGCCAACTTTTCCATTCTCATTCAGCATGTACCTGACCGAACAGATGACATCTGCTCGGCCCTGCGTAGCCGAACCATAGGCAAAAACTATGGTTTCAAAAATAAAAAATAAAAAAATCATTAAAAATCAACAATTACCTCTCCATGTTTGACATTCGCTTCTCCTTCACGTCCATCCTCCATTACTTATGGTACATTGCCACGAACAACGCAAACAAACAAATCCCTATCAATGCACAAAATTTTGTTCAAACCCTTTCAAGTCCATACTAGATATGATCAAATACACCATATACCGAAAATAACTATGACGACAATGACTCTTACAAAGGTAGTCGGCTTTGAAAAATAAAGTTTGCTTCGCCGGTCGTCCTCACTGATTGTCGGAGGGGATCGTCGGAGTCGATATTTGATCAATGTGTGAGGTGCACAACGATGGCGGGAAAATGGCATGAGAGTGATTGTGAGGGGGTGAAGGAAGTCATTTCATTTAGGTATTTTTGCAAATGGAGTGAAAAAATTTTAGTGGTTTGCACATAGTAAATTGTGGGGTGCACATAGTCGGGTCGTTTATGTTTGCGTTATCAAGATATTAATTCATCAAACGGGCTTCAACGTTACAAGCTAGCTCCTGGAGCAATTTATTAATACGAGCAACTCTTGGGGTGCCCTCTTTCTGCTAGGGTACACTATAGACCAGTACTGGACCAATTTAGTCTTAACAAATTAAATGAGCATTACATGCATGACACAAATACACCATTAATTGATGTGAACTAGTGATTTTGAATCAATCGAATTCCATCCTTTTGATTAAAATATTATAAGTATTTATTTTATTGTTTAATTATGAATTGGTCGTAATAATAAAGGATCCTGTAAGCGTTAGTGGATCAACAACATAAATGAAGGCACTCTCGGTCGATCTGCCTCTGCCATGTCCTTTCTTTTCACTCAATAGAATTATCCCCGACATTAGACCTATAGAGAATTCCAAACCCCGTCCTTGCCTTGTCCAGTCTGTATTGGCTCTCTACATTGATTTGGAGATTTATAAAGGGAGGGCACTTTGGTAACTTCATCCATTGCAAGCACATTTAATTCAACTCCTCAATACTTCTAACCAAACAAGTCACCCTAAAAGGACTAATACCTAAACCCAAGTCACAATCCTACAGATAATCTCACAATCTAAGAAACCCTAGGTATGCGAACCAAATAGGCCAAAAGGTTTATGGATTGATCAGTATCTCAATGCTAAGCAACTGATTATGTTACTCTGGTATAAGCTATTTTTATGAAGGCTGCATAACATTGTGAACTTTGGTTCCATAAGTGAGTCAAGGGTGTTTCAGGGTAATGATATGTAAGAATATTGCAATTACTTGTCACAAAAAGAATCCATGAGGAAGACATGCATGGCGCCCCAACCACTCAGGAATGCCATATATTATATCCTTATACAATTGAATATTGTCTTATAGCTTTTTTCTGGCTCTACCATTGTAAACAAACCACCTGAATTCTACTCAGCTTCCGACTTCTATTCCAACAGAAATGATAGCATGTTTTTGTTGAGAATGAAACCAACTTGCCTTCTTTGAGAGTAGAGATTTTTTTTACTCAATTATTTGGTAACATTATCGATATATAGTATGATTCTGCTTGGAGGGACGAAATATCTTACAATGTAACTAGCTATGATATTGATGATTTTTTGTTGTAACAAAAACAATAATTCTTACATAACAATTTGAACATTGTAAAGCCTCAAACAGAAGAAATAATATTCACATGAATAACTTTTTTTTGTTAAACTTAAACATTGACACAACACGACTTAATTCATTATTAATATCACGACATCAGAAGTTAACCATGTTGAATTATGAAGGTGTAGTACTACAACATGCATGATAAGGAAGTTGTGATGTTTAAAGTCAACGATGTTCAACAAAAAAGGAAAAATTTATTCATAATTCATATATATTTTTCTCGGTTTGAACTTTTGTAATGTTAATATTTGGAATTTTATCGAAGTTAGTTCATCTCACTTTAAAAATTGTATCAATTCAATCACAAATTCTTATTTTTTAACAAGGCTACTAAACTTCCAAAAAATCTCAGGCCGTCACTCACTCAATCTAACCATTTTTTAGTAGCAACTCTAAAACGTGGCGCCGAGATGAAACCATTTTGATCTGCTTTGTAGTTTGTATATAGATGATGATGATGATGATGATGATGATGATGATGATTGAAACTATGACGATCTTAAAATCTTTTCACGTATGCTAATTTTTTTATTTAAGACATTTCAATGCTTAACCGAATTAAAAAAATTAGAAAAAGTTAAGAAACCCAGTCATCATGGCCACGCTAGTATCAAGTTAATTCATGCAGTAACTAGAGTTGCTACAAGAAAGTGTTCCTAGTGGCCACCTTTAAATTTTTTTGGAAGTTTAACGACTTTGTTCCATGATAAAGTTTTGTGATCAAATTGATAACATTCATAAAGTTGGATATGATTCTCGGTGAAATTAACTTGTTCAAATTTCTTAGGTAACTAAAAAACTATAGCTAGTTTGTTAAATTTTTTGCAACAACTAATAATCTTCTTTATGATTTAACTCCATCAGTAAGGGGACAAAACTTTCTTAAACACCAATCGATATGGTGACATCCCAATATGTCTTCAAGATCTTGCTCGCGCTCACATTCTTAATTTCTGCCACCCTTTTGTTTGAGGAAGATAAGTCAATTTGTTCTTGTACTTCAATCCATATTTTGTCAATAGAATCTTAACAAATCTAATGCACAAGTTCTCCTAAACATGCAAATTGAGAGAAAACCCTAACACATGTGCCCGCAACGTGTTATCAAGAATCAATCGATAAACAAACAAATCATACACCTAAATAATCAAAGCAACCATAAATCAGAAAAAAAATCAAAGTAGTTCTAATCCGTAGTCGAAATTCAATGTAGGCAAATACCACAATTTTTAAAGAAAGAAAGCGCTATATTATTTAATGGCTTCTTCTTATATAGATTGAAAAAAGAAAAAAATGGATAAAAGTATAGATTATAAATTTAATAGAATTAGTTTTTGTTACTTCTTATGCAATGGTAAATTAAAAAAAGAAAGAAAAAACTGCACAGGCAATAAACAAGTCGGTAGTTAAAGATAAAATTAATAAGAAATAAAAGAAATTTTAGGTTATGCCTCCTTAAACGATGCTTATTGACAGTGATGTCTCATCTATACCACCATGAATCTTTTGGTAAAAATTCTGAGTTAATTAGCATTGGCTACATAAATATATGTGGAGATCATGACGTGGGCACGTGCATTAAAATATAGTTTAAAAATCTATCAGTATAATGTTAGCAATCTAACTTAACTAGTTTTCAAGAACCTAGAAATCTAGTCTTCACTGATAAATAAAATCAATGAGAAATATACAAAGTGCTCTATATATTTATAGAGACTTTACATCATACCTAATCTAACTGAATAAATACTTTCTAATTTACTTTTCGTCAATTTCTTTTTCTAATTTACTAAGCTTATAATTCCTAATTGTATTTGTATCCACCAAACTATTGCTATAATTTTTTTTTTAAAAAAAAATGTGTAATAAAAGGAATCAACAACCATGATTAACTCTCTTTTATCTTAATTGTCCGTTACCGTGTTGAACAAATTAACAACAACCAATAACACACAGATACGTGACATCGTCAACTTCTATTATTGTCGAAAAGTCAAGTTTGAAATTAAATACTTTCGCAAAAAAAAAGTATGAAATGAAATACAGTTCTCGTTTTCTCTAAAGAAGAAAAAGAAATCTTAGAAAACGAGGATCACAAGAAACGATCCGCAAAACTACTCGTCAACAACATAATACAACACAACACATCTCATCTCTTCTTCTTCTGTTTCTCTTCCACACCACTCTCATTCATTAAGCATAATTAGTTTCTTGAATTCTATTAGTACCTAGTATTTATATATGGTTGTAGGTTTCTCAAAGGGCGTCTGCCTTTTCTCCACACAGAGTCGGTGCTTAACTACTCACTAAAACATAACAATACACATTATTAGGTTATGTGCATATTAAAAGGAAGATGTGGATAAGATGCAATCTATATTGAGACACATACAAATGACAACAAACCTTGAGAGAATAAGGAAATAATTCAAATTGTATAACCGACGATCACTTTCCTTATTGTAAATATTGTACATATTATAAATATTAGAACATATGGACTCTCACACCACATCGAGAGACATTTTCAATAAAATCTAAATTGTTCTTTTAATTCAATTTGTCTTTTTGTATCAGAGTCTTTAGTGAGAAGAGAGATTCTTTAATCAATGGCTTCCACTCTCTCTCTAAATGTTGCAAATTTTGTTACTCTTAGACTCAAAGCAGAAAATTATCCGCTTTGGCGTGAACAATCCCTTGCTCTAGCAGAAAGCCTAGACATGGTTAATTGGGCTACTTACTGGAGAAAAGAAACAACCAACAATGTATGCTCCTTCAACAGATCCAGAAGAACCAAAACAACTTGATGATGACTATCTCAAGTGGCGAAAAGAAGATCGTATGCTGCGTGGATGGATAATTGGAATACTTACTGAAGAAGCACTAAGCCTTATTATAGGTTTGAAAATATCACATTCAATTTGGCATGCGCTCAAAGAAGCCCAGGATTCACAAGAGCGTGAATTTATGCTCCAATAACAACTAACATACCTCAGGAAATATCCAAATCAACTTTTATCTGAGTATCTAAGAAAATTCAAAATTATCTGTGATAGTCTTGCAACAATTGGAAGTCCAGTTCCAGATAAAAATAAAGTTTATTCATTGCTTGCTAATTTAGGAAAAAATATGAATCATTCACTACCACAATGCTTAAACCTCCTATGCCAAGTTACACAGAGGTAATCTCACTTTTACAGGGGTTTTAACAAAGAAATTCTTGGCTTGAAGAATCAACTCTAGCATCGTATGAATTTTACAGACAACGCCATCAAAGCCAGACATATCATAGTCTAAATGGAAAGAACAATCAATTTACTTCAAGAGGTCGTGGTTTCCAGGCTAGAAACAATAGCATCAAACATTCCAACTCTACAAGAAATTAGCTTAATGGAACTCAAGGCCTTCGACCACCACCTCTTAGTAAGCGTTGCATGACTACTAGTGAAAGAGAAATGTATCGAATGAGTGTTGTCAACTTTGTGGTAAGAAATGACATGTTGCCAATGTTGGGATCTCCCAACTCAACTAGTGCAACAAAATGATCTTCCTCAAGCACTTACTGCACTCACTTTAGATACCACAGTTTCAGACACCGAATGGACAACTGATACTGGCGCCTCCAACCATATGACTTCAAATTCAGGTTTGCTTCATAATCTTTGAAAATATATTAGACATGATTTTGTTTTAATTGGTGACGGATCTGCATTAAAGATTGATGCAGTAGGTGATACAATAGTATCTGATGGTAAAAATAAATTGCTTTTACGAGATGTTTTAGTTGTTCTAGAACTAACTAGAAATTTACTTTCAGTAAGCCAATTGACAAATCAATATCCTTATTATAGTGATTTTACTAATGATTTTTTATGTTAAGGAATGAGCGACAAGTCGGATTTTGCTGATAGGCAAGTGTAGAGGAGATCTTTATGTCCTATCAAATCTAAAGGAATCTTATTTCTCGCATAGACAAAAATATAGATTAGAAGATTTGTGGCACCAACGTCTTAGACACCCACAACATTCTACTTTGCAATTTTTACATTCTAGAAATTTGATTAATGTTACTTCGAAAAAAAAATTGACATTATTTGGGAAAGTTGTCAATTAAGAAAACTTAGTAAGATGCCTTTTAATCTATCTAACTCATCTGCTATTGGTTGTTTGAAAAAATTCATTATGATCTTTGGGGACTAGCATTGTTGATGATTATTCTCATTATATATGGTTAATTTCACTCCATTCAAAATCCGATTTTGTTGATGCATATTTAGCCTTTGAAAGTTATGTGTTGCGTCAATTTGACAAAAAAAATAAAGATTTTTCATTCTGATGGTGGGGGTGAGTTTGTTAACAATAGACATACATCTCATTTTCAGCAATAAGGAATTGTTCATCAAACTTCTTGTCCATACACACCTGAACAAACTGGTATGGTTGAATGTCGACACTGATTTATTCGATAACTTGGTATGACTATAATTTTTCATAGCAGAGTACCAAATTTTTTATGGGTTGAAGCTTTTGCTACATCGGTTTATTTAATTAATCGATTGTCTTCTTCATCTATTGATTTTGACACTCCTTATTTTCGATTATTTGGATCTCACCTAACTACTCTATATTGCGTGTTGTTGGATCTCGGTGTGACCTATACACATGGGATACTCAACGCAATAAATTTGAATCCAAAACTATCCCTTGTGCTTTCTTGGGGTACAGTGACAAACATAAGGGTTATAAATATTTTGACCTTAAAACTCAAAAAAAAATTGTGTCTAGACATGTTCTTTCTTATGAGAGTTTGTTTCCATTTAAGGGTCCTAGCTCCTCACACATTCTTATATCCACCCAATTAAGTTTTTTAAACACCTAACAATCTTCAACTACAAGTACAACTTGTATGTATGAAGACTAACAACCCTTGAAACATATTCTTGTTCCCAATTCATTAGAATCACATCAAGATAATTCTCTCACTTCACCTTCTCAACCAACCAATCATGAACCTCTATCCCTTATATCATCCTTGTCTTCTCCACATGTTGACCTTCATCTTTCCCTTGTGGATTCATCAAACAACGGTGATGATTCACTATATATGAATCCACAATCACGTGATGAACATTCACATCATCATATGATCACATGATCACAAGATCACAAAATAGAATTCTTAAGCCAAATCCATGTTATGCACTCACTACTATTTATACAAATATTGCTCACGAACCTTGCACGGTGAAATCTGCTCTTGAACATGATGGGTAGCATCAAGCCATGGTAGAAGAGCTCACTGCTCTCCAACAAAATCATACATGAACTTTAGTTCCTCATCTTCCTAGCATGCATCTCATAGGCATTAAATGGGTTTTTAATACCAAGCTAAAAGCTAATAGTAGTCTTGATCGGTTAAAAGCTCGACTAGTAGCTAAGGGGTATCACCTAATTGACGGAGTAGACTACATTGAAACATTTTCACTGGTCATTAAACCAGGCACTATTAGGTTAGTCATTAGTCTTGCTCTTGTTCGTCAATGAGAAATTAGACAACTTGATGTGAAAAATGCATTTTTGCATGGTGACATTTCAGAGAACATTTATATGGAGCAATCACCGGGAATGGTTGATCCTACATATCCTTCGCATGTTTGTAAACTTCAAAAAGCTCGATATGGTCTCAAACAGGCACCAAGAGCTTGGTTTGATCATTTTAGTCTTTTTCTACTTAAGCATGGTTTCTTTTGTAGTCTAGCTGATTCATCATTATTTATTTTGCATTCTTCCAAGGAACACCAATACTTCTTCTTTATGTTGATGACATGCTTGTCACACGCTCTAGTTCACAACTCTTAAATGATTTTATTAAACTTCTACATTCTGAGTTTGCTATGAAAGATCTCGGAAGCACAAATGATTGATTGCAAACCTGTGAGCACTCCGATGGAGACAAAAGCAAAGAGTCTTACCAATGATACATTATTAGAAGACTCAACCTTCTATAGAAGTATTGTTGGTGCTTTGCAATACCTAACTCTAACACGTCCAGATCTTTCTTTCAGTGTTAATTTTGTTTTTCAATTCATGCAATCACCCACTTATGGTAATTTAAAAATGGTTCGTCGCATTTTGCGATACGTCGAAGGCTCCATTAATTTTGGTATGCATTTAACTAGCAACACCACACTTGATCTTTGTGGTTTTTCTGGTGCAGATTGGGCAGGTTATCCTACTACTAGACATTCCACAACTGGTTATTGCACATATTGAGGTTGCAATCTTATATCATGGTTCGCAAAAAAGCAACCGACCATTTCACTTTCAAGCACAGAAGCAGAATATCGTTCTATGGCACATACCGCAACTGAACTTACTTGGCTTACTTTCCTTTTATGTGATCTTCATGTACCTCGATCCAATCCACCAATTCTCTACTGCGCCAACCTTAGTGCCTCATATAGGGCTGGCAAAAATACGGGACCGGACACCTCTTTCTATAATGATTAAATTTAGTGTCCGGTCCCGTTCGCGTTTTTAAAACGGGCACTTTTTTTTGTCCAGTCCCGTATTTTTGTAAAACATACGGCTCCCATTTTGTCCGATTTTTATTTTTAAATATGATTGAATATTTTATTTATCAATTATTTAAAAAAACCCTCAACTACAGAGCCGACGAGCGTCACCGACGCCCGACTGGTCGTGAGTTGCGCTGCTGCGGAGAGTGGAGCTGGAGCTCGAGACACAGTCGCCGACGCCCGATTGGAACATAGGGTTTTGATCTTGTAAGGGAGAGGCTGAGAGGAAGAGGCGAGAGTTGGAGACTGGAGAGGGGTGACGGCACAGGCAGAGGCGAGAGCTGGATAGGGCGACGCGCCGACGGCACTAACAGGTGAGGCCGTGAGGGTTTGGACTTGAGAGGCAGATGCGAGAGCTGGAGGAAGGGTGACGACACGGCCCGCACAGCAGCAGGCGAGGCCGCGAGAGCGGAGAGGCGACGACACCGACGGTGAGGCGCGAGGGTTTGGACTTGAGAGAGGAAGAGGCGAGCGCGAGAGCCGGGAGGAGAGGTGACGGCACAACCACACAGCAGAGGCGAGGCCGCGAGAGCTAAGAGGCGAGGCGAGCGCGAGAGCTGGAGGAGAGAGGGTGACGGCCCGACGGACAACCTGCACAGCAGAGGCGAGGCCGCGAGAGCCGGGAGAGGCAACGACACGACGGTGAGGCGGTGAGGCCGCTGAGCAGAGCGAGCGCGAGAGGCCTGGAGGAGAGGGTGACGGCACGGGTGAGGGTTTGGACTTGAGAGGCGAGAGGCGAGCGCGAGAGCTGGAGGGAGAGGGTGACGACATTGCCGCACGCACAGCAGAGGCGAGGCGCGAGAGCTGGAGAGGGCGACGACACTGACGGTGAGGCGGTGAGGCGGTGAGGCAGTGAGGCCGCACAGGCTGTGGCGAGCGCGAGAGTTGGTGGGAGAGGGTGACGGCACGGGTGAGGGCGAGGGTTTGGACTTTGGACTTTGGGACGTTTGGTTTGGTGACTTTGGTAGGTTATGGAGTGTGAAATTACCTATATGCCCTTCAAATTAATCACTAAACGGGTACCCGTTTTTTTGAAATTTTTGTCCAGACCCGGTCCCGTATTTTTAAATGGACTTAAAAAATTGTCCAGACCCATATGTTTTTCACAAAAATATTGCCCGAACCCGTTTAAAACGGGTCAGGGCACATTTTGCCAGCCCTAGCCTCATACATGATTGTAAATCCTGTCTTTCATGCTCGCAGCAAACATATTGAGTTGGATTACCATTTTGTCCGTGAACGCGTTGCATTAGGCCTTCTCATTATCCGACATGTTTCTTCCACTAATCAAAGAGTAGATATATTTACTAAGCCATTACCTAAAGCTACCTTGGTTCATTTTCGCACCAAACTTTGCCTTCAACCTCGGCCAAGTTTGCAGGAGGATATTGAGACATATACAAATGACAACAAACCTTGAGAGAATAAGGAAAAAAATTCAAATTTTATCACTAATGGGCACTTTCCTTATTGTAAATATTGTATATATTATAAATATTAGAACATATGGACTCTCACACCACATCAAGAGACATTATCAATAAAATCTAAATTGTTCTTTTAATTCAATTTGTCTTTATATATATATAGATTTTATTATGCGCATAATTGAAGGATATCTATTCTTTAGTAAAAAATAAATAAATATTAAAAGGAAATCTTATAACAATGGGAAATATCCTAACAATAAAATCTTCTAAATAATTACATTAAATTGAAATCGTGTGAGATGTGAGGGGGCCGATTAGAGATCTTATTAAGTGGATAGGAATGTTAATTGGATATGATTCTTGTTTTAATGACTACAAAAGTTACGGTCGGTGGTTCACATGCATATGCATGTCCCCACAACTCAGTGCCTGGTATATACCAAAATATACAAATTTACAAACATAATATAAGCCGCACAATATTTAAAACTCCTTTGAGCACTCCATATGTTGTAAAATAATCATAGCAGGTCAGATGCCTAAAAGAACTAGTTCTTTATAAGATTTACCATAGAAAATAAAAAAGTCAAAATCGAGTATCTATTATTGAGATTCTGAACAATATTTAACAATAGAGCATAATCCCCAAATGTATCAAGAAAGTCTGAGATACTCTAGCTTAGAAGAGGATCTAAGTATAATTATATCATACAAAATATCTATTTATCAAAAAAAAAATGGATTAGAGATCTTATTAAGTGGATAGGGAGATGTTAATTGGATATGCTTACATAACTACTAGCTATTAAAAACGGATTAGAGATCTTATGAAGTGGATAAGGATATTATTGGGTATGCATATATAACAATAAGTACTTGTTTAGTTCGTTTTTGCCAACTTATAAACAATAAAAGATATGAATTAACATAAATATTTTTCAAACAAAAGTGATGGATAATAAAAGGTAATTGATGAGAGGTAATTGTGTCCACAAACTCTAGGGCAACCAAATAAGATTAATTTCAACTCCCCTTCAAGTTATCACATAGGAATTAACTCCACCCCTAACCAAAAGAGGCCTAAAATCTTGTTTTCAATTTTCTAGTCAATCAAACTCAATTTTGAATGCTCCCCATTGCACACGACGTTGTAAATGACATTTCACAAAATTTGCTCAGAAGTTGAAAAGTTAAAGGTCATCTGAATTAACAAAAAGATCAGTAGTACCTAAGTTAAAGATGCAACTAAACTCTCATGTCAAGCAAAAAAAAATTTGGACCTACTAACTTAACCTCTATCGATTTCATACAATCCCGTCTTGGCTCTTTAAGGGAAAACTCATCCTTACATATTCATAATCAAGTTACTAGCAAAGAATTAAATTAAAATGTCTCTTCTTCATGGTAATGTTCATTCTCCACAAATCCCGTGAGCTTTTTGGAGGTTTGCTTTTGATCTATAGTTTGCCTTTGTGATTGCAAAGTTTGGCAGAGTTTTTGCTAACAAGATTCTGGAGCTGAGAGATGCAGGATTCACATCGACGAAGGTCTATAAGCTTCTTGATGAGTGAAGACTTAAGTTTCTTTCTTTTCAAAGATCCCCAAGCGCAGCCTAGCCTTTCGACAAGAGGTGGCTGCGAGTAATGGTAAGCATAGTACCACGGATCCGAGTTCATGGCATGTAGATTCTCCTCCTGTGACCATCCAAAAAAAAAGGTATAGGCACCCACTATAGCAAGACTCACACTTTATAAGCAAGAAATTTTTTTTTGAATGTCAACAAGCAAGAAATGCAAATTTTTTTCTCCAACGCATTATTTTTATTTTCTGTAGCAACAAAAAATAGTTGTCAGTGTTCAGACTGAAGGTTTTGATCTAAATAGGAATTAAAAGTATTAGCGGAAGCGTTTGTCTTATTTCTTGTTGTGTGGTCTCCGGTCTTTTCCACATCCCAAAAGTTTTGGAGAAACCCTACGGGAGAACTCTTTTTACACAAATTGCCAAAAGCCTTGAAATCATAAATCACACTAGGTGATTTATTATCCTATCAATCTTGGGACTTCCCAAGACATCAGGATTGTTGGGATTTAGAGATATTTATTAGTTATCAAAAATATTATCTTTTCATCTATGTTAAACGTGGCCCACGTGGCCAACGTGGCCAACATCTCCCACTCGCACATTGTGTGTAGACTTTTTGTCGGGTCGGGTCAATCACACATATGTTCGCCCGTGTTTTGATAACATAGATGTCTCCCACTCGCACATCGTGTGAAAAAAATATTCAGTTCTCTATTGACAGTGTTTCATTGTAACCAATTGGTCGTGCGACCGTGAAATAACCTGCAACCGGGAGCTCTACACTAGCAACTCAATTAGAGTCAGCATAGAGACGTCTACCCTTTAAAAAAATATATATCTCACTTTGCCCTAGATGCATATATTCATGTCTGTTCAAAACATTCTCTAACCCCTTTTAAGAGCAATATTTGAACCTTAAGTTCATAACATTATATTCTAACTAATATTCTCATCCAATTAATGCAACACCAGTGTCGCGACATAGAATATAAAATGAAATGATCTTTCTTTGCCCTCCCACTACATAGTTTAGAATCAGCTGTTTTCCTAATGTAGCATCTTTAGATCGAATCATACTTGACCATATGTAACTCACTAAAGTAGCAAGCACTAATTCCTTACTTCATAGTGTAGTCAAAAGTCATAAGGGCAATTCAGGAAGTCTCAACTATATAAGAACTTCTTTTAATTAGACTCATACAGTGAGGATCCAGGGATTTACTTTCTACTCACTTCTAAGTGGTCGCAAAACATATGTAATTCTTTACATTTCACAGTGGAGCAACTCTTAATAAGAGTGTATGCATGTGCATATTTTAGTTCAGTCATTCTCAAAGCGCCTAACCTGAAATCTATGTAGCTCGCCATTATGAGGCGCCAATCATTAGATCTCGCATCTGGTTTTTATTCACATGCTTAATAGATAGTGGGAAATCTATTATGGTCTTGCAGAAATGACCTCATCTTGACTCCTATCAAGGCGACATTTATCAAATAAGTTTTAATGTCTCATCTCTGCTTGCTATCACTAGTGCCAAAGGTGATTGCTTGTATGAGAAAGCCAATAAGTGCATGTTGCATACTTCCAGTCAATAATGACTTCTACCAAAGCAAGAAATATCAAATTCCATATAAAGCTTATTAATAGATTTTAGTAGTAGTCATAACAAGAGTCAAATAGATTTTCTTTTAACAAGAAAAATAGATAGAAAAATATGTAGAGACTGCAAAGTAATACCTGGTGAAGCACTTACTACCCAACATAAGTTAGTAGTACTTGATATTAAGCTAACACGACGACATAATATGAATAAAAGAGTTAGCGACCCTAGAATAAAGTGGTGGAACCTAAAACATAGTAAACAAGTAGAGTTTAGAGAAAAACTACTAAAGGAAAATGTTTGGAATCTTGACTTAGATGCTAATACAATGTGGCTAGAAATGAGTAGTTGCATAAGGAGAGTGGGATCAAACGTATTAGGTATATCTAAGGGCTTGGGACCTCCAAAGAAGGAAACATGGTGGTGGAACGAGGATGTCCAACGAGCAATTAAGACTAATAGAGAGATGTATAGGAAAATACCTAAGTGTCAAGATGAAGTTGTGTACAATCAATATAGAGAAGCTAGAAAACAAACTAAAAAAGTAGTTAGTCAAGCTAAAATAAATTTCATGGAGGATCTATATACAAGGTTAGGTAATAGAGATGGCGAAAAATATATATATAGGCTAGCCAAATTAAGAGATAAAAAGAAACAAGACCTAAGTCATGTAAGATGTATTAAGGACGAAAATCAAAATGTTTTAACACGCGAGGATGATATTAAGGAGAGATGGAGAAGTTACTTCGATAGTTTATTTAATGATGGCCAAGTTGATACTATAATAGATGAAAACCCACACCAAGAAAGAAATGTAAACTATACACGCAATATTAGAATTGTAGAAGTTAAAGAGGCATTGAAAAGAATGAAAATAGGGAAAACATGTGGCCCAGATGAAATACACATAGAGGTTTGGGAATGCTTAGGAGAAATTGGATTGACTTGGTTAACAAAAATTTTCAATAAAATTTTAAAATCAAAACGGATGCCAATGGATTGGAGAAGAAGCACGCTTGTGCCAATCTTCAAAAACAAATGAGACATTCAAAGTTGCTCAAACTATCGGGGAATTAAACTTATGAGTCACACTATGAAACTTTGGGAGAGGATAATTGATAATAGGCTAAGGAGAGAAACAACAATATCAGAGAACCAATTTGGTTTCATGCCTGGGAGGTCAACTATGGAGGCGATTTTCCTTGTAAGACGATTGTTAGAAAAATATAGAGAAAAGAAAAAAGATCTTCATATGGTATTCGTAGATTTAGAAAAAGCATATGATAGGGTCCCTAGAGATGTTCTTTGGTGGGTTCTAGAAAGAAAAAGAGTGCATGCTAGATACATAGACACTATTAAGGATATGTATGATGGAGTAGTAACGAGTATAAAGACATTTGGAGGAGCTACAAAAGAATTTCCCATTACGATAGGACTACATCAAGGATCGGCTTTAAGCCCATATCTATTTACTTTAGTTATGGATGAACTAACTAGACATATTCAAGAGGATATACCATGGTGTATGCTATTTGCAGATGATATTGTCTTAGTGGATGAAACTAAAGATGGAGTGAATAGGAAACTAGAACTCTGGAGGAATACATTAGAATCTAAAGGCTTTAAGTTGAGTAGGACGAAAATCGAATACATGCACTGTGAGTTTGGAAACACTAGACATCGAGATGATGATGTGGTAAAATTAGGGGAAATAGAAGTTTTTAAGGTAAACCACTTTAGATACCTAGGATCAATCATACAAAATGATGGTAACATTGAGAATGATGTCACACATAGAATTCAAGCTAGATGGAAGAAATGGCTGAGTGCAACATGGGTGATTTGTGATCGAAATGTTCCTACTAAATTAAAAGGAAAATTTTATAGGACCGCAATTAGGCCAGCTATGCTCTATGGAAGTGAATGTTGGGCGGTAAAGCAACAATAATTACATAAAGTGAACGTAGCAGAAATGAGGATGCTTAGGTGGATGTGTGGTAAAACTCATAAAGATAGAATAAGAAATATAGAAATTCAAAGACAAGTAGGAGTAGCACCAATTGATACAAAGATTAGGGAAGGGCGGTTGCGATGGTTTGGTCACCTGCAAAGACGGCCTACAAATGCCCCAACTAGAAAACTTGACTCAATAGAAACTGTAGAAATTCGACGAGGTAAGGGCAGACCAAAGTTAACATGGGATGCATTAATTAGGAGGGATTTGAATGGTTTGCAAGGCTCACCATCAATTGCACTTAATCGAGCACAATGGAAAAGTTTGATCCATGTAGCCGACCCCAGTTAATTTGGGACTGAGGCTATGTTGTTGTTGTTGTTGTTGTTGTTGTTGTTGTATATAAAGCTTATTAATTGAATCGAAATAAGAAGTTATAACATATGAATTACATTCTTCGCAATCTCAAGTATCTACTTTCAACTTTTGCGCAGGTATATATTATCTTATAACTTTTTTCTTGCTATGAAATCATTCACAAAGTTTTACTTTGCGTTAATATGTTTTGTCTTTCCATGATATTTCATATTTATTGCACACGCTATAGTTGTTTGACTATCAGTAAATATAGTCATACGTTTCAATGCATTATATGATAAGCATGCGCATTAAGAAATGTCTAAGCCATATAGCCTCTTGAACAATAGCAATGCAGGCGAATAACTCAACCAAAATAAAAATATTTTGCTTTTTACTACATCATAAAATTGCACAATTATTCAATAGGAAAAACATATCTTGAAGTTGATTTGCGTTCATCTGGATCACCAATCCAATCGGCATCAATGTATCCAAGTAACTGCAAGTCATTACTTTGGTAACACAAACACAAATTCATAGTGCCTTTCAAATACCTCAAAATCTTTTCACCGCTTTCCAACGAGCTTGACCAGATTTGATTGATATATGCTAACTAAACCAACGGCGTAGCATATATCGGGATGTGTACACACCATTGCGTACATTAAACTTCCAATTGCACTTGCATATGAGACATTGGACATTTTTCTTTCTCAATTGGAGTTTTTGGGCACATTTCCGTACTTAGGATTTCACCTTTAGCAATTGGAGTGTCAATGGGGGTTACAATTTGTCATTTTGAATCGTTCAAGGATATTCTTAATGTATTGTTCTTGCGATAAAGCAAGAATTCTCTAGGAACGATTCCTATAAATCTTTACACCCAGTATGAAGTTTGCTTCACCCATGTCCTTCCTATCAAAATTAAAGGAAAACCATTCTTTAATGGCGACAACATAATCAATGTTATTTCCAGCTAAAAGTATATCGTCCACATATAAGGATAATATCACAAAATGATGATCTGAATGTTTAATATATACACAATGATCTTCATTAATCATATTAAATCCAAAAGAAGTTATAAATTGATGAAATCTTAAATACAATTGTCGTGAAGATTGTTTAAGACCTTATATTGACTTTTTGAGCTTGCATATTTTGCGCTCTTGTCCTTTTACAATAAAACCTATTGAATGTTGCATATATATGTCTTCATTCAATTCTCCATTCATAAAATAGTTTTTACATCCATTTGATGTAATTCTAAATCCATATGTGCAACAATAGCAAGTAATAGACGAATTGAGGCAAACCTTGCAACTGGTGAAAAATTTTCCTCATAATATATTCCTTCTTGTTGAGTAAATCCCTTAGCCACTAAATGTGCTTTAAATCTTTCAATTGATCCATCGCCTAACATTTGATCTTAAGAACCCATTTATTCCCAATTGGTTTACGTCCAGGAGATAGATCAACCAAGTCCTAGACATGGTTAGATTTTATAGACTTCATTTCTTCATCCATTGCTTTTAGCCAATGTTCCTTAGCTGATGATGATAAAGCCTCATTAACATTACGCGACTCATTTTCATCATGCAGAGCAATCATAAAAACATGACCCTCAATTTCAAAACGTCTTCAAGGCACACTTTGACGAGTGTTTCTACGCAATTCTTTTGTATTTGAAGCATTTATTGGAATGTCACTTTCACTAGAATCAATAATAGGAGCCAAATTCGGATTAGTCTCAACCGCCTTTGAGTCTATTTCGGGATTATATTCTCTGAAGAATCATCAACTTCATAAAGGGTGAGATCTCTTATTGCTTCATTTTTGCTAGGAAACTCATTTTCTAAAAAAAATGTGGCATCTCTTAATTTAAATTCAATAAAACTACCATCTGGTTGTTCACCAATGAACACAAACCCTTTTGATTGTTCATAATATCTAACAAAAATAGATTTCTTTCCTCTAGGGTCCCAATTTTCCATATTTATTGGATGGAGAGTGAACATATGTTGCGCAACGCCAAAGGCGCAAATTTGCGAGATTGGGATTTCTCCTAATCCACAGGGTACATGGTGTGGAAGTTACTGATTTTGACGGTACTAAATTTAGTACATGAGTTGCGGTTAGCAATGCATCTCCCCAATATGAAATTGGAAGGCTTGCTTGTGCCATCATAGATCGAACCATATCTAATAAAGTTCAATTACGCCTTTCTGCAACACCATTTTGTTGAGTGCCGTAAAATGGTAAGCTATCTAGCAATCCTTTTTCATCACAATATTCTTTATATTCATCTGATAAGTACTCACGTCCTTGGTCAGTTCTCAACATTTTAACACGTTTCTCTAATTCATTTTCAACTAGAGTTACATATCTTTTGAAGCAATCAAACGCTTCATTTTTATGTGAGTTCAAAAAAACTTGACCAAAATGAGTAAAATCATCAATAAATGTGATGAAATATGATGCACCATGTCGCGTTTTAACACTCATTGGACCCCATATGTCTGAATGTACTAATTGCAATGGATTATTAGCTCTTACAACTATTCTGAATGGTTTTCTACTTGTTTTTCCAACTAGACAATGTGTACAAATAGGCAAGTCAACTTTTGCGAGTGAGCCTAGAAGGCCTTCTCTAGCAAGTCTATTCATTCGATCTTGTCCTATATGACCTAATCTAGCATGCCATATATTTGCATCTAAATTAACAGAGATTGAAGATGCAGAAATGGGAAAACAATCATTAGTAATATCAATTTTAACATCGCCTTCCATGTCTAAAATAATAAAACAATTAGACAAGTATCCAAAATCATAAAATGCGGTGTCCAAAAACATAGTGACACCATTGTTATTGAAGTTCAAACTGAAACCTAAACAAAGAAGGACATCATGTAGAAGTAGTGTGCGCCCGTTGTGTAGCTTTAATTGACAGGTGCTAATTCCTCGAACAGCTACACGCGCGTTATTTCCAACATATATCCACTGTGCTCCTACTGGAATGCGGCGATACTCAACGAAAGCCCCGCGGTCTTTCGCTACATGGTTCGTTGCTCCTGAATCAATAATCCACAAAAGATTAGAGTCAACAAATAAAACATTGCTAAACATAAAGCAATTGTGAGATGCATAAAAAAAAATACCTGATATTTTCTTGTTTCAGGACATTCCCTTGCAAAATGTCTTTTTTGTCAACAGTTGCGACATGTCATCTCTTTCTTGTCCTTCTTTTTGTCACCTCGCTTGCGATTGACATTTTTCGATTTCAAATAGTGATCATTCGTATGTTTGCCTTTTTTAGCAGCTTTTCTCGCTTACCAATAACCTATAGATTTTGAAGAAGAGTTTTGGGAACTTGATAGCTCAATCATAGCCTGATTGGAAGTTTTAGCTGTTGTCAAGCGCTTTCCATCCAATTCCGCATGACGAGATATTTTGAGATTATCAAACCTGATAATTAGTTCATGCAACCCTATTGCGGATATTAACCCAAATCTATTTTTTCAGGCAATCCACATTTCCCGAGCCGTATCATACATCGCTTTCAAAATCACTTTTTAAATCATTTTTGCGATAGCTCAAGATCGTTATGCGAGCAATGCAATTCTTGCAGTTCCACATTCGAAATGCTTCACAATCTTTCTTATGTTTGGCAGTCGTACCAACCTCAGGCTTCATGGTCACTTGATCAAGAGTCTCTAAGACATCTTGCTCTTTGAGGATGCATTGCATCTTTCGATGCCAAATGTCATAATTTTCCTCATTGAGTTCTTCGTCATTGTTTAGTTTAGCAATTATACTTTTAGTGGTTGAAGTCATGGATTCTAAAGACAAAAACATAATAATTATATTGATTATTCAATTTATAATCAATCACTTTATTGGTTGTTGAATTCAATTTAAATAATAAATCATAATTAATGGGCATAAGATCGAAAGCTCGCCATGCTTACAGTCATCACTTATAATCCCAAAAATAATTATTATTACTTAAAGTAATTCGCACAAATTTTATTTCCCACTTTATGTCATTAATCAACTATTAATGCAAAGTGACATAATATAACCTTTACAATAATAGAAATGCACATCAATTGCAATTCTTTTGGTGGATATGAAATTAAGACAATGCTACTTTTAAATTCCTCTGTCAATTTAGTGTTATGTTATCAATAAGTTCATAAAAGAAATTTCTTTAATAAAAATTATTGAGAAAAATTCTTTTTAAAGGAACTCCACCGTGAATTTTTTTTTAAGGAACCTTGAGGGAGCTTAGTAGCATTTTACCTCATTTCCTATGGCTCACCTAATATACATATTATGGCTTTGTTATATATTTTATCAAGAAAAAATATACTTAACTAACAGAGTGCGCTTGAAAATCGGCGCGCCTTATAATGATAGTCGCCACCAAAAATTTCGCCACTCATACTCATTAGCCATTTAAAAAAAATCAAGTTATATTATGTACTACTAATTTCTTTTCTTAAAAAAGAGTGATTTAAAAATCAATTTTAATTTTTCAAATGCCTTAATTAAAACTGATTTTCAAGACATTTAATCGCACAATCATCAACCAACATTTGATTTAACAAACTTACTAATATACATAGTCAAACAAATGTTGGGCTTTGTTCTTTTAATTAAAAGAAAACTAATTGGGACTAAAATGAATAGTGCATTTGGGCTTTGTTCTTTTAATAAAAAAGAAAACTAATTGGGCTTAAAAATGAATAGTTGCTTTTTTTTTTTTTTTTTTTTTTTTTTTTTGCAAGCTTTCAAATTGGCGACTATTAGAGATGGATTTTTCTTTAAAAAAAAAAAATGTTGACTGAGTCAAAACAGTTTGACTATCAATATGACTTAAAGTCACACACCTCATCTTCCTTGACCATAGTCAACCTATGGTTGACCAAATCTTAAAAATTAAGAAACGCAAACAACTTCATAATTTTGATTTCGACCACCATGAGACCCAAAGCACCGGCTAGAAGCATCCGCGTGATCAGCTTACCCCGGCGAGCACCCCAATGAGTGCGCCGACGCCGGATTTGGCGAAAAATCTATAAAACCGCTGCTTAGTGATTTTCTTGATTTTTCTTGGTCTTTTAACAACTAAAAGTCATTGACTTTTGGGTTCATTGAGATCAGACCATAAGGGCGAACACCCCAGTAGGTACGCCGACTTTGATCGCGACTGGATTCGGACGACATCGCCGGAATCCATGAAACCCCAATTTTTTTAAATAAAAAACAGAATTAAAATAAATAACTAAAAAAAATAGATTTAATAAGTATTCCAACCCAACTCGACGAAAAAACCCACAAATCAACTAGGTGTGCAGGATACTAATCACCTAGTGCTCTGATACCAATGAAGGTTTTGATCTAATAGGAATTAAAAGTATTAGCGGAATTGTACCTTTATCCTTGACTAAATTGTACGTTTTATTAAATGTACATATATGTTGAATGATTGAGTGCGTAGGATCCTTTTTGTAATTTTGAAGGGTCTTATATGGATTGTCGCTTTTAGAATCTCGCCACTCACATTCACGAGCCATTTTCTGATAAAAAAAGATGTTTTGGTTATATATATTATATATGTACTACTAATTTTTTTTTAAAAAAAAATTGTGATAATAAAATCAAGAAAATTGATTATGTTTCTTTCACAATATATAATGAATATATAATGAATTGGCAAAAAGATTCTATTTCTTTCACAATATAAAACGAATATATAACGAATTGGCAAAAAAGATTCTGTTTCTTAAACTTATCACATCTACTCCCACACGGCGCACAGCGCACACGGCACATCATGATAAATTGATTGTCCATTCATAAACTATTTCTAGCCAATCTAAACTAGATATGAATGCCCACGTTACGAAGAAAAAAAACACGCAAACCATTTTTTTTTAATAATAATAAAACATGGGAATGTTTCAATAAAAAAAAGTTTCACCATTGCTGACTTCAGCCAACACAGACAATAACAGAAGTGAAGGCAAATATTAAGAATCTGAACGTTGTGGAATGTCTTGTTAAGAAAGGCAGTTTATTTTAGGAGGCAATTCTCTACTGACTAAAAGTGAATTATTAAAAAGTTTTTGAGCAGAAAGAAAGAGCTAAATTCATCAACATGTGAGGATAAGGATAATCTCCTGGACTGAAGCTTCACAAGGACCGCCTTGAGCGTAGTGTGATAACCAAGCTCGGCTGACAAGATTCAAACAAAAGCTTAAAAGGTGCTGCAGAGGGATGACAGTATGCTGCAAAAAGAGCAAGGAACAAAGGAAATGTAAAAATTATACGATAATTAGTGGGAAGATTTTTTCAAGTATCTTACTGAAAAAAACCAAATCTATAAGATAGCAATGACACCACAGATGAATATAACATTCTCAGCAGATTCAACATGCACACTATAATTGTTATTAGTAAGTCCCTGTTTTAACCCCATAATTCCCAACAAAAAAATTGCATTTAGGGGATTTCAAGTACAGGATGGTAAAATCAGTTAGCGACAAAATAAATTTTACACAAAATATGTTTTTCATCCCATTCCAACAACTTTCTTTGACTACATCCTCAAATTGGCAGTTCAATTGGTATTTCATGTGTTTTTATCCTCCTCTTTGGGTCTTGTACATTATTTTGTTTTCTTCCCTTTTCTGCCCATCCATACACTTCCATTGCATGTATAATAATAGAATGTTCAGCATAAATTAAAATCAGAATAAAAACGCAGATTTCAACACCGGCAGAGGACTAGCCAGTTAACCTGAATATTACTGTAACGTCGACATAAAAAATCTAATGCAAGCATGCATTATAAAGGACAATCTAATACAGATTCATACATATATTATAAGACAATACAAAGACGCGAGTACTGTTAATCCCAAATTTTTTTTTCTTTTTTTTGACAAAAAAACCTAAATTGACGTGGACTCTCTTACTCATCATGCCATGTATTATTATGTAACATGTCCTGAACCCATGTAGAGCACATTTACTCACATAAATAGAGCACTAATTAATGTTACCTACACCCGCAATAAGCGTTTAACTTTGTGTAATTGTCAAAACTCAAACTACTCCTTGAACTCAAAACTACTCAACCATCTTTTCTAGGCTAAGAAAAGCGGCCTCTAACTTTGTTATAAATCATTATAACAGTATTGGCGTACTGCAAATAATTCATGTTATTAAACATTTAATGTCTAGAAAAAAATGTTCAAGTATAAAAAGAAAATCTAAAACTCATTCATTCTAAAATCAAATATATATTTAGTACATTAATTCTTTGTGTATTAGAGTCGATTAATGTTTGTTAATCTATTTAATAAGTACTAAGTGTCCAATATACCCTTTTTTTATCAAAGATAATTTAACTATATTTGAAATTCGAACCGAGTCCAGACCGGGTTTGGGGTTAAAAGGACTTGTCTATAACCCAACTCGATTTTAAAATCAGACAAGAGGTATTTGTCTAGACCCGACCCGGATTTATTAAAACATTGTCCGAATCTTTTTTATTTCGGGCGGACGGGTTTGGACACTAAATTGCCAGCTGACTATTTTATTGATTGAAGAACATTTAGATACTAATCTCTCTAAGTCTTTATAGAAGAGAGCCTGTAGTCGTTAGAGATGTTAAAATATCCCTAATTACTCAAGAGGGTCCAAAATTAATTTGGCCAAAGTAACCTTGGTTTCGTATCTTTCATGTGCTTGTTTGTTTCAAGTTATCACCCTTGGCCTCTCCTCCCTAATACCCTATTGATTTTAATCCAAAAATTGGAGTCTCTGGCATTTTTATTTATTAATGGATACCGCTTGTTATTCAAATACCTAGGAGCTCTATTAATTTCATCGTTTAGTTGTTTTTGCTAAAGCAAGTCGTTATTGTTTTTTAGTGGAGCGTCTTGTTCAAATTTCCAATGCCTTCCGTCTATGTTGATTGAAACTGCTACTATCAGGTTTTTTTCATTTGAAAATGAAATTGTATTGATCAAAAGATTGGTTGTACATGCAAGTGGTAAACTAAAAAAAAAAAAATATCATTAGCAAAATCTACAACCTGTAAAATGGCTTCATCTATGTAAATATTGTCTATGTGAGCCACTGCGCGCCATGGTTCGCGAGCTATATTTATTGTTTCTTGGTTTTGTTTCGAGCTTTGTAAATGGTCTAGGCGATGGATGTATATATTGCTTGTATCATTGCCTACCAATGCTAGTTTTATGTTATTTCATGTTTTTTTTTTTTTTTTTTTTTTTTTTTTTGGTCATTGTTTTTTGTTAAGACATAAATTCCCTAAAGTTGTCATTGTGTGTCACACCTTATGCATCGATTTCAATGGAATATATTATGTCATTAATGGTCTATTTAGTTATTCATTTGTATAGTCTTGCCCAGGATATCTTTACGTGGGTTTGGGGAATATATATATATATACACACCTCATTAGATCTTTGACGATCACAAAAATATTCTTGCAATATTCCGTGTATCTAGCAAAGATTGGCAATCATTGAAAACGCAAGGAAAGATTGTCGGTGCTCAGTTTGCCTATTTCAAACTAAGATGCAGAAAAAAGAAACTAGAGATTTGACACTCAACTCTTTCCTAAAGCCAGCAAATCTCGATCAAATGGAAAGATGAATATGTGCAAGATACGTTGAAGGCTGTCATAATCGAAACAAAGTGTTACTAGAGATTCTAGGCTTTCATTATAAATAGTCTAGGCATCACAGATGCAAAGTAACTCTTGAGACATTAATTGTTATTTCCATTCACAATGAGATAAGAGAAGACATTCTCTTTAGTTATACACACACTAAGCTAAGGGGACTTAGCCGAAACACCGAGGGAATCTCGGGTACGAAGGGGACTTGGGATTTCGTGTAAGTGCAAAGTGTAAGAATGATTGATTAGTGTAATAGAACTTGGTGAGGGATCACTAGCTAGGTGAGGGATCATGAGTTAGGAGTTCTATGTAAATTCGTATTCATCTTTCTTAGTGCATTTACATCTGAGTGGGGCCCCGCAGACGTAGGACTGGAGGTCCGAGCTGCGTAAACAATCTTGTGTGTCTTTTGTTTACTGTAATTTATTTTTACTCACTGTTATTCATTTACGCCAAGACAGACAGCCTTTATCTTGTGCCCACAACACCTATATATAAAATGCTAATGTCTGTGGCCACAGCAGAATATGTTGGACACGATTGTTTTTACATTTTTGTTTATAGGGTTTGAAATGGCTGGGTATAAAATTGCCTTGCGCATGGCCAACACTACGCTATAACCTAAGCAACACCGTATAGTTTTGTAGGTCCTTATACTTGTTCGGTATTGCTTTTTGTGAAACTGATTCATGCGTTTTTTTTTTTTTTTTTTTTTTTTTTTTTCAAAGAGAAACTGATTCATACGTTAATTCTAGTTACCTCACCCTCCCTTTTGCAATGGGTATGGCGGGGGATGGAGACCTCATTCCCATACCCAGACCCACTAAGAAATTTATTATCCATACTCATACTCATACCTATTTGGGGATGAATTCTTATACCCACGCCATACCCATCAAATCCTCGTGGGTATGGAGAATCCCTAGCGGTGAAATGTTTTACCTATTTCATTCCCCATTGGTGATCCCCGTGGAGATTTTCATGGGGATTTTCGCGGGGATGGAAAATTCCTGTAGGGAAATTTTTTTCTCCATTCCTTTTCCCATTGGGGATCCCAAAAAAAGAATTGTAACAAATAAGGTGTCAAATATACATACATAACAACACAATTGTTGAAATTCCAACAAAAATTAAAAAAATCAACATATCATGCAAAAAAAAATTCTAACTACTAAGTGCTAACACTTATAATTAAGTTTCTACAAAATCAGTAGCATATGCAAAATGAAAAGTTCAAATTCAAAATATTCCTTAAAGTCATTATCTCTTTACACCATCAAGTCATCAACTTTTTTCAGTACTTTTGATCCTAAAATATAAATATAATTGCAAACAATCTATAACAAAACATATAGTTATTAATTAACCAAAAAAATTGTAAATTCCATTAAGAGGTTTTTTGTTATATGTATGAGTGTTTCTGAGTGGAAACTATGCAATATTATGTAATATTTATATATAAATATCATATGGTATATATATAAATAATAAATATCATATGGTGTATAAATTGATATATGGGGATCCTCATGGGTAGATAGGTATCCGCGTGGGGACTACTGTGGGGATCTCCATGGGTATATATTCTCGTGGGATTACTCACGAGAATACCTATTAGGGTCCCTATGGCTATATTTTATTACCCATACACGTTTTGGTATGAGATCTTGTACCTATCCCCACCCCCATCCCCATTTAAAATCCTCATAAAGCGATGAATCGTCAAACCCCTATCCGAGACCGAAACTCATTCTCGAATATCTTTTTGAACAACCGAGATCTCCTTCCTCATTATCGAGAATCATCTTCTTAATAAAACCACTTGATACTGTCAAGTCACTCTTAATCATGCCACTCCGCTACTCTAAATTATTCTCCATCTCGCACAATTCTCACACCAATATAAAATTTTATGAGAGTATTCTTGTTCATACAAAAATCAGCGCAATTTGAACATTTTACAAGAGATAACTCGAATGCAAATTTCTTATTCAAAATTCTCAATTCAAAAGGTTCTAAACTCATTTCGAATGGTGTTCACCGAATAACTCAATTCAAAGATAGTCCTTTTATGTATCAACAAATGATTATTGCTAAGGACAAACCCGCTCAGACTATCAATTATAAAGACTATATGGATGCTTGGCGTAATGTTCTATTTTACAAAGATCCATCGTCAAAACATTCATGGTATTTAACATTTATAAAATCTTTAAAGTTTCCTCTACCCACTTGGTTTATGACCGACCGTGGACTAAGTTTGGCTCCTTCAACCGATATTTTCCCAAAGAATCGTGTTGCAAGCCTATGAAAAATCAAATTTTCTTTGCTACAATTCATGCATTAGTATTCTATTCATGGATACTCGCATGGCAATATGCCACTCGCAGCGATGTAACAAAAAATAATCTTGGATCTTTTACCTATTTGTCATAAGACATATATTGCAAATGGTGGGATAAATTCAATCCTGTGGTATTTATCACCAAACCAAATGCTCCTCCAACTCCTTTAAAACTCAAGTGAGTTCCCTTCTTTCATCTAGTTTTAAAGATATGGTTGCAAAACCAAAACCTCAAGTGGAATCATCATCTCTCCCAAATACAACCTACATCTTCAATTAACCCAGATATTGCTCAGCCATCCTCGACCGACTCAACCAAATGCATGAAATGCAAAATAAATTGAATGATCGCTCTTAACAAGTTGAATCTAAATGTTCTTCATCTAACGATCCTGTCTCTAATAGACGCTTCGATGATAACATTTATGCTCTTTCTCCGATACGTAGTTATGACTAGCAGCTCGTAATTTTGTCAAATTATCTTGAATCTTGAATACAACAACCTTTGGTTCAATCCATTTATCAAAGAACTATTTTCAAATGGAGTCGAAATTGTTTGGCTCTCACCCACTTTAAGATGTGCTTTGAATATTTTTCCTTGTAATGTAAGTTTCTTATGGACAACGGAAGATATTCATCTCCTCACCGCTCTATGGCATCTTTTTTGGGTCATCCCATCATTCAAATTTATATTCATTATCCAACCATTTTGAATTTTCCCGAATATGTTCATGAATCACTTTGGGAATTTCTGCTCCTATCCCGTATGTCTCTATTGTATTTGGTATCGCCGATGGACGCATGATCAATTTCAGGCCCATGCCATTTAAGTTTTTCAAGCCTCCTCGCTTCGGACTTGTCCAAAGATTCTCGGCCCAAACCATCCTTCTTTTCTAGCTCGTGCTTCCTAGAAGCATTAGTTGCTATTAGCCTTAATTGCTAGCCTTTATGAGATTCAGTATTCCATTTCTTAAGCTACCTTGTCAAAGTAAAATGCATGAAGTAGTAGCTTTTCCTTTTTCGAAAGTGGTATGTAATTGCATTTAGCTTTTACTTTTCAAGAGTCAAGCATTATTCTTATACAAATGTAGCTACCGTTGCCATTTTTAGCTTTTGGCGGCATAGAGTCATTTGACCTTTGCTTTGCTAAGAGTTGTTTTGTAGGATTGCCTTTCACCTCTGCAAAAGCTTTATGCCTAATAAATAATAGGCTAAGTTTGGCAAAAGAGTGGAGTGTGATCTTTTTTGAGTTGCAGAGCCTCTTCGGGTTAAGTAGTTTCGCAAGAGTTTTCTCTTGTTTTATAAGTTTTTGTGTACTATGTGTTCTATCTATCTAATAAAATAGAGTCTTTTTATTATCTCTCCCCAGCCTCTATTTCTATCTATCCAATCTCAATTGGCCATATAATTTCACCCTCGATTTCATAAATACAACTATTACGACTTTCCTTATGTAGACCTCTGCTTGTTACAACTACGTCTTTCGAAGATAAAATTGGTATCGAGCCATAAGTGCTCTCATCTCACTCTGTATAGTATTCTTTATCATTTCATCTATACTTTTTATTGCTTTTTCCATTTGTTTCAAAAGGTTTCTTAGTAGTTTATCTCTCGTTGATTTGTTTGATATCGCCGAGATTAAGTTTTTCAAATAATCGTGTTTTGCATATGGTTTCCTATCGCTTTCCTAGTCGCGTCATGAAGTCTCATAGAAGTGAGCGTAAGCTTCGAGCATAATAAGTCGCTGGACCAAGTGTAAGAAAACCTATTTTCAAAAACTATGAGTGCAATTTCTCGAAAAATTAACACGAAAGCACTATCTTTTAAATCAATTTGATAAAATTGATATAAACATCTTATGAATCTTCTCTGCAAATTAGATAAAGTATCTAACAAAAAAGGTAGCTAAACTCGATCTCAAAAAATATTTCTGCCAAATTACATATTCAAATATTGACCAATCTCTTCGTAATTGAATCTTCCTAAAGTTGAACCAAGTGCCATATTACAACAAAGACAAGAATATATACGTTAAATTGGAAGAAGATATTCTCTTTACTAATTTACAATGAAGATGACAAGAGATTTAGATCTCATTTCTCCTAGGAAAATTCAAAAATATAGAGCATCTCATACATTTTTACATGTTGGTTTAGTTCAAGTTGTTATCAAGCCACTAGTTTCACTAGGACTTGATTACAATTGGCAGCTAGTCGCCGTACGCGATAAACGCCATAAAGAATTTATTGATTCTTGCTTTTAGGGAATTATTGAAGGAAGTTTCTGTCTCAAGGACCTGTTTACTTCAATTGATTTCCTAATTTCTCATTTAATATTCATGATGACTTAGCTCATGAAGCTAATGTTCTGGTGATTTATACTAAAGATTTAATATGAAAGTGTATCATTTGGGAATGTTACAGCTGCTTGTTTAACAACATCTTTATAAATTAATGAAATCTATTGTTCCCCCGATGTTGCATATTAACAAATTTGGTATACCTGAATCATCCCACTCTATTTTTAACTCAAATGTCAAGAACAATACAAATGATCGTATCAACTAATTAAGTGGAGACATTTCTATTCCACAAACACCTCGACTATAAAAAAGCATACTAATAATATAAGAATGTCACAAGAGACAAAAGTATATGTCTCAAACAATTAATCAAATTATATCTCATGATGATGGTAATGATAGATATTATCTCTTGCTCCTGTGAGCATCCACATCTACATCTACATCTACCTCATTCTCATCAAAATCAAAGCGTTATGCTTTCTGAACTAACTCCATCAAATATCTCCGATGAAACACCTCCTCCTCCTCCTCCTCCACAAAGTAAGTAGTGTTGTATATCCAAACTTTATACTAATACTTTACACTAAATGATAATGTCGTATTAATGATTTCAAGCTGGGAATATCATATTAATGTTGTTTCTCTTATTGAAGAAGAAACGCTCTTCTGAATTTAAAATGAATTATGAAGTTTTAAAACAAGAGAGTTTTAACTCATCCTTTTAAAACCTATATTCCTGCAAACTTATATCTTTCAAAAAACAAGCAATTTTTCGTAAAAAAAAATATTTTGATTATGTAAAACTAATCAAATTAATATTCCATTTTTGAATGGTTATCTAAAAAAATGTCATCAACTCTCTATTCATATTAATACCGTTTCGGGAAGACACTTCCTGCAGAAAAAATATAAACAAACGATCCTCCATTAGCCCCTATACAAATAAAAGAAAATATAAAAGCAACCTTTAAAGCTTCAATACCCGATCACATGGTGTTACTACATCTAAATATATTTCTCAATTAATTGAACAAAATGACTTTTACAAACTTATATTTGTCTACATTAACTACAAACAACCGTTATAGCTCAACTCTCACAAGAGCTGATGTCCTTAGGTGCTTTTAAAGCACCGCCTATTATCCGAAAAAAATCTTTTTCTGATCCTTCTTCCTCTACATCATCTACTCCATTAACTTCCTTTCTTCAAAACAATCAAAATTTTCTCAAGAATTTTTAGAAAAATTAACTAATCAATTTGTCACAATTAAACATATCTAAACCATCTAGTTCTTCTCTCCATCTTCAAATTCTCAAACAAATATCGAAATCTAAGGATAAAGGTCCTATTGCTAATCTTGAACTAATTCGCCTTTACGATTTAAAAGGTCGCATCAGATGTATCCGAATCGCATAACAATTCATTTTCTCAATCTTCAATTGCCTCTTCTTCCTTCGATCATATTTTCATCAATCGTATTGAAAGGAAAATTATAAAAATCGCATTTCCAAAACAAAAACAATATTATACTGTAGATTCATCTCTCTCTGATTTAGTTATCAAGAAAAAACTCCAAAAAAATCAGTAAATATGATGGATCTACTATTTATGATTGGAATATAGATGGATTATCTCGAATATCATATTTTAGATGTTGTTCTAAAATGCTAAAGTTTATGCAAAGGCTTCAAGCGATATTCATGATCATCCCCATTGAACAAATTGTCGCAAAGCGACATTACTTCTGGTTTTACCTCGACAATTATATGGTTGGTGGCATTATGTTTTATCCAATGTGCTCAAAAATATTCTCGTGAATCTATTGAGAAAGATTCTCAACATAATGTTATCCTTGATTTTCGGGCGGAAACTAAAAACCTAATGCCGTTGACACCTTAATGGCAAATATTGTTTGGCATTTTGTTCAAGTCAACTTGATTCACTTAATGAGAAAATTACGGATCAATTACAAAATTTTACGATGTCGTGACTTCTCGTTGATTACCGATGGTACATAAAGATATACTCTTTTCAAAACTCTATCTTTAACCGAGCAACATGACACTAATTTCTCGGAAAGAAAAAGATTTGTTTGCTGGTTGTTTACCTTCATTCTTTGTCACTAAAGTCAAAGAATATATCAAAGATCAAAATAATGGTTCTATGAACTCGGACACGAATTATCTTATGGTGATGTCACTCAATATGTTCAAAAATGTGCTTCTTTCTATTTGTAATGATATGCGTATTAAACGCCAATTACAAAAAGAAAAGTGGTTCATTAAAACGTGATATTTGTAATTTTCAAGTTATGACTTTGGCTCATGACTTTGATTTTACTTCCTCTATCTAAACCTAGGTTTAATCGTGATAAACGATTTCCTAAAATCAGCTGGCTTATTCAAACCGAAAAAGGTATTCTAAAAAATCAAAAATTTATTCCAAATCTTATAAAAATCTAATCTTTTATCTTTCAAATAAAGTTAAGAAAAAATTGTCTCCGCTTTACATTTGTGGTAAACTCCGGACATTATGCTAATAAATGTCAATTAAAAGATTACAAAAGAAAAAGTTAATATTACTATAATCAAGACTCTCGAGTCTAATTTTCATCTCAATTCACATGCGTTTGTCATTAAAAGCAAACAACATCCCTAATACATCTTCCTCTAAGATCGAGATAAAATGTTTTAATCGCTCATAAAGAATTAATTCTTTCTATTGGAGATAAGATAATTGATCCTTCTTTGAAATATAATACTTTCACTCTAATTGGTTCCTTCATCTCGAAACCATTCAAGACACCCATTTCATAATCTCCAATGCTTAATAAAAAGCAACAAAATTTACAAAACAATTAAATTTAGATCCTAATAAATATACATTTTCTAGTCTCGATGAAAGTAGTTAATAAAAACCTCATCAACCGACGATTCAATCTCTTCAAGCTGAAATTAATCACTTAAATCTGAAATTAATACATTAACTAATAGAGTTTCTACTCTTGAATCTTTTGATAATGTATCAATTTCTCAATTTGACCCTAATAATGTTTTTATTGAAATACTACTCGATATACACATCAAAGATGGTTTGTATAAATCACATTTGCAATAAAAAGATTTTAATTGTAAATGTATTGCCCTTATTGACTCCTGTTGATTTAAATTGTATACGTGAATGACTTGTCCCTTTACTGCTACATGCATAGAGTCAACCGGTAAAATAAATCATTAGCAATGGCAAACAAACAAAAATTAAATATAAAATTTCACTCGTACATATTTGTCATCAATCAATATGTATCCCCACTTCCTTTATAATTATTAAAGGACTTAATCATGATATGTTACTAGGAACCCCGTGCTCCTTCAACATATTCAACCCTTTCTTGTTTCCACTCAAGGTATTTCTACCACTTCTTAAATGATAAATCGTATTCTCTTTTACTTTTCTTCAACCAATTCTAAGATAAGTTTTTAAATCAAGTTATCAATCAAATTGATTTTAACTAAAAATCATATTTCCTTTTTTAAGAAATGAAATTTATATTCTTAAAATCTGATCAAATTTTACAATCTTCCTCATTTAAACTAAATTAGAAAATTTTACTTCTCATCTTCAAAATCAGTTGTTGTTCCATATTCCTTCTAAGCATTCGGGAAAGAAAACATCATATAGTTTCTCTTCCTTTATTCCCCTGACTTGATGAATCAAAAAATCCCTACTATAGAAAAATCCTCGCAAATGAATTCTCGCTTAAGAGATCTTTGTCAAAATGAAATTAAAGATTTGCTAAAGAAAAATTAATTACTCCATCTCAATCTCCTTTGAGCCTGCATAAAGATTTTATAAACAAGAAAATGCTCCCGAACTTGAACGAGGTGTTCCTCACTTGTTATCAATTATAAAACCTTAAATAAGGTTCTAAAAATAATTAGATATCATTTGCCAAATAAAAATGATCTTATTAAAGCCACTACTAAGGTGTTATATTTTCCAAATTTGATCTCAAATCGGGATTTTGGCAAATACAAGTTCATCCTTCTCAGCAGATATAAAACTCGTATTTAATACTCCATTCCGGACAATATCAATGGAATGTTATGCCTTTTGGTTTAAAGTTAATGCTCCATCCGAATTTCAAAAATTATGAATGATATATTCAATCCATATCATGAATATATTTTAGTCTATATTGATGATTTTTTTGGTATTCTCTCAATCATTTAAAATCCTCATACCCGTAGTCGTTAGTGGTAAATCTCCACTATCCGCGGGTATTCCCTCGCCCATTTGCATCCCTATCCCCTATGCAACACGATCAACTCCTAGGATTTTACACCATCTACCATGCATGACAGAGGAGAGGGGAGGGATTGATCTCTTTCCTGCGTAGATCTATTTTTGAATTTCCTTAAAACATTATATTTTAAAGAGAAATAAAAAATTCGATTTTAGCTAATCAAAAGTCAAATTCACCTTGAATAAGTAAAAAGCCCAATGGAAATTCTAGCATATAATATGTCGCTTTTGACATTATAATGTGAGATAATATTCTAGTTTCATATAATTTGAGAGTCGCAAATCATATCCTCACCCGCATTAGAAGTTACAGTTCCGTAAATTTGACAATCTTATTTCTCGAATATTGTCATCTTTTCTTCATGCTTTTCAGACATTTCCTATGTTTCGTTGGTTTTCTTCTTTACCGACTTATTTTATTGCGCTTTAATGTGTAGGGTCCCGGTGGAAGACCCGGTTATGGCCGTGGTGGTGGAGGTTATGGCGCCTGACCGCCTAGCTCAAGTTTTGCTTGATAAAATCTCTTGTTTCTTCCTCCGCAAGTAGTTCTGTCACTTTTCGATGGTTTCATAGATGCGCAATGGTGTGCCTTTTCATTTTGTCTTACAACTTTTTGATCGCGTGCATATAAAATCAATTGAGTTGTTAAGAAATAGTTTATATCAAGTGGAAGATAAACCAAGTTATTTCGACCCAATCATAATTTTGATCACTTTATGTTTTCATGGCTACATCATTTTTGTTTGATTAGTTTCTCTATGGATGTGAAGTTCCCTTTAATGAGTGTCTTGCAACTAGGTTTGTCACTAATCTTTAGATGAATTTGAGGTTATGCAATCTAAAGTTTGTGGATTGATCAGTCTCTCCAGTCTAAAGCCAATTTTGGTACTCTAGTATGTTGTTTGTATAAAGAATCCACCAGGAAGACATGCATAGTGCCCCACCCACTCAATAATGCCATATATGGTATCATTATACAAGTCCTACAATTTTTTTTAGCTCTTCCATTGTAAACAAACTACCTGAATTCAATTCGACCTAGGACTTCTATGCCAAACAAAAATGATAGCATGTTTTTGCTAAAAAAAAATAATCAACCTGCCTCTATTGAGATCGAATCTCTAACTTCTTACTCAAATGACCTCATATCAAACTAATGAGCTACCACTTATTTTGTAACAAGCTATGATATTGGTGATTTTTTTGTTGTAACAAAAAAAAATAGTTGTTACATAACAATTTGAACATCGTAAAGCCTCAAACAGAAGAAATAATATACACATGAATAATTTTTTTGTTAAACTTAAACTTTTACTCATCACAACTTAATTCATTATTAATCTCACTAAGCATCGTAAGTTAACCATGTTGCAAAGATGAAGTCGTGGTATCGCAAAGATGCATGATAAGGAGGTTGCGACGTCTAAAGTTAACAATGTTCAACAAAAAGGAAAAAGCTATTCATAATTCATATTTTTTTTTTCTTGTTTGAACTATTGCAATGTTAATATTTGAAATTTTACCAAAGCTAGTTCATCCAACTTTAAGAATTGTATCAATTATCAATTCCATCACAAATTTTTATTTTGTAACGAGGCTACTAAACTTCCAAAAAAACCTCAGGACTGTCACTTACTCACTCTAACCACTTTATAGTAGCACATCCGGTGTTTGTATGTTGAAATAGCATTGATGTGTCCCTAAAACACGGTGCTGATATGAAACCACTTTGATCTGCTTTGTAGTTTGTATAGATGATGATGATGATGATGATCAAAATTGCGATGATCGTAAAATATTTTCATGCGTGTTGATTTTTTTTTTGTTCGAGACATTTCATTGCTTAACCGAATGTAAAAAATAACTAAAAAAAGGAATAGAATTAAAAAAAATTGAGAGAGCCCCATGTCATCATGACCACGCCAGTGTCAAGTTAGTGTAGTTACTAGAGTTGCTACAAGAAAGTGTTTCTAGTGACCACCTTTAATTTTTTTTTTGGAAGTTTAGCAACCTTGTTGCATGATAAAGTTTTGTAATCAAATTGGTACAATTCATAAAGCTGGATATACTTTTTTGGTGAAATTAATTAACTCTTCAAGTTTATTAGGTATCTAAAAAATTAGCTAATTTGCTAGATTTTTTGCAACAACAAACACTAATGATCTAACAATCTGCTTTACGGTTTAACTCCATAAGTATGGGATACAAATTTGTTGAACACCAATCGATATGGCGACATCCCAATGTGTCTTTAAGTTTTTGCTCGCACCCACATCCTTAATTCTTTTGTTTGAGGAAGATAAGCCAAATTATTCTTGTATTTCAATCCATATTTTGTCAATATAATTGTAAAAACAATCTCTCTCCAATAGATTCTATTGTGGCCATAGACAATAGCCATGTATATATAGATGTGGTGGGTACAGATACGAGCTGCTTGTCTTGGCGTAAAAGAATAACATCAAGTAAAAATAAATTGTAGTAAACAAAAGACACACAAGATTATTTACGCAGCTTCGACCTTTCGTCCTACATCTTCTGGGCCTCACTGTGTGTAAATGCACCAAGAAAGATGATTACAAATTTACATAGAACTCCTAACTAGTGATCCCTCACCTAGCTATTGATCCCTCACCAAGTTCTATCACAAGAATCACTCTCCCTTACATTTTGCACTTACACGAAATCCCAAGTCCCTTAGGCCCGAGATCCCTCGTGTTTCGGCCTAAGTCTCCTTAGCCTAGTGTGTGTATAATTAAAGAGAATGTCTTCTCTTATCTCACTCGTGATTACAAAGAAAAATTAATTTCTCAAACGTTACTTTGCATCTCGTGATGACTCTACTATTTATAAAGAAAGCCTAACATTTCTAAATACATTTGTTTCGATCTTGACAACCTTCAAAATATCTTGCACATTTTCATGTTTCCATTAGATTGAGATTTGCTGGCTTTAGGAAAGAATTGAGTGTCAAATCTCCAGTTTTGTTTTTCCGCATCTTTGTTTGAAATAGGCAAACTAAGCACTGGCAATCTTTCCGTGCATTTTGAAGCTTGCCAATCTTTGAAAGATGCACGGGATATTGCAAGAATATTTTTGTGATCGTCAAAGATCCAACGATTTGTACATATATTCCTTGGGCCTACGTAAAGATATCGTGGCAAGGCTATTCAAAAATAACTAAATAGATCGTTAGTGACACAATATATTTAATTTAAAAACGATGCACAAGGTGTGACACACAATGACAACTCTAGAGAATTTATGTCTTAACATTCTCCCCCTTTGTTATCTGTATGTCACAACTTAGTAAATGGATTAGATATGCAACAAAAAAATGTGCATATGTTATGTTAAATAAAACAATATGCAATGATGAATAAGAAGCATGAGTTTAAAGACTAACATAAATCCCGCAGCTTAGAAATATGATGGCGCTTGTAGTTCAAAGAAGAAGAATATAATGAATCTAAAACACAAAATAAATAAAAAATGCATGTGATTCAAAAAGGTGTTGCTTCCCCCATATCTAAGTTTAATCTCCCCCTTTTGGACACAAAAAGACAAAGTGGGGCTATGGGAGATATCATCTAACAATTGAGCAAACGAAGTCTGTGCAAACGGAAGAACAAAAACAACTAACTAAAAACTTGAAACGAGAAAAACAATTGACTCATCAATCAGTATAACCCGACAAGCAAAAAAAAACCTATATGTTAGACAACTATCATATCAAAAGCTACAAACTTCACAACAATAGTAAGAGCAACAAAAATATAAATGCTATAAAATATTTGTAGCATGAGATAGTATCTCAGAACGACCCTAAAAATATAATCTTAATCATTCGCCTAAGAGGATCGTGACGTAGTGACAGATCCTACGTCACGACTCGATCTAACTCAAGCGTCGACATCGAGGAAAATATAATATTTTACTATTGTGTGATGCTTATATATATGTGATATATATTTGTATATGCAAATTCACATAATTTAATTATCGAATTTATGAGCAAGAACTACCTCGAGAAATTATAGGAAAGCGAGTTTGGAGATTTTTCGAGAAATTTTACACCAAGAATTTCTTCGAAAAACGTGCTACAACTAATAAATTTTCTATTATTGAACTCTTTGAGACTTAGAATCTAAATCACATCAAATAGGATCAAACACACCTAATACATTTTAAATTGATGCAGGGGCCTAGAAGACTAGTGTCGGGTATCGGGTACGTATTTTGAGGTGTGTAGGAGCCGCGAATTACTTGATTTTGCGTATTAAGGTAAGTAAACCAGTAAATAATCCAATATTAATTCTTTTCATTTTCTTTCTATATTTGCTGAAATGATTGCTATTATTGGACTCTACTTCCCTACCGAGTGACCTAGTGGTCTAAGTGGTTAGGTCTAGTTGTGTCCACTCGCGGTGAGCAAACCGACTAGCTCTCCTGACTTCTCGACGGGTCTAAACCCTCTGAGTGAGCATCCGCCACATGTCATAGCTCCTCTCAGAAATTCGAGTTCCATTGTGGTTGAGCATCTGGTTAAGTATGTGGCTCCCTTTAGAATTATTATCTGGATGCGGCTCAAGCCGAGCCGATGTTGTCGAACGGATTAGGTGTGGTTGAAGCGCTTGACCCGCCGCAACAATGTTATATACTCACAAATTTCAAGTGGCTTTGAGCCCACGTGTAGAGTTTCAGACCACTTACTCCCTATCATTTGCTTCCGAGTCACTTGGTCCCTACCGTTGATCATTGCGCATGTCTATCATGCATTTTACTGTTCATTTCAACACTTTATTTTCCTTCCAAAGATGATTCATAGACTTGTTTATTGTTTAATCGAATTAATATGAACTTCTTCCCGGATTTACTCACCGTGATTGTCTCCGCTTTTGGTCCCTCTAGTAGCAAGTGGCAAGGAGCCTATGATCGGTGACTTCCTCTGAGCTTCCCTCAGAGTTAACTCCTATATATTACTACAGCAGGTTTATTTCTGATATTTTTAACTATACATATGATATATACTTATGTTTTTGGTTACCTTTGGGTTTATTTTGGGTTGTGGGACGTTTGATATATGTATATGAAACTTCTTCACATTATTTGTCACTAGATATATACATGAGATCCACTTTTGCATGATTTCCACATATAGGCATATCCGATCACCATTTATTTATTTAAGTTGCTTTAAATATTTTTAAATTCTACTGCGTAAATATTAAGACTTGTTACACTAAATACAAACCAAATAAGCAACTATGATTGAATAACTTGGATGAGAGACTGACTAGGCTTCCGTTAATTCTGTAGGGGTCGACTGAGGGTCCACGTATGTTTAGGTCAGGCAGAGCCCAATTTGTAGGGTGTGGGGTTGTCACAGTTTCGAAACAATAAAGGAAAATACATATGGAAATTTATACTTACATTAACTCCCCCTAAGTTCATTATTACCTCCAATGAAATCTATTATGGGCACAAACAATGGCTCTACAATTGACAAATGTAGACACAAGTCTGTGGGCACATATGTAGACAAGTTTGTGCATATACAGGCTGACTGTCTGTGGACACAGAGTGTAGCCTTCTAAAAAGGTTTATCTTCATTTTTATTCAACCTTTTCAACATGTTCCCTATCATAAAATAAAATTGAACAAATTGTAATAATAATGCAAATAACTGAGTTTTAACTTTATACCTTTCCATAGTGCATATGATGTCGCCCTAAAATGTGAAACTGAACTCAATAAAGGATTTGTGTCATTGCATTGATGTTGTACCTTAAGAACCATCTTTTGTTGATGATATGATCTTTTGTCATCAACTTTCTTCAATCATCACTTTCTTGGTGATTGAACGTCGTGGTCTTGCTATATCATGGTTTTGAAGTATCATGGCCGAATGTGCCCCTTTATTCCATAATAGTAGCATGCATTGACTTGAACCGATCCGGATGATCTTCATCACTTTTTATGGGGATGACATTCCTTTTGGCAAAAGGATTTTTTATCTCTTTTATGTGGAGGTAGTTGCTTCATTTTTGAATTCGAGCCCTCTGTGGTCACAAGATCCTTTCCCCATATTGAGTATATCATCTTATTGGTATTTTCTCTTATTTAGTTGCTTCATTGTGTCATTGGACTTCTCAAGTGCCTTTCGAACAATGATCAACTCATTTTCTGCAGATTCAAGCTGTTGTTGGAGATTTGTAACTTCTTTTGATAGAAGAATGTTTTTATCAACAACTTCCGACTACTTCGCATAGATTTCCTTGTAAGCTTCTTTTATATCTGTAATACTAGAAGAGTTAGTTGAATTTAAATCAGACTCATAGTTATGAGATATTACCTTCTCTGATAGTTCAGAAATTATGGGCACAAATAGGGTTGTCGATCATAGGCCTCGTAGGCACAAAATGTACCAAATGATGATCTCGAGCAAAGATGTGTAGAAGATTCAACAGCTGTGGGCATATAAGAAGGCTCATTTAACTCTTCAAAAACGGAGATGAAAGAGACATGATTACTCTTTTGTCCATTTTTGCTTTCATCATCAGACTCGGAGTCACTTAGTGTTTTGTTAGATGACTTTTTTTCTTGTGAAGTTTGAAGTTGATAATGCCCAACTCCTCTACACTCTCGACACTGAATGGATTTATTTTTTCCTTCATCAACCATGTTTTTCTTAGAACCATGGTACTCATTTTCGTGCACCTTTTTGTACACTTATTGTAGCTTTTAGTGAGTAAGGCGAAGTCGCTCTCTTCGATTTGATCTTCTTTGATGTACTAAGCAGAATCGTGAGAGCAATCTCACACTGTTCCTTACTTTGGTTCAAGTGCATCACATACGTTGTAAGATATCCCATTAACTCGTCAAACTACAAGTTTTTCAAGCCTTTTGTCTCCTGAAAAGCCGTTGTAATGGGCCAATTTAATTAAACTAGGATTTAGCATCAATCTCAGGGATTAACACCATAATTTGGGCGTTACGTGGACAACTCCTATTGGCTCCTGACATGAGAACCGAGGAAATATGTTATTTATGGATGATGGTTATGTATATGTGGTGTTTAAAATTAGTATTATAGATCGCACCACATGTTTGTACGTTGCTATCGAGCGAAAGTTAGTGTGACGGTGTTCACCTTGAAAGGCGTGTCAACGCGATATTGAATAAGTGAAATACATGTACACTAGGAAAACTCAACAAGCTTACATAAATATGGCTAAGTTATTAAATTGAAATGGGTAATGTAATCATAGGCTAATTAAATTAAATTCGAACAACAGGCTATGGCACGCCTCGAAATGCATGTCGAGACGTGGGGCACCGAATACCAAGTAGCTGAAGGTTAGTTGGACCATGAGTTGGTTAAATTTGATAAATGAAACATTAACCATATGGTTTGAAAAGGCTTAATGTAATGTGACATCATTTAAATAAGATAAATTTATAGTTGCATTGAATAAAAGTTAAATCATCATATTGAGTTGCTCTAGGAAGGGAGTGTGCTATTGGAGTCATCAGAAGGTGCAGGACAGCATGCTTGTGAACCACGAGATAAACCTCGAAATACATACGCACACTTGATCAAGACCAAACATATATATATATATATAGGAGATAGTGGAATGTTTGATCAAACCACTCAAGAAACTCATGCAAATCATGGAAACTGAGGAAGAAGAAGGAGTTCAAGTTGGGAAATTTGGACATTTGAGATCAATTCAAAAGCTTAAACCAAGGTAATCACCTTCCTCATCTTTACAATTTCTAATAAACTCCTTTTTAACACGATTAGTGAACTTCGAGTTTAATGATGAGATCTCTAATTTGTAGTGTAAATGTGATGAATTGCATGTTGTTAGATCATATATATAGAGAGAGATGATCACTTGTTTAGCTGGATTTGATGATTTTGATGAAATTAGAAAGTTGTGATAAATGCATGAATTTGGAGAAATTGAAGTAATTTGATGTTTTGAAATGATTCGATTGTTATATTAAAGTTATTTGGATGAGGAGAGGGTATAATCTAGGTTATGGTTACTAATTGAGAGGGTTAGGATAGAATTCTCGACTTGAGAATTCTGTCACAGAGGACCGATAGCACGCTACCTGGAATGGTTAGCGCGCTAATCGTTCTGAGTTTCCTATTATTCTTCAGGATGAAGAACATTAGCGCGCTACATCATTCATCTAGTGCGCTACCTCTACATAGCGCGCTGCACCAAGCCTATAGCGCGCTAACTGCAGATCGAAAATGGAAATTAAAGGTTGTTTTGGTGATTTTCAACTTAATGTATGTCTAAGCACTAATAAAGTTGGACTTCAGGGACTAAGAGACCGTAGCTCAGTGTCGAGAAGCTTGACAGGTCGGGTACAAGAGTCCGAGGAGGTCGAGAACGTTTTGAGGTTTATAAAATCCAAAGGAATGTCACTTGAGTATTTATTTACTTTCATTACTGTTTTACTATATTTCCTAGTTCTATTTCCTATTTATTCAGTTATCTATATCTGCATCATTGTTGGGAGGGTTGGTTGAGTTTACTCCCACCGGATATTCAGTTGTGTGTCTATGCATTCTAGATCATAACATGTGTATCAGAAGTCCTTGGTGGATAACGTCCTGAGCTACTTTGTCGATACATGTGTTGGTGCGTCGTGGGTCTACGCCGTCTACCGAGAGGGACCAGGTGATGGGCTAGTTGGGTGCGCCCACTAGTGGGATCCTTGGGAGGGTATCCGAAGTATGGTCTAGTCTGACCGAAATAGGCACATACTTCGCGCTTTATTGTTATTTACGCATGCGATGATCTATTTACAGTTGCCTGTTTACATTCTGCATGTTTATTTAACAGTATTTCATGGAATTCTTTTACTTTATCGTTTGAATGCTCAGTGAATTTCCTTAGGATTTTTCTTACTCGACTCGTCATCCGTTTTGTCGTGATTGTTGAGTGCGCATCCTTCTACGAGTAAAGGCAAGGGATCCTTGGTGACTATCTCTGAGCTCGCCCTTTCTTCGGCACACTACTCGCAGGTGTTTATTTTGTCATTTTGCTATATATATGTTTTTGGGTTTATGGGGGACTGGTACGACATGTGTACTTGTATATATTCACTTTTGTCCCCTTATATATACAATGTACTATTCCGGGTTTTCCACAGTAGGATTTATGCTCTATAAGACTTCAGAGTTAATGAAAATACATGTTAATGTTACTTTAAGAATTCCGCTGTAAAATACAAAATTTCTAATCGCAAATGTGTAATACTCAAACCACTAGCATGACTAGGACTTGCATAAGCTACAAACAGTTGAACATATGAACGAAGTTAGTAATACATACGTGGACATGATTATCGAGACATGAGATGGACGGGCAAAGCCGGACACGCGTAGCTAGGCCCGCCGGCGAGGAGCGCACGGAGACACGTTATTCCGGGGCGGTTGGGTCGCCACGTATGGTATGGTATCAAAGCAAGGTCGAGCCCATGGAGGAAGGGTAGGTGTCCTTAACGTGATACCAACGCTACAAGCTTGGTATTAGAGCGAGAGTTCTAGAACTTGGGAATTTAAAATGAAAGAGCATAAAACTTTATAAATAAACTTTTGTTGTGGAAACCCAATGATATTGCCTTATAACTTTAATTGGGAAGCGATGTGAGGCGGTAGACTTAGTAGTTATATAAATGTTATATTCTCGTTACATATATGATATACGTATATATATCGAGATCGATCCTGAGCACGCTACTTGATGTAGAACATGGACTGACACGACGACGCCTCATAAGCCTCGATGACTAGTGATGCAACCAGTGGACTCCCCGTTACATCTAGTATGGAGGATCGACTCTCAATCACAGAGAATCGATGGCTAAGGTACTACGATTGTTACAAGATCGATCGCCACATTGACAAGAAGTGGATACAATGAGTAGCAAAGACTCTAGAGGACCAATAGTAGTTATCGATACCATGGGACAAAGATGTCGCCTGTGGTAATTCCTGCACACCAATTTAGAGGTAGCAAAGCAGAGACACAACCAAAGAGGCTACGAAGATTTTTGTTCCCTTTCGAGGCAAAAGCCGACTCCTACGCCTCCACCCACTACTACAGAGCGATTGACCACTACCATCGCTACTACTACTACATCGGGATTCGTCTTAGCTCCAAAGCGAAGATGTTGAGAGAGTTCCCGAAGTTCCACCAGCTTCTTTTCTACTGAGGTGGTGACCCCGAGGCGCAGAAAGTTGTATTGTGTCTCATCAACGATTTCATGTTCGATGAGGAATTATGAGAGTGTTCACCACGGTTATCCTGAGCATGCTTGAAAGGCCACGCAAAGAAGATGGTGGACAACGTATTAAGATACCCATCCAGAGCCGACGACATGGGTGGGATTCAAGGAGTTCTTCTATGATTAGTACATACCCATGGAGGTGAGGTTGCGTTTGATAGAAGAGTTCTTAACCCTGAGACAGGGTAAGCGGCCGTCGATGCAAGATATTTATAGGTTTCTGATCTACTTCAGCTTTTTTTATGATGTAGCAGAGGATAAAACGACTACATATATACTACTTCACTCAAGGAGTATATGACAAGATTGTTGCGCAGTTGGTGTCATCTAGGCTCGTGCTCTACAGTGAGATCTTTGATCGAGCATTGGCACATGAGACCTTCTTAATGCAAAGAGAGGGTAGGTGTACATCGGGACCGAGGTACGTATTGGATAGAGTTCTCGTTCGACATCGAGATCGAAGAGACTTAGGGATCATTCAGACAAGGACCGATGGATGATCATTTAGACAACCTAAGTTTCAAAGATGAGGATAGGCGATGTGTTCAAGCTATAGCACAAGCACCGATCGAGCACAGAAAGCAAGAACCGCACTTTACCATTATGATAGAGATCGTGGAAGACATGACAGTGGGTCGAGAGACCAGGGCCGCACGAATAGGTCAGTGTGCAGTCGAGACGCATGATGTTTCCGATGTGGTCGACCCGACATCCGATAATGATTGTTCGATGGCATCACCACCACCGAGCTAGATCAAACTCATGAACGAGCACACGCAGCTTGGTCACCAGACGTAGGGCGACCATACAAAGATGTCGAGGGTAAGATATCCGATATATTTAATTATTCGCTTATTTATTTAAAATTATATGAATATATTTGTTGTTTCCTGTTACGCATACAAAAACTTAGTGTTATGCTATACACTAGGCCATAGCACGTGGCACTGGGCGTTCTTAGTGAATTGCGACCTAAGTGGCTTGTCGTGGTGCATGTGTCTGACTCAATGGATAGGCCAAGACTGCGTGAGGGCTATCAAGTTATGGGCCAATGGAGCGGGTTGTAGAGGCCCACCGGTGGGATCCGAACGTGTCAAGTATGGTCTAGTGGGGTTCGAGATTGAGTTGACGATGTAAGATGTTCCTCCACTATTCCAAGCTTATGTGAAGAAGTGAATTAGGAATTCCACGAGATCTAAATTTCAGGACGAAATTCTTTTAGTTTGGGAAGAACAAAGAACGGCCCAAATTAATTAAACCAGATTTAGCGTTAATCTCAAGGATTAACAATCATAATTCGGCAAGCATGCTGACAACTCCTATTGGCTCTGACACGAGAACCGAGGAAATATGTTATTTATGAATGATGGTTGTGTATATATGGTGTTTAAAATTAGTATTATATATCACACCACATGTGTGTACGTTGCTATCTAAGCAGTTTAGTGTGACGGTGTTTGCCTTGAAAGGCGTGTCAACGTGAGATTGAATAGGTGAAATGCTCAACAAACTTACATAAATATGGCTAAGTTATTAAATTGAAATGGGTTATGTAATCGTAAACTAATTAAATTAAATTTGAACAATAGGATATGGCATGCCTCAAAATGTGTGTTGAGACGCGGGCATCGATATCGTAGACAAAGGTTAGTGGGACCATGAGTTGGTTAAATTTGATAAATGAAACAAGAACTATATGGTTTTAAAAGGCTTAATGTAATGTGACATCTTTTAAATAAGATAAGCCTATAGTTGCATTGAATAAAAGTGACCTTGAAATGGACATCTAGATCATCATATCGAGTTACTCTAGAAGAGAGTGTGCTATTCGAGTCATCGAGTGTAGGACATCATGCATGTGAACCACAAGATAAACCTCGAGATACGTATGCACACTTGATCAAGACCAAACATATATATTAGAGATAATGGAGTGTTTGATCAAACCACTCAAGAAACTCATGCAAATCTGCGGAAATCAAGAAGAAGGAGTTCAAGTCGGGAAATTGGACATTTGAGATCAATTCAAAAGCTTAAACCAAGGTAATCACCTTACTCATTTTCAACTCTTTACAATAAACCCATTTTTGACATGTTTAGTGAACTTCTAGTTTAATAATCAGATCTCTGATTTGTGGTGTAAATGTGATGAATTGCATGTTGTTAGATTATATATAGAGAGAGATGATCACTGGTTTAGCTAGATTTGATTATTTTGATGAAATTGGAAAGTTGTGATAAATGCATGCATTTGGAGAAATTGAAGTAATTTGATGTTTTGGAATGATTCGATTGTTATATTGAAGTTATTTGGATGAGGATAGGTTATAATCTAGGTTATGGTAACTGATTACGAGGGTTATGATAGAATTATCGACTTGAGAATTTTGTTACAAAGAACCGATAGTGGCGCACCTCGGAACTGCTAGAAGCGCGGTACATCATTCATCTAAGTGCGCTACCTCTACATGTGGTGCTACACCAAGCCTATAACGTGCTAAATGTAGATCAAAAATGGAAATTAAAGGTTGTTTTGGTATTTTCCACTTAATATATGTCTAACCACTAATAAAATCGGACTTCAGTGGACTAGTGACCGTAGCTCAATGTCTGGAAGCTTCGACGGGTCGGGTACTGGAGTCCGAGGAGGTCGGAGAGTGTTTTGAGGTTTGTAAAACCCACAGAATGTCACTTCAATATTTATTTACTTTCATTAATGTTTTACTCTTATTTTTTCTCGGTTCTATTTCCTATTTAGTTAGTTATCTATATTTGCGTCATTGTTGGGACAAGCTTGGTCGAGTTTACTCCCAATGGATATTCAGCTTGTGTGTCTATGCATTCTAGACCATAACATGTGTATTAGGAGTCCTCGTGGATAACGACCCGAGCTACTTTGTCGATACATGTGCTGGCTGCTATGGGTCAACGCCTCGCCACGGGAGGAACCAGTGTGCACCCACTAGTGGGGTCCCGGGGGAGTGGTATCCGAAGTATGGTATAATCTCGACTACAATAGGCACACACGTTTGCGCTTTATTATTATTTACGCATGCGATGATCCATTTACAGCTGCTTGTTTACATTCCGCATGTTTATTTTACTTCGTATTTCTTGGAATTCTTTTACTTTATCGTATGAATGCTCGATGAATTTCCTTGGGATTTTACTTACCGGACTCGTCATATGTTTTGTTGTGGATGGCCGAGAGTGCATCCTTCTTCGAGTAAGGGCAAGGGATCCTGGCGACTATCTCTAAGCTTGCCCTCTGCTCAAAGACACTACTCGTAGGTGTTTATTTTGTCATTTTGCTATATATGTTTTTGGGTTTATGGAAGACTCGGTAAGACATGTGTACTTGTATATATTCACTTTTATCGCCTTATATATACAAAGTGTACTATTCCGGTTTTCCATAGTAGGAGTAATGTTATATAAAACTTCAGAGTTAATGAAAATACATGTTAATGTTACTTTAAGACTTTCGCTGTAAAATACTAAATTTCTAATCGCAACTCTGTAATACACAAACTACTAGCATGGTTAGGACTTACATAAGCTACAAACAGTCAAACATATGAACCAAGTTAGTAATACATATGTGGACATGATTATCGAGACATAAGATGGACGGGCATGTGATGGACACGAGTAGTTGGGCCATGTGGCAAGGAATACACGAAGACACGTCACCCGGAGCCGCCACACCGTCACTTTCACGTCGAATTTGGATGGTAGCGATCAAATGGCTTTTTCTACCATCTTGCAATTTGATTATGTTTTGCTGAGCTATTGGGCTTGGTTTGATATGTCCTTTAGGTTTGTTGTATACTCTGCAACAGATTCATCGTCATCCATTCTTAAAGCTTCAAATTGAGATGCGAGAAGTACCTTTTTCGAATCTTTGACATTTTCATTTCCTTCGAAAACATTTTGAAGAATTGTCCATGCTTCATTGGCTATTTTGCATCATGAAATCAGTTTCAAGTGCTCTTAGTTCATGCGACTTAAAATCTTATTTAAGACTTTGACATTTGCAAGTAAGATTCGTTATTCTGCCTCGGTCCAAGAGTTTGTATCTTTAAGTTTTCCATCGACTTCAGGGAATTTATAGCCTTTCTCTATTACTTTCCATGTTTTTACATCGATTGATAATACTTCCAATATGTGTAGTTTATGCTAGTGAGCAAAGGAGGTCTTGTGGTTGACACTCCTTTAGGTTGATCTGATTGGAGAAGTTCGAGATATCGTCGCCATCGATTTGCCTTCTTCGATACAATGAAGAGTATGTCGTTTGGCTCGATACCAAATGTAAAAATAATATGTCCAATAGATTCTCAGAGGGCTACAGTACGTAGCCCTATATATATATAGGTGTTGTGGGCACAAATACGGTCACGCTCTGCCTTGGCATAAATGGATAACAACAAGTAAAAATAAATTGCAAGCATAAACAAAGACACACAAGATTTTTTATGCGCTCGACCTCCCGCCTTACGTTGGCGAGGCCACGCCTAGGTGTAAATGCACTAAAAAGGATGATTACGATTTACGAGAACTCCTAACTAGTGATTTTTGGGGTATGTACCCTAGGTCAATCTACAAACATTGTTTATCTTGTGATTTTAGTTAATAAAATTGAGGTTTTCATTTGTTGTTTTATTATAAGTGATTGCATGTTTACCTTATAGTAAGATTTATGGGTATTTCTTTAAATATCATTAATTTCCCTAGTCGATCATTATACGGGAACTATAATCAATTAAGACTAGTGTGAATCTTGCAATACAAAAATAAAGATTTAGCAACGGATTAGAAAGTGGAATAGCAACGAATATGAACGGATTAGCAAATGTAATACCAACTAAATACTATCGTAAACGCATTAACAACTAATCAATTTCGTTTGTAAAATCGTCGTTGCTAAATATTTAGCAATGGAAATTTATTTCCATTTCTATTTAGAGACTGAATGTAAACGGATTGAGATGAAGATAATACTAAAAAGTCGTATATGAGATGAATTTCGTTGCTATTCCGTTGCTAATTAGCAATGTAATAGAAACGAAATTCATCTTATCAACCCTAAACATGTACTACTCGCTTGAATTTCGTTTCTAATTTAGAACGGATTAGCAACGAATGCATGCATTCTCGTTGCTAATCCGTTGCTATTCCGTTTGTAAGTCCAAATTTTTTTTAATTAGCAATTTGTTCCAAAGACGGTTTCTTCTAAGCAACAAAACCCGCAGTTGGCCTTCTCCAACGCCCTGCACCCCTTTCAAACGACTCCTTAGGGGTGCTATAACATCCTCAAAAACCAAATTTTAAGACATTTCATTCACATAAAATATCAAATATTATATACTTGATTAAACAAAAAAAAAGAATTCAATCTCAATATATACAAAATGTTGTTTCAAATTTGTTAACATATCTAAAAGCTGTACAAAACCAAATAAAATACCTAACTTTTGTCACCAAGGTGCTCCTCGTCCACCCAATCTGGGTTGTCTCTATCGTCATCGTCGTGTTGCTATTGTGGTGAACAAGCTAGATCCATCCCAACTTGCTGATGATGCTCATGAGGTGGTGGCGGTGGTGGTGCCTGAGAGGTGTTTGCACCAAAGTCCACCCGCATTCCTAATTGACTCTCCCCGAAAGCCTCAAACTGCGCAAGCCTTTGAACAACTACATCAAACTCTGAACGCCGCACCATCGGCTCCTGGGACGTGCTAGCACGGGATCTCGCATAACTCCTCGTCTTCTTGGCAAGTGATCCGAGCCCATAACACGCCCTTCGGGGGCGCACTCCCCGCCGCATCGTAGTAGAGCCGCTCCTCATCAATCGCTAGTCCTGTTGCTCGAGTGTGCTCTTCACGCCTCTTTACGAGCTTCGCCTGCACAAAAACAAAGTCGAGAAAGGAAAACTAAAAAAATTGAAAATAAATCATTGGAAAAATAAAAAAATGGAGTTCCCCAAAATCTTTAGTGTGCTTAAAAGTAGCAAAAGTCATGTAAGAAAAGAAGTAAGTAATAGTAAGTGGGACTGAAAATAGTAAAAGTCATATAATCAACAACTCCAACTTAATAGTTGTTTCCAATTGGGTCTAGCGAAGAACTCCTCTAAAAGTGGGACCAAAATTGGCGGATGTCCATCCAACAAAACATTTTCAAATAGTGTGCACAACTTTCATAAAAGAAATTGGTTTTCAAATTTAAGTTATAGTAAGTTTCTTCCTAAAAAGTGCAAAATTGGTGGGATTTATTTTGCAACCGACGCATGTTTACAAAATTGTGCAAATCAGAAGTCTATATTAGTTTCCAAACTCGAAAGAACAATTTAGTCAAATCAATCATGACAGTAGAAGGGAACATGGAGAGAGAGATGTCATTATGCGTATTGACAGATTAAGAGATGGAGGTATTAATTCATATCAAGTTTATGTTCCTTTTGCTTTAATTGGTTTAATTGTTTGAACTTATTTTGGTTTTTGTTTAATTGAAAAAAACCTTATTGGTTGTCTTTATGAGACTATATTTCATTGGTTCACTACATGTACAACATTTCAATTAAAATGTTATTTACGCACCCACTGTGGGTATTGCTAAAAAAGAGCATATCAAAGACTTTGGCTTTTAAAAAGGCAATGCAGACTTCTTCCAAAAAATAAAATATAGGAAACTCCAGTTAAATTTTTGTTATTTATATGCTCGCTTACTTTTTGTCTATTTTGTATGCCGCATTGCTCTGGCTAATTTTTTGAGACACTTCAATTATTATTTTTATTTTTGTGCATATATTTTCATTGAATTACTTTACCCACATTCTCAATAACTTCCTATTTACTATTTAGAGCAATGAAACCACCACATACAAAGAAGAAAATGACAATTAGATCTGAAGAGAAGAAAACAAAAGATTGAGAAACAAAGAAACTATTAAGAGCAAGAATATATCTCCATGTGGTATTTACTAGATTTAAAACAAGCAAAAATCATGCCAAGTTGATGATGGAAGATATCTCATTATATGCATAATCATAGCATTTTTTATAAGCAATTATAAATTTTATATTAACAAGATACTTACATGAAATCGCGTTGATCCGCTATCAATGAATGTCACCCCATCATGATCTTTCGTATGGACATGAAGAAGACATCATTAGGAGAACCTCATCGTCTTCATCCTTATCCAAAAAGAGCCTACACACAAAAGATCAAAGTTTACAACATATTAGTCGCGATAAACTTATAAGGTCTAAAGAAACGTCAAATAACCATGACACTTACTAATATATCTTCATAGGTCCGAAAAAGACCGCTGTGCCACCGTGCAGCTTTGAAAGGTCTGTACAGTGGCCTTCCTTTTCGTTTTTTTTGTTATGTGAAGCCTTCTCGCACTGGATTCCATGCCTCATCGCTGACAAAGTCCAAACTCACGCCAAGTGGTGCGAAGCTCATGCATCAACGCGTCGTACCTAACATACGCCTTTCGCATCGTAGTGGCTCCCACAATAGCCTTATCAATCGACGGGTCCCATCGAAGTATGGCCGAAAAATATGAATGATGTAAAACCCAACGATCGTCATTTACTTACTTTCCATCTCTCCCAATATATTTCATTTTGATGATGCATCGACTTCCAACAAGCACTTCTAAGTAATCATCGCCCATTCAAGATTTTAGTCATCCTCCGAGCACGACTTCGAATGATGTAAAACCCCAACGATTTTTCCCGTTCATTTTCAACTTGATGAACTTAGTAAAATGATCTCCTTGCTCTACTTACAGCGCTAGGTTACGTATAATTAATTAGTCATTTGTAATGGTATGATAACTTACCCGAATAAACTCAATAGTAACGGGGAATCTAACAATATGGGGTGCCTCCTCATCCCTCCCGAGGTGCCGTCAATGAAGCTCGATGGAAGCGGGGTCAGGGCATGGGAGTCTCCATTGCGCCTTTGAGGCGCCGAGCAGTGGGCTCCCATGGCCTCATAGGAACCGCTAGATGGTGCGGCGCATGCAAGGGAAGGTGGAGCAGATATTGTAGTGACGGTGCCATGTCGATACGAACTACCATACTGATTAGAATGCGACAATGGGGTGTGATTGGATGATGACTGGGCCCGTCGACGAAATAGTGGGAATATGTGTCGTCGAAGCTCGGTCTCATCGACAACGACGGTGCAAATAATGTCGAGACTCCTCATTGACGACAGTGCACAAGAAGCGATGGTCTCGTCCGACCTCCTCTGTAGCTGATCCTCTATCTCCTTATGCAGCTCAACCCCTTCCGATTGGCCTCGACTCTCGATAGTCCCGTACCTCGCTATGCGGGAGTGCGTCCTCCACCACCTCCTATCTCGAGGCCGACCGTCAAGGTCACCGTCTGGTGGCCCGGATCCGTCCAAGGTCTCCGTGCTATGCTCGTTAAAATATGTCACTTATAATCGTATAAGTAATCTCGTCAGTTAAGAAAGGAATCAACGTAAACGTTAAAATACAAGTAAATAAACATACGTCACTATCAAGAAATACAAGAAAATAAAACATATTACTCGTTATTGCTCTGTTTCAAATTCACTTTCACTACTAGAATCTTACACTTGATCTTCCTCGTCATCGTCATTATCCTTCCGTACACCGATCGCTGGAACTCATTAGATTAACTACCAATCCAATGTCATTTATCTATCAATGACAACGCACGGTTGGTTCGTCCGATTGAATGTCGATTCACAAACGAATCAGCCTCATCATCGATAATGGTTCCCTCACCTAAGAACTTTGGTCGACAACAACAAACACCAACCACTCTTGCTGCTCATGCTTCATAGAAGGGTATTATGGAAGATAGAAGACCTGACAAAGTGCTGTGCATTGCCAAAATGAAAGGCTCGTACTTGTTATACCGTCGAAGCTCGATGAACCTCGACCAACTGAGTGAACTGTGAGTCCTTACACCAAGAGGTTGTGTGGGTCAAACCATTCACATTTGAACAACACAAGGTGCTTAAAGCCACCGTATTCAACTGGATAACCCCTTGTAGTCTTCCGTAGAAATTGTGGGACACATCACAGTAGTTAGAGCCTTTCACACAAACCCGCTATTTTGTGTAGCTTTATTAGCACCATACACCATGTTGTGAAATTTGTATCCATTAACAATATATCCCTGCAGAAGACACAAGATCGTAGAGGACCGATTGCAAGATGACAAAGTGTCTCATCTCGTGATGTTATGTCGTGCCCGCCACAAACATATAATAATTATAGCAGTAACGTTATGAGATAAAGGAAAATCTTTCTAAATAACAGTAATTGACATTACATATGTTTGAAACCACTTAGCAAAATTATGCTCTATATTATAATCAACGTCCATCTCTTCCTCGTTTGGCATATGTAAATGGTCGATGAAAATGCTACATTTCACACTCGTCCTATAAAAGAAAAAAGGAAAAATATGTTAAACTATAAACATAAACAAATAAATTGACTTCTTTTTAGAGTAACTTACGAGATGTATGCATGCGACTTCAGACAATTAAGCAAGATGTAAGTGTGAGCAAACATCGTACTCTTGTTCCGTTAAGAATCTTTCTTTTCCGGTACCAACCGGTATGTCCCGGGTAAGTAAAGATGGAGAAGTCACCACGAAATGAAGATTAGGACCGACGCCATCGTTTTCATTGCATTGAGCTTCCTTGCCACAAGGTGGGAATGTGTTCTTCAAAATAATAAGAACAAAACGAGGTTGTTTCCTCTACCAGATATGCATTGAACATCGATTCTTTGACTTTCGCTTTGTTCCGCACATTATTTTTCAAGTGTTTAAGGTACCTTAGAATGCATGTTGATGATAAACAATAGTTTGATTATCATTGAACGACATAATCTTAATTTGTAATTAAGCATGAGCAAACTTACCTCTCAAACTGTATATCCAACGAATTGTATCGGGGCCGCCAAGCCGACCTTCATAAGGCAAGTGGATTTGCAAGTGTTCCATTGAGTCAAAGAAACTTAGAGGAAATATTTTCTCTAGCTTCTTTACAAATTATTAGAGGTATTTCAAACTCTAAATGAGTCATATCCCGAACTTACACTTTTAGCCATCATGATCGAAAGAATAGACTAAGCTCGCTTAATGGCAAGACCGAAACAAATACCGGAAGAAGTTCCCGAAATGCAATTGGAAATCGTATTTGCATAAAAATATGACAATCGTGACTCTTCATCCCGAACAACTTTTGCCCCTTTTCGTCTACGCAAAGCTCGAAATTAGAAGCATATCCGTCTGGGAAAAGTAAAAATCATATCCACTCGCATAATTTCTATTTTTTAGGTTTATCAAGAGCGTAGCATGCCAAATGGATACTTTTTTGACACTTCATCCATATGTAGAGAAGGTCGGTGACAAAGTTCGCGAACATCTTGTCTAGCACTTCACATTGTCCTTAATTTTCCCCAACACACTCATAGTAGATATTGAATATGTTGTCGAACACATTGTGCATTATATCCAAGTTGTGTCTGATCAAGTTCTGCCTTCCAATACCGCAAGTCCTAGAAGATGCCATTTCCTCCATCTTGAACCCTTAGCAATCTCTCGAATTTTGGCATAGGCGCCGATTTTCGTCACTTTCATTAATCCCAAGGCCTCGATTTCCATCAAAGTTTCTTCGCGATCGTATCAATGGAGGTTCTTCATTTATTACTATTTTCCCTCTCGTAAAACCTTTTTGTCTTTCCTAAGATTAGAGTTTTGAGGCAAAATCGGCGATGACAATGTCAAAACCATGAAGTTTTCCTACCGTGCGAAGCTTGAAATGCTTATGTATCGTCCATGCAAGATTTGACAAGCCATTTTGTGGTGTTCCAACCCGACAACATGCTATATGCGGAAGTCACTTATCATCCATAATAGAGCCGCTCATATCTCGGGAAATTTGATTTTGTGGAAACATCGTCACGTCATTAAACCATCGTGCCATAAATCTTATAGCTCTCTCACGAGAAGCATTGGAAGAAACATCTATTTTCTAGCTAGGTTGGCCTGGCCTCGGGAATGATAATAGTTAAGAACATAAATTCTTCTTTCATGCACATTGACGGTGAAGGTTGTATGGAGTCAAAATCACAGCCACGAAGAGTAAAGCCTCCCATTTAACCCAAACTGGTTGAAAGCCATCTCGTGCAGCCCCAAACGAACATTTCGAATCTCTCGCTCGAACTCTTTATTCACTTCGTTGAAATGTCACCATGACATCGAATTTGAACAATGTTGCATAACATCGATTTCTGGGACACATGTCTGCGTGCCAAAGACATATGTCTAATTGATTCTAAGCGAACAAAAGTTGTAATCGAAGGCCTAAGGGAAAGTAATACATTTGTTTGCAAAGTCGTGTTTTTGTGTTCCTAGCGCGACTACGTCGTTGTGGCATGTACTGTGAATGGCCACAAACTTTGCATGATGCTAACTCGTAGTCATCTCCCAATAAATCATACATCGATTTTCACAACAATCTATATTCTCGACAGTGACCTAATCCTCGCATAAGTTGTTTTATTGACTAGAAACTATCAACTAATGTGTTGTTGTTAAGCAATGCTTCTTTTGATGAATTGCATGAACCCATCGTAACAACGTTTAAAGACGTGGTGCGTCGATTTCAAAGAAAGCAATCTAGCCATGGCATAATTTCATCATGTTTCTACAATCCGACCATAATTACTCGTTACCGCATCAATCATGTCGCATAACTTGTTATAAGCTGTTGCTTGGGGATCGGCTCCTCTTTCATGTGATTCCAATTAAAACTAGGCCCCGCTGCGTCAGGTAGCATCTCTTGGTAAGTCGACGCCATAACCATATCGATGCTCCATTTCGGGTGTCATAATTGTTTTCGAAATCATTGAAAGTGGACGTCGTATCCTTACCTTCTTTTTTCACCATGTTTGTACCAACAATAGTATCTAGGAACAAACTGCATCTACATATGTGGTACTCAACAGCCTCAATCGTCATAAGTAGGGTAGAGCCGACATTTATCGCGATTACATATAGCACCTAATCCTACCCTCATTGTGATAATTTGTACAATTCGCCTTTCCAAACTCTATGAATTCTTGTACCCTTACAAAAAATTTCCTTCGAATAAACCCGTTATCGAGGCGATTATACATCCACTCTCTATCCGCGATCGACATTCTCTACAAAATACGATGACTTATAATTTATATGCAAATGTCAACAATTCTATTTTTATTTCGTGTAATTGTTAGACTAATCAATGTCTTAGGATACATTTATAAAATGTTTGTGTAAAGTTTATTGCAAAGCCTTTAGCTAGACCATGAATATATGTTATTTCTACAAAAATTTTCAGTAGCTTCCTCTATAATATAGACTTTAAAAATTTTCGTAACCTAATTAACATCAATGTGAGAATGCCTAAGGTGTCACATCCGCCCAACATTTCATAATATCATATTAACATGAATTAAACAACTTTGTTCAATAAAGACTTTGACATCTCTAGGCTTGCATTTCATTGACGATGCAACTTGACAACAAGTTAATATACTACAAACTAAATGACAAGATCACTAATTAGGAATAGTTGACAATGCCAACATGCATATCATGTCACATAGAATAGACAAGTAGAAGAAAAGAATTACATGTCAAAATAATTTAATGTTAATAAATTGTAATCGCACCAATCAAGTTCAACTTGAATTGAACTCGTGCCATCCCATTCATGCATGACTTTTATAAGTAGGTAAGATTGAAAGGCATGAAGCAAATCAAAATTATTGCATGTAATCAATCCATTTTTGTTATATCCCTCAAGGTATTAAACTAGATAGCTAAAGATACCGACTTCGAAAAGTAGGTAAACCTAGTTAAGATTGGAAAGGTGAAGTCGACCAAATCAAAGGTCTAAGGTTGTATATTTTTATGTAAAACAAACAAGAATCATTAAGTTACTTTTGGTATCATTGTTGGATGTCAAACAAAGTTGTTGGTAGAGTAGTTCATAGAAAAGCTCACTAGACCAAAGCTCGAGAGCTAAGTGTTGTATATTTTTATGAATGCCATCAATATAAAATATTATGTTTTTCATTCTACCCAAAATACAAACATAAACCAATAATAGCTCCAATTTATTTACTTTTTGTAACTTCCACAAATTTCAGACTCTTTGTTCTTTCATCCAATTTATGTTCTTGTTTGCTACTTCAAATCCTTTTTTGTCCCAATAACGTCATACCACTAGTTTTGCATATTCTACAAAAACTTCAAGCAGAAGTTTCCCAATAACATAGACTACCAATAAATTTCATAACCTAATAAACAACAAATGGAGAATGCCTATAAAGTCTCATATCTCCCCAACATTTCACAATATCATGTAAGCATGAATTAAAAGGCTAAATCCAAAACATATTAACATTTCAAGAAATTCATAAAATGATTCAAATCATGATTTCTAATCGAAATTAATGCATTGACCATTTACAAAACTTTCTACTCCGAATTTCCCCTTTATAGGGAATACGAGAGAGAAGGAATGGGGTTTGAGTCCAACTAAGATGATAAATATGGCACTCCCAATTATGAATAATTTCAAGAGTCTGGGATGGTCACCTTCACTACCTAAAAATAGCAAAACCAAGTTTAAGAATTAGATGAAAATAAACCTTTGATAGTCAAAAAATGAGACACTAATTTTAAAATTTTCCCTTTCAATTTAAAACTAAGAAGTTGTGCTCAAAGTAGTGATTATTTTTCTTTTACATGCCATAAAAAATGATTATTTCTCTCATGATACCGAGTCATTTTTCAATAATAAAGAAAGGTTCGTATCTGGGCTTTAAGACTTTGAATTAAAGTAGCTTCTTCTTCTTTTTTTTTTTTATCAGGTAACAATGCATTCAAAAGTTGAGTGAGGGCTGAGATAAATATAATATCATACTAAAAGAAAGAGAGATATGTTAAAAATAGCAAGGCATAGCAACGTTACTATGATAAAGCTCTTTATTGCGAATTAAAAATGTAGTCTTAAACTCAATAAAAGTTTTCATGAAGCCAAATAAAAACTCCTCTCAATTATCTCAACATCTTTGTCCGTAACTTATTAAATGAGGAATCCATGGACTTATAATAGCTAAGGCTGAGTCATTGAGAAATCATTAGTTTTTTTCCATAATACTTAACCTAACCTTTATCACTCGATTCCCAATTTCTTATAGTGCTCCATCTATACTTATTTTTTCATATTATGATAAGAATATTGAATTAACAAAATAAAAACTTATGTACATATGCATTAACAACTCATTCACTTGTATGTATATATGCATTAACAAAATAAACTTATGTATATATTTATGTGTGGTAACGATAAGAGAAGAAAGAGAATAATATACGAGAATTAATTCAGCTTGAACAACTCATTCACTTATATGCATATATGCATTAACACAACAAGCCAACAAAATAACATAGATAGACATAAATATATATATACATATGTAGAAATGATGCAATACTAGTTATATAACCAAATCTGACTATAAGGTGGCTTTAACATTCTTTTAGCAAATAGGTATCATTATTTAACATCATGATAGTGATTCAAGCATACACATGCGCTTGTATAATTACACTAGTCTTTTGGATACACTTAATTTGTTATTTGTGAACATATCTTCAAATACACATGTAGTTGTATAATAGGTGACTTTATTTAACATATCAAATACTAATTGAATAATTCATCTTATGTATATATTATTCTTTCTTTATTGTTGTACCAAGTTGACAACCATAGATTGCACCATCATACATTTATTATTAATTAGCACCAATTAAATTAGAGGATTACAAATGGGACTCAAGATGTGCACTATATATATCATAAACATATATATGTATGTAGTGTTAGAGTAGTTAGACTAACTTTAGTGGAGCCATCAAACTGGATTCAATTGGAATCAATATCATGAAATTTCTTAAATAATACCAAGAATTAAGAGGTTGACAAGTTATAGTAGAAGAACACTAAATGACCAACACAATGACAACAACAACAACAACAACACAAACTCTAGTAAATTCAAACAATTATAACAAAATAAATACATTCAATCATTCATTCTCAAAAGATCACAAAACTCATATCAACAATCAAATGGGTTCCAATGAATAGAACCAAATCACAAGAACTTAACATTGTAACAAAATCAAACAAGAAAACTCACCTCATCTTCTCTTCACCACTCAATTCAATGGAAAAAGAAAACCGAGACTCGACAAACGGCAAGGACAGGATAGACGCGACGACGACGGTGGTGATCTCGTACAAGCGTGAGTGCGAATATGCAAGTGAATGAGGGTGAGTGACTGCGGTAATCTCATCGTAGTGCTGAGATCCTGGGTGATCTAAGGGAGCACGGCGGATCCGACAGAGAAGGCGGAGGTGTGGCTATGGCTGCGGCGGGGCAGAGAGCGGGCAAGAGGGAGGCGGTCGGGCAGAGAGAGAGCGAGAGGAAGAATGAGAAGATAGTGCACCCAACAATGGAAATGGGACGATGAAGATCTCCAAGTCAGCTGGAGTGCTTAGGGGCAGCCGCGAGGGGAGGAGTCTGGAAATCCACGGAGAGGGGAGGCGGTCGGAGGCAGAGAGGGAGAGAGAGGGAGGATGAGAAAAAGAGAGGGAGGGGAGGCGATCGATGCAGAGAGAGAGGAAGATGGAGAAAATCTCCAACTCCGTGGCCGCGCGTGCGAGGAGGGAGTCAAAACGGCATGAGAGGAGGTGGGCGGCAGGCAGAGGAGACATGGAGTGGAGGATGGGAGCAGAGAGATCGTGGGAGGTGGCTTGGGTGGCAGAGAGAGAGAGGAAGTTGGAGAAAATATCTCCAAGTCTAAGCGCTGGGCGGCAAGGAGGGAGCTCCGAATCGGGCTGATGAGGAGGTGGTCGGTGCAGAGACAGTAGCGTGGCGATGTGCAGTAGGCGTATGAATTTATGTTCTGTCAGGCGTGTGCAGAGGCGGAACATGTATTTGATGATACATTTTTTATCTCACTTTTCAATTTAGCAATAGTATCACCAACGGATTCATTTAGCAACGGATTAGCAAATGCATCCGTTGCTAATCCGTTGGTAATCCATTGCAATTTAGTTTAGCAATGACATAATGCAATTGATTGTAGCAAATTCCGTTAAGCAATTGCTCGGTAAGTTAGAATATGTTGCTAATCCATGCTAAAACTAAATCAGTAAATTCTATTAGCAAGGGAATTTCTGTAGTCGGGAAATTTTCAAGGGTTTTATTTACCAATGGAATTAATTTCCGTAAGCTAAACTCCATTGCTAATCCGTTGGTAATCCGCTTTTAATTGGAAAACATTTTCCCTCCATTTTTCGTTAGTTATCTCCGTTGCTTAATTAGCAAACGAATACTTATTTCGATGCTAATTTCATTTCTAATTTATTATTTTTTGTAGTGTTGATTGATGGTCATGTGATGATCATGCGATAGGGATACGAATCAAGATCATGAGTACTTGTTAGGGAATAAGATATTGACCTATTCATTATGAGAAACACCACATGCAGATTAAGTCATAGGTGTTACTCATGATAGGTATATCATTTAGTCATTCGACTTGAGATTACTATAGACTTTCAATATTACTCATCTATGATAATTTGATTATGAAAATCAAACATCGAGTCTTTAACTAGACGATTATAAAGATTGTGATTATTGGTTACCATGTGAATAATATATGAAGGTGTGTAATTAAGATAGAATTTGTTACTCTCAGATAGAGAGAGAGATATCAATGGATCCATTGATATGATAGATTGATAATGGCCAAGTCCATGTGAATTGATATGATCAATGTCACTTGGATGTTTTCATTATTTAAAGATCGAGACTAGTAACGATTGAACATTAAGTGGTGACTTTCCATGCCTTATGTTTAATCAATGGATATCGTGATTTACGGAAAAGAATATAAATGATATGTTATTCATCAAGTTGCATCGATTTTGATATTCATGCTACTTGGGTAGTCATAATGCGTTACTAGAGACCATTTATGACTTGTGTAACAAAATAGTTCTTTGGCTCATTGCCAACGTCACATGAACTTATCGGCCTGCACACAAAGAATAGCTTTTTGCAATTCTCAATTGGTCTCAGAAAGTAATGAATTTTATATGATAAAATTCATGACATAAAAGCCCTTATGATTTGTTATATGATAACTTACTAATATGGTTGATGTGTAATTTATTTAAACTATCTAAATACAATAGTTGTATTACGAATAAGATTTTCAAATGTGAGGGCTTATCTATAGCATAAATAAAGGGTGAAACCCTCAAATGAAAGAGGATTTTTCTGCTTTTTCAAGTAAATTTCGAGTTCTCTCGATTTTTGTGAAAAAAGAAAAAACATTTTAAATCTCTCTTAGTGGCTAGCACTCCAAATTGTGTTCACCATCTGAGCGGGATTTTTCGTTAGAGGACGCGAGCTTAAACGTCTTTGAAATCGAACAATCACAAAAGAAAATCACGATTAAGGTATAGTTTACTTTTTTAGATCTAGTTTAATGGAACATATTTTTGATCCTTGCATAGAGTTTTTCAAAATATTGTTTTGAATTTTTCAAAGCTAATCGAACTTCGACAGAGCTAGTGCTTGTTGTGAAGAATTACCGCTGAATGCCTAAGATCGTAGTCACACCGTGACGACCCAAAACTAAATAAACATGCCCTGTGGGCAAATTAGTAAATCTGCACAAACCTTAAACTAATGTAGCCCTAATATAAATTGATTTTAAAACCCTAACCCCTTTATGTGTTCAAAACCCTGGAGTTGAGGAGTAAGGTGGAGGAAAAGACAACAACTGCACATATTCTCAAAAAGAGGTAATATCTATTCTAAGTTCTCTTTGCTTAAAGTTTTGGTGAAGAATGTACACGAAATGGAGGGGGAGGTGGAGTAGCCGCCGCCACCGCTCGAAGAGTACGGCGACGAGTCACGCCACCGCTCGGGAGAAAGGCTTTAGGCAGGCCGCATCGTCGCGCCATGGTGGGGCCTCTACACAGCACTCCGACCCCGAGCGTACCATGAGTTGGCTATACGCGTCGCCGCTAGTCGAGGTGGGTGGGGAGCTCCGCTCATTTATTAAATATGGCATGCTAGGCTTAGTATAATTAGGAATTCATGATTTTAACAAAATGGCTTGGGATGGGGTCGTTACCTATATTGGTTGACTTCATGTAAGGCCCTGTGGGGAGCCCATACTTTTATGGTGGGAACCAAGTCACCTTACATGCTTAAGGGCCTCTTGGGGAGCCGTAGTAATATGGTGGAACCAAATCATCCATTTTCGCAAGTGGCCTCGAGAGTCATGGATGCACGATGGAACCAAGTCACCCGAGCTCTTCTTGAGGAGTCAAAGGACACACGATGGAATCAAGTCACCCACGCATATTTATTGTATTATGATGTTTGGTCAACAACTGAAGGTAATGACAAATGGGACCACGAACTTGCATTTATATCTATTACATTCCATGTGCATATCTCTTTGAACCCCTTTTGCATGCAAAAAGTTGAATTTTCTTATGTTTTTACAATCCATAATACTCCATATATCTCTGCTCAAGTTGCTCTCTATGATTATGATATGCTTACTCTATATGAAATTGATGCCATGCTACATATTTCAATGTATCCTCGATTTTAAATGCATGCTAGTTTTATTTTGATTTATAGATATTACTTTCATGTTTAATATTTGAGCGTAGTTCTTCTCTTATTGGGCTCATTGGTTTTTTAGCTCACCCCACTTACAATACAGGTCCATCTACGAGTGTTATATCGATCTTAGCAAGGGGAAGGCCCTTGCTTGAAGTCACTTTTGTTTTATGAGAATTTGCATGATTATTATATATATATATATATTTGTTTGATTTTCGTAACAATAAATTGGGTTGTAACTCTAGGTAGTTTTACTGGGCAGAGTTGAACCCTCCTTATCTATTTTTGGATCATTATGAAAGTTTTGAGGCCGATTTGGAAACTTATTGAGATAATCGGGATCGTATGGATATCTATCACACTTAATTTGGCGATTTCATGAATTCTAGTGTTGATTTCACTGCGTTTATTGTCCTATATGGTAGTATGTTGTTACGCAAGTTCTGAATTAGGCGTACTCAAAACCGTTATTTAGGCCTCGCTCTGTATCGAAGCTTGAGTAATGGTCTCGTCGGCGTAATAACCGACCCTATTTCTGTGGTAAGGTAACCGCATTTCAGCTGGTATCAGAGTTTAGGATTGAACCTAAGGAAACAATAGGTTAGAAAAGAACCTAAGTTTGTAGAGCCTTTGTATTTCGAGGTCAAAGATAAGTTGAACAAACCAATGGTATGGGACATTTGTTTACATACTCTCTTGGTATGTTGGACTAATTCACTCTTATTTGCTCCACAGCTGCATAATGAGCAATCAAGGCGGAAACTCCTACAATTTAAGGGAAACAATGCATAGAGATGAGAGAAATTAGTGAGCTCAAATGGAGCAGCGCATGACTTTAATGGCCGAAACGTATCAGAAGGTCATTCACGACATGAGATCTGCTCAAGACCAAAGGTCGGCGGACATGGCACAATCACATGAAAGGAATATGGCACTTATACTGGAGTTGATGCAGGAAGGAAACACTGGGGCGGCAGAGCGAGCACTTGAAAGGCATGGACCTAATCCTCCCTTGGCGCTTATACATGAAGATAATCTTGTGGAAGAAGAGGTAGATTCTGCTACGGCTGCAGCAGCAGCGGTCGTACATATAGTGGACGGAGATCCACAGGCGTGTCAGAGGGGCAAGATACAAAAAGAATTTATGAAATATGATGTGCTGCACTTTTATGGAGAGCAGGATCCCATTGAAGTAGAGGCATGGATATTAAATATGGAAAAGAGCATGAGAACTCTGAATATTGATGAATGGATCATAGTACCGCTGGTGACGTTTCCGTTAGATCGAAAGGCACACAAGTGGTGGATGACTATAAAGAGGACACAAGGAACTAATATTAATTGGCTCCAGTTCAGGCGTCTATTTTCTGGAGAATGGTTTCCACAGCCAGTGAAGGATGCGAAAATTCGAGAGTTCCTTGCCTTAGTACATGGCGATATGTCAGTGGCTGAGTATGCATCGAAGTTCAACAAGTTGCTAGAGTTTGCACACGAGTATGTCCTGATAGATAGGATTCGTATGAGAAGATTTATTGATGGATTGAGGCCAGACATTAGTGCTACGGTAGCGGCGTCTGGATCTGAGACTTATCACCAGGCACACTAACGAGCACTTGAGTGTGAGGCATCACTTCGTGGGGGTTTCGTGCAGTTTCAGGCAGGATCTAATCAGTATGGTCATGGTAAACGTTGCTTTGGGGGTTATCGGAATAGTCAGGACGACATTTTCAAGAAACCAAAGTTTGGAGGGTTTTCTGGTGGACATTTACGTTCAGGTACAGTTTCAATGGCGATACACACTCCTTTTGTGACTGCTGCACATGCACCTGTCCTTACTCATACGACTTCGTAGAGCGTGGCATTTATGCCACTGCATCCACATCGACAGTCTCAGCGGAATGGAAGTAAGGGTTGGGGACCGATCGGGCCAAAGTCGAGTGCATTAGGGAGTGTTGTTCAGCCACCTCCAACATACCAGAGGCCACAATAAATTTGTTACCGGTGTGGGACTCCAAGACACATCCAGAGCAAATGCCCTAACCCGTCGCCATCTGAGGGGAGCACGACCCCAATATCTCGAGGAAGAGCTAATGCAGTTGTTAGGCAGAGTGAAGAGGCTTCGTGTTGGCTAGTCGCAGGTACGGTTTCCATTAATGGCCGAGATATGCAAACCTTGTTTGATTCTGGTTCCACTGTTTCACTTATATCGAGGAATGCAGTTAATGCTTTGGGGTTGACACCGGGTAGAGCACACACTTACTTGATTCTGAGCACAATTTCTACTGAACGAATTTATCCTAATATGGTATGTGAGGGGTGCGAAATTAAAATCGGGGATCACACGATGTCGTTTGATTTACAAGTTTTAGAGTGCCTTAAGTTTGACGTATTACTGGGCATGGACTGATTATCATATCACGCCAAGATATATTGTTTTCATAAAACTGTAGTCTTCCTAATCCCGGGCATTCCCCCGTTTGAGTTTAAGGATTGTACACCGACCAGTGCCACCCCACATAGTAGGGTCGCAAGTTTGGCTGAGATAGAGATTATTGCGAGCTTGACTTCTTTGGGGATGAAGGACATGAATTTTTTATTGAGAAGATCTCAGTGGTTAGAGATTTTTCGGATATTTTTCCTTCAGATCTTCCGAGAGTCTTTCCTCATAAGGAGATTGACTTTATGATTGACCTCATACCCAGCACGAGACCGGTTTCCAAGACATCTTACCATATGACGGCTACCGAGTTGAAAAAGTTGAAGACTCAGTTAGATGAGTTAACTCGGAAAGGCTTCATTACCCCGAGTGTATCGTCGTGGGGAGCAACAGTGTTATGTGTAAAGAAAAAAGACGGCGGTCTGAGGATGTGTATTGACTACCGGCAATTGAATAGGGTGACTGTCCAAAACAAGTACCCGCTTCCCAAGATCGAAGATTTGTTTGACTAGTTGAGGGGATTAAAATTCTTCTATAAGATAGATATGAGATCGGGCTATCATCAATTGCAGATACGCGAGGAGGACATACCGAAAAAAACTTTTAGCAACCGCTATGGGCACTTTCAGTTCACGGTGTTGCCATTTGGCTCACTAGTGCCCCGACAATGTTCATAGACTTGATGCATTTCTCGCTTGACCGCTTCATCACTTCAACATGACCTTGACTACAGAAATATGATGGCCCGTGAATGGGATGATTCATGAGAGGAAGTTTTTCAGCTTGTTGAAGACCCTGTCTCCACTACTCTCACCGAGCTCCCGATTCTACTCAAAGTAGGCCATAAGGAGTTGTCACTGTATATTACAATGTGCTGCGCCAGGACTGTTTGTGAGGTAGTATTAATGCAAGACAATAAAGCAATTGTTTTATTACGTCAAAGTGCAATTTGAAATTACATATGAGAAGAACTATCCAAAGGCACGACTTAGTAGTTAAGGGTAGTTGTGTTTGCTTTCTGAAGTTGTGGAGGCACTACTTGTAAGCAAGATAAGAAATTCCAACGCTCTACTCGTACTACAAACATTTTAGAATACTAGTTTACACAGGCTAGTTGAATATGCGACAAAAAGGAGATGGTCTTAACTTTTGAAAGATTACTACTTCACACTCTTAGTATCACCCTGGGAAGGCTAATGTAGTAAAGCAAGTGAAAGACTAAGTCAGACGATTAGCAGCACAAATTCCCAAGACCAGTAATGAACATTCAGTGGAGTACCCAGCGATGGCGCAGGACTACCTCGTATGATTCAGGAGGTCACTCGTGCGAGGTTCGAAGGGGAGAGCGTAGCCAGTAGCTTGGGTGTGCATGTAGTGGTTGATTGTCAAATAACCGATTCGTAGCAGTACGAGAAATACAGACACTCAGTAGAGTAGCAGCCGATGATGTGGATCGGAGACTTTCACTTGATGGATATGAGATTTTCGGATAGAAATGCGCGGATACCATCTCATATAAAGTTGGGGATGATCTTACTCCGATGGGCACATAAATCTCGATTCATTATTTATCCCGTGGGGTAATAAGATGTATCGTAGACATGAGGAGGATGTATCAGGTGGTCGAGATGAAGGTGGACATCGAAACCTACATCCGCGTAATTGTGAAATTTGTCGGGGCAAGTGGGGCTACATCACCGGAAGCGTGGGGATTGTTGCAACCATTACCTATTCCGCAAAGGGGAAGTTGGGAACACATAGCTATGGATTTTGTTTCGTGTTCATAAAAGTGGTCAAGGATGCCGTTTGAGTATTGCGGTCGTGGACTGCGTTTGACTCAAGTCACCCACTTTGTCCTTAATTTCATGGAGTATTCAAGCATATAGGTTCAGGGCATATATGTAGACGAGATCGTCGATGAGCATATGGAGTCCTCGGTGATTTATTGTGGGCTGCTTGATCGTGATCCGAGGCTTTACCTCTCACTGGAGCCGGGTTTCAAAGACCTGGGACGGGGATTTAACTCAATCTCGCAGCACGACCTTCGCTTTCACCCACAGACAGATATGGGCATCGAGAGATTGATTCGTATACTTCGAGGATATGCTCGTAGCTTGTGTACCTGATTTCCGTGGGAGCTTGGGGAGAAGTATATTCCGTTTGTGCAAGTTTCCGCGTACAAACAACAATTCTTCGTGCGAGTATTGTGCATGACACTCATTCGGAGGCCCTTTTAAGCGAGACACATGCGAGATCCTCGCCTTGTTAGACCGAGGCCTTCTGAGATGTTGTTTTGATTGGGTCTCTAACTTCGTCACAATGACCAAACTCTAGAGGATAAAGCGATTAGGCAACGATTGGAGACCGCCCAAAGCCGCCATGTGCTAAGGGAGGATGTCGATAAGGACCATTCGAGAGGTTATGTTCAAATGAAGGAGGATTTGTGCTATTGGAAAAAAAGTATCACCAATGAAAGGGCATTACCGGATTCGGATTGGAAGGTAAAATTATCTCCTAGGGTTAATCTAGGCCTATCTGAGATCAGTTGGTGAATCGTAATAGGTCCCGTATCATATCGCCCAGCTACCACCACTACTACTTCGGAGTCCATGATGTATTCCATGTTTCTGTTGTCGAGGAAGGCATTATAATAAGTTGAGTGCATATACATGATCGATTAAAGTGGGCAAAATAGCTTAATGGAAGACGTGTCCTACGCACGAGCAACCTATCCGAATTTGTGGATAAGAAGGTGCATAAGCCACTTTCGTTGAAAAGAAATCTCGTTGTCGCATAGTCTCGATGGCAATTCCATGGAGAACGGAGTCGAATTGGGAGCAGGAGGAATATATGATGTAGATCTTCCTTTCTCTCGAATCCATAAGGTATAACTCTATTTCTTACTTTCGAGGATGAAGTTCTTTAAAATCGAGGGACGTTGTGACTGATCCAAAACTAAATAAACATGCCTTAGGGGGCAAATTATTAAATTTACAAACCTTAAACCAAACTAGCCTTAATATAAATTTTTTTTAATTTTAAAACCATAACCCCTTTTATGTGTTCAAAACCCTGAGTTGAGGAGAAGGTGGAGGACAAGACAACAAACCGCATAGATCTCAAAAAGATGCAATCTCTATTCTAGCCTTCTTTTAAAAGTTTTGGTGAAAATGTACACAATAATAGGATCTAGGTGAGTAATATGTCCGCTATCATTTCGAAGAGGACGTTGTGATTTAGTCACAGACCATCGCTGATTAGGTAAAGGCGGCAATGAGACATCTCATGTCTACTGCCGCCACTGCATTGCGGGGGCCCTCTACGAAAGAGTTCTTCAGCGAGAGGAAAGCACGAGAGCAGGGGGAGGCCTCACTCGCTCCCCCCACTCCCCATACCTCACTACCAGGTCGTTGAACCCCCGGGTCGTCCGCATACCAGGGAGTTGTTTGACCCCTCGGGTCAACCAGTGAGCTCTGCCTCGGCTCCCTGCACTCGACCAGTGGCTGAACCGGCCTCGAACTCAAAAAAAAGTTATTATATATAATGAAATAAAATAATAAATATACATATAAATTTAGGAACAAAATAAAAGCAAGCGAATGCTTTGGACCCGGACGCTATCACGCCTTTCGAGGGGAGCACCGATCAGTAAATCCCACCCTCGACCCTCACATAAGCGCAATCTGGGGGACCCGCAAGGGGATCCAGCTGACTAGTTGGACCCCAACGACCAATTAATGAAAGATTTAATTAACTTAAATTAAATTATTTATTGACGTGATGTATTATGGTCAGATAAATAAGTCACAGTGCTATAGCGTTCAGCATCGCCCGAGTTGCACCAGGAGTTATTATAGGTGTCGCCTGCGAGTCGAGGTAAGTGGGGAGATCCGCACATTTATTAAATATAGCATGCTATTAGTATAATTAGGAATTCATGGGATTTTAACAAAAATGACTTGGGATGGGGTCGTTACCTATATCAAGCTGACTTCATGGGTAAGGCCTCTTGGGAGTCATACACATATAGTGGAAACCAAGCCACCTTACATGCTTAAGCGGCCACTGGGAGCCGTAGTAATATGGTGGATCCAACTTATTCATTTATGCAAGTGGCCTCTTTTGGGGAGTCATGGGTCCACGATGGAACCAAGTCACCCGGCCTTCGAGGAGCCGCATGGACACACGGTGGAATCAAGTCACCCATGCATATTTATTATATTACGCGATGTTTGGTCAATAATCTTAAGGTAATGATAAATGGGACCACTTAACTTTGCATTTATGATCTATTACATTCCATGCAGGTATCTCTTGGAACCCCTTTGCATGCAAAAAGTTGAATTTCTTATGTTTTTACAATCCCTTTTAATAATTTTACAGATATCCGTTCTGGTTGCTGAGTCTACGATTATGATATGTTTACTCTATATGAAATTGATGCCATGCTACATATTTCAATGTATTCCGATTTTAAATGTATGCTAGTTTTATTTTAATTTATAGGTATTACTTTCATGTTTATTATTTGGAGCGTAGTTCTTCTCTTATCAAGGCTCCGTTGGAATTCTTTAGCCTCACCTCACTGCCACAAATATGGCAAAGTTCATTCTACTTGGTTAAGTGAGTCGATCTTAGCAAGTGGGAAGGCCCTTGCTTGAAATCTCCTTTGCTTTATGAGAATTTGCATGATTATTTTATATATATATATATATATATTTGTTTGATTTTCTTCATGAATGAATAAAACTGGCATGTAACTCTGTATGTGGGGCTACTTGGGGTAGAGCAGAACCATCCTTATCTATTTTCGATCATTATGGGAATTTTTACAGGTTGATTTGGAAACTTATTGAGATAATCGGGATCGTTGGATACCTATCATGTTGATTTTACGCATTGCATGAATTCTAGTGTTGATTCCCAATTCCACATTTATCGTCCTATATGGTAGTATATGTTGTTCTCGCATGTTGAATTAGGGCGCTGCGATCGTTATTTGGCCCCGATCTGTATTAAGTCTGAGTAATCTGGTCTCGCTAGTGCGACTTGACCTATTTCTCTGTGTGAGGGTCAAGCTTTCACACATGAATACACCCAAAGATAAATAAATCTGATTGTAGAAAATATGAACACACAAGAATTCTACGTAGAAACCACAAATCAGTGAAAAAACTATGGGCAATAATCAAGGCAATTCACTATCAATAGTTTATTTAAGTACACAAAAGAAAAATCCTCCTCTATCTAAACCCTCAGTATATGAACCTGAATAAAGATTTGATCTCACAGTTGTCATGTATCCACTCGCATGCCTATACGTTACGACACAATCCTCTACGTTTCCTCAATTAGCATTTCTCTCAACATTTCATGCTTTTTCGTGACTCCATGGCCACATCCGACATATAGCAACATATTTATGCATGAACTCTAATTTATTACATGCATACTATCATGCACCAATACAAACTTTAATTTTGACTCTAGCAAGAATTAGATGACATTTCAAATTGTAATTTTTTATACTTGAAACTCCCATCTTTAATTTCTATCACAAATCACATGTCATTATATTGCATTAATACTCCTCAGATTTAAAGACAAATTTGAGCTTCGATGCAAATTATGCAGTTTAAGTTTCCACATCGACATAACAATGATTAACTACCTACTCAAAGAAAACATAATTGTACTTGTAGTCGATGCTTAACTACCTACTTCTAGTAAAACATAACAACATGTAAGTCATTAGGTTACATGTATAATTAAAAGGAAGATATGGATAGGATGCACTATACATAGATTTTATTATGTGGCATATCAAAAGGAAATTCTCGTAACAATGGAAAATCTCCCTACAATAATGATCTTATAAGCAATTACATTAAATTGGAAATCGTTTGAGATGCGAGAGGAGCCAATTAGAGATCTTATAAAGTGAATAGGGACGTAAATTGGATATGCATACATAATCGCTAGTACAAAACAAATTTTAGAGATCTCAAGTTAACTTGATATGACATGTTAATCGGATATGCATACAATAAACATAAAATCTTTTTTCAAGTTTCTAGTCAATCAAACTCAATTTTGAATGTCCCCCGCACGTGAAGACATACTTGACATGCATTTGCTAAGAAGTAAAAAAAGTATCGGTCAAATTAGAGTTAATAAAAAGATCCATGCTGGTACCCAAGCTAAATATGCAACTAAACTCCCATGTCAAGTAAAAAACTTGGACCTACTAACTTAACCTCCATCAGATTTCCTACACCATCTACCATTATGCATGACAAGAGGAGGGAGTCAAATTCATCTTGAAAAAAGTTAAAAGAAAAAAAACCCATTGGAAATTCTACCACATGTATTATGTCGGGCTTGACATTATAAGTGAGATAATATTCTAGTTTCATATAATTCGAGAGTCGCAAATCATATCCTTACTTAAATTAGAAGTTCCGTGCTCCAAAATTTGATAATCCTATTTCTCGAATAGTATCACACTTTTCCTCGTGCTTTTCAGACATTCCCCATGTTTCTGTTGGTTTTCTTCTCTTTAGTTACTTATTTCTATTCGTGTTTAATATGTGGTCCTGTAGGAAGACCCGGTTTTGGTTCAGTGGTGCAAAGTTATGGTGCACCGTAAACAAATTTAGCTAGAGTTCTTGCTTGATAAAATCTCTTGTTTGCTTCAAGTAGTTCCGTCACTTTTGGAAGCGTGCCTTTTGGCTTTCTGTCTCATGCAACTTTTTGATTACCGCATATAACTCAACTTGAGCTTGTTACATAAATATTTAATATTGATGTGAAGTTAAAAACATGAAAGTAGTGTCCCCCAATCATAATTTTGATCACTTCAAAGGTTTTTATGGTCATGCGATATTTTCGTTTTTTGATGCATGTGTAGCCTATCTTAATCTAATTTGGGATTGAGGCTTTGTCGATTGGGGCCTTCTCTCCATCAATGCGAAGGTCCCTTCAATGAAGTGTCTCATGCAATCTAGGTTTGTCACTAATCTTTAGATGAGTTCTAGGTCATGAAAATCTAAAGGTTGTGGGATTAATGATCGGGCTTCTAAGCTGCTTCCATTTCAGTTACTTTGGCCTAAGTTATTTGTTTGAACGTTGTCTAACATTGTAAACATTGGTTCCAAGTGCCTCAAGTGTTGTTTTAACGATAATGATAGATTGTAATGCCGCAATTCTTTATGAAAGAAATCAATTTTGCCTTTATGGAGACTCGAACTCTTAAACCTTCTACTCAAATGACTCCATATCAAACTAATGATTTACCACTTATTTGGGTAACTAATTATATGATTCTACTGTAGGGGGATGAAATATCTTACAATGTAACTATAGCTAGATATTGGTGATTTTTTTTGTTGTAACAAAAAAATATAGTTCTTACATAACAATTTGAACATTGTAAAGCTTCAAATAAGAAATAATATACACATGAATAACTTTTTTTATTAAAATCAAACTTTTGACACATCACAACTTAATTCATTATTAATCTCAACGACATCGTAAGCCTAACCATTTTCAATTATCAAGTCATTATGTCAAACGTTAAAGATGCATAAAGAAATTGCGTATGATAACCAATTCCGGAATTTATGTTCAATAAAAAGGAAAATTCATTCCCATATTTCATATAGATTTTCCTCAGCTTGAACTTTTTGTAATGTTAATATTTTGAAGTTTTACCAAAGCTAGGCGTTGTCATCCAACTTTAAGAATTGTATCAATTCCATCACAAATTTTTATTTTCATGGACAAGACCAACAAACTTCCAAAAATCTCAAGCGTCTGTCACTCACCTCACACTCAACAACTTTTTATTAGCAACTCCAATGTTTGTATGCGTCGAAATAGCACCGATGTGTCCATAAAACATGGCGTCGATATGAAACCACTTTCGATCTCGCTTTTAGTTTGTATAGATGATTATTATGATGAACAAAACCGTAATGATCTTAAAATCTTTTTATGTGTGATGATCTTTTTCGATTCAAGTACATTTCATTGCTTAACCGAATTAATAAAATTAAAACTAAAAATAGGAATAGAATTAGAAAAGTATATGGAGCACCTTATTCATCAGTGGGCCACGCCACCGTTAAGTCAATGCATTTACTAGAGTTGCTACAAGAAAAGCTGCTCTAAAGAGACCACCTTTTAAATCCTTTTTGAAGTTTAGCGACCTTTAAAGCATGATAAAGTTTTCAGTAACTTCAAATCTGGTACTTATTCATAAAGTTGGATATGATTTTTGGTGAAATTAACTCTTCTCAAATTTCCAAATTTCTTATGTAACTAAAAACTATAGCAAGTTTGCTAAAATTTTTGCAACAACAAACACCAATGATCTAATAACTCGCTTCTTGGTGGTTTAACTCCATCAATAAGGGGAAAACTTTCTTAAACACCAATCGATATTGCGACATCCTACATGTACTTTAAGATTTTGCTTTCTCACTTCTTATATCCTTGATTTTGAAATCCTTTGTTTGTGGAAGATAAGCCAATTTTTTCTCAGACTTCAATCCATATTTCATGGAATAGAATCTTAACAAATCTAACACACAAGTAAACTCCTCCAAAACATGCAAATTAAAGAGAAAACCCTAACGACATGCACTTTAAATGCAACATGTTATCAAGAATCGATCGATAACCAAACAAATCATACTAAACAAATACGTAAAAAATTAAATTTGCATAAATCAAAAACAATTCGAAGCAATCTCTAAATTCCTATAGTCACAATTTAAAGTTGGCAACAGTAATCGTGAATTTTATGAAGAAATCTAAAGTGCTATCTTTTTTAATGGCTATTTATTCTCGATATAGATTGAAAAAAAAACAAATAAAGGTGTATAGATTTAAAAATTTAATAGAATTATTTTTGTTACTCTTTTTGCAAGCAATGGTAAATCAAAAAAGAAAGAAAATAAAAACTAAGCAAGCAATAGACCAATTCTGTAGTTGGAAAGAGTAAAAATAAAAAATAGAAGGAAATTCGAGTTGAGGTTATGCCTCCTTAAACCATGGTTATTGAGAAGTAATGTCTCATTATCCCAATCCGATCTCTTTGGCGAAATTTTAAGTTACTTAGCATTGGCTACATAAATATATGTCGGTGGATTATGACTGGCACATGCACCGAAATAGTAATTTAAAAGCTATCAACATTAGTATTAGTAATCTGAACCCAGAACTCGTTTTCAGAGAACCTATAGAAATCACAGTCTTCAATGATTAAAAGAACAATGAGAAATATACAGCAAATGTTGCTCTAGTTATAGAGACCTTACATCATAGATAATCTAATTGAACTCCTCAACAGAGCTTCATGGGTGGTTAACTTCCTAGTTTGCTTATCCACATGTGGATATGGATGCAATTTATGTATAGATTTTATTATAGGTCTTTTTCACATAGTAAGGTGGGTTTAATTTTTATTCATCAAATAGGGAGGGGTTACTTTGAAATTACAAAAGTAATGTATGTCTCCCTTTTCAAAAGGAGCCTATCGATGATGAGGTGGATGTATGGTATGGTGGTTTGATGAAGGTGGAAGGAACTTAGTATGAATAGCTTCTTTGAAATGAGTTATTCATACAAAATACTGAAAGTGTATGAATTACTTCTTCTCAAAAGGAGTTATTTGTCTAACCACCAAATATCACATGCACATATCGTAGGTGGAGAACCCATGCAAACGACACGCGTTGTATCGTAGTGTAGAGTAACCCATGAAACTTAATGGCACGCACGTGTCTCGAGATGGGCAACCCGCATCACGCACTTACTCTAGGTAGACAACCCATATAAATGATACAGCACGTATCTCGACGTGGACAACTCCATACATGAAATGTCATGCATGTATCTCGAGATGGAGAACTCATGCAGGAACGCTCAACGCACGTAAAGTCGAGTGGGCTGACCCATTGCAATTTTCAGTGCATCCATGTAAACGTCACGCACTTATTTCCGATAAGGTGTGCATTCTCTTAGAGCTGCAACCTTGTGCAATCCATGTAAATCCATGCAAAGGCCACGACATGTATTTCGAGGTGGACAATTCATGTAACCTCGTGCAATCCAAGAACTATGTAAAATGGCGTCACGTACGTGTCTCACGATGTGGACAATCCATGCAAACATCATGCACGAGATCTCGAGGTGGACAATTCATGCAAATGTCACAGATACGATATCTATGAGAGGGATGAACCCATGCATATTCATTGACAAATCATGCAACCCGTGCAGATGTCATGTACGTATCTCTGAGGTGGGCAAACCCGTGCAACCGATACAAAACCATGCAACCTATTCTTTTTAAGTTGTCTTACTCTCTCATCTCGTGATCATAAGAAGAGATATATGAAGATGAAAAAATATCTCAAAGCCAAAACCACGTTATTTCTTTATCTAGAATTTAAAATTAAACAACAAAGAACTTTGAAAAATAAGTTCATTCCATGAAAAAGCTTTGTATACAACTGACATTCACCTAGAGATATAAATTGAAAAAAAAAAAAATCATCACTGAACATCAAAAACTCATCATAACCGGTCTATTGATCGGTTGCACATGCTAACGTTGAGTTGTCTCCGTGATGCAAATCGGACGTACTCTATGTCGAGTTTGACGTCAGTGTTTGTACATCCCAGCTGAGTTTGTTGAGGTCTTCTAATCTGGGCATTGAATTTCGCGAGTCGATTGATGTTCTTCCCTCCTGGGTTCACTCGACTCTCGCTCTAGTACTAATGCTTCCAAAAATAGGAGGTTGAAACTGCTCCAAACATATCTGACTTCCCGTATAAGTGGTTATCAAAGGAACATGAGTTTTACGCAATGCTTAATAGGTTCACAGAATGTGAGTCATCTCCACTCATATGACATATTGTAAATTATGGGTCATGGTGAAGCTGGGAATGGACTCCCGTCATGTATTGAGGCACATGAAGGATAGTAGATGGATAGTCTAGGCATTCCATGGTCCATATATGAAGACGACGGCCCGATGCATAAGGGATCAAAAGCGTGAGGAGGAAAGATCTCGTGATCTAAGCGGCCTAGGTACAATCATTTGAGGTAGGTACAACTCATTCGGAGGTTCCTCGGGGCCGTGATTCAGGGACAATGTAGGAACATTGTTCCCATGAGAAAAAATGACGTGGTGGGGATGTGAGCGCTGCTATTACTCTCACCAACACTTTGTTCTTCCTGCCCCAGGACGATATGAACACGGCAATAGGGGGAGAACTGTCCCTTACTCTCAGTCGCACATTCTTTCTTCCGACGAGATGGACATGGTGGATGAGGACGTTCTGGGTGCTCTCACCCATAGTCTTTATTTATGTTGTCTCTCTCTTCTCACCTCTCTCTATTTGATTTACCTTGGTCCTCTTCTTCATTCTTCATCTTCATTCTCCTCATTTCTCCCGGCATGTTCGACATCAATTCCATCATTCTACAGCAGTAGACTTTTTGCCTTTCATCTTCATCTAAAATCTTAATGTTTCATTACCGTTAAGCAAGACTCTTGCTCATACCCATCCTTAATGAACACTCGCTCGTAGTCGATTCACCAAGTTACACTAATATAAAAAAAATAGGAGTTTAATACACGCAATATAAGATGTAACCTCGTGAGGAAAAATAAAATAATAGTTTCAAGGTTACCAAATAGTCACGTAAAGCCCCGTCGTGCCTAATGAATCGTCTAAGTGCACTAATTGATATCACGTCATGTAGTATTGTAGATCGTGTCCTTCTATATTGTTCACGTCAGACTATGTCAGTCACCACGATTTTCCTACATTTGTATAAAGTTTGCATAAAAAGCCACCCAATTTTCTCGAAAGCATAGCGTCACTCGCAATTCGATGCGGTGCAACTTAAAAAGTTGTAGAATCACAATTTGGTGGCACGAACTCGATTATCATTACAAATTGTCTCATAACTCCCTTGGGAGTGGTCGATGACACTCGTACTACGATGGAAATGAAATAAGAGGACACGTCGATAGCCAGACTACTAATGACCGTCGCACAAAAAGATTGACTGCAAGAGACCCAATGACTTTGGTGCATGTTGCCTGACACCATCATCATCCTCACTTATCGCGAGTCAGGGCAATCACGCGTAGCTCTGATTTAAAAACGTAGGTGAAATCGCACTTGGAGTGAACCGAAAATGCATCTATCTATCTCGTATACAAAACAATAAATTTAGTGAAAATGAAAATTGAGTTAATAATATAGAAATTACGAAATAATATTTGTATTACATGTGTCCTAATGGAACGTCAATAAGCATATGTTCTCCATCCACTATTCGAGGCGTCGAGCTCTTAGAAACAACTCAGTAGCATCAAAAGCTAGTGAATGGAAATTTGTCTCATGCCCACAAACTTGCTACAAGAATTGACGCGCCCGCAAAACCTCATGCTGCACCCGCGATCCGAGGCACAACCTCTCCAGACAAGCCAAACAAGTGACTCCCCCAACTATAATGTCATTCAACTATTTGAAAATCCTCGAGCAATGGTAGAAACATCAAATGTACAAATCGATTTAACTTGCTCGCGAATAGACAACCAAAGTGATAAGTTGCGTATGTACGATTGAAGATAACGTTGCACCGATTCCTCATCATTGTCGTCATTCTATAGTTGGTACATCACGTTCAAGCCATTCGACTTTAAGTTTATTTCCATAAAGGTCATCTCCAATAGGAATTCCACCAAGTAGCCTATTCGCATGACCTTAACATAGTCTATATCTATGTTCCCAAGCCATAAGCATACCTTCAGAGCAGTTCTGATGTTGTACCCAGCACATTCCCCGGAGTATAATAGTGCACTCGCCACACATTGCATGTGAAAATGTATGTGTCTCTCGGGCACCATCTCTCAAGGAATGCAAAGCAATCAAAGCCCAATCAAGGCTGTAAAAATAGATACGCGTGAAACTCCCATAGAACCCACTCTGGAACGTGAGAGATATGAGATCATTCGAATGATACTACACCGTTTGATCAATAGACGCACACGTTCTTCAGATTGCATGTGTGCAATGTTTCGTACACCTTATAATTAAGATAGTATATATTTTAAGTCAATATATATGTATATTTTACATTTATGCATGAACATTGGACGTATCCATCTTAAAAGTTTACCTGATCCCTCCAGGCTCGCGAGGATTTTTCAGTAAATTGAAAGCATGTAACAAAGAAGTTTGATCTCGATGGACCTCGGATCCATTGGTGTACAAACTATAATTGAAGGATTGACAAAAAATTATTCGTGTTGTTCCTGAAAGTTACAAACAATTCATTATTATAGGTTCAAACAATAACGAATACCTAAACATTTCATGACGTGAAATTTCTGGATACTTCAAAAATTTATAAATATAATCAAATTACCAACTGTAAGACAATTACAAACAATATACAAAAATTCGATCTATTGGTGTTGGGATTGGAAGGCTTGAGCTCCTCGCAAGGACAATTTTTTTTGTTACGTCCCTCTTCATGACAAATGTTGCATCGGTTCTTCCTAGTAGGGACTCGATCATGGTCTTTATTAGGCCATTTTATTCGTCTATATCCTTCTTGATGACATATGCTCACATCGCATAGTGCCCTTGAAACATTAGGAAGAGTCCATCTCATTTTGCCTTCTGCGTCCCTTTGGTCGTCCTCGACACCGTCACATCTTTGGGTCCTAGATGATCTTCATCGTAAAAGCTTGGCATTACAATATTTTTCTGATCGGGGATGGCTTTGAAATTAGAGGAGTAAATAAATAATGGGCGCGTACACATCTATCCCGCGTAGTATGGCTCAATAGAATTGCGAGTGAGCTCATTCGAATAAAGGCACATGCAACTAACACATAAAAGCAAGTGGGAAACCAAACGATCATGTCATTTATTGCAACCGCACAACCGATCCTTCAGGATGACGACTTGGGTTAAGTTGCCTTTATGCATGTGATTTCCATGTCAATCCAAATGAGCACTTCAAACTCACATATGTCACGTATTTATCAAATTGACTTTATGCCTCCTTACATATTGTTCATAATATATTTCGTTGTAGATAGGCCGTCTGAGGACAAGCTTCATTGATTTCCTTATTTACGTCAACTTTGGTATGTCACTTAATCTGTAGTAAATCAGCTTATCGAGTCAGCTCGTTATCTGGCAAGAACTCGAGCCCCCTTCAATACACCGTTAAATACACTCTACACTAAAAGGATAATTGTGAAGTGGATATTACTTCAGCGATAACTAAATCACGTGCTGAATGCGAAACATAAATTGTATTTCATACATACCAACACCATTAGAAGTCATACATCCGTATCCTCATGCCTCCGTCATGCTGATTGAGTCCATAGTTCTTTGGGGATGGCATTGACATATTGCACACATTAAGGAGTTCTTGATGATAAGTATCCTGCGCCCATGCACGCATTAAATTTTCGTTCTTGATGTTGGAGCACCCGCTTCGAGAAATGAGTTTTTTCAAGGTTCATTTTTGAATTGAAGCTGTTGAAATTATCGACCAAGTTGTCGCAGTAATAACGGTGGTATCCTTTTGGGGACAAAAATCGTTAGTCTATGTATTAATCGCCTCAGAATGCCAGTTGTGGTGATCAAAAATAGTGAAATAATATCTCTATCTCGTCAACGTGTTGCTTGCGCAACATCCTCAATAATAAACATCCCCATGAATCCAGATTCATTTCTCACATACCGCAAATGCAACTTGTAGTATCAGTATCCATTACCATCAACAGCATGGCAACTCATTAGCTTACCACTATATTTTCCATATAAGAAAAGTCGCTCAATCTGAATAAGCAGGGCCTCGCAAAACTCCGAAAGTTTTAGTCATTGATGCTTCCTAATGCAAAAATGCATGATGAAATTGAGGATACTCTATCTCTATCTCATTAGCAAAAGCCCATTGCTCTATAGTGGACCACTCGATTTTTGTCCCCTGGATCTATTATTCTTCACAAATTACCAACCATCTTGGCAATCTAGCGCATGACTCATCCTGAATCTCCAAATGCATTTCTCAATCGCCTTCCTTTTGGCATCCCACAGTTCGCTCAGAAGCTTACTACTGTATGTGTTTTCCCCTTAATTATTTGTATTAATGCATTGATAAAGTTATTGCTTGATCTATCTCGGGATAATGCTTTGGATCTCTCGCTCTAAGCCATATTGGCGCTGAGTCGTGGGTATGACCGCGTTTTATGTCAGGATTTATATACGCCATGATATCACGTCTAATTGCACGCGATCTTCTCATAATTGTGTTTTCTTTCGTAAACAAGACATGAAGACTGTTTACACAACCAGGCTGTATGCACTTCGCACTTGATCGTCCATAGAGTTGTAGTCGATTTCATCACTATAGTATTGACAATGTATGTTAACATGCAACACTTTCACTACAAAAATAAGCAGATTTAAAAACATGAAATTTCCGTCTTACTCGATTAGCATAAATTATGCCCTTCAATTCAATTCCCGCAACGCAACAGTAGACTTGGAATCTATCTCCAGCTCTCTGTAATCACGTTGCTCTATTCAATCAATCGTAATCGAAATGTAAGTTTCCCTGTTTTCTCGATTAGTAGACCTGATTAGATATGAATTTAGAAACGAAACACAGAACAACATAAATGCAAATTCTTTCAAAAGTGGTACAATTGTAATTGTACCCATCATCCTGGGATTCCGGTTGTTATCTAGGCCTAATCGGCAGGACGAAATGCAAAATTTTGTCTCGATCCGTCTCACTCGATATAGCAACGGATCGAGATCATAATAATTAGTATTTCTCGTTCTTTATAACTCCGTCTCGATTGGCTAGCAACTTGATCGTAGATTTGAATTATTGGATTTCGTCTCTCGATCTCGTCTCTGTTATAACGGATCAGAGATCGGAATACAATAATTCCGTCTCTCGATCCGTTGCTAATTCATGCATCTATTCTCTCAGGGAATTAGAGACTAGCAGTAGCAACCTTAATCTCCCGAATTTCGTTGATAATCCGTCTCAATTCCGCTTGATTTAGTTTTCAAACCTAGTTTTTTGAATCCAATTGGTTCTCCATAACCTCTAAACTCCGAAAATACAACCTCATCCAGAGGACTCTACTTCCATCGCTCGCACCCCTCCAACGAACTCCGGGGGTGCTAACATCCCCCAAAAAAGTTAGACCTTGACATACATACATTGGAGATGTACATATATCATCAACAAATATTCAAATGAGAAAAAATGTGCCAATTCGACATTGAAAAAGATTTATATATCCATTTAAAGCTTGTCAAGTTTAATAAATGTTCCAAATTTCTAAGTAGTGCAACAAAAACCACCAATCCTATTGTTCATTGTCAACCACCAAAAAAACTTCCAATCCCTCTAAATATGCACAAAAAGGCCTTATACAATTCCTATAAGCAACAAGGTTGTGATTAGACAGCACATTTACATGAAATTCAACATCATAGATAAGTAATAGATCATGTACACATAGCTACCTCGTATTAACTCATGGTGTGGATAGCAAAAGTTAGGGAACACAATCCATATATCAAGCTCGGGTGCGCCTGTTCAATAATGCAGGTAAATGTGTGCCTCCTCGGGCGTGTCGGGGTGATCACCGCTCCGCCATGAAACTCTTAAAAAAAAAAAAATACCAATAAAAGTTTAGACTTCAAATGCATAGCACTTAAATAAAAGTAATGAACTGCTTTATATCAATGTGTCCAATAGCCCGGGAATTAAGAAAAAAACCATCAAACATAAAACAAAAGGCTTAAGTAACCATCTTAAACCAAATAATGAAGCGTCCTGATCAAACAGAGCAATATTAATAAATCAATAAAAACATGTAAGACTAACACACTAATCACTCACGTGGAGAATTAGTACTTATTCTTGCTTTATGGGCTGTAATTTATATATGTACAAAGAAACATACAAGAATCATGTACATCAACACATTTGTGAGAACCAACTCAAGCAATCATATGGTTAAGTTTGAATGCGTATGAACAATAAACTAGTATAAAATTAAATGCATGAATAAAGAGCATGAAATCAACTGCAAATCAAATCATACAATGATATAAACAACTTATGAAGAACTGACAAAAGACATAAGATTCAAAAGTATAGGGGCTTGTATGAAAGTGATCAACAATTAAACTTTCTGGAAAGTAACACTTGCTATCAGTGAATGGGAAAACTCATAGCTTTGCCATACAAATCCACATAAAAGCAAGTTTCAAGGTACCGGAAAATGCAGTAAGAGGTGGCTATGCATACAAAGTCTCGAATAAGAAAAAATGGCGTAATAAATATAAAAGCTTTTTGACACATGTAAAATTAAATGTACATGAATGCAAGAGCATGGAAATCCACTATAATCAGACTATACAATGATATAGCACAACTTCATGAAGAACTCGACAAAGACATAAGATTCAGTATGCGCATTGTAAGCCTAGAAACCAAAACCAAAACCAAATCTGAGTGGCGTTGGTTTTGGTTTCTTCACTCTACTGAAATTGGGACTAAAGAGCCTCATCTAATGGAACCGATCCATGGCTTCTATCCCTCAATTGTAGTATCTCCATATGTTAGTGGTCATGTTCTTTCGCTTGTTTTTCTAGAAATAAAGCAATAGTCTTCAATAATATGTTCCAAAAGTTTCTCTATTCCATCACTTCAATTCTTATTCACGATTTAGGTTCCATTTTGTCTTTAAACTTGTAAACTACAAATATTCACTCTGTGATGTATGAAAATAAAAGGTCTTTTCAAAATGTGGCCAAATTGGCTTCGGGGAGTTCGAGATGAAAAAATCAGTAATAAGTGGATACATTCATCAAACACAATTATGAAGTGGTTCATTACATTGAGAATTTCCCCACCGAGGATATATTTAGTACAGTTTATACTTTGGATATGTTTCAATATTATCCTTGTTCTCAATTCTTATATTTAAAGGAAGGAAAACTGGGTCCAACATAGTATATTGTAGTGGGAACCACATCAAATATCTTCAGTATTATCATATTGAGTTTGAAAGTTCACATTACTAACATATAATGTCTCAATTGTCAATTTGTTAAAGGAATCTTCTTATTGCTTCTCTTTTGCTACCCCTTTTTGAGAGTCTTCTTTTTATTTTCCGTCGTCAGGTTTTGTGCAAGTGGGTACGTGAGAGACGAATCCAAATAAAAAAAATATGTTCCTATGTTTGTCCTCTAAAAGGAAACATGAAAAAAAAAAAGTTTGAAAAACACACACATAAAACACAAAGTACAAAAGTCCAAACTCACCACTAATTTCACAAGCTTATCCGAATCAATCACTTTCATTCTTGTCTGCAAAGTCTCGTTACAGTTAGGTATTGTTGGAGCACCCCGAATTCGACGACATTACACAAAAAATTAAATTAACAACCAGTATTTAATAAGCTAACTTCCATTGCAATAGAAACATAATGATCACTAATCCATAATCAGATTGACTCAAAATAAGGAATCACTTAGAGGTTAAAAAAAGATAATATATAAATGAAATGCAAACACAAATAACTAATTCCGGGCTTTGAGTAATTTTCATGAAACTCACTACATGACATATTCCTACTTCAGCAGTATGCACTAGCCATAAATGAACAACATGCGTAAAATCTTGATCACTTGGTGCAGCGAATCGGGAGACAATTCCCAATGCAAATAATCTCTCTCCAAACAATGACTTTTGTGGTTAACTTGACTCATGTGAGTAACTAGGAAACAATACTCAGTGACAATTCTCCAACTACTTTCCTAACTTTAACTTAACATAAAAAATTTCCAGTAGTTTCATTGCCTAAGTTAAAAGAAGAGTATGACCCCGCAGCACCAAAATGGTTGACATAGAATACATATGCCACCATATATTCTTCCTCTTTTCCTCATGCTGTCACATTAGGGCATAAATTACCTCACTTACGAATTTTTCTTCCTTTTCATCAATGTGCGAGAGATTACAGGTTAGAAAGTTGATCGAGCTATTTTAATCATTGTCTGGAATGGCTATCAATATGTCAATGCAAGGTTACACAAGCTCTTCCAACACTGGTCTCTTTTGTTATTCATGAATTCATTATATATTTTTTATGTGTGTTGTAAATATTCAAATCTAACGAAGTTTATGCATATTATATTAATCTATTTAGCATAATGGAGCTTATGAGAAAGTGCTAGAAATAGTTCAAAGTGTAAGAGATGGATAGGTCAAAGATAACAATATTATTATTTATACCTCATAACTTATATTAAGTGTGGTAACTTAGATAGGTCAATGTTGAGGTACAAGTTTGTATTTGATGGTTTAATAAAGGTGCCTCTAATATGCAATCAAGCCAAATTAATCATAAAACAATAAAAATGACTTTATGCAAGCAATCATTTCGAATTAAAAGTCACAATGAGTATTACCTCGTTTCTAATTAGCAACAAATCTTACAGCCATGTAAACTCACAAGGAAACCCCATAAACAAGTTTGGGCAAGATGCATGTACCCTGCTCTATTGCCAACAAATTGAACCTCTTATTATATATATGCAATTGATGTAGTAGTTAATTAGCACTATTTTCACCAAAATAAGGATGGAAATCTGATGTTCTATAGCTTTGTCAATAAGTGTTACATTTACATATATAATGCCAAAGATAAGTAAATGTACATATATAAATGGGAAGCTTAAAGGCTTTCTTTTCAAATCCAAAAAACTTTTTCTTTAGAGACAAAATCGAAGCCATTTGCTAATTCTATGCAAGATGAGTAGTTAGTTCCATTCTCACATACTCGTATCCGCATTTCAAAGAAGTCTCAATCGAAGTCTCAATCCGAAACTAAAAGAATGCAAACATTGAGACGGTAAACCCGCCCCCTGTTTAGTTGGAGACTCAATACATTTCGTGCCTATAAAAGAATGTGAAGTCTCTTAACCGAAACCTCTACCTTAGGCATTTTGATAGTCAATCAACCTCAATCGAAGTCCTCAACCAAAACTAGAAAAGAATGAGAAATCGTGAGCCAAATGAGATAAGGGCACAAATGAGAGAGGTGGCGATTCTAACCTTCGCAAGTAAAGAGAGAAACGGTGCGTAGCAAAATATTAATACTACCAAATACACATTTCGATAACAATATACCTTTGTAAAGTGGAACACTTTCTTCACGCGTGCTCCCGCTTTGCAAACCGCAAGAGAAACCGCCATAAATAGCATTGGCTCCAAGCTGCAAAAATAACAAATGACGCAAGTGGATCGACCCACAAAAGTAAATAAAAGCAATCAATTGCAAAACCATGACTAGCCGCCTACCTTTTCGTTTACACCCGCCAACCCCACCTGCCGATTGAAAAGCAGCTCCACTGCAAGCTCCGCACCATCGTAGTTGTCAATGTATGTGTACAATTCGATCTCGTCGCATCCGCAAAAGAAAGATGAATTTGTATGGCAATTCGAGGCTTCCGCTGAGTTTAGGCGTCAAGAGGTTGGGAGAGGCTAGAGAGGAAGGCAGAGAGACTTCGAGTGAGGATTAGGGCATGCTCTTCATCAACAACTAGGGTTCACAAAGGCGAGGCCGTGTCATCGAAACCACACCCCCCGGGAGCTTCGTGGATTACTTGCCTCTAATGCTCGAAGACTCGGGGCTTCGAATCCCAAACCACTAAAAACAATGGCTGGCAGTTGAAGAGAGTGTAGACGACGGCGACGGATACGAAAGAAACGACGCAAGAGGGACTGGAAGCAAGCACGCACCGCACTGCGACAGGTGACAGACTGGCGACAAAGCAGCACGACGGAAAGAGGGAGCTTATGCGACGGTGACGGTATAGCCACGAATTCGGCAAGAGCAACTCAAACTCCGAACCACCACCGCACAAAACCCACCAAATCCAAATCATCTTCAAACAACACCAAATCTCCCAAACTATGCTCTCCAATCTCCATCCAATGTGCAAAGCGTCGTAATCGCCTCGACGAATGAAAGACATCGGGAATTTGGAGAAAGCACTCGGTGAACAAGTCGTCTTCATGTGACTATTTCGGCATGTGAAGATTTAGGGCTTGGGAGAGAGAGAGAGAGAGAGAGACGAGAGCGAGAGTTGAAAGAGGTTTGCAAGTAGCCGTGAAGAGAGGAGTTGCACGAGCCACGCCGATGAAAGAGAAGCAGTTGAGTATTGCTAGAAGGCCGTCCGATGAGCCTTCGAGAGAGGCTCGAGTTCGCACTGAGGAGAGAGGTCTAGAGTTCGGGTCGAGGAAGAGGTGGAGAGAGTTCGTTCAAGGAGAGAGAGGTTTGAGGAGTAGAGAGAGTTTGAAACAAATATAAATATTTCATCTATTGATGCACTGAGATCTCGAAGATGTGATGTGCGGTTACTTAAACATACTGAATTTTTTGGTGGAAAGCTTGGCGCCATTTGTTTAGAAATGGATTTTAATTCGATCTCTATTTCCGTCTCGTAATCTTGTCTTTATTCCATCTCCCGACTATTTACGTCTCAATTCCGTTTCTAACCACATTTTCTCGATTAGGAAAGCGGAATTAAATTCGTTGCTATTTTCGTTTGTAATTTACATTTTTTTGTAAAGGTGTTTGACGGCATGTTGTAATTTCCTTTTGTTGTCAAAGCACATTCCTATTTCCAACTCAGCAATTAGACATGTCCCACCCAAACAGTTGATGAGAACGTTGAGTCGCAAAGTGGAGTTAACCACCTCCCCAATACGATTTCATTATACATCGGCAATGGTTGGTGAACTTCATCATCATTTGCTTCCTCCATGAAATTCTCTTCATCGTATAGCAAACACGCCCATCATCTTGCAATGCGTTCTTTTCGCCTTCCGGAGGCTCTCATACCTTGGGTCATCCATAATAACATTTAGGTTTTCCCAATCGGACAGATAGTCGGCAAAGATCCTCAGGGATGCACGTCCTCATCCGTGTCATTAATGTCATCATCGTCGTTGGGTTCATCATTACTTTATGGTGATTGCATATGCACCAATCTTTCCATCATCAATCTAGTTAATCTCGACGTGCCGACAATCTTTCATCTTACTAGTTGTGAATAGAGTCGTATGATTTTGAAAAGAGTCGATTAAGCTTAAATGTTAAATAAATATCTATACTTGCAATTAATGGTAGATTGGCCACTGGTATCAGCTCCACATCAAGATTGAAGTCAGCGTCGCGTCTTGGCAAAGAATACGAGGACAAAATACTCGTGAACCCCTCAGAGAGGATTATCCACGTGATGATAATTCATCCTTACTATAGTCCCTCGTAGATGAGATATTGAATGCACGTAATCCATCAATTGTTGTCTACTGCGTCCGAAACTTAAGCATCAACACCTTACCGATTGGGGTGCGATTGTACCCAATGCCATTCCCTACACGGATTTACAATTTCATCATTCGCATAAAAGAGAAATGGGGTGTTCCTATGTTCCATGACCTACATAATTTATTGAACAATAATAATGTAAAAGGATTGCATATATATCAAACGCAAAAGTTGATCAAATTGGGGATTTAAAAGCGCAATCGAAACTTTTTGATGTAGAGAAGATAGCCTTAATGAAAGAGCAATTATAGAGCATACTCATTCGTATGTTATGAAGTACCAGCTAATAACTAAAATATATTCATCCTAAATGAGGTTCATCGAAGTTTTACATATTCGTATTGTATGTCTCATTTTTAGCTCCATATATACAAATCAAAGACAATGTATATCACTTTTCAATGAGGTTCATCGAAGCAAGTAGACAAAAATAAATATTTAGAAGTGCAATAAGTCACTACCATCTATTCTTCTATTTCGGCAACTCCTCGAGATTAAAAGAAACATGTGCAATAATGCAAGACATAGAGTGCTCTCTTTAATTAGCATCTAACATTTTAAAATAGATCAAAATTTGGCAATTGTACACAACTTTTTTGGTAAGATCACGCGTATAGAATTTACTTCTCTCCTCCTTTAGTTTCTCACTTAATCTACGAAGACTTCGTCATCAAGAAAATTGATGTAGCCGACTATTGAAAGGAATTTTATAGGAATTGTATAATATATATTTACCGTTGCTCGCAATTCATCTCTACATATCTTGGTTTTCTTTTTTGCTTTTTAAGCATATACCTAGCATGTAATTAAGGCTATTTGCTACCTCTATACAAGCAACAGTGTAGAATATTCACTTTTCAAAAAATTTGATCTATGTATAAGCTTTAACATATTTATGAGTTCTAAGAGTATCAAGTTCATTGTATGGATAGTAATTAAAAAATTGGAAAATTATATGTGATTTACAAAAAATACTTTTTATTTTATTTATAGAATTTGGAACTGAGGCTTTGTTGTTGTGAATATCCGAGGTTTCAAAGGTGATTTAAGCCATATAGCCAACTTGACTATTCAATAAGAGACGCACCTTTATCTCATAGAAGATATGTTTTGGAAAGACAAGACTCCGAATTGGCAATCTTATATCAGTGCTAAAAGGAAGCTAATGAAAGTCTGCAAAATATTTTTTAATTTATTTTTTTCATAGAAACTACAATAACATAGTAACAAGATGTTGTTTTATGGCTAAACAATCCAAATGCACCCTTAACATTTAAAATAAATTCAAAAGTATTAACTTTTATCATTGTTGCTATCCAATCCTTATATTAAAACATATAAAAGGCAGTGTTTTGCTAATTTATTCCCTTTGCCTTCACAAATGGATACAATCACTTTCATAATCTCAAAAACCAAACTATTATTCTACTTGCTGTGATGATTAGTATGGAGATCATACTTGAAATAAATAAATTTATGTACTTTCCTAACAATAGTAATAAATGTACCATGGTTCGAACATAATAAAAACTTAAATAAATAAATTTTTGTACTTATCGATTTCCCCATCTTTTCGATCTTCTAATTTGATATTCCACTGAAAAAAAAAGTTAAGTTAAGCTTTTATTTAAATAAATATTACTAACTACAATGCTATTCTTTAAAAATAAAATAAAAATATCCAAACCTTTTTTGAAAGTTTTAAACAACCCCTTCAACCACAAAAAAACCCAACAAAAAATCTCAAAAAATCCAACTCTCTCAAGCAACTCAATCGAATTCCAACTCTATCACTACCCAACCTAACCATCTCTCTCTATATGGCTCATGATCTACACCCAACACCTGCGGACTCTCTCTCTCTCTCTCTCTCTCTCTCTCTCTCTCTCTCTCTTTCTCTCTCTCTCTCTCTCAGTCTCACTGCCTAAAAACCCAACACCCGTACTCTCTCTCTCACGTGTACTTCCTTCCCCCTTCCTGGCCTCCTGGTCTCTCGGTCACACCTTTCTCTCTCGATCTCGCAACTCTCTCTCTGGCCTCCTCGATCTCGCAACTCTCTCTCTTCCCAAGGATGGTGACGGTCTCTCTCTCTCTCTCTCTCTCTCTCTCTCTCTCTCTCTCTCTCTCTCTCTCTCTCTTTACGAACACCTCCACCTCTTCCCGAGTGTCCCTCCCATCACGAACACCCGCACGGTCTCGCAACTCTCTCTCTCGCTCTTCCACGCCCCAACTCTAAACCCTTCTCTCCCTTTTCTTTCTTTCTCTCTCTCTCTCTCTCTCTTGTCGCTTCTATATCTCTCTCACGTTCTCTCTCTCTTTTTTTCATGATCAAACACTTTCACAAAGATCTTTTTTTGCTTCTAAATACCTTCTACCAACAACCACCATTAAATAAACAACCACCCCATTCAACCCCTCCCCACCATACCTATAGCACCTCAACCCTAGCCCATAGCTTTCTTCGAGAATCGCAGTGGAATATATTCCCTGCATGTTCTCGAGAAGAAGATGCTCCGAACCATGATAAATGGGATGTCACGAGCCAAATGCACATAACACGAATGGCACGTAGAATGCGCCATTCATGTTATGGAAACACTCCACGTATGCCCCACATGGACGTCACTTTTGGGAGTTCGTAAAACACGAATGGCGCATTCAAACATTTACAACATAACCTGGGTCTGCAGGGAAGCTCATGTGGATTGTCCTGGCATTAACAAAATGGCGCATTCGAAATGCGCCATTCATGTGACCACGTTGCAATGTAAATTTTCTCCCACTATTGATGCCTTTTCAAAATGCGTTACATTAGCTTACAAATAAAAAGAAATCCTAACTTATTTTACTCATTTTAACTAATTTTTGTTGTACATCCGTAATTTTTTCTTTATTATATCCATATTAAAAGGAAATTCCAAGAAAAATGGTAGTTCCCCTAACAATATAATCTTGCAAACAATTACCAAAAAAATTGCGTACTTAACCGCCTAAATTGCTGAAAAAATCTAAAATTCAAACTCGTCGATTTCGTAAACACCTAAACCCTAAAGCGCACTCTGAAGATCTTCAACAAGACGAGAATAAGAGGAGTAGGAGCACCATCACTAGAGCATACGCAAAAGGAGAAGTTGACTGTGATACTGCGCGACTCAATTTGACCTAAATTGGTGATTCTTGAGCACTCAAATTGGTGTTGTGTTTATATATTTTTATGATCAAGATATTAATTAATCAAACAAGCTTCAACCATCACTAGCTAGCTCATAGAGCAATTTATTAATAATATTTGCAACTCTTAGGGTGCCCTCTTTCTCGCTAGAGGTACACCCGTTGGACCAAGTTATTGGACCAATTTGGTTTTTATGAAACTAAATGGGCATTACATGCATGAAAATAATATAACATTAATAGACGTGAACTAGTGATCTTGAATCAATCGAATTCCTTCCTTTAGATTAAAATATTATTAGTATTTATTTTATTGTTTAATTATAGAATTGGCCATAATAATAATGGATCGTATGTGAGCATTAGTGGATCAATAACATAAATGAAGCAGCTCACCGATTCGATATGTCCTCTCTTTTCACTCAATTGAAATTAAAATACCGCATTGTGACCTATAGAGAGATCCAAGCCCTCAGCCTTTACCTTGTCTAAATCTATGTTCCAGCTCTCTACATCGATTTGGGGGTTTATAAAGGGAAGGGTACTTTGGTAGCTTCATCCATTTTGCAAGCACATTTAAGTCAACCCATCAATACTTCGAACCGAACAAGTCACCCTAAGCAGAACTAATGCTCTAAATCCAAGTCACAAATACTTAGTATAAGCTATAATCCAGTGATCTAAGAAACCTTAGGCATGCGAATAGAGCAGACCATAAATGTTATGGATTGATCAGTCTTTTCCAAGCTAAGCAATTGATTATGTAAGCTACCGCGTAAGTTGTTTGTGTAGAAAATTCATTTAACATTGTGGATTTTGGGTCCAACGTAAGTCAAGGGTATTTCCAAAGTAATGATAGTTAGGAATATTGCAATTGCTTGTCACAAAAAAAAAAAAAATCCATAAAAAAGACATGTATGGCCACTCGAGCCACTTTCGGTATTGCAATATATGGTATCGTTTATACAATTGAATATAAATGTCCACAAACTTTTCGCATGCCGCCATTATAAACAAACTACCAGAATTCTCGCACCAACCTCATGAATTCTATCTTCTTGAGAAATGATAGCATGTCTTTGTTGAGAAAGAAAATGAACTTGCCTCCTTTGAGACTCCGAACCTCTTCTTACTCAAATAACTTTCCTTATCAAAACCAATGAACTAACACTTATTTGGTAATGTTATCGATAAAGTATGAATTCCAAAACTTTGGAAGGGACAAAATATCTTTACAATGTAACTAACTTTTTGATAGTAGTGACTTTTTTTAGTAACAAACAGCAGGTAGTTCTTACATAACAATTTGAACATTATAAAGCCTGAAGCGAGGAAGAGAAAAATAATATACACATGAATAACTTTTTTATTAAACTTAAATTTTGCCACACACCATAACTTAATTCATTAATAAACACATGGCATTAGAAGTTATCCATGTTGAAGTATGAAGTAGGTAGTGCTTGCATAAAGCATACATGATAGGAAGTTGAATGATGTCACGAAGTTAACGATGTTCAATAATAAAAGGAAAAGTTGATTCATAATTATATATATATTTTTTATGGTTTGAACTTTTGTAATGTTAATATTTGAAATTTTACAGAAGGCTAGGACATCAACTTTAAGAATTGTATCAATTCCAATACAAATTTTTATTTAGTAACAAAGCTACTAAACTTCGAAAAAAAATCTCGAGCCGTCTTTATTTCACTCTAACCATTTTTTTAGTAGCAACTCTGAAACATGGCGCCCTAGATGAAACCACTTTGATCTGCTTTGTAGTTTGTATAAATAGATGGTGGTGGTGATGATGATGATGATGATGATGATTAGAACTTTGATGATCTTAAAATCTTTTCACGTGTGTTGATTTTTTTATTCATGACATTTCAATGCATAATTTAATCGAATTAAAAAGAATTAAAAAAGGTTGAGATACCTGAGTCATCATGACCATGCTAGTGTCAAGTTAATTGGCGTGTAGTTACTAGAGTTGCCACAAGAAAGTGTTCCTAGTGACCACCTTCAAATCTTTTTGGAATTTTAGCAACCTTGTTGCATGATAAAGTTTTGTTATCAAATTAATACTATTCGTAAAGTTGGATATGATTTTCGAGTGAAATTAACTCGTTCGAATTTCTTAGGTAACTAAAAAAACTAGCTAGTTTGCTAAATTTTTTGCAACAACAAACATCAATGATCTAATAATGCATATGGTTTAACTTCATCGGTAAAGGAAAAAAATTTTATTGAACACCAATCGATGTGGTGGCCTTGATATATCTAAGTTTTTCTTTCTGTACTTTCGCATCCTTAATTTTGGCCACCACTTTTGTTTGAGGAAGATAAGCGAGTTTTTCTTGTACTTCAATCCATATTTTGTGAATAGAATCTTAACAAATCTAACACACAAGTTCCTCCAAAACATGCAACTTGAGAGAAAACCCTAACACATGTGCCCACAACATGTTACCAAAAAACGATCGGTAACGAACAAATCATACGCCCGATTAATCAAAACAATCATAAATTAGAAAAAAATCAAAGCAATTCTAATCGGTAGTCAAAATTCAATGTAGGCAAATACCACAATTTGTGAAGAATGAACGTGCTATATTTTTAATGGCTTCTTCCTATATAGATTGAAAAAAGAAAGAGCGGATAAAATTATAGATTTAAAAATTTAATAGAATTATTTTTGTTACTTCCTATGCAAGCAATGGCAAGTCAAAAAAAAAGAAAGAAAATAAAAACTACGCAAGCAATAGACCAATTGGTAGTTAAAGATAAAAAAAAAAAAAAAAAAAAAAAAAAAAATTATAGGATTCACGCTCTCTTAATTGAACCATGCTTATTGACAAGTGATATTGCATCTATCCCACCATGGGTCTTTTGGCAAAATTAAGTTAATTAGCATTGGCTACATAAATATATGTCGAGATCATGATGTGCGCACGTGCATTGAAATATAGTTTAAAAACATATCGATATTATATTAGTAATCCTAGCAAGAACTAGTTTTCGAGAACCTATAGAAATCTAGTCTTCACTAATAAAAAGAACAATGAAAAATATACATAATGCTCTATTTATAGAGACCTTACATCATATCTATTCTAATTGAACCTCAACAAAGTCAGGTGCTTAACTACCTAGTTAGGTGCTTATCCACATGTGGATAAGGATGCAATCTATATATAGTTTATATTATACACGTAAATGCATATAAATCAATTAAGTTGTTAAGAAATAGTTAATATTGGTGGAAGATAAAAACAAGTTATTTCCGACCCCAGTCATAATTTTGATCACTTAAGGTTTCTATGGCTATTTGTTTGATCCATATAGCATATCTTAACCTAATTTGGGATTGAGGATTTGTCGATTAGTTTTTCTATCAATGTGAAGGTCCCTTTTTAGTGAATGTCTTGCAACTAGGTTTTGTCACTAATCTTTAGATGAATTAGAGGTCATGCTTTCTAAAGGTTGGGTATTGATCAAGTCTTTCCAAGCTAAGTGATGTTGTTACTGGGCATAAGTTGTTTGTTTGAAGGCTATCTAATATTTGTAGACTTTGGTTCCAAGTGCCTCCAAAGGTGGTTTCCAGCGGTAATGATCGATTAGAATATTGCAATTGCTTATGAAAGAAATCAACTTGCCTCGAATTGAGACTCGAACCTTAAACTTTTTACTCAAATGACCCCATATCAAACTAATAATCTACCACTTATTTGGTAACTTAGATGGTATGATTACGCTTGGAGGGATGAAAATATCTTACTGATATAACTAGGCTATGATATTGGTGATTTTTTAGTTGTAACTTCAAAAAAAAAAAAATAGTTCTTACATAACAATTTAAACAACATGTAGCATGTACCTCAAGCGAGAAGAAATAATAATACACATGAATAACTCTTTTTTTGTTAAACTTAAACTTTGAAACATCACAACTTGATTAGATTAATAATTTCACACGGCATCATAAGCTAACCATGTTGAAGTATGAAGTTGTGAGGTGCTGCACGACATGCATGATAAGAGGAAGTTGCGATGTCTAAAGTTAACGATGTCCAACAAAAAAGGAAAACGTTATTCATAATTCATATATATTTTCTCGGTTTGAACTTTTGTAATGTTAAGTATTTGAAATTTTACTGAGGCCTAGAAGCTAGGTCTTCTGGCTTTAAGAATTGTATAAATTTGATCACAAATATTTATTTTATTACTGAGGCTACTAAACTTTAAAAAAATCTATGGTAGTCACTCACTCACTCTAACCACTTTTAGTAGAAACTACGATATTTGTATTGTGCCGAAATAAGCATTTAGCGTGTCAGCCTTAAAACATGGAGTCGAGATGAAACCACTTTGATGTTTGCTTATTTTGTATAGATGATGATGATGAACAAAATTGTGATGATCTTAAAAAATTTTGTGTGTTGATCATTTTTTATTCACGACATTCATTGCTTAGCCTAATTAGAAAAAAAAAAACTAAAAAAAGGAATAGAATTAAAAAAAAGTTGAGAGCGCCATGCCATCATGGCCACACTTAGTGTTAAGTTAGTGCGTTCTTAAAGTTGCTACGAAAGTGTTCCTAGTGACCCACTTTAAATCTTTTTGGAAGTTTAGTGACCTTGTTGCATGATAAAGTTTTGTGATCAAATTGATACCATTCATAAAGTTGGATATGATTTCCGGTGAAATTAACTCGTACAAATTTCTTAGGTAACTAAAAAACTATAGCTAGTTTGTTAAATTTTTTGCAACAAGCTAATAATGTGCCTTATGATTTAAGATTTTGCTCGCAAACACATCACTTATTTTTGCCACCACTTTTGTTTGAGGAAGATAAGTCAATTTGTTCTTGTACTTCAAATCCATATTTTGTCAATAAAATCTTAACAAATCACATAATTTCCTACTAAACATGCAAATTGAGAGAAAACCCCAACACATCGCAGCCCTGCAACATGTTGTCGAGAATCGATCGATAAACAAACAAATCATACGCCCAAATAATCAAAAAAAATCAAAAGTAGTTCTAATCGGTAGTAGGAATTCAATGTAGGCAAATATCACGAATTGTGAAGAAAGAAAAGTGCTATATTTTTAATGGTTTCTTCTTATATAGATTAAAAGGTAAATGGATAAAAAGTATAGATTTAAGAACTTAATAGAATTAATTTTTATTACTTCTTATGCAAGCAATGGTAAATTAAAAAAAAAAAAAAACTACACGGGCAATGAACAATTAGGTAGATTAAAGATAAAATAAAAAATAAAAGAAATTTTAGGTTAAGCCTCCTTAAGCCATGCATATTGTGAGTGATGTCTCATCCATCCCCTTAATGAATTTATCTTTTGGCGAAAATTTGAGTTAATTAGCATTGGCTACGTATATGTGGAGATCATGATGTGGGAACGTGCATTGAAATATGGTTTAAAAATCTATCAATATTAGTAATCTAAGCGGAACTAGTTTTCAAGAACCTAGAAATCTAGTCTTCATTAAAAAAAAAGAAAAAAAAAAGATATACACAATCTTTATATATTTATAGAGACGCTTACCTTATACACAATCTAACTAAATAAATAGTTTCTAATTTACTTTTCATCAATTTCTTTGAGTGCCGCTATGGGCAGCCCACCAATTAATTGAAGGCACACCACTTGTTGAGGGCACCAAGTAGTTTACAAAGGCACCCAAGAATTTGAATGAAATCAGAAATTGCCCACACTAGTGCACCCACATTACCAATCACCAATTTGATAAAACACACTGAGGAGGAAGCTGAGAAAAAATTTGAACCCTAAATCACATTCCCGATCCTTAGCAAGTGCAATTGCTTCCCTTCGTGCGTTCTCATCTGATTCTCACTCTTTGAAGTGGTGATTTCTTCGGTTTGAGAGATCTACGAGTTGTACGGCACGTTTAGGGACTCAAATTTGGAGTACCAAGTTAGAGGAGGAGTTTATTCGACAAGTTATAGGTATGTATAAACTTGATTTTGATAGATTTTGGTTTGATTTTGGTTTGTTTTGTGTATTTCGTGCAGCACAGGTTGTTGAATTTACAAACCCGTGCTTCTCGACCGCACGGTCCCGAGAAGATGAGCACAAAGGCTTAGTAAGCACGGCCAGAGACGTAGGTATTTTGTAGTTATTGTAGTGTCTCGGTTACTTACTACTGAGAATCACCTTATAGGCTCGAAGTAGGATAATCTCAAAGAAAGTTGTAGTATATGTGATCTTCAATTGTCTCGGTTAACGATAGCGAGAGATTTTGGATTAGAGTAGTATTATACGTAGTACATTAACACATGGATTACTTTCGGTCACCACATGTCTTTGAAAGTAGTTCAAAAAGCATGTAATTTGGTTAGTCTCGGTTATGTACAGCAAGGCCTTCAACTATCTTGGTTGTCGAATCACTAGAGACTATGAACAACTTGTCTCGATTATAGACCACTTAAGATTAGTGTTATTTTCTCGAACTCTTGGCCAGAGGCTTGTAAAAAATGGTAGAATTTTGTTTTTTTTTTTTTTTTTTTTTTTTTTTAAGTTCATTTTGTTTCTATTGTAGGTGCTTACATGTTGTGTCTTATCGGGTATGGCTCGTTCCAAGACCACAATGACTAAGGAGGGAGGTTTGCGTTGACGCGTCGAGGGTAACTACGGCCGAGAGACCCCATTAGCGTCTTATCGGAGAAGAGAGAAAAATGCGCTAATCGGAAGCTAAAAGAATGTGAATTGCATGGTGAGGGTTCCAACGTCGACATGCGTCGACGCAAAGATCGTGTCATTGCCCAGGGTGAAGTTGAGGATCATACATCGAGTCTAGTAGCGATGAGCCATCGCACGGTGACACCACTAGTAGGCATCGTAGCCAATGTGGGTGGGAATGCTTAGTGGTGGAAGTAGTCGGAATGAAAAGTCACAAGAGCAATCAGTAAATTCGTGCTCCTTTACCGGTGGTCACTTCAAATGGATCATTGCGAAAGAGCTTTAAAGATCATGTCGCAGTAGCGATTTAGACGATGATGTATATATAGTTTCATTGAATAGAGTACTTGCCGAGAATTAAGGTTTTCATATAATTGATGAAAATTTTCTTTCTTTAAAGATCATAATCGCATTAGCGATTTGGAGCAATCATGTCTTGCATTGTATATTGTCTCATAGTCGAAACATTATTTACATCCCTTTGCTTCAGACGTGTTGAGGATATCTCTTGTCTTAACATTCCCACTAGTCATTTGCACTTCTACGACCACTGCTCGCTTGTTATCTCGTCTTCATGCGAATGAGTGGTGGAGTCGAAAGTTTTGGTGGGTCTACAGAATTATGCCTCTCTACACATGACATTGATGTACCAATCATTTGAAGCCATGAAATATTTGATTCTCCCCTAGATAGGAATGGCTGCCTATAAGAGTGAAAGCATCCTTGTAGTCTAGAAATAAAGTCAAAGCGGCATTACACCAATGGCTGAAGCATTGAACGCCCAAGGACTCGACACCAATACACATCGAGTCGCCAAAAAAACACAAAAACCACATTCTCGATTATTACAAGTCCCACGACTTAACACTAAGTATGATGGTCATTGAAAAAGCAGAGACATATGAAAGAATTTCGGTATAAGATGGCCAAGAGACATTGCAACATGTCTCGGTCACGCTGGCAGATGTCTGATTAGTCTCTGTTCGCATCACGAGCGACTTAGTTGCAAGTCACTGGCCTCGCGAGGCCGAAATA